>JAHLJT010009436.1:130687574-131887574 GCA_031308135.1 Acheta domesticus | reverse complement strand
AAACTGATAGGCACTGCGTAGAACTATACTCTATTAATAATCAAATAGAATAAAAAAAATAAGAAGAATTTAATCATACTTTTGTGTAATATAATATACCATTTTCCTCTAATTTGTTTGATTTTACCAAAATTTTTCAACAAGGAAATTATCAAGCATATGTTACAATACGGTGTAGAGGAATTAATTAAATTTGATCCTTTTATGTTTCGTTGATGTTCAAGTTTTCTAAGGAAAATCATTTACATCGGAACGTTCTGTTAGATATGCTTTATAATTGAGTTTCTACTCAACACCTCGCCTATCAGGCAGGCGCCAAGATAACCTCTTGTACCTGCAGCCGGAGGCTTCGTTCGGCGAATATTGAAAGTGCAACTTTCGCTGAGTTCACTTTCCGCAAACACCCGCTGCAAAGTGGAAGCCTGCTAATTTAATTACTGAATATAGAAGCTAGAGACCACCCCCCACGGAAGGTGAAATTACAGTGTGCGCTCATGGAGGTCTTTCTTTTTGGCATGCAATCTGCAAACATAATTGTATGTTATACTCCAGCCACCCATTGTCACAATTTGGAGTAGTACATTATTGATGTTTTCGTCCATTTCATGATTTCTTTTTTAATGTTTACATATGAAGAAAGTACCAGTAAGTCATGAGATTTTTGATAACTATATTGTCAACTTTATATAATTATATTTCATGACAGTCAAATCTATTCATTTGTAGTTTTTCAAAACTAAAGTTGTAAATATTATCTATATAATCATAAACAACTATTATTGAATATACAAAAATTCTAGAAAAGTTCCAGAATTTTCAAAAAGAAAATTTCATAATAGTCATTGGCAAAGCTGGCTCTAAGCTAAACTCAGCCAGTGTAGGAGACAGGTGTGAGAACGCGCCCGCCGGCAGCGGACGGTGAAAGGAGGTCGTGAATCGCATAAAACTGGCTTAGAGGATGTTTTTACTTTCTCGCTACCGCTTACGCAGTAGAGAGAAAGTTATATAATGCTGCCCGAAAAAAACGGCGAATTTCCTGCAGAAATATTTTTCGGCGTCTTTCTACAATTAAAATATTACAGACATAGTTTTTTTCCCTTAATGAAAATGTTCCCTATAGATAGATTTTGAAATAATGTCATATGTAATTTTTCGATAATTTGAGTTTTACAAAATGTGATGACGGAGGTGTGTTAATTCGGAGAGAAATTAATAAATAGTATTACGTAAGCATTAAGTATAGAACTAGTGCTGTTTGTAGCACCACTAGTTCTTTATGGACGGGGAAGACATGCGTGGGGTCTCCTGAAGAGACTCTCTTCCTCCAGACCTGCTACAGCTGCTGAGGGTAAGCAACGCAAATTGTAATTTAACTCCAAGTCCGCGCGCTTGTCGGTGCCGTGCCATGTGGAAGAATTAATATGCTTATTAAAATAAACGCCTAACGCTCATTTCTTTAAAAGCGTCTGTATGTCAAACCTCGCATTCAAAGAGAAACATCCCTATTAATAAAACCGCCCCAATTCAAGCACGGCTTGAATGCGAGTGGGATTGCGCTTTACCGGGTGTGCGGTTATGGCAGTTGTAGCTCAGAGTCAGGTCATAATATCAAGCGTCCAACTTGAATATTGGACTTAACAGGATGCATCACATAGAAATAAAAACTCAACAATCCAAAATCAAATTATCTACGTCCTTTACAAAATCAGCACTGTCAAATCTCTCTTATCAATGTACTCGTACTTTAAAAAATATATCTGATCAATTCTAGTAAAAGCTTAGCCTAAATTGACCTATGTTGTTACACTAGTATCAATAACATTAGAGAGATTCAAATATTATATTTAAGAAAAATTACCATATCATCTAGTGTTTTTAGTCACAAATAAACACTCAATGATTTGAATAAAACACTTAAGACAAACTAGTCCATCTCGCGCATAATTTAAACCTTCCCCAGAAACAGGACTTATCCTGCTAAAAACTGATCACAAATTATTGTCAAAACACTAACGTAATGACATAAGTTTGCGTATGTATTCAATCATTAATTCATTTGAGAAAAGATTTGCAAAAGTGGAAATTTTTTTCTGTCCTTTTCCTTCACTCTCATCGTCGTTTTAAGTTACAATGTTACAAATGTTTGCGTTATTGACATAACACATTAACGATTTGAATTATTAACATTAACACATTTGCACGGTTATAATGCAAACTGAGCATGAACAGTGCAACTCACGAAAGAAACTTCAGAAAATGTTCTTTTAACAGTCGCAAGGCAATTCCGTTCCGGAATCTGGAAACTTCTGTTCCGGAATCAAGAGGAGAGGAGATCAACTCCGAATTCCAGCATAAATTGCAATATGACTGATTTTAGGACGTCGCTAAATACTTGTGTTATTAGTTCTTGATATAAAAACATTCATTTTTTTATATTTACACTTTTTAAGTGTGGCAAGGTTCACAATACTTCGAAAAGCTTTTGTACTTGCGGTCCTATCCGCGGGGACCCAGATAACAACGTCCGTTTTTTGAAGAACCATCTAGAACTAACAACGTTCACTAACTTGATCTGATGGCACAACTATTACCTATAACGACAGACACTCAAATAAGACTTGAACGTGGTTATGGGTAGGCCCGCAAGAGAAAGCCGAAGTTTCCACGAAGTTTTGGTTTCGAAATTTTTTATATACATCCGATAGGAATTGAATGACGATCACTAAGGGACGAGAAGAGGTTCTAATAATAAAATATGAAACTTTAACTTCTTAATTAAAGAAAGATATTGAAAAAAAGATACAGAATTTCTTTGACCTTCACGTTTCATTGGTATCCGGCTGTTAAACTTGCATACCAACATCTTACATTTAAATTTATTTGATATTTATGAAAAGCTAATATCAGTTTTATACATTTAAAACCACCATTCGAGAAGCGAAACATCAACGTTTCACAGATGCCTCAAAGGAAGTTTTACATTTTGTTTTCAGGAAAACGAAAACAATGTCGCCCCAGGTAACACGAGGTCCAAGCAAGCATATGGATGTGTAAATAACCACAGAGGGGTAAATTGGCTGCATGACACATCTCGCTAAGCCTTCAGAACGCTTCAGTGGAACCTTCGGAAATCCCTACAGCGCCAGAGCGGTCTCGGCCTTTGCAGACCGAATCCCATCGATTACAGGCTTCCCCAAAAGCCCAGTAGTTTTCAATTATCGTTGACCCCTGTTTAAATGCAATTTAATAGCTGCATCAGTCACGTTATCCAAAAATCTCTCGTAATAACTCATTAAAATCCTTTAAGCCGAATTCGTTAACAACTACATTTTGAGCGCAACTCCAAATGGGTAAGTGATACCGACTATGTAGTTCTGCCGAAAATATTAAAATTTTCTAACGCATGTATGTATGGGACAGTAAATAATTAAATTAATTCTGCCAAATATTATAAGCTTTCTAAATTATTGAGCTTAAAAAAATGTTGCACTTTCCTGGCCTGATTTGTCCAATTACTTGAAAACCTAGCACCTAACGTGATTTTTTTGTATTCAAAGTTAACAACTTTTCTTATGTCTCACAAAGACTATAATTTCGAAAAATTGCAGTTTTGATTTTAATTTTTCTTTCACTGTCTATCAAAAACATGAAAATGTTGTGTTTGCTTACTCAAGTAAGATACAAAACGAATCGTTAAGAAGTTGCTACATGGTAAATAATGATGTTTCATTTGTAGGTAAAAATCTTGTATTTATTTGACTCATTAACCACTTAAAATGAAATTGAATTACTTTACGCATTGGTTCACATATGACTAAATGAAGATTGTCATAATATCACAAAATATCACGATATTCATAATATGTTTAATTGAAAGTCTTAATGCAAATAATTTACAACAAATTGAAACGAATGGAAACATGAATTTTGCAAGATTTTCCTTCCTCAATAAAAACTAAAGAATGTCCTTAGATATAAGTTACACATTGGCAATTTAATGATCTAAAGTTTGGGCAGTGTTCGTGTATTTCGGAATATCAATGTTCTTCAAATTTTAACTAAATATCACATGATCATATCACACATCAATGCTCTTGAAAGGTTATCTTTGTTTCATGCCAAAAAATGTTTTAAAATGATAATAAATAGAAATATTTTCCCTTTTCGAGACACCTAATTCAACAACCCAAATAGTTGTCTTATAAATATCTATCAAAACACCTAAATCAAATACGAACTTCATCTCTCAGTTTTATGACTCAAACTGTACGGACACGCTACCGCCCAAAATTGTGTAGCAAAACGCTGAGGTCATATTTACAGACTCCAACAACACGTTCTCATTAAGAACGGCAAAACAGTAGGCACCGAAAACAAAAGCGCCACCAATCTCGCGCATAAGCGCCCACAGAGCGCAACGCTAGAAAAGCGCCGAAGCGAAACGCCGTCCATTTTGACGTGACAGCGCGCGAACGAACGCGTGGTTGCACATGCCCGCGCGAAGCTGAAAGATCAGATTCATCAGCGGAAATAATTGAACCAAAGGGTAGTAGAGAAATAGTGAAGGAAATGCGAGTAATGGGGAAAGTAACCAAAGAGAAAAGATAAAATTGTGTTACAGGTAAACGTAAGAGGCAAAGGAGGCTGCCCATAGGAGAAGGTAGGCGTAGCCTGCAAGGAAAGATAGTGCCAATAGGGATAAGGAAGAAATTGAAATAATCTTTATAGCGTGGATGGGATGAGAGAGAAAAAGACACAGAAGTAGAGAAAGAAAGAGAAAAAATACAAAGCTATAAATAGAGAGAAAATGGGGGAGAAAGACAGAGGCAAAGGAGTGACAATACAGTTTTCTCTCTCTTCCATTGTTGTTTGATATTGTAACCATGCTATGCCACTCTCTACAAAAAGCATTTTGGATACTGGCAACCGAAACGTGTCATTTGAACTCTTAACGGACTTCACATTTCCTCTAGGACGATTTGTGGCTAAGAAAATTGATGCGAAGATGCGATGATAGGAAGTGCATATGAGTTGAAGGCAGACTTGAGGTTTCGAGAGTTAAGGAAAGATGAACTCTTGGTTGTATATGGTAATGTTGATTTTACCTGTAGAACAGTGAAGGCGTAAGGTGGCATGTGTCCTCTCTTGGTTCAGTGTGAGTTCATGAGTGTTTTTTCAATTTATTCTTGTTGAGAAACGGGTCACGACAAAGCTAAATACAATAATATTAAGTAGTGAATTAAATAAGAAATTTATACTTCCAGAAGCAGTAAACATGGTTTCTTTATTCAACCGCTATTAGTTTATCATTATTTTTATTTTTCTTATTATAGGTCACGTTTCAACTACTGAGGTCATAAAGCGACCACTGTATGTAACATTGGAGGTAACGGTAATAATATGTGGACACATATAAATTCCATGCCCTGGGTGGGATTCGAATCTGCAACCCTTCAGGCACTAGAGAGCTACGGTTCTATAATCTTAGAAACTTCGGATATCCAGGCTGGCTCATTTATCATTAGTCATAGAAAAATAAAATGTAAAGAAAAGGCTGCAGTAAAATGTACTTTCGTGCGGAGTAGTAAACGACAAATGCATAGTCCTCGCTTGTGTTGTCAAATATTTCACACTCGTGCATTACTATTCATTCATAAATATTTTCATAATCCGCATATTCAAAACATTGAGAGTTTTTGTTTAGAAAGAAGTTTGAGCTTTCTATTCAACCAAATTTCGTAATTTTTCCTGTCGATGGAAGTTACGGACTATTAGTTGTGGTATAACGTTCTCTAATTAATTGGTTTCAGAGCATAAACACTAAATTTTAATAATATCTTAAAATTAATATAATGATCCCTTGTCTGATATAATTTTTAATAACGTTGTTTTGTTAATTTGCGAATTGAAATCGGTCTATCGAAAGCAATTAACGTTTCGCGAGCCAGTGTGAGGCGAGTGAAGTGAAAGCGTTTCTTTAGTTTGAAGATTAATGCGTTTTTTTCATGTAAATATTAGGAAGTGTATGTAAACCCAATACCCAATATGTTGTGTGACAAGTGTCGTTTTACAAACAATTTACTGTGGTTATAATTCTAATGTGAAGCATTACGTTTTGTATGTCAAGGTAGGGAGTAGGATTGTTTGATATGGAGTAGTAGGAATTCCCAACAACATGCTTGTACTTATCTAGGTAAATATAAAATATTTTAATTACCTTTCAGGAACATTACTAACTCTGTGATTTCAAAGATAATAATTTTATTTTTGTAGAATATATAAACCTCCCTAATTTCAATATTCTAACAAAATAATACTGAACAACATGAAACGATATTTTCGGGGTTTGCATTTCTCCGTAAAGAGCATAAAGTGATTTTCTGTTCCATTTTCTACAGTTTTTTTTGTGTGATGTAATCGCAAGGGATCAGGTAATATTCTATTATTTACCTTGGTTATTCTATATACTAGTCAGTACACTTAAATTGTGTATGAAGACACACTTCAATTTTATAAATACATATTATGAAGGAAAGTTCAAGCATGTTTCGAAGGAAAATATTTCGAAGACAATTATTAGGATTACAGAATATGCTGCTTCTGATTTGGTGACGGTGCGTAAGGAACTGAAGCTCCACAAAGGACGATGAATGGAAATAGAAGATAATTAGATTGAGAAAGTTACTGAACATCTTCGCGTTCGAGGCAGATTAAAGTGATGTTAAGCAACGTTAATTAATTGAAACTTGGGACTATTATGTATTTGCCTGACTCATTTTCTTTTTAAAGCGGTAAGTAGATTTTCTTCCAAGTAAATGGAAAAGGGGCAAGGAAATGACTTGTTAGGCGTCGCCTCCAACTTCGTGAGTTCACTTTGTGTACTACGTGACTCGACTATGTGACTTGTAAAACTGAAAACAAAAGAGTTTTACGAACTTGATAGAAAGAAATGTAATGGTTGGTTGCATTTTCTTATTTAATCAACTTCTGTGTTAATATTTAATTTCTCTTTTTAATCTTTTTAATCATTTTAGTAAATAAGTTAAATTTCATCTTATCAAAACTCAATTCCTTTCCTAGTCTTGGCGTTATTTCGTTTTAGGGTGAGGTAGTAACTGAAGTAAATTTTTTTCTCGATTACCTTTTTTACAATTTTAAATCCTATATCAATTACGGGATTAAAACATAATGCATTGTACTTGAGAATTTTTTTACTAATCACTTATTTCGATAATTAAATTGATGTGACAATCTTCAACCGGAAATTAAATTGATGTGACAATCTTCGGCTTGATAAACATATAATGAAACCAGTCTTTGCATAAATTCTTTTAATGAACATTTAAACGCTGAAATCTATGCAGCATCGACATTCTATCAGAAATTGTATTTAAAATCTCTCTCAGGGAAATAATTTAACAATTTCTGCGTGAAGTAAAGAGACCAGTGTTAAAAAAAGCTTCCGCAATATTTCCGAAACATCCCATACAAATAAAACAACGAAAAAAAACATTTTAAAAAAGCGCTCGGCAATACACTAGTGACTTGCGTGTTATTTTTATCTCGCCGCGCGTCAAAAGCTGCCCCTTGCAATGAATGATACAGTGCGCAGAAAAGGTTACCGACCGCCCGACACAGCCACCGGCCAGCGGCCGGCCGCGGGGTACTGAATTCGATTTTGGAGTGCTCTCCCTTGACCGCTGGTCCGCGTAATCCCCTTCCATCATTTGGAAGGATTACGGTAAGCCATACACCGAAGCGCTCTCCGCGCCGGGCATCGGCGAGAAGCTTACGAGGGAAAGGGTTGCGGGGGGGGGGGGAGCGGCCGCGGGGGCGACTGCCGCGACCCGACGCTGATATTCAATTTTTTGTTCGACTCCGCCCGCAGGGGACGGCGACTAATGAAGTGACGTTTCGAGCTGATGTAGGAAATGTGTCGAAAGAACGCATGCTTCGTGGTGATTGAGGCGGCAGCAGGGATGTTGTGTAATTTGCGCTCTGAAGGCAAGAAGAGCGATTGTTTCGAACTTGTTATAGATAGAGTCAGAGCTTTGATTTGCTTTGGAATAACTAGACAAATGCAATTGAAAATCTTCCATGTAATGTGTAGTCAGTCGGGATTTTATTATGTTGACTGGTTTCTTCACATCTTTCGTCAGTCAAAATATAAGCCAGTGAGTTTATTATCTATGCAGGTCAACCCTTCATGTAGACGTAATACTTCTAATGAGTAACTATAAGTAGGTTTCCATAAAATTTCTCGAAAAGTTCTATAACTCCTCTCAATATTAACAAAATACCAGCCCAGATCTGAATATTCTCAATAGAACGAAATAGTATTCGGAAAGCGTTTGATTTTGCTTGCTCCATTCAATTAATCTCATAAATGCATTTCATTGAAATGCATGTCTCTTCTCTATTTTCTGGATGTGGAACTAAATGAAAAGTTATAAAACGTCTTTTGCTTTGATTTATTGAGGAAAGTTTACTTCGTCATTCACTTTCGAACTCTTTCTACGAGTTTTTCTTTCCCTAATGGCATGGCTCATTCAAATTCAGTCCATAAGTTGTGCTTAAAAATTTCCTATAACAACAGTGTTTTACACAGAAAAAGAAGTGAAACGAATTCTGGCGACTTAAAAAAACTTTAACGTTTATGGATAAAATCTTACAATGAGTTTTGAATTTTTATTCGAAGAATTCATAGCTACAAAAGGTTCGCTGAAATAACAGGATGAATGCGGAGAGATACCAATAAATTATTACAAACAAAATGGAACTATTATACAAATCATATTCGCAATGTTCAGGTATTTTTGACGAATTACGTTTAATTTTTTGAGAGCAAATTAATTTTATAAGTAACTTATTAATTCAATTATGGTTACATAATTTACATCACAATTGTTATCTACTCATGAAGAATATAAGAATTATACTTAGTTATGGTCTTTTTTCTGAAAATTAATGACTTATAGACTGTTCACTTACTTGTTGTTTCTTTTTTGGTTTCAGTTTTAGCTTAACCCTCCGGCGGGCGCGTCCCATCATTTCCCACTACGTACCGCATTTATCATCTTCGATTTTCGCGTCAATAGTTATTACTTTTGTTACTGAATGTGAAGGAAATATTCTTTATTTATGTTTTTCTATATTTTATTTCATAATACCTAACTAAATAGCAAATGAAATAACAATATTAATAAGAATCTTATGCATCAGCCACACCGTTCCTGTGTCGGTACGTGTTAGATGTCGGGGAATGAATACGGTGCCTTCTAATGTTTCTTCGGAAACAACACATTTAAATTTGAATTAGTAGTTAGTACTCCAAAAGCTGTGTCATAAAGCTCAAAAACAAAACATTAGTAAGAATTCGAATGGATAAAATACGCAAACATTGTACTTACATTATAAAGCGCGTCCGGTACGGAGTGCCGCAACCGTTGCAGAGTTCGAATTAGAAATGAATAACGGTCGATCGGCAATGTCTACATTCGTGATTTGAGTGTCATCCAGTTGAAAATATAATGAATAAAGAATAGCTATGAGCTCATATGCGTGACACCATTTATTTGTACAAAATCAACAAAAATGTAAGAATGCGGCACTGAGTACCGCAACGCGCCCGCCGGAGGGTTAACTATTGAAGTCATGAATTGTTCATCATACTGCAATAGATGTCATCCATTTATCATATCTCGACAACAAACAAAACTAGAACGTCTTAATGGAGAAACGTAATACCCACACCATTCCACAATTTGCGCTAACAACCATTTTGAAATCGAACCGTAATACTCTGTTCCATTTGAGATTGAATTCTTAAAAAAAACATTATTCCTTCTTGGAAAAAACATGATAGCCAAGAGTGTGATGACCTGCGATCGATCCGTTATCGGCTTGTTTGGAGTCATTACTCGCTCAAATTTCATTCCATGCGTATTCGAATATTAAAAATCTGTCTCTGAAGCTTATAGTCAAACACCTCTCTTTCTATTCGATTTTGGTTATTGCATTTCTACAAAATTCCGAGCGGAATTGATCTTCATTTTTCAAGCATAAATGTATAACTAGATATATAGATTATATTATTCATGCCATCGCAAGAAGTTAGAACGGGCATTTGACAACTTTAGAAACAAAGAGCAAGAGACAGGAAGAATATTGACATGCACGTCAACTGAAAATGAGGGAGGCAAGTTCCGGAATGTAGATAAGCAGAATACTACAGAATGTTTCTGCATGGTTTAAAAGAAGTTGAGAAAAAGTGACCCGAAATCAATCGACATAAAATTATTTGGATAATAGGAAATGCAGGACTTTGTTTACAGTGACGTAGAATAATGTTGACATTTTTGTGTTCCCAAATATTCTGAACGGGTTATTCGAAAAGAACAAAATAGTTTTTTTTATAATCAGATAACATTAGAAAGCTTTTAAAAACGAATAAATGTACTACATTTAGTAATTTAAATAATATATTAAAATATATTAATATGTTTTGGCTGGATACTTAAGTTTGTAAAAATAATTCAAATCGACATTACGCTATTTTTATTAATAATAATAGTATTGATTCATACACTTTGTAGTGCACTAAATGAAGTGCTTTACTTCTATTGAATACAATGTAAAACAGGTTCAAATATCCCTTAATTTATAATGTACTCGTATTGTGTACTTTCAAATATGTACGTATTGATGTATTGTTTCTGAAGTACTCTTCCTTCACAAATCTTATTATCGATCTGTGACCTAAAACTCTTGAAGGACATAATCTTGTCGAACAAGAAAAATAAATATTTGTTTATATGATGCATTTGCACTCCCCCCATTGTAGGCGTAAACACAACACAAAATTATTTATTTTTTTAGTTCGCGATTTTGGTACTTCTGGAAGCGAAAAGACATCTAAAGCATATTCTCACTTTGCATTTCTTTGTAGTACTTTGATGGTTTCTCCTATCAATACGAGGCGAATGCCTGAGTAGTTCCTTAATAAATGAACCATGGACCACGCGCAATGTCTTTCCTCATCCTTGTCCCATTCTCTCCCCTTACGCACCCACAAACGCACACACACATACACATACACACATGCACTACACTAACACCACAGTTGTGTCGGGGGTTTTGAGCTTGTCCCAGCTGGGGCGATGCCCCGTTGAGGGAGATATCTGGAGGAAAAACCTGCAAGCCGAGATTAAGTTCGGCGCCGGATCTCATGCCCCAGCTGGGGGAACGCCGCCACCTCCTGGGATATAACAATCACCACACTTACGGAACCAATGACCTCGGGAATAAATTACGAAACCAATGACCGAAAACAAACGCCGAAACGTCTCTTCCAAAGCACAAGAGGCGCGGGTGCGCATGCGCAAGTAGACGCCTCCGCCACAGCAGAGGGCGCACGCACAACTCGGGAGAGGAGCCGAACGACAAGGGCGGGCAACGGCTCGGCGGCCGCTCTCTCACTTGTAATACCCACTCCATCAAACCGACGACGTGCATTAAGTCTCGAGCGAAGTCGATATTTTCACTTAACGCAGCCCGCAAGCTCTTTAACCCCCGCGCCTCCCGCCGCCCCTCGCCACCCGCCCGCCGCGCATTCGGCCTGCTCCCGCCGCCCCCTGCCTGCGCCTCCCGGCCCGATTTCTCCCACGCCGCCACCCCCGCGCCGAGCCGGCACCGGTGACGTCCCAGCTCCGCAGCCAGACGGTGGTGGCCCTCCGGACCCGATATTTACGGCTGCGCCCGGTCTGTGCGTCTGCGTGAACTTGTCTGCGCTGCTTGGTTTCGCGGGCAACCGACGTTTCCGCATTCAAGCGCAATTTTATGCGCATTTCAAATCATCTGCCACACTAGTGGCTGTAAAAAAAAGAGTCACTAGCCAAACTAGTGGCTGTTTTCTTTATAATTTCTGTCCAAAAAATTAATTATTGTTGTGATGTGTGCTCTTTGACATCTTTTGTCTATACTTTCTCCATGGAATGATTTTTTGTGTTTGAGTGTTTGTCACTTTATCGTGCAGATATAGAAGATATAGGGAGTAATTTGCATCAGTGTTAAAAAAAATCCTTGTGCTTCTTAATATTAACAGTAAATAATTTCTTTTCCATTTTGGTCTTAAGAATCACGGATAGCAGTAAAAATTAATTTAAATTATTTTAATTAAATTATTTTTTTTAAATATCTTTCTAGTTCTGCTAACTTTCTAGACGTAGAAAATTATTTTTGGTCTTGCCTTAAGGCTAATGGATAATGCCTAATTTTTAGTAATTTTCTAGCTCTGACTGCCTGAATCTGACATTCGGTCTTGCCTTACAGTTGTCGAGTAACGCGAAGTGTAGTGGATGGCTGTTACGCTTCCAGAGGAGGTGGTCAGACGATATACGGAGAGTTCGGAAGGCAGCGCCTGAGCGGGAGAGGTAGAGTCGGTAGACAGAGCACAGAATCGTGCGGAGGTCATACAGTGGAGGAATTTCTAAAAGTCGAGCTCAGACGTAGTAATTAACATGAGAGACCTTATACATCCGAGCTCAGATGCAGTTATTAACAAGACACGAAGCAATTGCGGGTTTCAATTGACTTGAGGCGAGCTCGAAGCCTGAATAGCAACGCGCAGATCCAGAGCAACGTTAAGATGGGCCTTGGCTACAGCCATTATGGCCACGCTTAGATTTGAAGCATGTTTCTTGACCGTTACAATGGTATCGACGAATGAGAATAGTATACGAATGAGAAGAGTTAAAATAGGTAGGCAATTGCGTGGTGTAATGTTACAACAAGATATTTGATGCAAATTTAATTTAATTAATTGAAATAAGAAGATTGGAAAGTAAAGCCCAGTTCGAAAAGTCAGAAATTTTAAGTGCGATTTCTAGAGACAATAAGACCTTTTCTTAACTTTCGTGGAATGCTTTTCGAGTGAGTGTTTTTGTTACATATCTGTGCATTCTTTACCCGAACATCACGTGGAAAAGTTGTATGAAATATTGGGTGGGAATAAAAAATTAAGAACAAACGTTCCACATTATTTTATGCAAAGTATCCGATATGATCTTGTGTCCAGCAGTAGCGTTTCCCTACAAACGACCATCGAAGGTTGAATGCTATGGAAGTGGGGGGGGGGGGCACGGGAAGTTCACTCTTAGGGCTGTACGCTACAGGCATCTTACAGCACAGTAGGGAGTTTATGCATCCTCGAACGTTAAAGCATTATTGATCTTCTGCTCATGCGCCGTTCAAGATTCGGATCACTTTTGTTCATCTGCGCATGTGCAGAAGATCGATAGTGCTGTCCGCTATCGCATGCATAAACTTCCTATTGCCTTTGAGATGGATGACGCGGCAACATTGCAAAAATATCTTTTCTCTCTGATGATACATAGCAATGCGTTCACTGATCCAACTCAACTAATAATAATATCTGGACAATATTGAAGAACAGAATTCACGTACAAACCGCTGTGTAACAACATTTCTCGGAAAAATGAAAGTTTTTATTGATCTCATGCTGTTTCTTTCGCTATTTTTTATCCTCAAAATGACTTCGCCTGCCTAGTACATTTTTAATATGAATGGAATGCATTTGTACTTCCACCAACAAATCAAAATAATCCAATCATCCTTTAAATCACTTTATACACCAATGGAAAGAACGTCCCAAACAATAAAATCTTATCTTTGAAGCACTAAAATTTCCGCAATCCGAGTTAAGGAACAAAAGCGACTTAGGCAAGTTAATGATGTTCCTCCAAACACGAAAGTATACACAAGAGGTCCATTTATTTCGTGGTGCTTTCACTTTTATGAGTCCCACGACGTTCGTAAATGAATTATTGCTTCTAAATTAAAGAGATATTGAATTTTGGTTCTTCTTAAGGCCGGGACCTGTTAATTAAAATTCTTCCCATCAAGAATTCTCGCGCTTTGTGAGAAAATAATTTCCTGCTTGTCAGCTGTAAACACGCTCGGTTATCAAGCCAGATTTTACATAATGTATCACAAACACATAGTCATAACTGCACGGGCAACGAGAATAATATAGTTTACTACGTTATGATGGCATACAATAGTAAGTTACGAAGCATGGGCAAGATTCATATGATTCTCACACGAATCGAATTAGTAGCCCAAGAATTGTTTATACTATTTTTCAGCATTGCAGACGACGTTTTTCGTTACAAATAAATTTTCATAAAGTGTTCTTAAGTTCATGAACATCTTACGGCACAGATTATGACATACTTGTCGCTTATGGGATGACTACATTCGGCCAATCGCAGCGAGAGATTCGAGGGGAAGTAGCGGTAAACGGAACAGCCGACCACCGTTTTCATCGCACAGGTGTCAAATGTCCGTGACGTCACAAAGTAATTTCCAAAAATTACCTTTGATTCTCTTAAAAATGTATAATGCTGTTATACAAAAACATTTATAACGTGCAACTCTTTTATATTGTTGCTTTATTGTATTCGTATATATTTGAAAACTCGTTTCTAACGTTGCTGGTTTCTAAACATGTCCATATGCAATAAATATTAACATCAACTAGTTTTGTTATGTACTATTAACATGTCGTGGGTGAAAGATCTTTCGCGCACGCTTCATAATGTTTTGCACCCTAATTCCTTGAGTGAAAAGTTAGGCCTTTTATACACGGAAAACAAGCATGAGAAACTGTACTTTGTGCAAGGACTGTTAAGTTATTTTAACGTCTTTGAATATGTCATTTTTTTGATTATTTATAAAAAATGTAACTGCTGTAGAAGTAAGAAACAAAAATTATTTAACAAGAATGTAAAAACAATACAGACACGCTTACAAAAATTAAATTATTTGTAAGCGTTTTCTTTTTTCACCCATGTAGTTGAGAGACATTTAAAAAAAAGACATTTACGAAACATGAAGGCGAAGTTAAATAATAGAAGTAAAGTACTCACATAATAAGTTTTTCTCCTATTTCGAAGATGTCCTTCAGGTTTGAGCAAACTGGTATTTTTATTACGACGTATGTGAACTATTCGGTATTTGTACCAAAAATGTCTATTATTGCTTTTTTGAAAAGAAAATAAAGAAAATGTCAATTTACTAGCACTCAGTTTTGCAATAACGAACTCTGGTACTGTCGTTAAAGACGAGTAACGTCTTTGCTTTGGGTACTAGCACAGATTCTTTTACGCCCTCGTAATCAGATGCGAGAACTCGTGAAAGATTTAGCGACCTCCTTTTAATATAGAACCATAAAACATTCACGCTTGAAGACAGAAGTGCCATGTTATACAATTCCGCACTAGAAATGCGGGAGGGAGAAAAATGTTGGAGGTCTGAAGTTACCGTTGACGTGACTATTATGACTGCCGTCAAAGATGATGAAAGAAGCGTCTGAAAGGATAATAAAAACAAAAAGACCCATTGAATAGAGAAGTTTATTGAAATACATGAGCGCAAAAATTATATGAAAATCTATCTCTAGGGCAAGATTATATTCATTGGACGATTTACTAAAGCATTTAAAAATATAACGATGTTTCAAAGAGAAGTACGTTCTTTAAGGTATTTTTCTAGAATAGGAATTAACTTGGCAAGTTTTACATGAATTATGGTGCAATCTACACAGTAGCACAACCTCGAGCACAGAATTAAAGCTGATACTAAAAGTAGCGAAATTACAAAATGAAGCTTTCTCTCTCTTCTAAAAATATGCTTTCGTTCTGGTAATGAATAACATACGAAAATTAAATTCCACAAATGATCTATTTTCATTATTATCCAAAAAGCGCTGCATTCCACATTACCTCTCAAAACACGCAGCTGGTATCCATCTGAAAAACACGAAATAAACGATTCTCGCAAGTTGTACATTTCATCGGGAGAGGATCTGATATATGCGGCAAAGAATTTTCCAGTCTACTTCTTTCGAATGCCCACTACTTTCTCCTACGTCCTCCCAGAAAATATAGAGCCCATAAAAAGGGATGACGGACGTGATGCTACACCGTGCCGATTTTTAAAACCGTTCGTGGCGGATGGTGTAGTTCCGAGGGGCCGGAGCGGTTGGGGGTGGCCGGGTAGCGGTCGGAAGCAGGGAGTTGGGGCAAAAGTGAATGAAATGCAGCGGGGCAACCGTCTGTGGGGGCAGGGAAACCGCCACCGGAGGCTCAGGTTTCGATGCATTGAGAGAGCGCCATGAACTGGAGCTCACAACACTCGAGAACAGGGCCGGAGGAATTTGGAGGTTGATCAATACTAGAGAAAGGGGAAGTGCCTACAATTACGAAATTAAAGTTGTGTCCATGCAACACCGATATATCGGTGAGGAGATAATTATAGCAGAAATATTTTGTAATATATTTTGTGCGGTATAATTTGAAATCCAAACTAAACAGAATATTTAAGTTCGTTAAACCGCAAAATAGTATTTACAGAGTTATTGTTAATTACGTAATACAGATCAATGATAGTAAAACCAAATTACGTAAATTTCATTAAAGATATAAAGCAACATGATGTGGTAAGTATAGCATTATTGTTATAACTCAATTTCATATGACGTATTGTCATTGAAGCCTTCACATTGACCATTCAAGGTTCGAAAAATGTAACTTAACGGCTCAAAAGAAAATCAGTTTTAAAACTGCATGTTCAATACGAACACAATAAACAAAAGTCGAGTATGACTACTTTGAATAATATGTAAGTAAAATTTAACCCTCTCTGATTTTCTCTTACCGATTTTGAAAAATTCATTTTTCATTGGTCGAAACGGAAACAAATGTCATAGATAAGGCTCGTATCTATTTTTCTTTGATGTAATAATAGTAAGTAGTAATAGCCTGTATTACCTTCTATATAGAGCAATGTCCTCTTAGTTTTTAGTAGAGTGGATAAAGATTAATCTCTTGTACTTTGATTTGTTAACATAATTTTTATAATTTTCAATAATATAATTTTTCAAATTTTTTAACTTTATGTCGCAAATTTATTATCATAATTATTAAATTATAGCTTGTTTCGAGAGTTCCTGTAACTTTGCTATTACAGTTTTTAGTATAGGGGAAATTATTTATGTTCTCCGAAGAGTTACGGCACTCGCGGCTATCACGCGGAGTGAGTAAGAGACTTGTTTGGGACGCTGGCGGACTTCATCAGGGCGGGTAGCCGAGACAACACGGGAAAAGAGAGGCTATCGACAACGGGAAGAGAAGAGTTCAATAGTGATGGTGTAGGACGATAGATACTTGGCGAACCCGTGAAAAGTGGGGATGTACGAGACGATGTGAGAGAAAGCTGTGAACGAGGATCAGAGATGAGAGAAGACGAGGCGAGAAGAACAAATCGAGAATGAAGGACGAAGTAGGACAAGATGAGACAAAGCAGAACGAGGCGGGGCGAGGTGAAAGGAAGCCCGTGAAGGTGAGGCGAAGCGGGACAAGGCGAAACGAGGCGAGACAAGGCAAGACGAGACGAGACGAGGCGAGGCAAGACGAGGTGGGACGAGGTGGGATGCGGTGAGACGAGGCGTTACGAGGCGGGACGAGGCGGGAGGAGGCAGGACGAGGCGGGACGAGGTGGGAGGAGGCAGGACGAGGCGGACGAGGTGGACGAGGCGGGATGAGGCGGGACGAGGCGGGACGAGGCGGGACGAGGCAGGACGAGGCGGGACGAGGCGGGACGAGGCGGGACGAGGCGGGACGAGGCGTGATGGGGCGGGACGAGGCAGCATGAGGCGAGGCGGGGATAATGGGTAAGTGGAGCGGTTCGGAACCCTGGGTGGGGACTGGTTGAAGCGGGGCGGGGAAGGATGGATTGGCGTGGGTGAAGTCGAGTCCCCCCCGAGGCGTGGGGTAGGATCAGGCAGTCGGCTGGCGCGGGGCAAAGCCGGGCGGGCAGGTTGACTGAGGTCTACTACTCGTAGGGCTGGTGGACATGGGGCGAGATGGCGTGAGGCGGGGTGAGGCGGAGCGGGGCTGGACGGGCAGGTAGGCGCGGCGGGGCGCGGGCGTGGCTGGCAGCTGCGGGGGTCGAGCAAGGAGCTGCTGATTGATGGCGCGCGCTGTCGATACGCTATTCCGGCCGCTCGGCCGTCGCTGTTCGGCGCCCCTCTCCACGTTTCCTTTCCCCGCAGTCCCTCGCCTTCCTGCATCTGTACTCTGAGGGCGATCGTCTACGCTCCCCAGATCTAGATTGCTGTTCCAGACTATTGCAAGACCTTCGATATTTCCTCACGTGTCTTGTAGGTGTGTAACTGTTTAAAAGTGAAATTTCATAAAAAATTTAAATAATCAGAAACAAGTTTAACCCGTAGCTACAGACGTGAATTGATGTTACGCAATTACAGACGTGGAGTGAAACTGACTCCACATGCTTACTCGAGGATTTATGTCTTACTAATTTACTTTTTCAAATTATTTTTTGTATACATTGTGAAATTACTTTTATAATAATAAAAATATATTTAAAAAAATTGAGTTTATAATAATTTTTAATTACTTGCTTTTCGATTGCGTCTCGGTAGTCGAGCTAAAGAGATTAAACCTTTATTGCGAATATAACGATTAAAGACATTTACAAATATTTTATAAATACTTTTTATGTTTTATTGCTTTTACGATTGGTAAATATTGTTGATGAACATTTTCCACACAGTGAATGTTTACAAGAGCAACAAATAGTATTTATTTTCATCTTTAGTTTTTTAGAACAAATAGAGCTTCTTTATTGAAATTTCTTCATTGAAATTCTGATGTCTTGTCGAAGACGTGTGATGGACAATCTCCTTTCTAATTCCTTGGTAACTAGTTCTTTAGGTAGACTTTTTATAATATGAATCTTTGTTACTGATTCCGTTAGCTCTAAACGAGAAAATATCACGATAATACCAAGGATAGTGCTGGAAAAATTAAAAAAATATACAATATAATATAACCCACATATCAAAAAAATATCACATAGTGTCAACGTCAAATAGTGTCATAGTCACATAGCCTTCGGTAGTGTCAACGAGACAAATTTTTTTGTCACGTGTTCACAGACGTGAAGTCAAACTGACTCCGCGACGCGCAAAGCTACTTTTAACAGGAAATAAATCTGATAAATCAACATAAAATTGACAATCCACATACGCAACAATGAAGGTACTGAAGTGCCGGTGGAAATATCAGAAGCGTGAAAATAATAAAATAAAGATAAAGTAGAGAGCGGAGTCAATTTGACTCCTGTCTGTGGTTACCGGTTAATGCAAAATATTCATAAAATATTTCAAGGGAAAGATCCGTATTTTATATTTTCTCAAACACTCCTTCGAAAATTTTTGGACTGTTCTTTTTGACCTTTGTTTAGTGTTGCATCTTACTGTTAGGTCAGTTTCCAGCGCCTAATTTAGGTTTTAATTTTCTGCCTGTTACCAGAAATCGATTACATTCTTTTCACCTTTAACACAGCGATAGAACAGGGATTGCCATAATTTTGCTTATTAGTTTCTTTCCTTCTGCCGAATCTATGAAACACTGGCAGATTACTACGCTATCTGAAGAGTGAAAGCGTGTCCGACAGTTCGACACGTTGTTCTCACACACTGTCACACACATGACAGCACCTACACGACAAATGTATTAAATCTCAAAACATTAACGCTCATGACGACACTGACGACATGTTTTGAGGTCATATTCAAAGTCTCTGCTGCAGATGATTCGTGTCGCCAACCACACCCTCTTGTTGATAACTGATTCAGAAGTTGTCAGGCACGTTTCTGGAGTGACTCCAAGAGTACCAGAAACTGAACCATGGCTGAGGCAAAGAAATTCTCGCAAGCTGATTGCTTCAGAGCAGATCACATGACGTAGTACTACATACATAGCGACACAGAACGACGCGAGAGAACTATCAGGGACGCTTGAACAGTCCAGTTAATTACTGACCTTTTTTGCCTTAGACTTGTCCTTTCTGAATGACCTTAAATTCCTTAACATTCCCAAGACTTTTGCTGTCCCTATATGTTTCGTGGTTATACGTGAGTCATTGAGTTTACCAGTGGGCTACTTTTGTGGGTGGAACCTTCATTGTAATAAACTAAGGTTGTATGTAAAAGAAGAACCATAACATCACTGGTGTAATAAGGTGAGAGCAATTTAAAATTTTAGAAAACAAAATCTTTTAAACCTTTTTACACATTAAAAATAAAGTGGAGTTACATTATATTTATTTTATGAATCTCACCTCAGTGTTCATTTACCTGGCGCAGTAATAAATTCGAATTGGATGGGGTTTAAACATTTATGTCTTCCAATGGAAGCAGAAACGAATAAACCCTTTTGTGTCTATCATAAAAATTGATTGTTAGGTACAATAAATCATGTTAAAATTCCATTAATTCTTCACATACACACACACACACTCACAGACATACACAAAACAGTTTCGAATATTACGTCTTCATATTCTGTTACTTTCATTTAGTTCGTTCTTGAAATTACTGAAGTTCACTAAATTGATTCCAAGTGATAACGTATGGTACTTTGCTTGTACTTATAGCTATGCTTAAAATTATTTTTTGAAGTAAATCAATCGATAGGAACATCTTCTAACACTCTTTAACCTGCAACAAAGTAAAACTACATTTTTTATGTAGGGCGGCTTAAATTATTATGATAAATTATTATCCGGGGTACGCCTGGTAATCAGCTACTAGTAACAAATATAAGAAAAACAAAGCAAAACTGTAAATTTAGCAAGTTCTTAGATAAGCATATTGGTCTGAATGGCATCATAAAAGGCGCTTCTTCACATTCAGCACATCATGCATCGACCACGGCTCTTGGACCGGGCGCCTCCCCCCTCCCCCGGCCCCAGTGTTCTCCGCGGACTCTGAACGGCGCTCCAACAATGCTGGGATGAATGACGAGTAGCTCGATTCCGTCACCGAGAAGTGCTCTATAAAGCGCGCAAGTGGTCGCAGTCAGCAGGACCGGGAGGGTGAACTCCCCGATAACTAAGTACTTATTGGAGGGAGGCTCTTATTGTGGGCCGCACAATGCGACGCAGACGGAGGGGTTTTTGTGCACTGCCAGTCGCTCTCTCTTCGAGCGATCCGAAGATGGCAAGAAGCGAGCAAGAGCAATGGATGGCCGAGGGGTGGAGGGAGGAGGGGGACTGCGTTCGTGTCCTCGTCTACGTGCTCCGCCTCCCCGCTGAGCGACTGTCGAAAATTTGACGTTTGACCTAAAAAGACCTTCTACAAACCGCAGATACGAGATGTGACTGAAAGGAGACGCTGCCGGATGATGGAATGGAGAAGAGCAGAGCTGACACGACGAAAACGGAATGGTTCGTTTATTGTGAATATCTTAAGCATTTTGTAAGCTCAGCAGATTTTTTGCTACATTTATGTGAAAGATATGTTGCTGAAATCAACTGATTCGTTGTAGCGCGAATCCTGTACAACGTTTGATTTGTTTCAGTGAGATAAATTAATCAACGCTAATTTCAGTAAAATGAGTCATTTTAAAACATTTATTACACTTGGTTTTCAATTGGGAAACAATTAAACTTCAAAAATATCCACAAATGATGTGCGCAAAAACTATTTTGTGTTCCATTTACGTAGTTATAATTGCACCACAAGTGAATTATTTAAAATATTATTTAAACTAATTTATTTCATAATGTGAAATAATTATGAATTATATATATTAATTCTGAAATATTCCATAATATTAATTCTTATAGTTTTTAATTTATCTTTGATGATTTTATCCAAAGTTGTTTTGAGAGTACAAAAATTTGGATAACTTCATCTACTGGCAATAGATAATATTTAAGTTATTTCATTGAAATGTCTCATTCAAATTTTTGCACTACTTTTGTCTTTTTAGACGTTCCTTTTCTTTAAAGCAACGTTAACGTGTCGTTCTCCCTAGATTTTTGTAACCTCATTCAGTCTAAGTTCAGGTCAGTTAATTATTTTGTTGTTTATTTTGACCTAATACTTCTGATTATATGGCGCTAATATGCTTTTCTTGCAGAAGATGCTGATATTATCTTACTATAAAATTTATTCTATTACCAAGTTCACTTGTGTTTTGTTTTACAAACGTAAGTGGATCTTCTGGATATCCACTATAATTTATACTATTCTGTATTATAATGGCCAGAAAACAGTGCATAATATTTCATGTTTCTAATGCATAATCGCTGACGATATTATATCTCATTTTGTAAGAAATTGGTATTGTCAAAGTTCAGCACTTAAATCAACTTATTTATTTTGCTGGAATCTTCAAAATTATAAACCAAATTTTTAATATTCTATTAACTGAAACTCGGTCATCTATAAAGTCACGAATACGTTACCTTTCAATCCCTTAATTTACCATGATAGATCTTTCTGTTACTGATTTTTTCTTGAATATTCTGCCTTGAAATAGTTATTCATACCAGCATAACAAGTCGAATTCATTAATAAAAGTGCATCAGCAAACTTGGGATTAAAGTCATCGTGTCCCATACTTGCAAATGATAGCAATGACTTCAAGTTTACCTCCTCTCACAATCGGTAAAAAAGAAGAAATTGTCTCGTGATGAAACAGGAATAGTCTACAACTGTGAAACGGGAAGGGAACAGGTGAAGCAACACAAGAAACCAGAGTTCGCCAATCAACCTGAGTGGCCTGCCTGCACGACGTGCCTGTACTTCCGGCCGGTGGACGAGGCGGTTTCCGAAACGGAGGTCTCAACCCCAATACCCCAAGTCTGTCCACCTCCGCACTTCTCTCCTGCAACTTACCTCCCCCCAAATCAAACACGTCCCACCTCACCCACAACTCGCATCCCCTCTGCTCATCACACCCCCAACTCACTTTATCCCGCATCACTCCGACCCACCCGATCCATTACACCTCACTTCGCCCCAATTCATCCCACTCCGGCTCTCTTTATCTCTGCCCGAACCAACCTCACCCTGCCTCACTTCTCCTGTTTCACCTTCCAATCCTTTCCTTCTCGTCCTGCCCCAGACCCATCCCTCTCCCATCCACTCGCACCATCCGGATCTATAATGCTTCATCCCGACATCCCTCTCCTCCATCGCGCCCCCTGACACACATACACACTCACACATACACATACACACACACACACACACACACACACACACACAAAAGCTTGCAGCGCCCCTTCGAAGCAAGACGTCACCGCTCGAAGGCGGAAGTCACGTCTGTCGGAACCAAACCCGAGTGCCAGCGGCCGGCAGAGAGCCGGCTTCCGGTCCCGCCTTTAACTGCGTTGCCGCGGCTCTGATGGCCGCTTGTCCTGAACTCTAACAAGGCCGTTACGAAATACGACTTTCTTCACGACGCGCTCGAGGGGCGGTTTTACTGTCCATATTTGAGTTGCGAGGGAGAGACGCAAGAACGCGCATCGCGGGACATCAACTTATTTCCTGTCGTAAAGCTGCCCCTTCGCGTCCCTTCATTTCACCACTCGTAAGCAACGGCGCGGCGGCGCGGGGCGGGGAGGAGAGGGGGCTGTGGACAGTCAAATGGCAGAGCCTGCGCGGAGTTATATGGTGAGGACGCGAAAAACGAATGCATTTATTAGTGAATGAGAAGCGTAGTTTTAGATGATTCTACAAAATGAAACAAAAAAGAAATATATGCGAGGAATATTTTATAACAGGGTAAAAGAAATATTTTTACCGTTTTCTTTAATAGACTGTACCAAAATAAACTATTACATTTAATAGAAAATTTTATCTGCTTTTTGTTCCTGAATGCTTAATGTAACAAAACAAATACCGTAGGCTTGTACTATATGTTTCATTTAATTCTGAAGACAAACATTTTTATTAATCTGTAATAGTCTACTTGTGTGATACGATCATATATTGACTGATCAAGTTATTGACATAATCATGTATTCTCTACTACGTAGTCATTACAATTATCTTGTGATTCTAACAGATACGCATTGCATGACTTTGGTATCCAGTTACATCCCAGCAAGCAAATATTGATGTCGCATATTGTGAAAAAAAAACACGCGGTTGAATATATGTGCAAAATGAAGTTCCCACATCTGCCTACCTTTCATTATGCATTTCATACCATATATTTTTGTTGTAATAAATCCCACGGACTACATAAAACGCATCTGGTTCATTATTCATAATGCATGATAAATTATCAAAACGTTGACTGCATTTTATCACTGACTTAATGGATAATGCACACAGTGCAAACTAAAAATTTGTACGGAAAAATAGATACTCAGCCATAAAATATTGCACTAACACAAGATATATGTTATCCATTCCAGAGGTCAAATCATATTTCGTGTTCGTGGGAGGACGTGACTGTCCGTCAAAAGAAATATGTCAGCATCGCTATTGATCACCGCATGTTTCCGAGAGTCATAAATCAGACACGTCCAGCAAAAGGCGATCGCAACAACTCAACAGAGAGAAACGATACCATGGACAGTTCAGCGGTGTGTAATGGAATGTAAAAACATTTGTCTATAGTTTTCAAAATAGAAACCTATATATTGAATGCGGTGTACCAATATTTCAAATCTGTCACTACTTTTCAAAAACTCTGAAAGCGATGAGTTCGTTCCTGTAAGCGGGTAAAGTGGGGACACTTTGTTCAAACAAGTCTTGCAGATAGAATTCTAGCAATGTGATGTTTCCTCTGAGACGCAACATAACATGGTTTATTCTCAAACATAACGACAAACCGTAACTCTTTAATTGGAAATAGGAATCTATGTACATTTTTTTTAAGAGATTTATGTTGGAATTTTGTATCGAATAATATTAAACACAATTAAAATAACATCTTAATGATAAAAGTTTCCCTTCAAAATATACCATTCTAATGCAAGTGAAATTAATAAAAGTTTATAGTATTGTTTGTGCCACTGTCCTCAATAAACTTTCTCTGGAAGAAAATATAATCAGTTACTAAATATTTGAGATGTCTTAACCAAAATGATTGTAACATTTCATTTGTTTTGTTAAAGTTCTTATATTTTGCTTTCCATAAAAAGTACACTGTTAAGTAAAGTAAGTAATTTAACGCAAATCCTTAACTACAGTGATTTTAATGAAATGCTGCAAGATAGAAAAATGTTAAAATAAATGACAACATATTTAGCAAAGATTTGTTTTATATACTTTCCATTATTTCAAAATATTCAAAAAACGATTTCATACGAGTAACAAGGATGTTAATCTTTAATTGCAATTTATCAAATTGAGCTAAAGGATGGCACAGAATTTCTTATACTCGTACTCGTAGTTTCTTATTCTCTTCAGAGTCTCAAAGACTTAAAATGTTTAACAGGTTTGATTACATTTTTTCATATACATAAATAAATACAAATTAAAATTGTGCAAAGAACAAAATTAAAGCTCACTTAGTTTATTTTCTGTTTACAAATTTATTATCATCTTGATATGTACTCTTTATATCTTTTATCCACTTATCCTTATTTATTTCCACTTACAAAATCTCATGGTAACAAAAAAATGTTATATTGAACAAAAAAGACAATAGACAAAAATGTGTGTATATAGTACAAATTCACATCTATAATATATTAAATCAAACGCTTTATCAAACATCCCATTGATTTCCGGTCTTCTAATACTACAATGTAAATATGACTTTAAGAATCTAGTAGAACAGGTTCAATAAACATATTTTAATTAAAAACTTGGAATCCATTTTTTTTGTTGAGAAAATGTCGCTTTTGTAATTGTGAAAATATGTGTTTTGGACTTTCGGGCTTTTGATAAACTTCATCAGAAATAACCTGAAGCATTTGTACTTATACATATAATAATGTACAAAAATGTCCCTAATATATATATTAACGACGTGAGTGATATCAAAAAAATATGAGTATAACTTTTAAAAATCAAAGCAATACATCTTGTGTCATATTATTCAATGTCGTACAATCTTGCTGCACAAAAAGTTTAAAGAAAACAATTATAGGTTTGGGAGGAGATTAAGTTTTAATATTGTCCATATTTCATTCAAAATTATGCAAAAACTACAGTACTAATATTTTCAGAGAAATGTCCAAGGTATTAACTAAAAAACTGATTGTGGAAAAAAACTTCATTTTTAAGAAAAAAATCCCCTTTATTTTCGTACTTGTATTTGCTCAAAAAAATTTCAAACTTTTGCTCTTTTCGAACATTTGAAGTTGACAGTGAAAATCGGATCTACGACACTTTAAAATCGTACTTTACCCTATTTTGCCAATAAATTTAATGAAAAGTGTGGTGTCGCTTTTGAAAAAAAATTGATAAATATCCTAGGGTCTTCATATAAAGTACCCCTAAAACGTAAATTCTTTTCAAAATTACAGGGTTTCAAATCGGTCTAGACCGATCGGGGAATTTTCATTTTGGAACCAATTCCAGTTCTCAGTCAGACGGTCAAAATGACAGACATAAACGCCATTTTGATGAATCGTTTTGATTTTTAATAATTACACCAAAGTATTTTTTGTAATACCTCCCACGTCGTTAATATTTATATTACAGACGTTTTTATGTATTATTGCATGTGTGAGTAAAAGTGCTTCCAATGATTTCTGATGAACTTGCCGGTAAACTCAAAACTCTTTTGTGAAAATGTGCCTTTTCAGTTAAGTTCTAAATAATTTTCTTAGTGGCTCCAAAGTTTTCACTGAAATATTTCTCCGTACGATAATACAATTTTTACTCTTCTGTAATATTGTTAACGACACGTTCCAATTCTATTTGTGGATCGAAAAAACTGAAATATTTTAAGCGCCTATAAGTAGGAAACAACTGAAAGAGGGAGAGTCAAACCTCAAAGCTAGCTTATTTATACTAAAGCGTTTAGGAAAGAGTACGAGAAAGTCTGTGCCATTCTGTAGCACAATTAGGTTACTTCCTCGCATACTCCGTTCGTCTTACAGAGAATGTATTGTAATGCTACAATGAAAAGCAGTGATTTTTCGACAGAAAGTCTGGACCCCTGATATGAAAAAATGGAAAATTCTTGTTTTTATGCGTAGTAAATTACTTACTCTCACACGTTAGGTATCCAGAATTCACGTTTTGTGGATTAATTATACAGAAAGAATTATTAATGTGAAAACGTCTGTCCATTCGTCTGTGAACAACGGTTGCGGTAAATGTAAGCAGGATTTTTACAATAATTCATATTCCCCAACCGATCAGGCAGATTTAGCGGACACTTGATTTTAAAACGGACATTTTGATGTTGCCTTTATCTGAAACCTCAAGGATAATTCATGTTTTTTTAATGACTCCAATTTTTTCCTTAATTTGATTGTCATATAAAACAAAGTATTTTTCGTGAAATAAACATTGACCTAAGAACAAGATTCTTTCAAAATTTCTCTGAAGTGTTTTCTTTAATTTTTGCCTCCAATTCACCGAAACTCGCTCATAAAAATGGCAAAGGTCCGATTTGCAACGATCTCTGAATTTTGTGAAAATTGCAAGTCGCAAATAATGCGAGAAAGTGTACATTGTTGCCGCACCATTTTTTTGCTGTAGCATTACAATGCTGTTTGTAGTTTACATAAACAAAATGCGAGAAAGTGAAAATCAAGACACCTCAATAAAGTGGAGAATAAGACTTGATTAATTTCTTACTAAATTTGGTTCATCTAGTTTTAAGCATTGCGTATCACTGTTCACAGGCTGCAAGAGAGACCACCATCTCAGAGGAGTAAATGCAATTCACCACGCTAGTCTTGTCAATCTGAGGTGCCCTAAACAACCCGTTAATTAAGTTGCACGACATGACTTCACGCTGACCGCGTCGCCTTTCTCTGTTGCTCTCCGCACATCTCCTGCTGTTTGCAGACGTCGCTTGGCGAAACGCCCTGGCGGCGTCTCATTCACTGCCGCCGCCGCCGCTTCCGCCGCCGCCTCCGCGTCTCCCACCACCTCCGCCTCTCCGACCACCTCCGTCGCCTCCCTCGCCACCACCGACGTCGCTCCGCCGTCCCCGCCCCACACCCTTGCTCCAGCCCTGGCCTTGGTACCCCTTACGTTCGCGCCAGCAACAGCTTTCTTCTCTTCCTCTTCCCCAGCCCTTCCCCTTCCACCTCCTCCATCCTCCCCCCTCTCCGACGGCGTTCTCCCTTTCAGGGCAGCTCTCTCGCGATCAATCACCGCACTATCAGCTGAACCCCGCTCATTAATCAACGTCTTTGTTTCTGGTGATCCAATTCTGGTGGGTGCTCCTTCCCGACAAGAACCGGGGCTCGTCCTTTATCCCGGGGCCTAATTCAATGTATTCAGCCCTAAAGCTAGGGATAAGTGCGGCGCATGCATTCCGCGGACGTCGGCGAAGGCGGAGACGGGGGAGTCGACGTCCAACATCGTCGTCGTCGCCGTCTGTGAGGGCGTTGGAGGTTGGGGGCGGGGGCGGGTAGGCGTTACGGTCTGCCAAGGCGCTCCGCCCGCCTTTGGCAAGTGGACCTCACCGTTTGAGAAGGGACCTTCCGAACAGATGCGCTTTCACAGCTCCTTGGGAAGGCAAGCGCAGTGGACTGTCCAAAGATCTGTTACTGACCAGCCCACAGGCTGTTAGCATATCCACAGACTCAAAGGATCAATTTATCAATATTCTCCAGTGCCCCAGTCATTGTATTTGCACGTATTTTGACTTAATTCATTGATTATATTCTTCTTATTTACGTTTTAGTACCCACTGTTTTCAATTTTAACACACAAAATTTGACATAGAAGCATTAAATACATGGCATAATATCACAAAATTTATTATATTATAGCAGAAGTAACTACATTTTGAATTAGCATGTATAAATTGTTTTAAAACGATCCTAAATGCCGAATACATAAAACTATATTTTGTGATATTACGCACTATTTTTTTGTGCATTGTATATTTAATTAGTCGTTTATAATTATTAATTATAGCGTATAAACATTTCTGTAAAATGTTGGATGTAATTACACCTGCATGAATACATAAGTACCATAAAATCTGTTCAGGAAGTATTAAAAAAATGAGCATCATATTATTTCACAAATCACTCAAGTCATTAAACATGACGTTAGCTTATAACTGTCCATTTATTGCAGAATTGTTTATGAGAATTACTGACTTTATCAAAAACGTAAAATTACTAATTCGATAAAAGTACAAATTCAATACTAAAGAATCAAAATTTTCAATTACCAATAGAAACAAAAATAATACCAAAATACATAATACAGTCGTATATATGTAATTCAAAAACATTTTATGTACACGTGAATGGTCTCAAAACATGAAATGAATCAGAGGTCGAGCAATGGGCCAAACGCAGAATTCAAGAAAACAGGAATTCTCAATTGAACATTCTGCTTATATTGTTCTAATGAGTCTCAGACTATGTTAAATCGAAATCTGGCTAATCTGCGGTACGCTTAACCAATTGGAGCCATGTTTTTGTTCTAGTGGAACAATAAGAATAGTTTGCGGATTACTCTCGTTTTTTCTGTTGACTCCGACACGTGTCTCCCTGCTTTCGAATGTGATTACCTGTAACATTTTATGAAAAAAATTCTGTTTTTTCAAGAATTCCAATTTTTAGTTCCTTTTCGTGATCTATTCCTGAGAAAGAGATATTCAGTTACTATTGGAACTTTTCTGTTTGTGCAAAGTTGAGAGGAACTACGAAGTACGTCCACGGGCGCATCCAAAGTCGGCAAGTGAATTAGAGATGGTTTGAAGTTTATTGCCTTTTTTCACAGATTTTTTTTCCTAACGCTTGTTTCGTTTATTGGCTGCACGCTTCCACCATCAAATAGTTTAAGGGGTTGTACATGTCAATCCACGAGCTTCTGACATATGCGTGAAAGATACAGTTTTCTACAACGTTTTAATTTGTTCTGTTTTATTGAGTGAGTCCACTCTTTGATATAGTTAAGAAAAGCAAATGTCCTGTTCGTAACCTTTCATTGAATCGAGAAACACTCACTGAACTTTCAACTCTCTCTTCTTCACGAAAGATAGGTTCCTCTAAAACGTGCGGAAAGATTTCTTGCTGCACTTTGCTTTACTTACGTTAATGCTCGAGTTCTGTCGTCGAGTTCAAGGAATTGCAGATCTGGCATTACTCCCTACTTTTAAAGCTGAGAGGCGTTTGAAATCACGGAGAAATATGTTTTTGTATCCTTGCAGTGAGAGAAGGGTAATGAGAAACGGCGGACCTTAACGAAAAGCTAATGCAAAGAGCGCAGTGCGCAGGTAAAAATTAATTTTAAATTTTGAATTAGCAGACGAGAAGGTATGCTCGTTTTTACAAACTCCACGAATAAAAAAGGTTTAATGGGAGATTTTGTTTCGAATCATGCAATTTGCCTTGGTAATATTTTATCCGCTATTATTGTGACTACAATGAGAAGATAAGAAAGTATCTGAAAAGCTATTAGGATAGGGCCTCATTGGTACCCTCCATTGTACATTACACCTATAATTATAATTTAAAAAATGGCAATATTTGATGTTATAAGAAGGGAGTAACAACACATTTCAAACGTATTAGAATTGTTTGCACGATTTTAGGAAAGCATTCAAAACATGCAAGTAGGTTGTAAGTGTTCTCTCCCGTCTCTTACAATAATTTCGTGTTGGTCATAAGATGTTTTCCGAGTGTTATTTCCGGATTTCAGTTTCTTTTAAAAATATTTCTTCGACTTGTGTAACTCATCACATTTACTGTGAACTTTATTAAGTATTCCTCAGAGCTTTGTATGAATTCATTACCATTTCAAAGCCCTAACGCTAATGTGGCTTATTAATTAGCAACCCATTTTCAACAGGTGTTTCGTAGAAATTACGCAAGGGTTCGCTGTTAAATCGCATTATCTCAATCACCATCTCGCTCTACAATAATTCTTCAAACGTCACTTCAAAAGCCGCAGGACAGTAGGCTCACACACGTTCGCCTTTCAGACGCAGCAACCGAGAGCGCGTGCCCATTTCCAGTTCCAGGAATCGCCGTTGAGCGCGCTGCAGGCGAACAGCGCCAAAGCAGAACGGTGAAGCGCAGGTCAAACGACATTCACTTGTCACGCGACCAGAGCCGCTTCTGCCCCGCAGCCTGGGAGGCGTGCGCGACCTAGCAGTCGGCGCCACGCGCACGCCTGCTGGTTTGGCTGCCAGAGAAGATCTCTACGAACGACAAACGGGCTATTCCTAAAACTACACAGTAGGGGCGTAGGAAGTTTAATTCTAAGAAGATGCATTTTCTGGGATGTGAATTTGAAATTATAATGTTCTACTCAGTCATAATTATTTATTTTTGTTTTTTTTCTACAAAACTCTAACTCCCCGACTGACAACTCGTCCTAGAATCGAAAATTAAAGTTTCTGACCTGGATAGTTAGTGTGTTGAATTAAAATTTATTGTTGCCGTATGTATGAGTGTTAGTATTTAACAGCTTTGCATATTAAGTAATTACGTCAATTTGTGGAAGATTAGAATATCGGTACTTCTGATCTCTAAAATAAAGATAAATTATTCGGATAATTATGACTTGTGAGATATTCTGTCGGTTTTGGTATGTGTGAGTTAGATCAGCTACAACTAAACTCACTTAAGTAAAATAAAGCTAAGAATATAACAAGATCAATTAAGTTTTTGCAATAATTCGAAAGTAAGCCTCCGCCTTAAGCAATTTCTTCATGCGTTCGAGAATACCCAAAGCAATTATTGTAAATTCTATAAACAGCAAAACTGTTATTGCTGGAAACACACTTTTAAATCTAGAATGAATAATTTATAATGTAAATTAAAATTCGTTCGAACGGGTTGAACGCGTTGGAAGTGCTATCTTGCTACATTACTCGTATTACTGCGCTGCACTCCTACAGGCGAACACACAGAAGTCCTGATATACCTATTTGCACCGATCGATTGAGTTTAGTTCAGAGTTCTGTCGCTTTCTCTGCAGCGACTCTGACTCGGAGGTTCTTAGGTTCGTTTCCTGACGGTAGCGGATATTTGACACTAGCCAAATAACAAGGTCAAATTCAGCCGCAGCCTGGAGGAGAATTCTAGGTGCGTTTGATCGGTAGTCTTCCTTTGGGTCTCCAATCAATAATTCCAGGCCAATAACGAAGCAGTACCCAAACAATCGGGCAACTTACCGCTCGCTATCTTTCCTTCCTCTACCGTGTCCTATTCCCTCCCTTCACAGATGCACACTCTTACTTGCACTACCCTACCGCATATACCGGGAGCCCGGAGCTTGTCGTGGCTGAGGCGTCACCCGCTAAGGATGATACCTCGAGGAGAAAATTCCTTGTCAGCCAACGTGTGGGTAGTTCGGTCCCGATCTTACCATCCAGCGGGAAAGAACCATTATCAACTTCCAGTATTAGAACATTCTCTATAGTAATGAGACTAATGGCTTTAGCAGTTGATGTGCCCGAAAACATTCATGAGAGGCTGAAATCAATCTGATTTATATGGATAGCGCAGACACGACTGAAGTCTAAGACTAAACTCCGTCTCCTCTCTTCTCACGCAATCGTCGGCCTCGACCTCCGCCAAGCATCGAAGGAAGACACGCGCGACCCTGCGGTGGCTCCTGTCACCCCCGGATATTGTCTCTCGGAAGTTTGTTCTGTCGAATACTCCGCCGGCGCTGATAAACACGAAACTCTTCGTGAAGTAGATATCGTCTTTCGCAGCTGTCTCCTTCGGTCCCGTAGAGCGCTTCGATGTTGTCTTTTTGTGACTTGTTTGAATTAATAGGCCACTTTCAAGAGGACACCACAGTGCAGAATGTTGCGTTTTCAGTTACGATCTCGTAAGTTCAAATATTAGAATGTAAAATGAATTATGCGTCACTGTATTGAACTATTGAATTGCACTAAATGAACTATTTTTCAAGATTAAGTGAAGGGATCAACATAATCAACATATTGTGAGCAATGGTGTCATATCTATAAGCAGAGGAAATATTTTAGTCATATAAATTAAACAGGTAATTTCAGTGAAGAACATATGAAAAGTCGGCATTAACATAAAAAATGGCGTATTAACAAGTACTGATTCACTATTAACGCTTGCGTGAACTAGAATAGCAAAGATGTAAAAATTGTAGAAAAATGTAATATTTAAGTTGATGCAAAACAAGCTATCGGAAGAAAGACTTACTGAAGAAATAAATACAAATATTCAAAAGATTACTACAAAATATTTTAGTTCGCTGGCATGTTTGTAATGCAGCATCAAATTTGTTTCTGTACCAAAACAGCAAAAAACAGTTGAAAACATTTGTCTCATTAAGGGGAGAAATGTAGCCAATATCTGAACCTCATCCTCATTCACTCATAAATTACCCAAATTTTGGCATAAAAAATAACGACCTAAGCCCCAAAAAATCAGAAATCCAACAATGCACAGAGACAACTAAAACAAATACCTACCGTTGTTCCGACGTTTCAACTTTAAATCAGAAGTTACAATGGCTGAACGTCCCTTTAGAAGCGCGCACATTCCCATTTCTTTTTCGGGGGAATATTATGAGCGCTATCTCAAGACTGACTAACGGGGCCAATGGGAGAAGCAAATACACAAAATCAATGGTGGAGCGGCCGCCGCGCCTTTTTCCGCCGCCCCCTTCTGCCCCGTGCGCCGCGTCCCCTAATGGTGCAAATATTTCTCCCTTCGACTGCAAAAGCGCGAGGGCGCGGCGCCCGGGGCGGCCCGCGCTCGCATTAGACGCACGCAGGGCGCCGGGAGGGGGTGGCGCGAGCGAGTGGGGCAGGGGGTGGGAGGCCCACGGAAAAGAGGAGGATGAGGAAAAAGATAAAAATGAAGTGATAGTTATAGAGGGGTAGTGGAAACAAAGGTTTGGTGGACGGGAAATCAATGTGAAAAGGAAACGATATGGAAGGGAAGAAAGAGGGGATGATAAATATTACCCAGAAGTAAAAATTACGGGAAGGATTACAAGTACAGAGAAAGTTGACAAGATACAGGGATTACGGGTGGGTGTTTGTGTATGTGTATGTGTTGTTCGCGGGCATTTCAAATATTTAATCATTAACTCAATGTAGCGTAGTACATGGTATCTCCACAGTGAAGGTAGTGTTTCTTCCTAGCTGGAACGTGAGATCCAGCGCCGACCTATACGTCGGCTTGCGAGGATTAACCTCCCCGCCAGATTGCATTTACCTTAGAAGTGCCTTGAAATAAAAACCTATTATTCTTTAGAGTGAGTTAGTATTCAGTGCTTCTGACTCATCACTTTTACTAGTCAGTAGTTCAATGAATGTAGTGCATGATAAAATTCGGGAGGTGGCGGTGATCCTCCCCTGCTGGAAAGAGAAATGCGACTCCGAACTTCGGTATCACCGTGCGGTTTTCCCCGTCCATGTCTCCCCCAGTGGGGCACCGCCTCAGCCGGGACAATCTCTAACCTCCCGATGGTACCCTGCCAAGTGTGGTAGTGAAGGGCAGGTAAGTGTATGATATGTATGTATATATGGTGAGATGAGAGGATAAAAATGAAGGAAAGCGCGTGGTCCGTAAGAACGGGAACAGAAATGACTGGAAAAGAGACACAAGTTGAACAAAGAAAAGAAAAACAAATATTTGCCCGATGATGTGAAGAAACATACCCCGAAGAGAAAATGTGTTAACCAGAAGAGAAAAAAACCTAACAATAAATATCACCAAACTACCGTATGAGTTCTAAATGAAATGCATGGCGAAAAGATAATATAAAAAAATAGAAATAGATTTAGTAAATCAAATATAAATGTACATACTAGCGACAGAAAATATACCAGTAGCTACAGAGTTTTGTGGGAGACCTGAGCTCGTGCACACCACCTCAGGTCACAGTAGAGGCATCTAGCACAGAGGCTGCGGCGAAGTGGCCTGGGCGAACGGAGACGGTCACCGAAGGAGTGGGAACGTCGCCTACGACTGGGGTGGCCGCGATGCACCGCACGCCGTGGCTGGTTGCCGGGGAGAGGATGGGAGCGGGGATGGGGACAGAGACGAAACGCGCAGCCTCCCGCACCTATACATCTTGTTAAAACACGAACTCGCAACTTCGGGCGATGCGCTAAGTGCAAAGTGAGTTGCATGTTTAATGTGTGTTGATTTAGCGTGTGCCACCTGCAGGCGAGGTACAGCCCGCGCAGGAACTGGAGAAGCGACTCGGTGGGTGAGAGAGAGAAAAAAGAGAGCGCGCGTCGGTCGCAAGCCGCTCGCGAGGCGCGCAGCTCCTCCGGGCTGCTTATCTGACCAAGCGCAATCGCGCAGAAACCGATAACACGCGAACCAAAGCATATTCTTTAGGATATTACTTCATAAATATTATTGAAATATTGTATAAGCATCCTGAGAGCGTTGGACTGTAAATATTCAGAGAGAACTGTTTTCAAGATAGAACCGCAACGAATGGAAAACGACTGTTTTTATTACTAATAACATTTATGAGCTGTTAAAATTGTGTTGTTTTTATGAATTGCGTACGTGCTTCGAACTGATGCGTATATGTGCACTTTGCAAGGCTGAAAGGCGGAATTATACTCATCCAAATGATTATTGATTTAGAATGCAATGGTAATTCCAAAGCTCCAACGAAAGTAGAAATGTTCCCGTTGTCTTATGCTCTTTCTGATACTAATTACGTAATAATTCGTTGTGATTAAAAAGTAGTTTATAAGGTAATCAATTTAAATAACGTTTTATACAATTTTATGCTTTTTTTCACATGTTATTCAATTAGAAGAATTTAAAAATAAGGTTTTAATTTTGATGAAAACATGCAAAAGATTTTGATGCAAAAAAGTAAACAATGTAAAGCACGATATACAAGTAAAAACAATCCCTGAGCGGTTTTGAAATTTTATTCCACATTCTAAGAGATAATGCAAACTTATGCTAGTGTAATACAATATGATACCAAAATTTGACTAACTGCAAAGGTAAATTTGATGTAAGCAAAACGTTTATCCAACACGATTTTTTTAAAAAAAGCCATAAAGCTATTGGGTTGACCTATGTGTAAATGCATTTGAAAAGTATTACATTCAAAAGTCCATTACAGCATGGCCTGTAATTGCGTTGTCTCTATTTAAAGCTTTTATATTAATTCTTTAAAAAGCCATTATTCCCCTTTCTCAACGTCATTCTACTTGTATGTTTATTAATAATCTAAAGAATAAAAACAATAAAAGTCAAATATCAGAGCAGTAAAAAAGCACTAATAACTAATACGTACTATATTATAAATTTCGGGATAAAATATTTGTGGAACTGTTTTCTAAATAATTTTATTCAGCAATTTTTGCGACAAAATTAAGTCTCATACGAAGTTTCGGCTTTGTAAGTATTATTCTTTCTTAAAAAACAATCATTTCTTGGATTCATCATTGGAATAAAGGTCTCTTCCCAGACAAGGCAAGCCGTGGGGACGTGCATCTGTGGATTAGAGGAAGACGTATCTGCCCGCGGAGGCAACTCAGTCGGGTCAGCGCTTGCCGATTCCACATTAACATATATCGATGTGCGACGCCTGCCCAGATACTGCCCGTCCACCACCCTGCCGTAGGCAGGCATCGTTCCACTGCCGCCGCTACTACTATCCGCGTCACAAACATTGTTTTTCCTCCATCGCCCTAAAGTTTTCAGATGATTGGTGGAATGATGATAAGTACAACTTATAGGACAGATCCATCTGTTTTTCCATATTACCTGAAAATATTTTAATAGGCATTAAATTATATGCATTAAATATGCACAACTGTTGAAGTATAAAAATATAAAATTATGTAACAACACCTCAAGATATCGCTGCCTTAGTTTCCGCATTAGTTAATGGTATTAACGATTCATGGAATCTCTCGCACATTTTTGCATGACGTTTTATTTTCTGGTTTAATTACCTCATCCCACCCTATGTTACATATTTCTTCTCCCTTTGACATAACCAGATGCTTGAACCAGTTTCTTAAATTACATTTTTAACCATTTATAACCCACAACTACCTTCTCAATCATCTGTGCATTAATCAGAATTATCACCATAATCAACAGCACTGCTAACATACGCAGACGACACACAACAGAACACCACCTTCAACTTTCCCCTACTTCTCTCATCCTTTTATATCTTCACTAAGTTATTCCCAATAGTCACTTTGAACAACAGTCGTTTCCACTAAGCATATTCATTTTCATCAATATTCTTTCCTCATCCCCTGGCAGAACTCTAGTTTTACCATCATTCATTTTCATCGTCCCAACGACACCGTCACTCCAACCATTGCTTCCAACGATCGTCACAACAATCGCCACAATATCGTCCCACCCATCACCATAACCATCGCCACGTACATCACAAATATCCCCACATATATCGCCACAACCATCACCACAACCATCACCACAACCATCACCACAACCATCACCACAAACATCATCACAAACATCGCTACAAACATCACCGCAAACATCACTACAAACATCACCACAACCATCACCACAACCATCCATTTTGCCGTCACTGTTGCCTCCTTCACACGGCAGTCCTCCCGTACCATCGCGGTCGCTGCCGGCAGGGGCGACGCGACGCCGCGCCGGAGCCTTGCAGCTTTTACCATAAGTAAGAAAAGTTGGCGGCTGGGACGGCGCGGCGGCGCGCGGCCCACGGGCGCGAAGGGGAATGGGTGGGGGGGTGGGGGGCGGGGGAGGGCAGGGTCGTCTGCCCGCCGAGGAACTTCGTGACGCGCCGTGAAGTGATTTGATTCCCCGCTGAGAGGCAGAGCTGTCGCGCTTCCTGTCCCTGTCCTTGTTGCTGTCCCGAGGGAGAAAGAGCGAGAATAGACCAAAGAAAGAAGGTGATAGTAAGGAATGAAAATGAAAAGAAATTAGGAGTGAGGAGTGCGGAATGTGACGAAAATTACATGGGGTTTCGATGTACACTATATCAGTTTGAGAGAAAGACGGATTATAAACAAGTAGAAGGAGAAATAAAGAACAAACAAGAAATATAATTAAATAACTTAAGAGGAATGTGAAATAAGAAAAATAGACTTACGGGAAAACATTTTTTAAAATCCATTTGATCATCAATATTAAAATTAATATAAGGGTAAAAATCGTGTAAAAGAAGAAGAACGGAGACTTTACTAAAAAGAAGTCTGCATTATTTTTATATTTTCTGATAACTAAAAATAACATCCTATGTGAAGTGAGATAATGCAGCAAGGCTGAGAAGAGAAATGGTTTTTACACAATTACATTCGTAAAAAATGAATCGTTTTACTTGCAATTTCCCATCCAAGAATTTTGATAAGGTAATAAATTCTACAATCACAGTAATGCACATACACTGTGACTAGATTGTTGAAAGAATACGTGTGAAATGTTCTGTATTTTACCAAATTTCTAACTTATTCAATTTTCTGCCAAGATGATGTTTTTTTCGGATATTGTTTGCCATTGAATCAATCCGTTGATGAGATTTGGATATCACTGCAAATCCCGAACTGATCAACACATATGATGTTATTAATCAATTCATTGGAATTTTGACGTACGTACGGATGTGAAGTTCAACAAATACACACAACTGTTCAGTTATAGATTGCCGATGCACATCTGTGGCCATAAAAGGGAGTAGTGGTGTAAATAAACATCAAAACGATTGCATCTATTTGACTACCAAAGCAAATACGGCTGATCGCTAAAGAGGAACATTCGTTAATGAAACACTGATAGTCGGTACTTTATAGCCAGTCAGTCCATCTATGCCTTTATAAACACAAAATTTATCATTTTGGCTCGAAGTCAGAGGTTACGTAGAAATGACACGGATGTTTACACAAAATGTGTAAAAACATGAATCTATCAACATATGGCAGTTCGGTAATCATTAAATGGTTTTCGGTTAATTTATGATCGGAGCGTCGGATATTAAACAAATGTTCCAAAAATTGAAACCGATCAATGCAATCGATGAAGGATGATGCATGTTACCGACGACTTGCAGCAAAAGTCTCCAACACAGTTGACATCACAAGGTCATTTAAAAAAACCCATTCCAATGAACAATTAATATTCATGTGGAATTTTCATTACTTCGTTATACATTCAAATATTAAAATACTCATGCATTGTATATTTCTCTTCGTGTGTCATTTTCGCTTTTATACGCACTCCATCCTATAAATTCAATAATAATCATAACAGAAAATTCAATGGTAAAGAAAGGAAACAAAACAACTACTATTGCACAAACAATACCGATAGAAGCGTGAAAGTACACAGAGAGAGATTAATAGATCCAACATACATTACCATTTAGTCATGCCCCTAGGCCGCAGTGCCATCAACTCGAACATACCTGGATAGCCTGCAACAGAAGAGAGCAATGCATGAGCTAGACAGATACGAATGCCAACGGCCGAAATACGTTTCCAGCAAATCTAGAAAGCCCTTTGGCCTGTAACGTGCGCGCGTGCAAGAGCTGCCAGCTGGGCGGTCGGATCGAGAGGAGTGGGTGGGTTGCGTCACCCTGCGGCAAGCTACTCGGGCGGGTGGGCGGGGCGGGCGAACAGGCAAACGGGTGGCCGGGTGGGCGGGCTGGCGAACGGGCGGGCGGGCGGGCGGATGGTGTGGGCGGGCGGGCAGGCGGATGGTGTGGGTGGGCGGGCGGCTGGGTGGGTGGGTGGGTGGGTGGGTGGGCGGGCGGGTGGGCGGGCGGGCGGGCGGGCGGGTGGGGTGGGGTGGGGTGGGGTGGGCGGATGGGCGGGCGGGCGGGCGGGCGGGCGGGCGGATGGGTGGGCGAGTGGGCGGGCGGATGAGTAGGCGGACGGACGGGCGGGCAGGCGGGCGGGTTGGCGGGCAGGCGGGCGGGCGGGCGGGCGGGCGGACAGGCGGGCGGACAGGCGCGGGGGTGGGTGGGCGGATGGGCGGATGAGTAGGCGTGCGTGCGTGCGTGCGGGCGGGCGGGCGGGCGGCTGGCGGGCTGGCGGGCTGGCGGGCGGGCGGGTGGATGGGCGGGCGGACGGGCGGGCTGCAAAAGGGACGCGACGCTCATCCACACTCCACCCACCGCCCCGGTGCACCGCGCCCCGCTGCACCGACCGCCGGAGAGTCGACTCTGTAATCGGATCGGCAATCGCCGGGCCTCGGGAGCATCCCCATCAATCCCGTAATCACTGGCTTATGAATCCGCTGTTTCGAACGAATGCTCTCCAGCGACGGCCCGCGCGCCGCCCGCCGCCCGCAACACTCCACTTATTCGCCCGCGCCGCGCCGCGCCGCGCCCGCCCTGTGTCTGCGTAATTGAATTCAACTAAAGGGACCTCGGGAGCCGCGCGGCGCACTGGGTGTTTCGCGACGCGGCCAACGATCAAAGCGCCTCGGCCGCCTTTGGACCACGCGACCGCCCGCGGACCACTGGTGAACCATTCCTCTTTCCATTCACACCAGTCGCGGTAACCAGGCGACGCTTCCGCGGACATTAAGATGGTTTTAAAAAATTTACGCGGCTGTGAAACCCCCGCCATGAGCGATCAGCGGGAATCTCTACAGGCCGTTAATAATGGAGAATTCATGCACGGTACGCACCAACGACTCTCAAATTACTTTCATTTATAAATCACAACACGCTTTCTTTTACTGCTGCTAAATGGCGTAACGTAGTAATTACCAGACATAACGTCGAATATTCTGGTATACACGCGCAACGTTCACGCAAGGCGCCTGGCTCGAAATAGCGCATTGGCATGGAAACGCGCTGCATATGAGGAAACGAAGCTGCCTGTTTGTTTCCGAGCAATCAAATAATGATTACATACAAGAGGCACACGTAAGCAGAAATTTGTTTTATTAGTTTTAATTTACAGTCAGGAAAAGTGTGAGCGGTTATGAAGAATTTGTGTCCACATTTCTAATCGTGCAGGTCATAACTATACTTGTAAAGAGAAATAAAACGAAAGAAATATTGAAAAGGTAATTTGGTATGCCTCATACTCTTCAGTACGGACGTATCTAGGATAAGTAAAAAAGAAAATATAGAGAAATTACAAAATAATCAAATTATTTTATAAAATATCGAATAATTAATGTAGTAATTAATTTGGTAATCATTGGTAAAAACATTTATGATTAAGAATAATATCGAGTAACATTTTAAAAATAATACTCTCCTGTTTTAAGAGGAAGATAATATTTACATGTAAGAAATAAATCTAGATGTAACTTGTATCCTTTGTTATTTAATATAATACTAAATTTATTTCCCAATAAAATGTGATATAAAAACTGTAGAACACCGTTTAATAATTAAGAGTAAATTTGTTTGCGATTGGATCTGGGTTACGACGCTACGCGAATAAAGAAGTTAATTTATGATGAGAAATATACCTCTGATAGTACCGCCCTGCTGAGGACGTAATACATGCAACAAAAAAGCCTCAGGCAAAGATTGAAATTCTTCTGAAAGTATTTACAAAATGCGCATTTGTTTAACCACAAGCTTGTTTTCGTGCTTTTCATATACGTCTGAAAAAATCGAACATACCGCGAACATTCTTCTCCAAAAAGCATAGCGCTAATTCGCCAATTGTCGACCGGCCCGCTCATTTCTGCGGGCGGAATTTATACGGGCACTAATTAATTCTGCACAGCTCGGGCAACTCACGGACCGGAGCTCGATCCAGAGGTGGAAGGGCCACGAGGCAGCGGACCGTGGGGGAAAGGTTGGGGGCGACAGGGTTGGGGAGGGGGGAGGGGACAGGGAGGGGAGGAGAGGGGACGAGAGGGCGCTGCGGCTTCGCGCACATTCATTTTCTTTGCGGGCAACAAATCGTGTCCGAATTAGCGGTGCGTGGGCAACCGCAAGAGCTGTGGTGAGGGCGACTGGGGACGGGCGAGGGCGGGCTCTGGGCGCACCCACCCGGGGCGGGCAAAACGCCGCGCCGCCCTGCCCGCCCATCAGTCGATAGTCGATACACCGACAGGTGGACTTCGCTAATTGAATATTTAAACGAGGGCTCGCCGGCCGTATTATGAGACGGGCCTTACCCGAACTCCCCGATGTGCGGGCAATAGGTCGCGTCTCTCGTTGGGCGGTTGGGAGTTCCAAACCGTTATTACCGGGGTTATCGCGTGTTTTAAATACAACGGAATCCTATTTCCTGGCGAGCTCGATTCACGCAAAAATATGCAATTGTTGTTCTCTGGAAGCAGAAAATATACTCGGGTGCATCTGTTTTCATATGCATGATGATAAAAAAGTACTGTGTCCCGTGTAATCTTCAAAGTTTGAATAAGCTTGAAATTATATTAACTGCTTTAATCATTAAAGTATTTATAAAAATAAAATAAATAGTTTTTAATTCGTGTAAAATTTCACAATTTTTCATATTGATATTCTGCATTTAACAGAAATGATCTACATTTATATCAAAATTACATACTAAGTATATCACTACAAAAAATTACTCTTAGCTCTTAACGATTTCGTTAATTTCTTTCAATAAATAAATGTGTAATAAATATATAAATGTCATCACTTACAAAACATATTACTAAGTTCAGTTTCTACTAAATATTAGAAAAAGTGTACTTAGCATATGCAATTATACTTTTCAGAAGAAAAACAATCGGTAACAACACCGCGTTGCGATTATGCAACTCTTAATGAACTATTTCTGACACCGTATACTTAGCGATTCATATTATAAATTTTAATCAAAATCAACACGGCTGCCACTGAGAAAAGCGTGTTCACAATTTGCAAAAACACACCAATCAAGTTCGTATAAACGGTGAAACGATACCCGAATGTCATCGATAAAAGAGAACCATTTCTGTGCAAATCACCGATCCGTGAGAACCGACAGTATTCCCCGCCCGCGTTCATCCAGCATCGCGAGGGGCCCCAGTCTTCCCCACGCGCGCACATACACGTGCACGGACACGTGTTTAACACGCGAAGGGTTCGCCGCCGCTGCAGATTCGGATCGCCCTTATTTTTAGCGGAACCCCTGCGAGCGGGGAGCGGGTGCGTTCGACAGCGGTACCAGACGCCGCACGTGCGTGCGTGCTGTGCTCTCATGTTATCTCGCCTTGCTTCTAAAGCGGCTCCGTAAGGCAGGCTATAAAGGTGTTCAGATAAACCCCGGCTTGTGAGGCGTTTCTCGTTATTGCTTTTACAAAGCAATGGCTCCTGGGGCCTCAACGAAAATGCTAGCTAGCGTCTGATGGTTTTTAAGAAAGTTTGGCACGTGTACATTGGTTGTAAGAGCATACAGGGAATTAAAATATGTTATGTGAAACTAATTCGTTTAAATATATGTATAATTTGAAATCGGCGTGTTTTCAGGATTTGTTGATTTTAAATATGTAACAAGAGCAAAGTGTGTTATATCAACTTCACACGAACTGAATGTAACTATCGTTAGTTTAAAATATTTTTTTGCTAATAATACTTGCAAAAATGAAGAGTTAAAGAATACGTTTCTAAAATGAAAATATTACTTGATTATCTCTAATACATTGATACATATTTAAACTTCAATTTTATAGAATTTTCACAAATTTCTCGAATATATTCTGAAATGGGAAGAAATTTCCTCATACAATCTTTTACATCATGTTATAAACTATCATAGAATGCGTGGTTTTGTAAAAATATGTCTAAAAAAATTAATGAATTTTCAAGCTTGTTTTCAGCTTCGGTACTAATTTACAAGAAAATGTATTTTTCACAATCAATTACAAAACAATTCAGACGGACCAAAACTTTATTTCCTGCAAAAAAGTTCAAATATAAATGACCAATTAACGATGGTTCATAGAAATCTTAAGCAAGAAAGTTCCTGTTTTTAATTTACAGGCAAAGAAAACTTTAATTAGAAAACTATGGCTTCACGTAGTTTTGTTAAAAGCGAAGAGTTGTCGCTATCTTGAGTTCTTGAAGTTGCCAGCAGCTTTTCTGGTGAAGGAAGTATACACATTTTGCTTCCATCGTACTTCACGACTATAAAATTAATCTCTGACCCGGAATTCGAAATTCCTATTTCCAAATTAGTTCGTTTAAACTGAGCAGTAAACCAATTCTTTTTAATCTATCCAATTAAGTGGGTAATCAATTGGATACTCATAGAAAGAACAGAAAAGAAGATGAAAACAACAATTCTGCCAAATCTGTGGCCGTGCTTAGAGTTGCAAGTAAATAACGAGTATTGCCCTAAGAACAAGGAAAACACATTACTCTACAATTATGATTCCCCTTCAGGATGCAGCACATAGGGAGCACAGTCAATTCACATGTCACGAAGGAGGCAAGCACATATTGGGGTATCATTCTAACGGAACGACGACATGTTACGATGCAGTGGGACGGCATAATTTGATTAGAACTGATATAGAAAAATATGTTTTTATTTATTTATTAAACGTCAAAAACTGTAAAAAACTGTGTGTGATGTACTATTGGGAGAAGTATGTTATGGGGTATCAAAAACCTGTAGAGCATTTTTAAGGGGCCCGTTTGAGAAGGGAAATTACATTGAAAACAGCTCTCCTTTCGTTTTCTATTAATTTGTTAATACTCAACCAAGATAGTAATCGGGTAAGTTGTCTCTTTTTGCGAAGAATATAAATGTTAATAGATTGATTGATTCTTAGTGATTCCAGGCGTGCCAACTGGTCATCAGTCCCGAAAGTGTATTGCATGACTTTCCTAAAATACTAGTAGTTTTCGCGTAATTTCTGCTCTAAATTAATGAAATCTATAAAAACATTCATTTCCTGGAAAACTACTCATATTTTTTTTATTTATATTTTTTCTTCGTAAGTAGCATATAATGGTACAGAAATTGGAGCTGGTCCAGCAAACTCTCCGTATTTGAAAAAAAAAAACATTGCAAAAGTACAATATTGATTTTTTACTTTCTCGTATACATACGCATCTACGGAGTAATACACGTAGTATAGAGAAGTTATGTAATTGTGCAGAAAATCTATTTCGGGATTTCAACGGAAATACACGTTTTGGGATCCCTTTGCATGAAGCCCCTGAGGCATTTTCAAAGTTTTCTAAAAAATAGTTCCAAATTTTATTTCTTTAAACTTCTTGTAAGAATGATGTAAAATATACTTTTAATCGTGGCATAGGTCCAATTTTTACTGTTAACTTTGATTGTTCAATAATTGCAAAAGTTTGAATTTTTCTGCGACTTCTTACAACTACAAAATCTAAGATAAAGATATTTCCTTCAAGAGATATTTGTTGTCTATAACTAATTATTTCATTAAGGTCATGTAGATTTTTCTAAAAAATATAGTATTTTTCGCGCATTAATGCGTTCAGTATGTACAAAAAAAAACAAACAAGAACAAGATTTTCACAAAAACAGCTTCAAATACTGGCCCATACCAAAGACATTAGAATACTGACAAGTACGAGAAAGTCTTCTCATTCTGTAGGACCACTAGTTACTTAATAAAATATGTGCTTCAAACTTACAGCATTAAATACAACCATGTACATATTTTTGAAAATATGAAAGTATTTTCGATATTCCAGGTTTGAATTTCCTGGATTTCTTTGCCTAGAATCTTTGAGAAGTTATCAGGTTGCTGTAACACATTAGAAATGGCAGTTTGAACATGGCAAAATTCAATTTCCAGAATAATTTACCTTTATTGGGCTGGGTTTACGGGTGAATAGAACAGAGTTGTGGATTGTTGAATGTGTGTTGATGCTTTAGCTTTGATTGAATTTTGTGCCTTAAGAACCTTCACGATTCCAACAGCAATTTTGGAAAATTATTAGTTGAAGACACCAACCTCTCTTATCGTTTACTATTTTACTGTATATAATATTTTATTTTCTTAAAAATATCCTGACAATATTTCATGATTTTTACTTGACCTATGGCTCTCCCTAAAATAGACCTTCATTTTTGGAAGATGTGAAAATCATGTTTGTCATCTTATGTAGTTAAGAAATGAAATAAATGAAAACCTTTTTTTTACTAAGTTTTAAACTTTTACTAAACACGAAAATCTTTATTTTTTAAAGAAAAGTCTGTATGAAAGTGAAATGAAAGCTTTGAAAAAAATATGCTTATCAATAGTATTCTTCTAAACTGTGTCAACGATTTGTAGGAATCCTGAAATAAATAATTTTATTTTGTCTTAAATAAACAACTTAATGGATGGTCGACTACTTTCCAGCGGAACTGCTGCAGACGATGTATTGAGAGGCGAGACGTGTGAGGCTGTACGACAATTCAGCCTAGAGTCCCTATTTTGTTTCCCAACGATTTACATATTTTCTTGCACGTCAAGATATTCCTGTCCGGTCAGAATTACGCCTATTACGGTTACGCAGAATTGAAGGTGGCAGTCAAACTCTGGCACCTACTTCAGACGGCAAACTTCTATGACTCAGGAATACAAACGTTGATATCACTGTACGACGAATGTCTCTGGGGGTTTGTATGGAAAAATAGTTCGACATGTATTTGATAACATATATTTTTTGTGAAATTGTATTTTTGGCTTGATGGCGATCTAGAAAAACCTTTCTGAATGGATCTTGTATTACCATTTCATCGATATAAGTTTACATAAATAAAAGAAAATTCATGAACGCTCCATGATATACATCGAACGTCACGCCACCCGCCAATTATAGATCTTCATGAAAAAATCAGAAGAAAGTAATGTTACATCAGTGCATTAGTTGGGATATAACTGCCGTATTAAAACTGTTCTGTTTAAATATTCATTAACCCCGAAATACACAAAAGTTTTGAAGTATTAGGAAAACTATTTTCATTACTACATAAAAATATTAAATTTGGTATACCAAAATTCGTGACACACATTGCTGTAACACTGCAAGAAATTACGAACGCAGTCTTATTATTTAAGATTTTAAGAGCCTTTTTAGTACATATTGAAAGCTTCGACGTAATTGCTCAGTAACACAAAGAGATCTAAGGGAGCTAAACTCTAAACTAATTAAAGTCTGATCATAAACTTAAGTTGTAGTTGCTTGGAAGTGCCCATCCGTAACTAATAAATAACGAACAGCGGATAAACTAGTTTACGATCACTCTTAAGTTACATGTACGACCGTCACAGTTCCATTTTATTAACGAAGTAAGTCCCACCCTCCAGACAATCGCGGATTAGAGGGTTGCAAGGTCGCAGCTCAAACGGAGAACGCCCCCGAATTAAGTTAATGGAACAGCCGTTGGCTCCGTTCGCATGTTTCCGTTACTCACGTGATTAGCGCTGAACTCGTTGTTCCTTTGAAGTCTTCGGGCGAATCGACCCCAATACCCCGAAAGCTCCCGGCCGCCGCCGCCGCCGCCGCAGACAGTTTGTCATTAAAACCGCTGGGGCACTCCAGGGGACCACGAAGGCGGACGAGGTTAAATTGTGGGCGGGCGAGAATTCCAACCGTCCGAAGCGAACCGCCAGAAGTTGGTTTTTTCCAAGTTCATTCTTAACTGCGAAATGTCTCTCGAGCGAAAACGAAAAGTTAAAGGAACGACTTTTTCATTTCTTAATGAAAATAGTAATCTGTGTAGTGTTTACGTAGAAATGAAATTAGCTTTCATTGCGATGTAGAGCCGAGAAAGGCTAATTAAAAGAAATTCGATTTAAGATAATATATTAATATATTTCATTCCAACATTATATTTGCGATATCATTTCTATGTCGAATGTAAATGTCAGGTGTCAGGTACCAGCATGGGAATGCATCTATACAAATTTCATTCTCTCGAATATTATAGTTTCAATAATAACGTTACGTGTGCGTTACACACCCATACACTCACAAACACTACAGTACGTTACATATCAGGATACCAGTCGGGAGACTTGAGTTTGTCCCGGATGGTGCGGTGCTCCGCTGGGGAACATACATAGAAGAAAAACCCTACAATCCGACGTGTAGATGGTCGCAGAATCTGTCGATCTGGCGGGGAAGAAATAGCACTTCTCGGAATATAATATTTACTACAATTAAGGGACCGCTGACCATTGCAGTTGACGAGCTCGGAAACACCTATCAATCATTGCATCAAACAACCCTGCCCGGCCTCGCTGCGGGTCGCCCAGTAAGTCCCGACTATCAGATGCAGTCCTACATGCTTCGTTTCGTTTCCAATAACACCAATATTGGAGAGGAACGAAATTTGTAGTAACATTTGATAATGCGAATACGTGATGTGTGTGTTTGTGTGAGAGAAAAGAGGAGAGGGATAGAGAGAAGCGAGAGAGAAAAGCCAATATACGGTAGACGCTCCATGTGGGAGAACTGCTCCTTATTTATAAATAGCATAGAGTTAGGAATCAACTACAAACGTGTAACACATATTACCGGTAGCACTTAATTAAACGTCTCGACCAAGGAAAGCATGTGAATATACAAATTCAAGCCAATACACAATACAAAAGATCTTGATCATTTGCCAGTAAGAAATCAATTTTTAAACCTACTTAAGAGAAGGAATATAAAGATAAACTACTATTTATTCTATATCATCTTATCATTCATAATTTTACTTTCTGATATTCGGTGCTGCCCGGGTATTTATTTATCACAATCATCCATCAAATTCCCATTCCCGCTCACACCACAATCTCTGCTCCCTTCGCTGGCTGTATCTGTCCGCTCAGCCTATTCTACCAGCTTGTGCCTGCATCGCAGGCTCCGCATGTACTCCTCGACCCCGCCTCACGTCGCGTGGCCAACATACCGCATAATAGCATAATTTCTAGAGACAGACTAGATGTAAAGTGTGTTGTAAAGATGTAAAGAGTGTTAACTAGATGTAAAATGTTTGGATGACGAAACATCTTGTGATTTTTTTTCAGATTCTCCAAGACGATATGAAATACAAAAAACATGCAAAATTTAAGATCAATCGTTGCTGTGGTTCATACGTATTGTGGAATACGTGCATACATATGTTTTAAAATATTTTTATATTTAAATGTACATTTTAATTCCAGATCTCGGACATTTGGTAGTCTACATCCTGTCAGAGGTACGAGGTAGAGAATAATCCTTGGAGGTAACTGAAGAAAGAACATTTCCAGTGTTATTACAAAAATATTCTATAAAAGCTAATAGCGAAAATGTGGCATTTATTACCACAGCTAATAATTCCTTACAGGAAGCGGGTTTCTAGTAGCCCACGAAGAGGCGGTTACGCGCCCTCCCCCTGATGCAACTCCGAAAGGGATCAAGCACCAGAGCGCTCACCTGCGACCTGTGGTCAAGGGTAGTGTCCGTGTGTGGCATGCATAATGCAGACTCGCAGTTCGGAGATGGAAACGCCGACTGTCGGAAGGGGGCAATCTGCAATACAGCCTGCTTGCTCTTTAGATGGATTGCTACTCAGAATAATAGCTGCAGTATAACCGGTGCGTGTCAGGGACTTTGAGCATGTTGCGGAAGATAATGGTGATGGTAATGATAATGATAATGATAATGATAATGACGATGATATTGGTGATAATTAAGATTGTGATGATGTGCTTGCCGTAGATAACGAACATGTCCGTGAAAAGAGGGTCCGAAATGGTGACGTCGTCGTTGTCAGTGACGACGATGGCGACACTGTCAGTGTTAGTTAAGTGGAAAATGTCGGTGCTGGGAGTGTTGATGGTGTTGGTTATAGCCACGGGGATTGGGATGTGAAGTCCTCCTTGTCTTTTAAAGTATTAATATAGTTTTATTAACCTAGATTTTCTTCTTTTACTAGCTTTTCCATGACGCAGGACTTCAGAATATTTAGTCTCGTCTTATGTTAATATTCGCCCAAGATGGAATCACACAATGCGACGAAATCTACTATGTGTTTACTTGATATTTACATGAAGCACCCACATATATAAAAACTCTATCGAATTCACAAGAACCACAATGGTATTTCTGCTCATTTATTATATAAAACCAAACCTTTTCCCTTTCATTTTCGAACGTCAGCTCATGAAACACATTTTCATAACACAACATAACGCCCCTACTACATGTTGCTCAATTTATATAAATATTAAAGTGTTCATTTACACTTTGTGTTTATTCTGTATATTTTAGTTCATTCATGTACTAATTTGTTCGTTTATTTTCATTATTGTAGAGCCAATTATGACGGCATGAGGTTGTCCAGAGACATGTGTATGGGTGAGTTTTTTGTTTATTAAAATTCATATTGTAATAATCTACTTTGTGGTTGATACTTTCCCTATCCTGAAGTAATAACATAACACTTGTGTAATAAAATGTAAAAAAAACTAATTAAAATATCATTCTATGGTGTACTCACACATTTGAATTACCTTCTAGAATTACCTAGACATCATATACATTCTATCTAAATTATTACAATACTTGATATTTTGGATTTTCTTTGTAATTCTAGTTCAAAATACCCCCTTTCCTTGCGCACTTTTTTTGATACGACAGTATTATCGAGAAAATTCCACATCAAAACAGACACTAAAAATAGCATTCGCATTATTGTTTTTACAAACATTAAATTTGACAAAATTTACTTGAAAATTGAAATATAAATTTTTTAAATCTAAGGTCCTATCACCTTCATCCAGGAATTTGACTCCATCCCAGCCATAACAAAATTCATTCATTTATCTATTACTCCACTTCCCTCACGTGGTGGGTACCCCTGTGGAGCTAACAGGAACGTCACGGGAGCACTCAGCCGAGCCACGCCATCCGGAGAACATCACTCCTCAGGGGATGCCCGCCAGCTCTCTCTCTCTCTCTTTCTCTCTCTCCGTTTCCGAAGTAGCTCTTACACTAGTGTTGCCAAGGCCTATGCCACGAGCGAGAGTCCGTGGCACAAGTGCCATGACGAAATCGCCCCCCCCCCCACGCAGTTCATTACCCTGCCACCAGAGACAACGCCATTCCTATTGTAAAAGTACAGGTTCGTAATAGTTCCCTTTCCCGTCGATAGTTGCACAGAGAAGCTCGTGGCATGCTACTGTGTCACAACGCGTGCCACTGCCACCAGTAGAAGACCTTGACACCGCTGTCTTAGACCCTTCTCGAACTTTGAAGGTAGCTTTTGGTCTCATTTCAGTACTTCACTCTTTTTAGAGGTCGGACACTCCCTCATTGTGGCGTTTCGTTTTATCCAGTGAGTCATACCGGACCAAATTTTTATTCCAGAGGTGAAATGATTGGAATAGGGGTGACGAAAAGAGGGTTAAAGATGATATATTGTTGTTGAAAGAGCCCAACTTGGCCATAAGTCACAACTAAATATCCATGTTCGGGAGTGTATTCGAATACGTGACTCTTCGAACCGAGAATGCGAAGGCGTGTCCACTGTAATCTCGGCGACCCTATCGGACACTTTTAAATAAATATTCTCAGTATGTTTCTGGAGTCCGTTACGTTCCATTTACGACAATTCATCTCCCAAACATTCACTACATTTCAATCAAAAAATTATGCTCTGTCTGACTGCTCACGGTCGCAGTCCAGCCATTTATCCCCGTATCTATTCATTTGCCATTTATTTGCGTATCTGTTCAAAATTCAACTTGCGCAGATTTCTCTCAGAACGGTTTTTCTTCCGTTGGTGTATGGTTATTGACCTATCAAGCAGATAATACTCCTCTCACAGGCTTCCATCCTCTGAAAGCTAAATCATTATTTCATGTTGAAAACCTGCCGACTAAAACACCCAATAGTTGACCAAACTGTTCCTGACAAATTCTCAGTCTGGTTATTTCATATATCCTTAACTTCGCTTAAAATATACAATTCGGATTGAATTACTTAATCAGGGTCTATGAACAGTCTTAGATCAGACGGTGACGGTATCAGATAGGGGCGGTGATGGAGACGATAACAGAGATGGTGATAGAAACAGTGATGTGCGCAAATGGGTACGGTGCCAAGGACGGCGATGAGGTCGGTAACAGTGATGGCGGTGGCAACGGCAGAAGGGTGACGATGATAGTGAGAATAATGGTATCGAAGATAATGAGAATGACGGTGACAATGAAAGGGAGACGGTCAGTTACAATAATATGATGGCGACGCGGAATATGAAGATGTCTGTGATGGTGATGGAAATGGTGAGGTGAGTGGTCTTGGGAACGGTGATGGTGTCGGAGACATGGGATGTAAAAAAACACAGGACAGGATGATATCTTTGGGGAAGAAAGAAGATGTAATTACTTGCGAATATGAATACGTTAGTGAACAGGAGACTGCAAGTCAAACATTAATACTGGGGAATGTGATTCTCTAAACAGAGTTTTTACAATATGTTAATCAGAATGCTGGATAGCTCCCTGAAACTCTCTAGTATCTTACAGAACGTTGCGTCGTATTTCCAAGATTTTTTCAAGTACTTCCAATAAATATTTTTCATATATTAGATGTTCTCGTAAATACGTTTGAAGAGTACAATCATTTTATGTTGTATTATATTTCTCTTGAAAAATAAGTGAAAATTGGAAATACTTAACGTATTAACTATATTTTCTCAATGATAACGTAAAATGTTCAGCTCTTCTACTTGTATTACTTTCCCTCATCAATTGAACGTTGGTATGAAACAGTAATTTTCTTGTGCTGAAACAGCATAATCTTTCCTTTCCATGAGACTCATCATCATAATCTCAAATATTTTACTTTTTCTTGAAATTAATTACGATGACACAAGTTTTGAAGACCATGATAGCAATTAATGCAAATGAATACAAAGAAGATTACTAAGAGATGAGATAGTGACAAAGACGAAAATGGGATGTATGTGTGTCTAAAACAAAGAGTGTAGCAGAGGGGAAACGTTTCAAATATCTTAAATGGTTTCAAAAATATTTTCTGTGCATCAGTAAAAATACAACTTTACTACTAGTTACTGAGTTATGTTTTAAAGCAAAATCTGTTAGGCTGAGGACTGAGCTTAGCGTTACCTCCGCTTGAAAATGCCACGTGCCGTTTACGAGAGGAAGCCCATCGAAATTCTATGCTATCAGATGCTCACAGGTACACACATGACTCCACGGGGGTGCTGCCTTTGTACGCAAGCGTATAATAGTAATAGGGTGCCACACAGTGTTCGGGGAATAAAATTAATATATATTTTACAGGAAACAGAGCGGAGATTGCCTTGCTTCCCGTGGGGCCCATTGAATGCAAGTGCTGCAATATTAAGAGCTACTTATCATGCACGGTGAATTATTAACGGGGTGAACGAGGTGGCCGCGGGAGCCATTAGGAAGGACTACTGGGGTCCTCCTCTGCGTTGCGCGAACTAGCATCCGGGACATGGCCGTGATGGCGACAGTGATGTGACTGTGTCGGTGCTGGTAATGGTGACGGTGACGGTGACGACTACAGTGAGTGACAGTAAAAGCGACATTGAAGGAGAAGTAACAACGCCTGCGGAAGTAATTTTAGACTGGGAAAAAAGTATGGAATAACATTTAGGAATCGCAGTGATGACGATGGTAGTGATGGTGATAATAGTGATGTGTCGTGATAGTGCGAAGAGAAGATAGACGGGAAAGGACATGCGCCATATGTATCTAAAAATGTGATGATGGAGGGAATTCAAGATATTAGAAACCGAAAGCGGGAAATTCGGTGGAGTGTTGAATAGTATGAGTTAGTAGGCAATGAAAACAATAGAGATAATACGGCGGTGAAGAGTAGAACATGACACCAATAACAGTTGCCGCGATGATGATTATATTAGTGATGCCAGAAATGGCAATGCTAGATTCTGAAGCAGGGTGTCTGTTGACGCTGGCGACAATGGTAATTATCGTCTATTGATGCTGGCGATAATGGTCACGTGGTGATCATGGTGGTTAGAGGTTAGCATGTTCAGCATTATTTATTATGGTAATTGAGGAAATAACATGGTGGAACAGTGCAATGTTGTTCTGGATATGGGTAGGGCGAATAGTACGTAAGTAGCAGGAGTTGTTGTTGTTGGTACTTGCTATCCTGAACAACAATAATGACAGGATAGGTATTGTGTGGGTGCCATTTCAGTGTCTAAAAGAGAAGCATAGGTTGCGGCCCCGAGAGCACTTCACATGTGCATTTCTAATTTTGCTGCCAAACCACTAGTGCACGATTAGAAGCCCTTCTTGGGACAATTCTTATCTAAACTCGGGCATTATCCCGACATAGAATAAAATTTTTCCCACAACACGCGTAGATCAAAGAAAAAAAAACACTTGAAGTAAACTACATTTAAATTAATTACAAAGTACTTTATCATTCCTTTTTTTAGGACGCAATCCAGACCAAGTAAACCAAGAAGCGCCGCAATACTCCTTGTGACGTCACCGATTTCTTTGAAAACTGAGACATCTTCTCCAAGGATATTGTTGAAACGAGAAGCAAAGCTAGTCATTGAAAGTGACTGCGCAGATGCTTCTTCTGGTGTCAAGCGTTTGCCATCCGTCATCGCCTATAAAACTCAGTACGCGATTGAAAATATAAGTCGCGACACAGTGTATTTATTGTATTCACGGAAACGGCTAACATCGAATTTCTACCCATGAGGAATAATCAGCCAGGTGTCATTTAAGCATGTTTTCGGTGTGCTTAGTGTTTATAACAAGATTTGCTTCCATGTGCTGACACCGCTTGCATGTACTGACAAAATATTCATTATATTCTAGGAAGTCGAATCATTCATCGCTCTAGATAATTTGATCAACACGCGACCGCCTCACCGAAATATTATTTTATATCAATACTCTCCTACATGTTCTAAAAAACTATTTTGAAGCCTTACCACGCTGAATATGATGTTGTGTGTCATAAGTCTTCAGAAACATTTTCGACGACTTAAAACTCGTAATAATTGAACGATACAGATTAAATTAAATATAATTAAAATAATTTAAAAACAATCAAGCTCCCATAAACTTGACTTTAGTACAGATTCTAGACATTTCTTTTCACTGTCTTACCTTATGAATTTCTTCGTAAGAAAATAAGTCATTCGCCGGAAAACGGCAAATTTTTGTCAGAAAAACTCATATCGCTGGGCTCTGGTAATGATAATGTAGATAAATCCTGTTGATAAAATTTAGAAAAAATCTTCAAACACATGGTGTAGCCAGAATCAATGTTTTGCTGGTTCTTGATACAGAAAAATCGATTGACGGTAAAACGTCCGTCTGTCCGTCCGTCTGCGGGTCAATGCTAGCGCCTAAACCGTTCAACCGATTTTTCTGTTTTAATTACATAATTGGCAACAACAACAGCCATTAAATTTGATATTTAACTTTAATGCAACATTCAACTTAAATGAGCATTTCTTCTGCGCCAAGTTAACGACAATCTCAAAAATATACGTTGATTATATATTTTTGGTTTCCAATGTTAATAATTGCTATATGTGTTGGACCAGTTCAAATTAGTGCGCGCGCAGCAGGGCAGCGCGCACTTTCGGGGCTCACCGCCTTGGTGAAGCAGCCGCCGGAACCGGAAGCGCGTGGGAGTTACGAGCGCGACGCGACGTCGCCACGAGGGCAATAGGAGGCTGCAAGCACCGGTTGGAGCACTAGGAACTTTCGGCATGTTTTTTTTATTATTATTTGATTGGTAGATGATTCTGGGTGCGGAACGGCTAAAGTCATTAGTCCTGTAAGTGTAGTGCTTTTTTTCTCCTTGACAGTTGGGGTAATCTTCCCCCACTGGATGGTGAAATCTGGTCGTCGGCTAGTGGAGTTTAAATCGTCGGCTAGCGGGGTTTTCCCAACCAGGTATCTCCCGGTAAGTGCGATAGTGCAGTGCATGTGTGTGTGTAAGTAAGAAGTGAGATAGGACAAGGAAGAGGAAAGACAGATGGCACGAGGTCCGTCACCCGTTTGTTAGGGTTCTGCTCCGGCATTCATCTGTTATTGATAAAAAAAACACGGAAAATTACCGGTCAGAGCAACATGCCGCTAGAATTCTCCTCCAGACAGCGGATGCACCCGGTACGTCGGGCTCGAACCTAGGACCCCCGGCATAGCAGTAACATCAGATGATGCCCTGAGCCACCTCTCGCGGTCTTTCGACACATATGGGAATAGTGCGGGCTCAGTGGAGGTGTCAGAGGCGTGTGCTGAAGAGAAGAGCGTGGATTCCACTGCCAAAGGATAGTGCCGGGGTCTATATCATGTTATTCTGGGGAAGCTGCGACGTGCCTAGGGATTTAGTACGTACATGACGGCTACTTTGTTACTGGCGAGCTGACTCATTGTGTGGATTTTCATTGTTCTATGCAGGTGGCGAACAAACTTTTTTTGATTTGTATTCTGTTTTTTTTTTCCTGAACGTAACAATATTGAACAAAACAAGAATGTACGTAGTCCGTCAAACCATGGGATTGAATAGTGCACTGCATTTCGTTATTTCGATTGCATACAATCGCTTCAGCAACATTTGTGACTGGATACACACTGATTAAATCATTTACAATTATTTTCATTACATGTTTTATTCAGATTTTCTATAGTTCCTTAATACTTTTCAATTGTACATCAAGTTGCTTCGCAACGTGTGCTGCTTCATCAGATCTTAAATATTCCTCATAGTAATTTACCTGAGAGTATACATTTTTCTAAGAATTGGATTCAATTGGATTCTATTTCGTGACATTATTGCTAGCTACACCTTGCATGCTACAACTTGCCACAATATTGCTTGTACTCAATGAATATTTACTTTTTATATTAAAGCTACTTATTCTGTGATAGAAATGTTTCTCTTCATTCTACATATGTATTTGATGTTATTTTCCCTTTCCTCTGTAATCATCACAACCCCAAAGTAATTTGTCGTCTTATTTCATGTTTCCCTGTTTTCCTGAACTGCTAAGAAAAGCAGCCGTCAGTTTCGTTATTTGCTTTGAGTTTTGAAGTTTTAAATGGTTGGCCACATGTTACATTCACTATACAGACTTTGCTCCCACAAGATTGTACCATTCATTGGTACCCTATCATTTCTATGAAAGGTCTTGTGTCTGTCTATTATGTCTATGCATAACGTAAAATGTGTTTCCCTTGATGAGAGCATCAGAAATAAATGATAGTCATATAACCAAGAATAATGCATACACATATACTATGCGTTTGACAATTTTAACTTGATCTGTTTCAGATAAAATATTACAAAAAAAATGTTCCATTGCCATCCTGGTTGTGGTAATATGCCAGCAACCCTAAGGAGATTGTATCGCCATTCCTTGTCACCCTCTGAACTACATCTTCGTCTGCTTCGTGCTACTTGGAAGTCTCTTCCGGAGAGGCGAGTGCCGCATCCGGCGTGGCCCCCCTTGCGTCGCCTCCGCCCGACATAATTATGAATGAATGACCATCGCCGAGCGGGAAATTGTTCAATTAGCCCTCCCAGAGCCGCCGGAGTGTTTGCTGAGCCTTTACGAACACTCCATTGGGCGCCAAATGAACAGACCCATCAGTGGTCGCACGATCAGGGGTGGCTGGGTTGCGGGAATACCAGAGATAGAGGGCTGGGTGGCGTAGCGGGACGGGTGCGGGAAATGCAGGGATGGAACGGCGTTGGGGCGACAGAGGTGGTTGAGGCAGTGTGGGCGTTGTAGGTGTGAGAGGAATGTGGACGGAGCGGAGCTGGTGCATGGGCTGAGCCTGGAGGGAGGGTAGGTGGGAGTAGGAGAGAGCGATGGGGCTTGAAGGGAATCGCGTGAAAGAGAAGGGTGTTGGACGTGTGGAGAAAAGAGGATGACGTGGTGGAGAAAGCTTGAGAGGAGAGCGTGAAAGAGTGAAGGTTGCTAGTGCGAGGAGCTTTGGAAAGGGTTCTCGGATCGTCAGCGGTTGCAGAACGTCAGTCGTGGCAGGCGGTGGGGAGAGGTGGCCGGGTCGGAGTTGGTGGGACAGCAGGGTGGAGGAGGGGCAGGGGGATGCATGGGTTGTGAGGGCGGTGGGATAGTGGAGTTGGAAAGGACGCAGGATCCACAGGGAATGCCGAGGGAGGGCAGGGCGCCCGGGGCGTGGGTAACAGGTATAGGAGTTGCGGGGTTGAGGGGGTGGCGGGGCAGTGGTGTTGGAGATGACGCAGATCGGTAGAGAGGGACGGGTGGAGGTGCAGGGGTGGGGGCGGAGGGGATGACTGGAGCGGAGGGTGGCGCTCCGCTGTCGAGCGCGCTCTTCCGTAGTGGGAGCATGCTTGCGGGGGCATTGGCGGTTGGACTGGCGTTGGGGGCGGGGGAGATACGTTAACAAACCCCCCGTTGGGGCCGGCTGAGTGCGCGTTGCGGATTGTGGAGCATTTTATCGCGAGCCGCACTATTGGCGGAGGCTGCGTGGCATAAATGCCACTCACTGAACTGGCGTTATGATGATTCCGAACGCGTCGGAGCAGAATGAGTGGGAGTACTGATGGGTAGAGAAGAAGTGGTCAGGGTTACCGTTGCTAATTAACGACAAAATGTGGTGGTAATCTCACACCTTTCAGATAAATTTAGAATAAATAATCAGAGGCCAAAAATCAACTTATATACTTCCTTTTTTTTGTTTATTTAAGGTCGCATTGACTACGAGGTCATTAGCGACCACTATTGATTTAACGTTAAGGGTATCTGTATACTGAATGAAGTGATATGGTGATGATGGGGTGTGAGAAAGGACGAGCACAAATACAACCATGACTGAGGCCAGACTCGAACCCGCGATTCTTTGGCCCGAGATCGCCATGGCACCACTGTCTTAGCGATCTCGGCAACCCGGATCGGCATATATTTTATTTTTACTTTTTGTGTACGTATTTCTCGTACGGAGAATGCAAGGCATCGCTATAAGAATTTATAATGAGATATGATGGAAATACTCGTATTGGGGTATCGCTGATGAAAAAAGAATTGTTTTGCTTTTCGAACTGTTCGTCTGTCAGTGCGTCTGTCAGTGTTTTGAAATGCCCGTCTGTGCATTTTGTCAGTCTCAGAGTTTTTCCGTATCTTACCTGCCTGTGAACAATACTAGAATCTAAACCAAACAGAACTTTCCCCTCAACCACACAATTCTCTCAAATTTTATTCTCTTAGCATGGCTCTAACTACATATAACATACATACTTACTACACACATAAAACACACACATACATAAAACTATTGACATTGTTAAATATCGCAGAGGTTGAGGTTATTAAATTATAAAGGATTCATGACAAAGTAATATGTTAATATTATAGTTGTATTTTGATATAAAGGTGAGAAAATGGTCTATTCAATGAGAGTCATTATTCCCTCCTAACTTCGGTTTCAAAATAGTTCATCATTAAATGACATATGCTACGACCACATTTGCTTCACTAGAGTATACGCTGTCCCTGAAGTATGTAATGCATATCATTATTGGGAATTATGATGACATTGTATAATTATTTTGAAGTATGAAGCGCAAACACTGTTATGGGATACATCACAGAGACACGTTTTCGGATAATTATTCTCTTTTTTGTTGAAGTTATTAAGTAGCTAATGAAACTAACATTTATGAAGCGAGCATGGTGTGAATTGTTAGCACGATAATGTACAAAACAAAAACTAGTGGTGCTAGAAAAAGGGACAGATATTCTCGTCCTTGTTCATTTTCTAATTTCTTTGGTCTGGGTGAGCTTTTCGATTTTACCCCATCAGCTACCTATCGGCGCAATTTTTTCACATTTTCGCAATATTTCGATTCCCTAATAGTACGTTTGAAATGGGACATTAAGAATATTATAAAAGAGTAAAACGTGGTTTTTATACACAAATTTGTATTTAAAAATGTGGACCCGTTTTTGAGTAAAATAGTTTTTAATATCGCCCTTATTTCACTAAAAAACTGAGTAGAAACTAATAATATTTCCAAAAATTGGTCACCACATTAATCAAAGATCTGATTGTAAAGAATAAGTGTCATTTGAAGAAAAATATCTATTTGAATAATGGAGTTGTAAGAGACGGTTCAAATAATGTCAATTTTGCATTCTTCGAATAACTGAGTTTGAGGGAGAGTTGTTAAATACAGACAAAAATGTATAAAAATATTTCCCAACTCTATTTTAGATTTGATTTGCGTTAAAGCGAATTTCACTCTATTCTCACAAGAAGTAAGTGGGGCACGTAGACAGCACGTGACAACGATAGACTATTTCGTTTTCTCTAGTTTTGTTTACTTGTGGCTCAGATGTATGTATGCTATGATTGTAGGACTAGTAGACTGATGTATTTATGTTTTTCTGACACGATAACTGCTGTAGTCATTAGTTTCGTTAAAGCATTGAGTGTTTTACCCCGGGAGGGTTTCCTTTTCAGCTAGATGGTGGATTTGGCACCGATCTGAACGACGACTTGAGGAGGATTTCTTCCCCAAGTATCTCTTTCGAGCGACACATCGCCACAGCAGAGGAGAGTTCAGAACTAGACGATATCATTGACATGTAATATATGGTAATCTAGAATGAAATTGCCCCAAAACTGTAAATAATCGATTCAATATTCCGATTTGATAAAAGTCAATGATTGTTATATAACTATGCGAAGATACAGACAGGTCCTCATACCTATATCATAAATTCAACTTAATTCTGACAGTACTGATTAATTTTGTAATGAAGGTTCTGCATATCTAAATTTCTATTGTTTGGGGTGTATGTTAAACGAAAAAATAAAGAAATCAATGTGAAAGATAAAGCAGAATGAATTTTCTGTTAGGAAAGAAAGCAAGTTCATGCTTACCAGTTAGATTTGAATAGCCCTAGAAATATCTAAAACAGCAGAAAACCACGGATATATTCGTGAATGTGAGGATTTATACCTTGGTTCAAAAATGCAGAACCATATACAGGTAACTACCTGTATTTCACAAGCCAATAGAAGCCAAATGACGAAAATAACTTAAAGCAAGTTTCGTGAATTTAAAACTCAGAGAGCTTTAACTTCAAATCATTCACATAAAGAGTCCCGGAAACCGAATGTTAAAATCCAATCACGCAAATTACCAGCGAAGTCTGCACTTTATGAATGCAACATTCCTCCTCATTTATTCCACACCGCTCGATCCATCAGGCGCCGATATCCATATCAAACGCGCGCGGAGCGGGGCGATGGAAGGCAGGAGAGGGAGCGGGGGCGGTCCTTGTCGCCCGGGAAATTCCGAATTACCCGGCGAAGGGCCATTCTGCTCCCTTTGTGATTCATTCGCAGCCAACCGCACGGAATGGAATGCCAGCCAGCGGCCGAAGGGGGTGGTGTAGACGCCCTTTATTGCCAGATTTCTGTAATATATCTGCTCAAGGGAGAGGGAGTAATTAAAAGGTCGCGATAACCGAACTCTTCAAAATTAAATCAGAGAACGCCTCGCAGAGCGTTGCGCCCGCGCGGCAAGTGACGTGAGAGAGCTGGCAATCGCGGCGCGTTTTTAATTATTGTTCTCACGCCGAGTGGCGACTTGGCGCGTCGATTTCGCCGCTCAAGTAATCGCGGCGGCAGCGTGCGCGAGGTCCGGGAAAGGGGCGGTCGGGCGGCAGAAAAGTTTGGATAGCTTCGACGAAATTGCTTGGCGATGCTAGGAATTCATGGTTATGGCAACTCCGATGGTTACATTTTTCGCGAGAATTGGACTATGAATCTCTGTTGAAACTGCGCACCTGTGTGCGTGTCTCACAGGAGCCGTAATAGAAGTCAGGGAATCGGTGCTCACTTTCGGAATTATTTCCTCGTAGAAATCTATATTATCGTTCTCGATTTCAGATGCACGAAATTTCTTGAATATTGAATTCTGTGTACGTGTGTGTCACTTGGGATTGAAATGAATCTTCCTATTGAAATTACTTTTGTAATACTTTACTTACACTACGAGAAATTGAAAATTATATTTGAACCCCGAAACCATAAAAACATCACTGCAACATTTATCACTCTTAATAGACAGGTAAGTATTTCTAGTAAGTTCTTTGCCGTAAAAATTATTTTACTAGTCTTTTATTTTTATGTTTTTTATTATATTTCAACATTATATTATTGCCGGACTCTTGATGCGTTCGATTTCAAGACAAAACGATCACTTGTTGATCTCAATAAAAATACCCAGCGACGCTTCAGCCTTTTAATGCTATTAGGTATTTCTTACTGCACAACACAGACGGTAAATGATATTTTCTCCCACTTAAACGAAGCGCTCACATAAATCTTTATTGTTACTGGGATTTGTGGGTTCTTTTACTCGCTCTTTTGATTCAAGGTGGTGCATCTCGCTTTTAAGCGGAATATTTACATCACAACATAGGAAGTTTATGGCTCAATAAAATGGAGCTCTAAAATTTCACGGTACAAACGCGACGAGCTGCGTTACGATTCGGAAGAAAAATAGAGCGCTGGTCTCGAAACCGAACATTAAACAAGATAGCCTGTGAGAGTAATCCTCGAGAGAGAAATCTCTTTATTTCAAGACGCAGAGGCTGCTGGAGTGAACACATCTTAGTGATTGCATGACAAGGAGTAACGTATGAAAGTGGTGCATAAAGAACATTTGCTTTTAGATTTACTAAATACTGTGAGTAGTTTTTGGTTTGAATAAAATTTACTTGGCCTCATAAATGGTGAATACATATGTACATAAAACTATATTTTATGGTTGAACAAAATTTACATTTTCTATTTCTTTGTCTTGCTTAACCGGAATATGAAGTTTGAATAAATACAGAATAGTAACTTCTTTCAACCCATCTTAGGCTCATTACCTAATATGTTTTTCTTATCGGATACTATCGTCTGCAAGTTAAAATTCTACATTATCAAATGCAATGTTCGGGGAGAATATATTCGTTAGAAAGATGGGAAGGAATAAAAAATTCTACGGGTATAATCAATTTAAAAGCATTTACAAATGCTACAAGCATGTTGAGGCTGCATGCGCATTTCCAATTGAGTCGGTTAAGTTCTGCACATTTGTTTGATTCAAAAACATTGATGTTTTGAATGATCAAATATGGAATAGTACGAATGTGAGTTTGCAACACTTAACAAAACCAAACTCAATTAAAATCTTTTTCATTATTAAACTAACTTAAAAATCCCTTCCACTTTACGTTTTAATGTCAATAATTTTAATGAGGAAACAAAATTAATCTAATATGTTTATTTTACTCTCGTGGTTTTGGAACTCCATTTCGCTTTCCCGACGTCTCCTTAGCTAGTCAGAGTATCTTGCAAAGCAGCTAGGCGATTTGCGCGGCCAGGTGGAATGCCGAGAGCAACACTTGTGAGAAGAGGCTCTCCGCAGAGACCGCGTTCCGCGCTTCCCGAGGGTAGAGAGCGCCGCTCAGACTCACTGCCGTCTGCGCATCTCCTTCCGCGGCGTGCCCCGAGGTCCGGTTCAATGCGCCTCCGTAACTCCAGGCATCTTCACAAGGGCGGACACCACCGTCTCTTCCCGTCTCTACCGCCTTTTCGCCGTCCTCGTATCTCCTTCACGCCGTTTTCTTGACGCCTTTTCCTTGACGGCGCTTTCTTAACGGCACTTCCTTAACGGTACTTCCTTGATGGCGCTTCCTTGACGGCGCTTCCTTGACGCCGTTTCCTTGACGCCGTTTCCATGACGCTGTGTTCTTGACGCCGTTTCCATGACGCCGTTTCCTTGACGCCGTTTCCTTGACGCCGTTTCCATGACGCCGTTTCCATGACGCCGTGTCCATAACTCCGTTGGTGTGAAACCATTTGTTAGATTTCAAACATACTGTTAATTAATTAATAGTTTATTTTTTATTTATTTGTCAAAAACCAGTAAAAACTGTATATGACGAGTGGGGAAAGAGATTTATCTGCGCACATTTTCTTGAGGCCCAGAATTTAAAAAAATTTAGAAACTGCGAAAATAGAAAGCGAAAAAATGAATTTAGAAAATAATTATTTTAGAAAAATAAAAATACTTGAAAAATGTTTGTTCCCGAGTTATAGTTTTCATTAACACGATGAATTTATGAAATAACTATCATTGTTGCATTCTTATGAAATATGAATAGTGTAGGGCCGAAATATCGTTTAACTAAAACGATCGAGAAGAAAAAACAGAGAGAGCGAAAGCAGTGTGACGCGTCATCCCCGTCTGTACTGTCAAATGTCTTTTTAGATGTAAGAAGGGGAAAAGCAGATAGAAAAACAGACCTTCGCTTCAGTTATGCAAGCACTTCGACCCACCTTGTCACCATCAGCATTTGTAAAAATCGGCTGCACCCTTACATTTAATGAGTAAATGCCTATTACACTGCAAAAAAATAATTTTTATTTCATCTTCAGCTTTCAACAAAACGTGATAGTTTCTCCTCAGCCAAAATTTTCGTTACCTGAAAAGCGCCCCCGCCTCCTTTATTTCGATAAAAACTGTTGACTTTATATTCGAGTACATTATATTGACATCTGTTGTTTTTAGAGACTATTTCAATGCAAATGTGTATTTTCCCCTGTAGTTAGAAAGTATGATCATTTAGTATACGCATGAAACATCTAATTTTCAATTATTTAAAAATTTATGATATCTTACATATTTTGCCTACTTTTAATTAGTATCATATTTTTTGCAAATGGCTCATTATCCTGTACATGTTTCAAACCGTTTATCGTTACTCAAATTTATTTACTACGTACATTGATTTTAAAAAAATATTTTAAAATGTGCGTTTCTTTATAAGTGGTAAAATGTAGCGAGTATTAATTTCTTATGTCTGAATATGTCCAAATTATGCAAATTAATTCTAATCATCAAAATTTCACTAAGGGATATGGTAATAGGAAAGTGCCAGATGAAACAACTGTTCATAAAAGATTATGAGAATCGATGTTAAGTATATTTTCCTTTATACTGCATATTTTAGAGTATATTTTTCAAGCTTATAACGTATAAATCCGTTTCGCAGTTTTTATGTAAGTTTCAGTAATGTAAATACGTCATATGTTTATCTTGGAAAACAATTTTCTTAATTTCAAACTTTCACTATTTTGAAAATATTTTTCACTTACTCGAACAAAGAATGCCAGAAATATTACTTTATTCATTCATTTGAAAATATCTTTTATTATTAGGTAAGCATCTGAAGGCAAGTAAAAAACTTCCAGAAAATCCGAGTTCCTCTAAACCGAAATGTAATAATGGTCTCAAATTCCAGACAACAGCCTCCAAACATGAAGATACAACAACCAGTGACACTCTTCTCATACAGAAAAAATATTGTGCCTATTAGGGTTCGAATTCAAATTCAGTGCAAAGATTCCATTAAGATTTAGAAAAGATCCTTCATCAATAAATTTCCTCAAAGAGAAAAAGCTCACTTCTTAAAACAAAAGCTAATTGACAACTCAAATTTTACAACTGAATTCGTCACTGTGCGTCAATAAAGCTAGTTGGTGAGTGAAGGGGAACTATATTGAAATTGGGCTTTCTATGTAAAAAGTATTTTAAGATTTTTAACTACAAATATATTTAGAGTAATAGTACACATTTCTTTATCTCCTTTGTTGTCTGGTTACGCCGCGTCACATTGTACACATGGGTCCCGGATATATTTTTTGCATGTAGTACCTAAAGAATAACGAAGACATTTTCAGTCTTTTGCCTTAAAATCTATTTATACTTTTTCATTATTTTTATAAAAATGCTCTTAACAAAATTTTACAAAATGTAAAGGATGATAGTATTAGTCGCAACATTGCAACCCTTTTCACTAACCACAATATCAACATTCGCAGAATCTAAAGCATATGAAAAAAAATTATCTCAGCACTTGCTCTACTAAAATATATATTTCCACTTAATATACTGCAATTTTAATTATATTAATGTATTCATTTGTATCCTTCTTATGAAGGAAGAAATTTATTAGCTAATACAAACAGAATTTTGGTAACATCGAGGTTGTTTTAAGACATCATTTCCGATTCCCGGAGCAGAAAACAGGAAGACAAATATAAAACGTGGCTTTCTCAAATCCCCAAAACCCGGAAGAAGAACGTAAAACAAAATCACCAGATCTTCAAGGGCTCACCCGCTCGCCTGGCCGCTGCGTTGCTTCCCACGACGAACGTCACTTCCGGCGAGGAAAGGAAGCAGCGTCTACGGTGGATTCCGGCGAACGACAGGAATACGCAACGGAACACCGCAAAACGAAGATTATGCGGCGACGGCGAGGCCACGGGCGGGGGCAGCGACGAAGAAATGAGGATGAAACGGGGATCGGAGGCGAGGCAACGGAGGATGGCCAAGAAATTGGAAATGAATATTTAAAACGAACTCTCGCCGGATATCGCGTGCCGAGAGATCCGTCAGAGCAGCCGAAACTGCCCGCTAATTACCGCTTCTCTTGTTCTGAGCAACGGTGAATGAGGACTCCCCCAGCACCACCAACCCCCTGGGCCCGCCGCTCCCACCCGACTACACCAAGCATTCCTCTCCTCGTCCCCCTTGCCACTCAACTTACCCACTTCGCCATCCACCATCTCAATCGCCCTCCCCGTCCTCATTGCTCTCATCGCAACCCCCCACCCCCTCACACACACCACTACAACTTGCCGTCGCACCACAACACGCCGTCCCCGCTGCCTCCACCATCTCCACGCCTCTTCTTTATATCTGCTCGTTAGCGAGACGCGCGCGGGCATGAAATAATCAGCAAGAGATCTCCTGCGAAGAGCTCGTGTTTGAAAAGAGATTGTTAACCGGCGCTGCATCGACGCGTTTGGATTTGGTTGGAATTGAGAGGCCCGTGCTAACTGGCTTCACGCATTGTTATGAAGTGCCTCTCGGATAAGATGGGATGATGAAAGACGACCTTGTTCTAAATTGGGACGCTGATGTGTCCGTCGCTTCAATTATTGGGTGGTTGGTATATAAAGAACATTTATTGATATTACATATATCACTGTAGTAGTATTATGTACGACGAGTTTCGACGAGTATTGAATGTCTGAAGTAATAATTAAATAATTAAAATGTGGCATGATTAATCAATGCTATAGATGAATAAAATAAGGAATTTAAAAAACTGTGGATATGAATTAATTGCAAATTAAATAAGAACAAAAAATGAAACATTATTAATTTGTATTAGCAACTCACTTTATAACCATTTATTAAATTTATCTTTACACTATGTACCTTTATCCTCAATATAAAGCAGTTCCACAAAATTTTAATGCACAAATGAAAGTTTCAAACAATGTTTTTGAATTGGTTCTGAGATATAAATTAATTTATTATTATTATTATTATTATTATTATTATTGATTTAAAAATTTTTACATTTAATTAATATGTGTTTACAGAATTAAACATAAAATGAGTAAAATTATGTCAAATATTTATATTGCAGACAAGGATATATAAGTATTAAATATATTATACCCAGAAGCTTATTGTTAGGTAATCCGTTTTTCTGAACAACAGACAAATTATTGGAGTGGAAACGTGGTGGAAGAACATTCATAAGAAATAAAGAAAAATGTATTATTAAAAATATTTTTAACTTATGAAATATCTCCAGGTAGAGTTAGTATGCTGCTTATGATGGCGCCAGTATATTACCACGCTTGCAACAGAGTAGCGCAAGTTCTGTATACTAAGCGTACACAAAGCAGTTTCCTGGCTAGGTAATTGTTGTTATTTCCGTCGCTCTCAGCTCAAACTGTAGCCGGATATTGCTTCAAAGTTGCATACTCCTGTGATACACCAGGTTCTGGTAAGGACAAGGAAACCCTTTATGCACTACTAGCTCGGTTTCGGTGAACGTAGGATGACTGCTTGTTTCATTCCGGAAATTAAACTATCATTTGATTGTATGACAGATTTGTAATTAAAAATAATGTTGTCAATGCCAACAAAATGTTTCGTTTTCCTGATCATTAAATTCACACGAAGATTAATTATTATCTTTTCAAATAATTTAAAAAGTCCTTACCGGCAGATGCGTAAAACGTAATATCAGTTTATACAAAAAATTCGAAAGATCGTTTGATTTTTAGCACGAATATACAAAATATGGTTTACTTTTATCATACTCAACAAATTAAAAATGTTTGCGAAATTATACCCAGTTTTTAACCCGTCAGTTATGTATTAATCTAACATTTACTATTGTATTTGAAATCACTTTTTATATATTTTTATTTGAAATCAAAATTTCTAAAAATTCTTTAAAGTATTGATTACTTTTCAAGTAAAAGGCTAACAATGAAAGAGAAGGACAAATTTTGCAACAATAGTTCTGTGTCATTTATATTTCCATCCTATCCCCAAATAAATGTCGATGTTTATACGTACTTTAAAATTTTACTGATTAGAATACTGGGTACTCGTAATTGGCGAGAGTGTTATGTATTGCCACAAAATTTTTATATTGGGATTTTTGACGAACACACGACACAGGTTTTGGGATTCCAAGTATACCAAAAAGACATTATTTTCAAAAGGTCTTTCCGTCCGTGTGTCCTTCTATCTGATTATCACTTGCCTAAACTGTACAACATATTTTCCGGAAAATAAATATCCTTCAATTTATATGTCTCAATTCAAAGGCATCTAGTGTGGTATTTTAATTCTTAGGGGAAATTTATATGAAGTCTTTAGCACATTTTCAAAATATTTACAAAAATTGCTCTGAATTTTGTCCGTAGATTAAAGAATTTGGAAGGAATTTCGAATAGAAAAAGTATCTTATGATTATGGTATAGGCCCGACGTTCACTTAAATTTCTCAATTTTCTAATATTCCAAATGATCAGCTATTTTATGCGTCAGAACTACCTTATTCCTGTAATGCGTGCGCGGGCGATGTTTAGACTGCCCTGTACGCACTTTTTACGTGCAAATTCATTCAAAAGTGAAATGAGTCAGTGATAGAACAGGTATTTGTTATGTATAAGAAAGCCAGGGGCAGAAAATAACAGTTCTTAATTAAGTTTGATTATTAACAAAGCCAAAATCCAAAGTCCAGAGTACAAGCCAATTTCAACGTATGCCGGGAGATGTACCAGAAACAGCATAGTCGTCGAAGTCCTGAATAATAACAAATAGCCTTGCGTCATCAAACCAACACTTCCATAACTGCGCCGCACACACCACTAGACCGCACAATCGTCGCCAAACTAGAGACTGCCGGCGCTACGGGCTGGGGCCCCTAAAGCCTACTTCGCGAATCTAGATGCTTCTCCCCTATCCGACGGGGAGGGAAGGGGCGGCATCCCCTGGTGGCGGGTCAGTTGTGGTTCAGCGTCTCGGAAAGGGGCCCCGCCGCTTGACCTGCTCCTGGTGGCGCCTTCTGGAGACTCTCATTCCCCGCTGCGCTGCCACCGACCCCGGCCGGTGAGCGTCACCGGAGCGGCTCCAGCGGGCCGCATCCCTCTTGTCGGGCACAGTGTGCCCACTAGGCCCGCCTTCGCGGGCACAAATGTATATACAGCAGTATTTCTTAGAGCAGATCTGCACAACGCCTGCTCCTGCGAACATTCTGCACTTAGGAGCCAGCCGTCTGCCTTCGACAGGTACGAAAGTGCAACTTCTCCTCACTAGGAGAAGGCAGCTTTGGGGGGAAAGGAGAAGCGGGAGCGGGATCGACGCGGCGCGCAGATTGAATGCCTGAGTGTCTAACTCAATTATCCGTGCTATGAAATGGTTTATCCACCTATATAAATAGGCAATATACCGTATTTCTAGTTTCAAGGGGCGTATTTTGCTGTTTATATGCTTCTGTACACTGCTAGATATCGACCTATTTTTGTTATTTGTTTATGTTTTACATTATGATCCTTGTAACTCATAAACAATACTTTAAAGTAGTGGCCTACAAACTAACAAGTATTTACAATTTAATAATTGATTTTTCACCATGAATTTTATGGTCTCCAAATGATAGCATAACGGAGAAAATTGGGAGTGGTCTCTCACATAGATATTGATATAAAAATGAATCAGCAAATTCCAAGAAGAATAATGTATGACAGCACACATATTTTTGTCAATTTTCACTGATTATGAAGAATCATCAGAAGAGATATCAATAAGCAAACACTTTTTACGTTATTTTACTGTCAATCATGACATAATTATGAGGCTTGTTAAAAATAACGCAAGGGTCTTAGTCGTTTTATACAATGTCGTGGACGATTATTAATAAATAGCATTCGATGATTTGAAATTAGAAATATATAATGTACTATTGTCGGAAATTTGAGCTCAAACTAATAATGATTTTTAAGAAAACGATAATTAGCGTTGATAGAATCGTCTTAATCAATTAAACATAATTAATGAAAAATAATGTATTATTGCTATTATCAAACAAATATTCAATATTACAATGTATTTATTAAATGTGAATGTCTAAATTCTTTTAGGCTGTTATTCCACATTGTCAAACATCGACAGCCAAGATTTCCAAAATTAAAGGAAATTATAGTTGAACTGTATGTCTGTCACTCTCGCAATTGGCCTTTCGATTTACGCGCTACACTAGACAAGGGGGCCGCCAATGAAAATGCGCAATTTGATCCGTAGCTACTGTTCGAATTGCGCATTCTCATTGGCGGCCTCCTCTTCAAGAATGAGTATTATCCCCACCCATTCAATCGGCACTGAAGTTGCTCGTGTGGCTCTCGAAGTGAAAGTGCAAAATGCTGTGCAGGTCTGCCTTAGGGTCATGTTTCCTCATCAGGTAGTAATGCTGAGATATTTTGAAATTTTGTGTGTAAACTGTAATTTTGAAGTGTATTCGTGTGTAAACTGTGAAGTTGAAATTTTGTTTCGTAACTTGTCGTGGAGTGGTCTTAACGCTGCGCGTCTACTTCGTGAAACGAATTCTACGGCAAAAAGAAAATGTAAGTATTTTGTATATTTAGATATATTTTTCGACGTACCTACATTTTTCGTAAAATATAATATTTATTAATATCACGAAAATGTAATTTATTATTAATATTATCATTATTATTACACTAGGGACCAAAAATATGTTCATACCTCCAGGACGAAAATGGTGATTTCAAAGGAAACGATAACGCTGATTTCGAAAATCATCATAAAAAGTTTCTAGCACGTAAGGTTAAAAAGATATGAACACATTTAGTATTTGAAGCACACAAAATCCTATATTAATTTCCACGTCATCACTCCAGTTATATTACTACAAAAGTTTATGAGCATGCTTCATACGAGATAAGAACAAGTTAAAAATGAAATCCGAATATTTGTGCAATAACATGAAGACATTAAAATGGTTTGTTCGTATTCTCCACAACATTGGTAGAGTGAATGACAGTGATTTGAGTTTTCCATTCAACCACAACCTAAGGTTCGTTGTACAGGTGACACAACAATGGTTAGCAACCCTTGGTTTGTCCTGATCCCAAACACGAAAAGCCAAAGTATACATAATATGCAAGTTTTGTAATTTCATATTTTGTTTTCCTTTGAAATTTAGGCGTAAATCTTTCACATACGTAACAGAAGTTGTCGGGTTGATTCGTATATATGAAATTACGATTTGAATTTTATCGAACCGATTCAATTCTACAGATCATGTGGCGAATTTAACTTTATAAAAAAACACAGAACTGTAATGCTTTACTGAATTTGAGTCGCACGCAAACCAGACACGAACGTCAGACGCACTGCGGTTCCGTATGACATCTACTGTCTAAGAATCTGCCATCTTAACAGTTGTTGGATACTTGTTTTCTTGCTATCGAAAGAAAAGTTAAGAGGCTAAAATAATTCCTTTCGGTGACTGATGGGCAATAGGAAATATGATGAAGCACGTGACTTATTTTCAAAATATCCACTAAGATCTTCTCGTAATTGAGTACGACTGCCAGACGAAAAGAATAAAGACGGCAATCGTTCAATGCTGAAGATAAAAAAACGAACACGAAAGCCAAATTTTATTGATATCTCATGGATGTGGCGTAGATGAACAAAACATATACTTAATTTTTCAATAGATTTTGTCATTTTGATTCTACATATTATACAGATGCAATTTAAATGTATTTGCATTAATGGCAAAATACTTTATAAAGATATTGTATATTTAAAAACTGTGACGTGATATTACGCTTTTATTTTGATATTCGTAATCTATAAATAAAATTGAGTATGTTGCGCACTCTGCCTTCTTGATGTAAAAATAGTGTTACCTAGTGTTATTAGTCTTTGTTTTGATGTTCATTTTCTATGAAACTGGTATTGAATTGTTGAATATCTCCAAGCGTTCTGAAAATTCTGGAAATATCTTACACTGCTTGAGACAGTGGTGATATTTATCATAGCCGCTACCGAAATAAGTAAGGAAAACAGACAACGAAAATGACAAGATGAATACTAAAAATCAAGAGCAACTAATAAGTTTTATTTCGAATTAAAATTTTGAATGTTCCTCGTTCGATTTTGTAGTTTTGTTTTTGTTTTTATTAAAAACAATTGTTTCATAATTTTGGTGGAATATTTAGAAAATATTATAAAAAAAGTCATAAAAACAAAAGAAAAAGTATTTTTTGGGAGAGCATCCAAAACAGTCGCTATGTTAGAGTGTCAAAATACTGCGTAATTGTTCGGATGTTAGAAAATAAATATGCCAGGATGCGCCGTATTGATCAACGCCTTGTGAAAACCTTTCCTTTTGCAAAATGATAAGAACAACAAACGGGTGCAGAAGTGAACGATGCAAGAAGTATGAGAGAACTATATTCGTGATGTGATGAACGTAAATGCTACTAAAATAAGTGCAGAAGTTTTAGTTATTTTCTATAGCGCTGAATTGTTAAGACAATGGTGTACATGTTGCTTTTGAAGTCATTGCTGTAACCATCACGTTACATAATGAATCTGCACTTCAAGTTCAAATGTCAGACCGAAAAAAATATATTTTTACGGTTTGAGAACACTCGCATAGACATGTATTGGGTAAACAAGACGATCCAGAAGAAAAAAACACATCGCTAGTGGTGGAAACTTGCAATCGAGTTCCTATATGAGAAATTTTACTAGATTATTACTTTATTAGTATTACAATATCACGTAAACGTTCCAAATAATTCGAGGAAGTGTGTGCTGTTGTTAGCATTAGTTTCAATGAATGCGCTAACAACAAACATACTCGCAATGTGTCGTTGCCCCTGCGCGCGGCTACCCGCAAAGCAACCATGCTTCAACGAACTGCCGCCGCGCAGGCGCAATGTGACCCAACGCGGTGACGACCCACCCTGCCGGCCTGGCGCTTCGACTTCGCTCGCGCGTGCAATAACACCTGCAGATAACGGCAGCGCAGAGGCCTGAACATGCACGACGGAGGATAAAGCGAAGGTGGCGCGGGAGGGGCGAGGTGGCGGAGGTTGGGAGAGCGATGGAGGAAGCGGTCAGCGACGAGAGCGGGGATGGGAGGCAAGAAGGAGTGAATGTGAACAGTGTAGGGACGGACTGGGATGATTTAACGGATAAACAGCACTTCAGAGAGAATACTGCGATGAGAAGGGAGCGAAAACGTCCAGGTAGGAACAGTGCGAACCGTGTGGGGGAACGCCGAGGGGGGAGCTGTTGACGGAGATCGAAGTGGGGATTGTGGGGTAAAAGTCTAGACGTCGGAAAGGGAGTAGAGTCGTCAGGAAGGAAAAGGGAAACGCGAGGTGGAAGGAAGACTGCTAAAAGGAAATGACAACCGCGAGGAAGCGGGAGCAGTGAGGAAGAATGCGGCGGGAGCGGTAACAAAGTAAAGAAATAGCATGGATAACGGAGAAAGAGCACGTACGACGAAAAGAAAAAGTACAGTGGCGAATGTGCCAAAAGTAAATATTGTGAACAGGAAAGACGAGGTAAGTTGAAGAGTGTTGGGGGATAATGTGTAGAGAATAAAATATGGAGGGTGGAGGGGAAGAGGTGACTCTTAGATTATGGAGACAACAAAAATGGAATGGGAGCGGCCAGGAAGGAAAGAAAACAGGGAAAGGAAGCGGGAAAGGCAACGGCGGAGAGGTAGGTACAATGGACATGAGAGAGAGAGAGCGCGCATAGTGAGAGGGGAGAGTGAGAGGGGTTTGGCTTGAAGGGAGTGGAAAGGAGGCGGCCAGGAAGGAAAGGAGAAAGAAGAACGGAAGCGGTAACAGCAGAGGTAGGATAGTACAAGGGAGAGGAAAGGAGAAAGGAAGTGGGAGAAAGAGAGAGGAAGAGAGAACGAGGAAGAGAGAACAAAGAAGAGAGAGAAGAAAAGAGAAAAGAAGAGAGAGAGGAAGAGAGAAAGGAAGAGAGAGTGTTCTTCGGAGTGAGTGTGGGGAGTGTTGGGGTTCGGCGTGAAGAGAGTAACAAGGAGGCGGCCAAGGATTGGGAATGGTGAGAGGTTGGGATGAACGGGGATTGCGGTGGCGCGGGCGTCTGTCCCTCGGTTTACGCCGGCAGCCGGAGGACTTCCGCCAGTGAGCTCCGCATGGTAATGACCAAGGAACCCCAAGCCGGCAGGCGGGCGCCTGTGGGCAGCGCAGCGCCACCGGCATGGTCCACTTGGGCTCCACTCTCCACTTCGGTCAATGGCACAGGCAATGATGAAAGCAGAGAAAGCGCTTGTATGCTATACAGATGGTAATGCTTAGCAGTCCTGTGTTCTTAGCCAATCTAAAGCAAGAATTTAGTGTCAGAAACGTCGTGTTTACTCTGATTAAACGCCACGCTATTTTGATTAATTCTTTCAATCATTTATGAGTGAGTGGATGTCAAGTTGTCTTGAATTTTTACACTCCCAATGTATAATGTCTCGTTTCCATCCGCTGACAAAATGTTACGGTGAAAATGTATTGCTCGTATTTGAAATTAATTCAATTTCGTTCTGGTATCTATTTACAGTTAGTTTTGGTATACTATTAACTTCTTTCAAAAAATATACTTCTTCACGCTCACTACTGTTAATTTAAAATATATTTTCAGTTTTTTCGACTGGCGTTTTTGGGGTCACAGTGTTTTAGTTAATTTGTATCTGCTTTCTCAACCTAGAGACTGTAATTACAAATACTTCAATTACTCTGAAATATTGTGATTTTGATTCGCTGGTGTGCGTTTCATTTCTGTAAACAAAAATATTAAATTCTTTGTAGTATCAGACACTTACTTCCTGGGAATAGATACGGGAGAATTAGAAGGTGGAATTGCGTCCTGTCTCTAGCACGTTGTATAGGGTCCAACATACGCCTTTAAGTGATCTGGCAAACAAAGAAATCCATTGATCACAGCAATTGTCCTAGACATTCAATTACAGTAGAAGACAGAAACATATTGATGTTACATCAAATGGATTTACGGCATCTTGATGAGATGAAATCCCCGACCTCCCAGCTATTGACCTGCAAGGACTTGTCTTTAGTATGCCGCTATCAATGTTGGTAAAAATATTAGAATGCTCATCTCATGTTCTTATGAAAATATACGGAACACCCTCTTTAAAAACAGATTTAAAAATGTGGTATATTCTATTTATATTACAAAAAAGTAGTATTTTAAAGTTAATTAACAATACTTCTCTCAAATTCAAAAAACCCTTCAGAATTTTCTTTTTGAACTTAACTTTTTCGCAGTTTCTGATCTACGTTTTCCATAAGCAGCATCTGTTTCTTGAAGATATTTCCGTTGCGACCGTAAAACTATTACAATAGCACGCACCAAGATCATCATCTTGCAACTTTACGTCGGAAGTAGACCGCCGCATTCGTTTAAAATGTCGAGAGTTCCTTCTAAAAATGTGTTGCATATAGTTGAAGAGTCACTACCCTCGGCTAACATCAGAAGAATACAAAGCGGCAAAGTATAAGAATAAAAGTTTGAAGTGGAGTTGGAGCCCGTATTTCGTGATAGCCAAGTAAACAGGTGTAGGAGCTAGAATTTGAGGTCGAGGCATTGCATAACACGAACGTGTTTCAGACTTTCTCTTTTATTACTTCCGTGTTTTTTCCGTAAATATAACGTTGTTTGAAAGAAACAAAAGCTCTTAAAATCTCAGTCTTAGAGATATATTTGAAATATATTAAATTAGTCTTTACTGTCGCAAAATTTTATTGACAATCTACGAGGTTTCGACATGCTAAAAAAACAAAGTTAAAACAGAAGATTCTCCAGTTTCTATCGTAAGGTTTTGAAGTTTAGAGGTGAAAGAACACTGGTAGAAACTCACAGTGCCCCTGAAACCAAATATCTATAATTCATTGATAGAAGAATGAACTGACTAAAGACAGAGAAATCTTAATGTTTTGTGACAAATGAACTGAAGGGAGTTAATAATTGTAAATGAGGTGATAGAAGATAATAATCATTTTGATTATTAGGAAATACCATGATTTTATATGATTCATGACAGAATTACACTTCTCTGCAGCAAAAATTATTTTCGAAATAATGCGTGTTTCTTAATGGAGATTTTGCTCTGAGTTTAACAGTGCAACCCGCTTTTTTCTATCACGTCAGGTTTTCGACAAAATTAAGGATTTATTTTTCATAAAAGTCCCGTTTATATAATGTTGTATATGCATGGGAGGTATCTAATGTTTAAGTGTGATTACATCATTTTATGTGTCATGATTTACACCATTTGTACCAGCCCTAGACAAAGACAGTGAATGTTTTTACGTAGTACATGTTTATCAAAGAATGACTCAAGATAAGCAGAAAGCAAGTGTTTTTACTTGACCTCAGATCAGTAAATTAATGTGTAATTCAAAGTTTTAGAACACAGTAAGCAAAAAACAGAAAAAAAGCCTGGTATAGCTACGAAGATGTGAAAAATTTCTTAGGCAACAGGAGTCCTGACTATAAAATAATTGTAAACACCGTATTGGAAAATTTGAGAAATCTAGGCTTAAAACGAGTTAATAGATGCACTTGCTACTTAATCACATTAACTATTTAACAGATTATCTTGGATTTGACAGCGAGGAACATGGTGAACGTTTTCACAAAGATTTGAATGGCATTCAAAGATGTTATCATGGTGGTTGAACTATCAACATGATGGAAGACTACTGTTGGTTGCTGAAAAGGGAAAGTACAGCTGATGTTTATGGAAGAAGAGCAAAAAGAAAAACAATTTCTGCCTATAAAATAATATCAAATATATCAATTGTTGGTAGTTCTTGTGAAAATGTATGTGCATTATGTTTACAATTACACATATAATGTATATCAGACACCACTCTTTTAAGCATGACAATGATCTTGGAGAAGGGTGTAAAAGTATATATCACTCATGGGTAAATATGAAAAGTAAATATGTAAATATGATGTTTTCATTTTTTAAGAAAAATGGACGTGATAGAGGAAAACGTATAACATATTTGGAATCAGCACTCCAAAATTAGGGGAGCAAGCGTTCGAAACTAAAACGTCAAACATTTTTTTTTTCAAAATGTACAGCAGAATAATTGATGTGAGTATTTCTGCGTAACTGAGGGGCTAGTTTTCAAATTTCGATGGTATATATTCTATTTATATAATGTACTTTTTTAATAAAATTGCAGAAATCTATTTCTTCAAAAAAGAATGCGTGCTATAAAATACGTTCTCCATATTGTGTAGATCATTACCCCGGCTCAAATAAGAAATTATTCCCAAGAGTACACAGCCAAGTTGTCTCTGTAGCTAGTCAACTTAAAAAGCAACGCACCATTAGTAGTGGCTTCAACCAAACATTCATTCCGAAAGAGAAATTGTAATACAGAAGGGCTAAGCTATATTTATCGCAACACAGAAACGGAGCTTGAGAAAAAGATGGTAAAAACAAACAGCGGGAAGATCGATTTAATAAACGGCGGCAATTACGCAGTAAGAAAAAGGGAGAAATTCCCGCGAGGAACAGAGTTAGGCTTTCTCCTTGAGGGTGGGGTTGCTGGTCGGGGCGCAAGTTGCTCACTGCAAGCGGCCTCGCAAGTAGCTGCCATCTCTTCGGCGAAGTGCAGTGGGGCGCGACGAGTGCGAGCTGCGCCGCCGGAGACCGCGCATCGACCCGAGGCGGAACTAGCAACTGCGACGCGGGGGCAGCAGAAGGCCTGGGAGAGGAAGTGCAGGCGGCGAGCCAGCGATAGGGAATTGGAGGCGGGCGTTGGAGGCGGGCGTTGGAGGCGGGCGTTGGAGGCGGGCGTTGGAGGCGGGCGTTGGAGGCGGGCGTTGGAGGCGGGCGTTGGAGGCGGGCGTTGGAGGCGGGCGTTGGAGGCGGGCGTTGGAGGCGGGCGTTGGAGGCGGGCGTTGGAGGCGGGCGTTGGAGGCGGGCGTTGGAGGCGGGCGTTGGAGGCGGGCGTTGGAGGCGGGCGTTGGAGGCGGGCGTTGGAGGCGGGAGTTGGAGGCGGGAGTTGGAGGCGGGAGTTGGAGGCCGACGTTGGAGGCCGGCGTTGGAGGCCGGCATTGAGGACGGACGTTGGAAGAGGGCGATGGAGGCGGGCGTTGGACAATGATAGGCGAAACATTGAGCAAATTTGGAGATTTTACATTAACCAATTGACATGTATTCGTAATATCACGCAGTATGCTATCTTAAAATAAGCAAATAAAAAGTACACATTTATACAAATTTTTAATTAATTTTTCAGAATACAATATATTTGAAAATACAACACATTGCAAATAAAAATTTGCATTTAGAACCAACGTTATATGATGTCGAAATATGCACGAGTATTTCAATGAACCATTATAGAACTATAAAAATACAAAAAGAGATCTAGTTTAAAGTGGCATATTGGAATGAGTAGTCCTTGAATTACCGTTGAAATTATTGCGCGTAGATGCACGTGCTGTGTGCTGAACAGTCATCGTAGAAGGTAATGAAAGAAAACGCTGATGACATAGACGCTGGGGTTGTAGAAAGGGCAGAGGGAGAGGGAAGGCGACGAGTTACGGGTGAGTGCAATAGAGGCAATGGCGGCAACGGAAGTGGCACGGCGGGGGCGGGGACGGGGGCGGGGGCGGCGGCGACTGGCAGCAGCCTGAAGCGCTTTGCAGAAACAACGCGAAGACCCGAGTTACGGCTCACGTCCAAGAGAAACAGTGCGGGGCGGCCCGGAGCGGTGGCGGCGGCAGTCGGCGGCGCTCCGTCTTATTCCGACCCAAGAGGCTGCGAGGGAACTGCGAGGTTCGGGGCAGAGCACAGCCGCGGGCAACGAGGATGGGGAAGCCGGCAACGCGTGGCCAGGTCGCCGGCGCAGAGTGTTGAGTGGCAACGACGCGTGAACGCATGAACGCATGAACGTATCTACTGCTTAACCAGTAGGAAGAGTAGTCGATGATTGCTGGGCCGGATGGATTGCTGAAGATGATACTAGAGTTTGTCGAGTACAAATAAGTGTCTCTATTGATTTTAAAGAATTACTAAAATTTAAACAAAAACTTATACAGTAGTTACACTCTAAGCAAGTTTTGTCTTTAAATTATAAATTCAATATCTTTAAAATGGCTAAATGACTAGTAAGAAAATAAGAAATGTCAGAAATTAACTGCTGGAATTAAAGTTTTCAGATAGATTGTTAGATTTTATTATAGAACTTCATGTTAATGGCATGTCATTTATAATTCTATATTTTTCTGTGTTCTATTTAATCGTGTCATAAGCACCATGTAACAAATCACAAGTAATAATATATATCATAATATCATAAAAATAGTATGTAATATAATATCATAACTTGTTCTAGTAACACATTTTCCCATTTTGTACGAATTTCATCTGGTTTATTCGGTATTTGTATTTCTAAAACTTTAAAGATTCTTCTCTAGATTTGGAAAAGAAGTTTGCTTTTATACTTAACATATTACCGATGTCTATTATTAACTCAATATAATAAACTATCAAAAATGTCGCCACAGATTTTGAAAGATAAAAAAAATATGTCAAGTGTAACTTATTTTATTAGATATGCAACTTTAGCAAGATAATCAGCTCGAGAAAGATGCCGTTGGTTAAATGGCGGGGTCGGGTTGTTCACCCAGCACCACGATAAACGTCCTTTGCAGCGCTATGGAACGCCGCGTTCGTGAGACCTGCGTGCTGAACGAGACGCAGAAGCGAGGGTAGTGTATAGTGGGGGAGGAAGAGGCAGGGCAGGGCGAGAAGCACGAAGACGGATCGGGGTGAAGTGGGGCGGATCGGGGTGAAGTGGGGCGGAACGGAGTGGAGCGGAGTGGGGCGGAACAGGTCGAGATAGTGTGAGTCTGGGCAAGAGTGGGTGAGATAGGAGGGTGTGGGGGGTAGGGGGACCGGGAGGGGGGAAGGGCGAGGCCAGTTAGGGGCGGGTAGAGCAAGGATGGGATGATGCGGGGCGCAGGGAGGCGGGACGATGGCACAAAACAGAAAGAGCGGGACTTACCAGGGCAGGGAGGGTCGGCGGAAGGGACGGCCGGGGGTGGGGGAGAAGGTTCGTGCGGGGTGGATTGGGCAGAGCGAAGCGGATGGGTCGGGCAGGGGTCGCGCCGAGTGGCCGGGACGTATGATGCGTGGAACGAGCGCGCGGGGTGCGGGAGCGGCGGGGAAGAGATGAGGCTTCGCGTAGAAAGGGACGCGGCCGTCAGTGGCGGCCTTTTGTTTTCGCCAGCGCCCGCAAAGAGGAAGAGGCTCGCGATCCCCAGCGAGGGGAAGAGTTGGGAGGGGGAGGGGTGCGTGCACGGCGTGCGTTGGTGACGGAGCGGTGCGGGGGAGAGTGCAGGGTGTCGACCGAGTGCGAATGGTCGGCCGGGAAAGATTCAACGGTGGACGGACAAACGAGCTGGAGCCTGGAAGAAGAAAAGGGCTGAAAGGTGAAAAAGGGAAAGTCACAGCTACTGACAAAAAAGACCAGGAAAAGAAACCATGTGCGTTGAGAAGACACGAGGGACTGATGAAGTGGATGAGGTGAATCGCGAGAATGTAATGGAAACAAAATGTAGTTGAGAATATTTTAGACAAATGTTAGTAAAATCAAGGTAAAGAAAAGAATTCACGGAATACTTACAAATTAAAATGAATGTTCGATTCTACGGGAAAACCGAAATTGAATGTGATAATTCGGAAGTAGGAAATGTTCCTCCCCCATTGTAAAGTGAGATACGACGCCGACCTTGATGTTTCCTTACAGAGTATCCCCTTCCATGTACTTTTGCCAGGCGGGACAAGTTCTAAGATCCCTATTGGTCTCCCAAAATCCATGATATTATAGTGCGTGTACTGTAAATGTGTGAATGTGTACAGTTAAGGGACGTCTAGGGGACAAGGATGTGGAACGGAAGATTGAACGCGATCCGTGCCCCGTTCATTAGGGTATTGCTCCATCATTCGCATGATACTGAAAAGAGAAACCTAGGAAAATCACCGATCACAAGAGTCGGCCGCTAGGAATATTTTTGAGGGCGCATGTAAATTCGATCTAGTTCTGTGAGTAGTGTCAAAAATGTGCCACCATCGAGTCTCAAACACAAATAGCTATGCTGCAGAGGCAACTGATGTCACGGAGTCATCAGAGCCAATTTATTTATCATAAAAAAACGTCTGACAGAGCATGGAACTATAACATTCATCCAATCATTTTTCCGCGTTGTTAATTAAAGCATTTCTTATTTTGGCAATACTCCATCAAGTTCGCAAATGCCGTGTCACGAAACTAGAGCACAGTCTTCAGCCACTCCGCCCTAATATTGTTGCGGCTGCCGGAACCCTACAGAGCTTCCGCGCACCGCCGGTTCAGAACTCGGAACTCTCAGTCTGCGAAGCGGCCAAGTCCGGGAACGAGAGCGCGCAGCCCCGTCCACGAACGGGAGGAGACGGCGGCGGCGGCGGCACCGGCTGACGCGGCTGACTCGTCCATTAAGTGATTAAGCGTCCTCCGGGTTTGGGAACGTGCCTCGACTTCCGGAACAATGTGTTTTGTTTCCGCCGCGGACCGAGCGAGTCCAGGAAAAGACAAGCAACTCTCCGCCTGACATAGGAGTTTGTAATAACTTCGGCTGCGCTTTACATGAGCCAGACACCACGTATACGTCACTGCACCCCCTAATATTTACTTATTTTTTGCAGACTCTGGCCCGCAAATAAAACCCTCGCGAACAACTGCGTTTGAGAAAAGCGATCTTCTTTTCTCTTCAAAAGCAGCGAGTGGCATTATTTATGCATAGTCTAGTAAAAAGCCTTTTCTTTAAGTTTCTCTCACAAACGACTTTTTTCTAAGCAGTTTCAGCTTGAAAGTTCTGCGTTCTTTCATTCGTGGGTCTTAAACAGACCGCATTTAAACAAAATAATTAAGGCTTTCGTGAATAATTTCTAAAGAACTTCATAAATCCCTCAATGATAATTATCCTCTCCGGCAGAGCTGCCCAAATCCGAGATCAATAGTGGAGTGAAAGCACCTTGTGGAAGGTTTTGAATGCAAATAAGACGGTCGTAGCGGGGGTGGTGGTGGCAGTGAAGATTGTAATTGAAGAACGAATGATGGTAATGGACAGGAGGTAAGTGGTGAGTGATTGAAGCCTTGAAAGTGAAAGAAGTGATGAAGTAATTGCATCGTCAACGCAGTGAATATTGAGATTTGAAGGAAACATATTGGACGTTTTGCGTAAATGATGGTTACGATAGTGGTGATCGGAATTTCCCAGAAATTGAGATTTTGAGTCTAGAAAAAGGATTTCATCCAATGTGATACGCTGGACCGCTTTAATTAACAGCTTTGCTCAGAAGCGCATTTCTATTGGAGTCTAAACAAACAGAAAAAAATTGTGAAGATTACTACTTGCAGAAAATCATAAATTTGATTAAAGGCATGAACACAAAATATAGATGCGCAGAACGATACGGCTTCATACTGCGTTCAGCAAGTGCGCATGTGTAAATAGCCGCCTAATTTCCCTACTTTTTCTCGAGATTGTCTATTTATGTTCAGTCTTCACTGGCGGAAATCTCAGAAATTGAATAGTCTGTGAGTAAAGAAAGTTACGATTTTACGACCAACTTTTATAAAAGTAGTATAGTTCAGAATCTAGTTTGATGTAAGAAGGAATTAAAGAAAATTATTTCACAAAACTTGCCCTACTATTATGTAATATAAATTGCACACCAACATTCATTTACTCTGCTTCTGATGTATTTTCTGATGGGTTTTCCTGCAAAACCCAAAGGCTGGAAATGAGGACTCACTGGTTTTGTAGTATATCACAACAATGCACTTGGTTAAGTATCTAGTAAATCAAATAAAAATACAAAAATCATTATTATTTGCATCAGTAAGCACTATGCGCTCTCTGCGTACCAGATTCAAGAGGATTAACAGAAATATTGAGAGCGTATGCAAAAGAGATACTTTGGCAAATGCGCTGAGAGAGAGTCCAAAACTTTTTATATACACGTAAATATCGCAATAGCATTTCAAAGCATGAAATAACGGTATTATTGCTTTCATGAAACGTTCTTGAATTACTGTGATTCTAGTGATAGACGTGCATTAAAAGGAAGTTAGAGAACTTAAGGATCAAATTTATAGTCAGTAAATCTACATATAATACGTTCTTTTACGGACTTGCTATATCATTTTCATAGAACAAGCATTTAAAATCCGAATTTACGTTTTTATGGGAATTTTAACAGACTAGTGGTATTTCTAATAAAAGTTAAAATAAGAATTTATAATCTCTCTCTGCAAATTGGAAAGTATTAAACGGTGTTCCTGCACCACATTGCAAACACTTCTAATTATCATATTGAGATCCAATAATTTTTCTTGTGAAATTGTTTGAGGGAGCAAGTTAATACTGTTTTCTTTCTGTTGTTATTATTATTATTATTATTATTATTATTATTATTATTATTATTATTATTATTATTATTATTATTATTATCATCATCATCATCAAAGTCATCATCACCACCATTATCAACATTACTCTATTCAGGGATCTCTCTGTAACTCAACTGTGAGGTATTTTCAATACAGTTCAGTACTATTCTGTTTCGTGGATAGATTTGCGACAGCGCGTAGGGAGGTAGAACGGAGTATTTCTTATTGTTGTACCCGCGGAATAAAAGAAAGTTTCGAAATCTTCCTTGGCAGGTGTTACAGTAAAAACGTTAATTTTAAGAAAAGAAAAGAAATCATTAGTTGACCCATAAATTACTGATTTAAAAATTCTTGAAATAATTAATAATGAATAATATTGGTGCTAACAGCACATACTTTCTCGCATTATTTCAAAATTTGCAATTCTCGAAAATACAGACCGTTCAACAGAAATAAAACGTTGCAGTTTTCAGGTGAACTCGAATCTGTTTCATTGTTTGTTTGTTTTTATTTTTTCATTCATTATTGGTTTCTAACGAATCTTACATGCACAGAGGATGCGTAGTTTTCTTTCAATTTCTGTGCGAATTAGAAATTTCGATCTGTTGAACATGAATATTTCTTTATACTGAAATGGTGACAAAGAAATTATTTCTTTTGCTTCGGCATTGATAAAAAGTAACTCGAGTCTCCAATAATGCACTGTTATAAAATACTTGTTTGTATATGTGCATAGGTATCATAAGCTTATACTGTGACCGTACACCTGCCCCAATAATGCTTAAGGATGTGTACGCACTGCAGCCTAACTTCCCGCTATGCCTAAACTTCTTATATTACTTTATATTATAATTCATTGTATATGTATAATCTCTGGGCTTTGGGATCTTGATTGTTAGGTTATTTGTCATACTTACACAATGGATTGTATACAAAAAACTTATATATATTTCACTATCAATGACAATAATCAACATAAATTCAATGCACACTTATTCTTCTTACAAGTAATAACACAAAAAAAATTGCTTTCAATAGAATGAAAGCATCAGAACCATTAAGAGGGGCTTTAAAATACAGTGGTCCAAACCTAATTACTCTTCAAAAGTATTTTCTTTTGGTTTACAAACCTAAAAAATACAAATTACTTGGAAACATGCAAGTAAATTGTTTCCCCTATATTCAAGGCTTTATTGACTTGGACAAATAACTTGCAATGTTCATTAACATTACTAATTAGTAAATTGTTTTATCTATTCAAGTAACAATTCACTTTCAACAAATAAACTTGGAATGTGCATTAACATTCCAGACAATATGTACAACAAATAGGTGCCTTTACACCAGAACAATTTAGAATCGTACATTCTTCTTAACAATTTTCTTTCTTCCAAATAAAAAAAATGTATATCCCAATTTGACCAACACACACAGCAATAGAAATTTAATTTCTAATGTACATAAATAAATAAACCTTCTTTACCTTTTATGCATAAATTTTAAGAAAAAGGCAGATTCCCAATTTACAAAGCTTTTAATTGCTTTCTGAGCACTAAGTATTGCACTTACACAAGGAACACACTACCAAAATTACCCCACAATTGGAAGGAAAGTTTATCAGTCTACGAAGATAAATGTTTTATTTATAAACGACTCTTCCTTGTAACACTAATAATGTCGCTGAACTGTCGCAACGGGTATGGCGAATTAATTTAGTCGCCCCCATATACAACTCAATCCCCCAAAGTCAACTAGTTTGTGAGAATTATATCACTTTCCAAAACACAAAACAAGAGAAACACATAGTTAACAAATAATCTCATCTACTTATCAGTGATGATGGCAGGACGCAGATATGCGAAATCATAACGCTCTCGGCCGGTTTCCAGCAGCACCCTCTCGTCCAAAAATCTTCCGACAGTCTCGTGGCACATCATTTATTACCCAGAACGACTCGAAGCACCTCTTGACGCCATGGCTGTTCTCGCTGGAATGCCCCTCCGGCCTCCTTCACCGAGCTTACAACTACCATCCTAGTCAAGAGTGCAACTGTATTACCTGTTCGCCACAGAACTTAATACGTTTTAGCGCATACGTCGAAAGCGTAACTTTGTTACCATGATAATATACGGTTACAATACACATCCAAAAATTAAGAGAATATATTAAAGTTAGCGTAAAGTAGTGGTATAAAAGACTTCATTGGATTGGAAATAACATCCATTCGAGATCTTGGGGTGCGATCATGTGATCGCATGATGTGCGAGATCATGTGATCCCTTAGTGCGACCACCTTCCACCATGGGTTCGATTCTCGAACCGTCTACTTGGGATTTATGGCAGACTAAGCGATCACTCGGCAGGTTTTTGGGAGTTCTCTACTTTCTCCTCCCTACTATTCCACCATCATCATTCACCAATCATCATTCACCTCATAATTTTGGCCTAAACCTACTCACTAGATCTCTCATTGCCTTCAGACAAGATCATGAAAATCAGAGTTTATAACGAAAATACGACCTGCACCATTCTCTTAAACATCCTCCACACTATCAAACAACAAAATTTAGTCAAAAACAATTAAGCATTTTTTTTAAATATTTGAAAATGTCCCAGTGGCTTCATGTTAAGTACACCCCAAAACATAATATTGCTTTCTAATTCAAGGAGTCACGACCTCAGGCAGATCGATTGGGAAATATCAACTTTAGAGAAAATCGGCTGTATGGCTCAGCTGCTAGCATTATTCACAGACGGGTTAAGAAATGGAGAGACGTTTTGTCGTCATTCGATTTTTCGGTATCAAGGATCCACAAAACATGGATTCTGGTTACACCAAGTGTTAGAGGCCTTTTTTTCTAAAAATTACCTTCTGAATTTTCCTCCTATTTTGTTGCTAGGGCCCTGTAATAAGAGATTTTCTGGCGAAAATTCTCCGTTTTTTCTCGTAGTGTTACATAACTTTCTCTATATTAGGTATATTACTCCGCATATACATAAGTACTGAACATGAACTAATAAATTCAAAACTCTAATATGGAATCCAAATATGGGGAGGCACATTCAAGACGTGTATTAAGAAGGTAAGAACAACTCAAAACAAATTTATCCCGATTATCTATAAAAATAAAACTGATTCTTCATTTCCTCTTTATAAACAATTAAACATTTTACCACTACAACATCTCTTTGTATTTAAAGTACTACAAATATTATATGTCAAAAGCGGAAATAATTTAACTGATAGAATATTTCACAATTACAGTACACGTATCAAAGCTACTAATCAAATTAAAAAAAAAACCTAATACATAAATATCTAATATAAAGAACTTTTATCTTCATTGGGCCTCGTATTTATAATCAATTACCGATGACATTGAAAAATAATAAATTCTTGAATATTTTCAAACGCAGAATAAAGATTTGGTTTTTAAAACATGATTATAATGAAATAAACAAGTTAACTGAAATATTTCATTAAAACTGTGTATATTACCTGTTGACTGTGACTGTGTCTGTGTCTAGCCAGCGTCTGGTTAGCATCAAATGTGCTACGATTTGTAATGAGTTTACCAAGTGATGAATGAGTTGTATTAATTTTGGCAGGAATTAAGGTATAATATTACGTATCTGTTACTAAGTGCGAGAAAGTCCGTGCAGTTGGAAATGTATCGTACGTATTATGGTATTGAAGAATGTTTCGTTAAAATGTTTCTGTCAAAAAAAATGTGAAAAATGATTTAATTTTTCTGAAAGGAGAGTATTTTATTTTTTATTCTTGAGAAGTGTGGGAAAAATATTTGGAGAATAATTAACGACCAAAATATTATATTGGAGTCAGATTAACACAATGTACTACTGACTAAGCCCCGTTAACCCGACTCCAATGTAATATTTGAATAATATTTTCTATGATTTTATTTAGCAGCATTTTCGCTGCTGCAGACCACTAGTATTAATAAAAACAGGTAAATTGAAGATACATTCTCCATCAAATATATTGCTTCGTATGATTTGGTATTCCGTAATATTTGCCGGTCTTCAAGAGATATTCAAGATTTTCATAGCATTTTATGAGAAAGCACCGAATGAACAACGTTGACTTTTTTTCAACTCATTTACATCCCTTATTTGAAACCACTACACCATCAGTTAATCCAATATTTTCTTGGACAATCAATTAGAAACGAACGATAAAAAATGAAGTGTACAATTAATGTCGCACAGAATTTCGCTTATGAAAAAATTAAACAAAATATCCGGTGAACAATTAATGTTTCGAATACCTTTTAATTCCCCTCATGTCATCACCCCGCTCTGCGGGCGAGTGGGTCCTTCCATTTCCCCATAATTACACTAAAAGCATATTCCGCATAAGCACCTGCGAGAGCAGAGGCGCCGCTGATTCCGCCACCCGCCTGAACCGCTCGCTGTGAGCGCGCGCGGCCGCCGTCCGGCGCGACCCGTGCGCGTCGCGGGGTGTGGCGCAGAGCGGGCGTGGCGCGGCGCGGCGCGGCGCGGCGCGTCAAGCGCGAGAGCGCGGTGCGGGCGCGCGCCATTCTGCACGTTCGCGCAATTACCGGGCCCAAACACGCCGCGCCTGCAAATTTAACGCGCCCTCCCGCCGCCGCTGCCACCGCTGCCGCGCCGTCGCCGCCACGCGGGCCTGCTATGCACACGCCGCGTGGCACCGCTCGCGTCCCATCGCGTCGCGTCGCGTCGCATCGCATGCTCCAGCTCCGACTGGGCGGTCGCGCCTCCCCGTTGGCCCGGTTCCACTCCCCGCGTCTGCCCGCGCTCCTGCCGCTACGCTGCCCCAGATACGCCCGCTCACATTGCGGCGCTGCGCACCCAGGTATCAAGACCTTACCGCTGCGCTGCAACCCCTCTGCCGCTTACGGATTCTGCCACCATTTTCACGCTGTTCATCGCTTTCAAAGAATCAACTACGCCACTTCCCTCTCCTATTTTCGTACACCTCGTCTCATTACACTGGACAGACATGTTCCAAGCCAATAATTCACGAAAGGAAAGCCGCTCTCGCCAAGCTCGAAAAGTATGGCCTTTCATTCTCCTAGTGTACGTCCTTCGTGAATACTTCTTCCCTCTCCTCCACAATGTGCACCGTCTCCAATGTTTGCAACATTCTTAAATCTAGCCATTCTCGCAGGGTGTACTATCTTACAGCCTGTAGACACTATTCGCCTCGCACCTCTACATGTCACGGTACATTCACAACGCCCCCTTCCTCATAGTCACCTGCCAATTCACAGTGCTTTTCACTCCATTGTACCGGGCACCTCGTAATATCCACCACCCCTGTATTTCTGGTCACCCAGCTGTACCTCCCCGCCGCTCACGCCTCCCCCGATCTGCTCACTCTGCTCCCTGCTGCACATTGTCACAGTAATGCGCGCCGCCGCCTCCGCCACGCGTGAATACAATGCGCGCGCTGGGCGCGGCGAGTTCAGGGAGATCGACGAACTGCAACAGCGGTTCGATGAACTTGCGGGATTAACAGCTCACGGGAAACAAAGGGAGAGCCCAATGTGGAAGTGGTAGAAAGCGGTTGTTCTTTGTTTTGGAATTTGAAAATAAAGAAAGAAAAAACAACAAAGAAATCGCAACTTATTCTGCTTGGAAGACGAAAATAAATAACCAGACAAATCCTAGGAGTCTATCACTAATACTACACGTTAATATAAATCTACTTTTCTTGGAAAAATATTCTAATGTTTTAACACAATAATTAAATGAACTGATAATTTGTTTCCTGCAAGTAAATTGAAAATGGAAGTATTTTAGTTTTATTGTAGAACTGAAAAATTATAGATATATACATGTGCGGTATTAATGTGCATGTAGGTGGCTGATTCACATATCTACTCAGGTGAAAATATGTAATGGTCGACTCTTTCACTGTATTTTACATTCTAAAGAGATTTGTGTTGCAAGTATTAGCAACTTTCTTTTTCTTTAATAATTTAATGTTATCGATCATCCCAAATATTTTTTGAATAACGGCGATGGAACTGAAAATTACAATCCCTCTAATTTTTACACAGATGATTTTTTTGATTATTTTCATAGAGTACACAAGAACAACATTTGACTATAAAACGAAATATTGTTCAAATAAAATGTATTTATTTTCACAGATTCTTTCCATTTTTTGAAAATCTGATTTAGGGAAGTAATTATCGGAAGCAAACACACCCCGCTTGAAAATTTAACAGGTCTGCTTGCGTTATGCATACACTGCTCTCCAATGCACCGTTCTGCTTCAGAGTAGCGCTCTGCTTGGGTTACTGCTGATTGGTTTCAATTTTGAAGAATTTCCGGGTTAATTCCTGAAACAATTCGTATAGACTACGAACATTCAGGGAGATGATACATTAATAATAAAAACAAGCCACATACTCTTGCCCGCTATTCTCTATCGCCACCCAAAGTACATTTTTTTGACATCTTCTCAATTATTCGGTTTCCTAATGGTAGAACGGAACTATTAATTTTATAATATTAAATAACATAAAAGCTTCGTTCTAAGTGGCCATTTTCTTTTAAAAATGCAGTGCCGTGATCTTAGGGCCGTGAAGGGCATAACGGTAATGTCAGAAAACGCGAATATTTCTGGGAAATGAGATCAGAAACTTCATTTCAATAATCGATCACGTAACAAATATTTTATTTACATATTAAATATATCTAGGTATTAGAAAGAAGATAAATCAAGTATAAGACATTTTTTGGCTTTCAGTACAATTAAAGTTAAATAATGGTAGGAAATGGTGCGGTGTTTACGATGCTTCTTCTATCATTGAAATCTTAGATTTCAATGATAAAGTTAAATAATCCTATAATGTGATGGAACATCTTTATTCTAGTTATAGGACTAAAACAGTGTCTTATGACATTCGCGTTTTCCATTTTGCAACTCACAAAAGAATATGCGCAATGTTTGCTCATTCTAAAAATTCAGCAAATAATCCCCACAATACACACACACTGTTTCCGTAATACTATTTGTTCCACGTTAAAATCAATTATAGAGAAGCAATCGAGAGCGCTGGATGCCATCGCTTGTGCTCCACCCACTGCCATCCCGACCGCATGACGCGGCCTCTCGCAGCAGCACTCTGCGCTCGTGTGGCATGCCGACGCCCGGACGCTCGCGCTGCGCCGCTGCAGCGACGGAGCAACTGGCCGCCAGCTGTCCCCGCGCTGATGAAGACATCAACGGCGCCTGATTTATCACCAGGGCCTTTTACTCCCATTTACTATGGTGGAGACTATTACAGTGGCGCGAACTCCTGCAGCACCTTCTTACAGGAACTAAACTAGTGGCCCTACAGAATGGCACAGACTTTCCCGTATTAGTTTTCTATTTCTTTGGGTCCCCGCTAGCTATTTGGAATTGCCATATACTCTTGCCAGCTGCCATATATCACCAAAAAAGTACATTTTTTGTAATTTTCTTAATTTTCGGTTTCCTATTAATAGAACGGAAACATTAATTGTAGAATATTAAAGAACACAAAAACCTAGTCCTAAATGGTAATTTTCTTCTAAAAATTATTTGTCTTTTTCAAAGAAAATTGCATTTTAGCGCTACTAAAAATGCGAAATTTGAAGCTCATTTTCACAAAAAATTTTTGAGTTTTCAAAATACTTTATTTTACGTTATTTGAACCACTTACACTCACAAATATAATAATCTTTACAAATTGCTGGTAATGTGCATATTAAAGATGTGAGAGATCTTAAAAAAATACATTTATGTACTTTTTGAAAAAAAATTACTCAAAATAAACTTTACGCCATATTAAAGAGTGTAATTAGCACTATCTATTACAAACGTTTCAAGACAAAATTTGCAGCCATATATGAGAAAATGGTGTTTGAGCGTTTCTGAAAATGTGGACAGTTTGAGCTTCTTTTCAAAGAAAACGGTTGTTTTCGAGAAACTTTACTTCACATTATTTAAAGCACATGTACTCGTAAATATAACAATGCGAAAAAATCGCCGCTAATGTAAATATTAACGACGTGAGAGACAAGTAAAACAATTACATTTTTGCAATTTTTGAAGAAACAAAAGGATAGAGCTATATGGCGTTTTTGTCATCTCATAAAATACATTAGGTACTATGTCTACCGAAAGTAAAGAAAAAATTTGGAGCCGTTTTTTGAGAAAATCTTGCTTTTGTAACTTTTTAAAATTGCGCATATTGCACACAATATTGTGCGAAAACTACTAAATTTTTTAAAAAATGCACACGACCTTAATGAAAGAACTCACTTTGGACAACAAATATTTTTTGAAAGAAAAATCTCTATCTTCAATTTTGTAGTTCCAGAATGACGTCGAAAAAATTTTAAACTTTTCAATTTTCGAAAATTCAAAGTTATCCGCAAAAATCGGACCTATGCCACATTAATAAGTGTATTTTACTCTATTCTTGTTGTATCCTAACTAATCAAATAAATCAGTTCAAGTTAGAACAACAATTTTATTCCAAAATCCAAAATCATACGTCCAAAATACAAAGCCAGAGTTTCGTCCGCCGGGAGATGTAACCAAGCTAGTCGTTCTAGATGCAGAAATTCCGAGTGCCGTAGTCCAATTCCAGTGATGTAGCGTGACGTACTCTCCTCTTAGACTGCAGAAAGCGATGCTTCGGATCCGAACTCCTGACTCCAACTGCTGCTGTGGCTTGGCGCCCCGCCTATATAGGGCGCCACCGACCCCCCCTTGGCTCTGCAGGGGTAGTCCCGCCGTTCACTCTGCCCGGTCGGGCGTAACCCGGCCGCTTGTCGCCGGCGGCAACCGGCGTTGCTACTAGCGCTCCTTGTAGCGTTGCGCCGACCTACCAGCGCGGCAGGCAGCTCTCGTAGTGTTGCTTCGTGGCATCAACCACAGGCCACAATTCTTAAAAGAAATTTAAAGAAAAAATTTGGAGCCATTTTTGAGAAAACTTTGAAAATCCCCGGGGGCTTCATGTAAAGTATCCCCAAATTTTAAAGAATCTTTTTCAAAATCTCAAAGCTTCGACTAGAACCAAATCGACCAGGAAATATCCATTTTGGAAGAAATCCTATGGTTTAGGCGCTAGCAGTGTTCACAGACGGACAGACGAACGGACTGACGGACAGACAGACGGACAGACAGACAGACGTTTTCCTTTCAATTGGTTTTTCGGTATAAAGGACCCACAAAACAGGATTTCTGGCTACACCACGTGTTGGGGAATTTTTCCCCCTAATTTAGCAACTTTATCCACTTTTTCGTTATCACGGTTCGGCAATGAATTTTTTTCGCCGAAAATTGGCCATTTTTTCGCGCAGCATTACATAACTTTCCGTATACTACGTATATCACTCTGTGTATACGTACGTATACGGGAAAGTAAAAACGAACTGCTGCCAACGGTACTTCAAACGTGCATGGCTGCTGCGTGTGTTCGTGGGACGCAAGCAGGCGCGTAATGTTACAAAAGCGTCGATGTTGGCGCTTTCTTCGGCTGTTTCTTATATGTTTATATTATGAACAATTGAACATTTAGAAGACACTTTTCGTATTTCTAACAAACTAGCCAATTTTTATGCGTGGAAGTTGGCGAGCGTAACTTGCAGCTGTACCTGGCGACACTAGTGCCTCCTATACTAGCACCCTCGGGTTTTGTCCCCGGTTTTCAGGGAGAGTTGCAAGGCCCTGTGACGCCCCAAGACCTTTTATCACCATGTGCGCCCAGACTTCTGCCACGTTTCGAAGGATTCTCCAGGAAATAGTTGTTTTCGTTACAGTTCTAATAACATGGTTTTAAAAGAAAGAGTTCGGGTGTGAAACATGGAAATTCTTATGTTAAGCCTGTGAACATTTCGATTTAAAGAGTTTATCCAGTTTATATAAAAATGCTATCAGAAGGCCATTTCTGGGAGACAATTTGAACCATTTGCCTGCAGGTCAACGGATACAAGGGGCAGAAAAAATATAACATCACATAACATTCATAAATATTGAAGATTATTGTCGTTTATGCACGAGCACTTCAATTGTTTTAAAATTGTTGTCTAATAAAGCTTAACCAATACAACCAACCACGGACTTTTAAAAATGTTTTCTCTCTCTTTATATTCAAATAAATTATTTTTAATTAAATATTAAAATTGTGAATGAAATTCTTTGCGCGAATTTTAAATTTCTATACTGATAAAATTGTTTTTAATTATTTTTCACTATCGTCGACATTTTTTAAAAACCTGAAAAAACATGTGTTATAGAATGTAAGGAGACACATTCTAGGAGAGGAAACAAAGACAGTACTCCAACATCATGAAGAAAATTAATTTCAAAAATTTATTTATTTTTTCTATTTGAATTTGGCGCCTAAATTGATTGACAAAAATACCTTCAAATTCACTTATTTTTCTTCGTCTCTGCAATTTTTTTCAGCCTGATATATGGAATAGAATCAGAAAAAATAAAACATGAAAACCACGTTTCTCATTGTATCTCTTCAACAGATTGTTCTAGGAGGCTGAATTTTTTGAGAATGTACGATATTTTACATTCTCTTTCATATGAGTATCGCAATTATCGATTTGATTTGGGGGCACTTTCACTCCCTTATTTAGCTATACACTGAATCTGCCCAAAATTCTTATTTAAAAATATACAAATAAGAGTTAACTTAATGTACAAAAGCGAATTACCAAATTTTACAAAACCTTAGACCGCTCTCAGTCCTGGACATCTGGGCAGGATGTGTCGGCTGTCACGTACATCATATCCGTTGTCTAATTTTATCACCATAGACCGTCACTAGAAATGTCGTCAGACACGACCGGTGCCAGAACCAGCGAAAGACGTTCGAGGGCTACACTCGATTGCAAGCGTCTCGGCGGAAGACAGCGTCACTTCTAGTCGCATATTCCAGCGGTGAGAGAGTATTTTTAGAGACACCTCTGAATGCCTCCACTGTTCGCTTTTAACGGCGGGAACTGGAAATGCGCTTCGCTGTGAAGACGTCAAACGCCTATAAAAAGCGCGAGAAAGTTTTTTTTATAGAACGGGGGGCTAAATATACATAAGGCGGTGCGTCACGCTTACTACGATGGGGATATGAATGAACGTGAACGTTCTAACTCGGGAGGACGGAGTGCGGTGTGGCAGGAAGTCTTCGAAGAATGAATGAACGATATTACAGTCCGCAACAGGCGACATAAATCGGGATCAAAGTAAAGTTGAAAATTGTTTGGTATACGAGTCTTCCCATATCACATAAACACTTTGGGCGATGTATTATTAGTAATATCCTAAACACATAAATTATGCCAGAATATTTTGAAGTATACATCCACATCTTCCGACAACTCGATACAGGGATTTTCAAGATGAACGAAGCTACATAACAGAATTACGACGTGCCATTTATTCCTCTTCATGTACGACGCCACGTCCTTCTTCGTTTAGCGAATACTCTACGAAGCTCTTCCATTCAAAAGTAAAATTTCTTGCGGCGAGTGAATAGCGCGATACACATCTCAGCCGTTAAGGCACAAAAGAGGAGTCTTTTTCGCAAGAAGTTCTTTATAAATGCGGCAGCACTCTTAGATGGCGGCGGTGGCGGCGGCGGTGGCCAGGGCGAGGGGGGGGTGCCGAAAAGAAGGAAGATGGCGGAGAGCGAAGGTAGAGAGAGGCGAGAGACGGCGTTCGTTAGAACCCAGAATCCCATCGTAAAAAAGACCGGGGTCGTTATGACGTGTGAAAGCACGAAAAGGAGGCGCCCCATCAATAGTAGATATTCGTTATATGGAGATGGATGTTCCCTTTCTGAGAAGGCTACGGCGGCGGCGGCGGCGGGAAGGCGCGGGAGGCTCTTTCGAGAACACGCCCTCCGAAGAAAGTCCGCCTCCGAAAGTCGCAACGGGTGGCGACGGAGTTTGAAGGAATACGTGAGAATGGAAAGCACGCGTTGGATTTATTATTTCATGTTTCCGGGCGACTCAACGACCACGGTCGTTAGTCCCGTAAGTGTAGTGCATGTTTTATCACGGCCGATTGCTGTGTTCTTTCGCTGGATGAAGAGATATTGCGCAGACCTTCATGTCAGCTTGTGGAGTTTTCCCAGCCAAGTATCTCCCACCAGCTGGACACCGCAAACACTGCAAACCTCTAAGCTCCTGATTGGATTCCCGGCATGTGTGGTAGTGAAGTTCACATAAGTGTGTGTGTGAGAGTACGGGGTAAGAATAGAGCAACGAAGAGGAAGGAGAGATCACGCACTGTTTGTGGCCTGATTGTTAGGATACTGATTCGCCTGGCGTAGATGAGAGAAACCTCGTAGAACTTCGTATCAGAGCAAGTGACTGCTAAAATTCTTCTCCAGGCAGCAGCTGAATTTGACCTACATCCGTATAGTTGCATCGCTCGCAAAAAAAAAGTTGCGGACGTACCTATGGTAAAGTCTCGGAGGCTTCCCCCACCCTGCGGCAGCTGAGATTACCCCTCTCGGCGATAAGGAAGCAAAGAGGCGACTGCGAGACTCAGCGATCGCACTGACCGCTTTTCGCCATCATTGTCGTCGTCAGAAGAGATACTCGCACTGCCAGGAGTGTCCTAAGAAATGACCATTTCATCAATGAGTTGGTCCATCACATAATCTTACTGAAACCCGTCAAGACACGGCTTATTTTCTGTTAATTGTTTGGACAACCCGTACTGTAGAAACACGTAAGCTGCCTTCCGCCTGATCATTCTCGCTCATCAGTTTGTTATCGCCAAACTGGCAGATACATAGCGCAGGCAGGCGGAGAAATATTTATAGCTTTGGAGGGGGAGGCCACGATTGGGCACGGGCAGTGAAAGTTTTTTCGGACTCTGGTAGAGCTACAGTAATGTCAAAAATTCTGCCATCGTCGTGACGCAAACCGTAGGACCTCCCGATCAGAGACTCTGCAATGACACCCGTTGGCGACGCAAAGAACAGGGGAAACAAGAAGTGTTTTAGAAACGAATAATGCAAATAATTGAAAACAATAACAACAAGCGGATTTTGCCAATGGCTAATTTGTTATTAACAAACTGTGGATTCAAAGGCACGAAACACTGTAGAAATAGGTAGGCAAAATAGGCATTTAAAGGTGTTAAATAAATATTTCAAACGGTACAACACATTCTTCTTATCCATATTTATTTATACACTTGTGTAGAAAGTTTCTGAAAGAAATCTAATATCGTAACGTGGATGGAATGTTTGCCTTCATCATTGTTGAGACATATCTCCTAGAAATCCTGTCTTTCATTGTTGGGCAATTCGAACAAAAAAGCTAGTAGCTACCTGTTTGGTTTTCATTAAATGAAAGCTGATACTCTAATGCTGCACAGCGTGATCTTTTTTCTCACATGTTCTTGGCTGTCCGGGATGAGCCGTGTCTCAGCGGCTCATCCCGGACAGCCAAGAACATAATGACTCCGGCCGCGGAAGCCTACGAATCTTTTTTCTCAGATGTTGTAACTAGTGGTGTTACAACAGCACATATTTTATCGCATTATGCCTGAAAAACTATTTCTATATTGTTTAAAAAATTCGAAATAATAAATAATTTGAGTGCACTAGCGGTGGTATTCAAACAGAATATACTTATTGACGTTTGTTCAATTGATATGTATTCTGCAGGATAATAATGAAAAGAAAGTATATTTTTTTAAAATTTGTTTATTAAGGCTAATTGAATTTTGATCAATAAATTCGAGAATAGGTAACATTTAGGCATTTACACATAAAATAGCCATTTATTAGTGAAATAGGCACTTATAGGCACTATAAAATTCTCCTACAATGCTGCTAATGCCTCAAAATGAATACGTAACCTAAAAGATTACGTTTTCCATTGCAGGAAAAAATAGGCAAATAGGAAAAAATCCGCAACTTAGTTATCAGTCTTTGTTAAATTTAATGAGGATGGAACAGTAGTAAATAGTCTGATGTATTATTCCAAACGGTTATGTAATATTATCATATTGCAAGTTGTAATCTACTAATAATTCAGCCATCTGTTGAAAACCTCTCTTTGAGAAAAAAAGAACGAGATATTCCCAAAAAATACACCAATGTTTTGAATTTACAAAAGGTTTATTGAAAATGTTACTATTTGTTTTGTTCTACTAATACCAAATGTTTAAATAGAAAAATATTTTTCTGTACCCTTTCATAATGTAGCTGCTACAAAGACTTTCCCTTCTGGTGGTCTTAACATTTAAGATGAAAAATTGCCACAATTTCGTGAGAAATTACGCAACATATTTGGAAAAACGTCTACTTGGAATATTTTAAAGAGTTAATATTGTGGAATATATTTCATGAAGAAAATCTCTAGCTTCAATACTATCGTTGTTCTGAGGGTCGAGAAAAATTGAACTATTCAAATTTTCAAAATTTCCGGTGTTTTAATGAAAATAGGACCTACAATACATTTAAAAGCGTACTTTTCTATTTTTGAGCAAACATTAAAGAAAAAATTTCGAGACACATTTGATAAAACATTGAAAATATCCTGTGATATTCCTTCAAAAATTGAAGACTCGTTTCAAATTTAAAGATTGCCTAGATTTTGGCCAGAGTAATTGGAGAATATGAATTTTGAAGAGAATCCTATGTACTATTGTTGCTGATAGGCGGATAGACGGACGGACTGACAAATGGGAGGATAGAAGAAGAGACAAATATTTTGATAAAAATAATTTTTTGATATCAGGGATCTCTAATACGTATATTTCCATCAAACTCTCAACATCGAGTTTTGTATCTTGGGTAGTTAAGCTGCTGCAATGAGTAAAACATATTACATAGAAACGTCTGATAGAATTGACAGTGTACTGAACTTTAGCAGCACAATCAGTTAAAGCGATTTGGAAATGGTAATAGAGAAGAGGCACAAAATGGAAAGGGAGAAGAGTACTGAACGCAAATTAGATGAGAGTAGCAAGCGAATGATACGAATAGAATGATGAAATGGGGAAAGGGAAGTTGGCACAAAGGATGGGCGTGAAATTGCAGATAACCGCTGGGAAAAGGGGCTGGATGTGACACGATGGAAAAAGAAAGAATATTCGCATTTCGCGTTTTGGAAGGCGCATATAAACGCGGTGAAGCGGATGCGCATATAAAACACTTTACGCGAGAGCAAACGGCAGCAGCGAAGAGGAAAATGATCCAGATCGTGACGCAACGAATCCGGAATGGGAGAAACCAGCAGCTTGATATTGAAAAAACCGCGATATAAATGCATTTTGCTCGAAACTACTCTGTGAAATATTGCAATACAACAAAGGTTTAACTTCGCAATGGCAGTATGTTCAACAATTACCAAATTTCGTCTTGTTAAGTGCTAATACATCTATTAGTAGATCAATCCATGAGTTATTTTTTATTATCAAATTATGTTCTTACTTCTGGCCTTGTGTTTTCAAATTATGCAGTCCCTGAAGTTCTAAGATATTAAGGCAATACATATGTTTCGTGAATCCCCGTGTAGTTATTAATGTCATCAGGCTGATCAAGAGAAAATAACAAACGTAAATGAAGTTTGTAAACAGAGGCGGTATTGGAGGCTTATGTCATGCATTTCATTAACCGTGTGTCATTCAATACTTTACGTAATTTGTTTTTCGTAATCTTTTCATCGGAAAAAATCATAAAAATCCGGAATATCATTTCTTGGAATAAGTGTACTTATATGCCATCTACGCTCGCTACAAATCATGTTTCGATTGTTCTCGCTGTCCCTTAAGAGTGGTTCCTTTCTTTTATTGTCTTACGTCAATAACATTAGTTCGTTTGTTTGGTGATGATAAGTCGATAACAACATTCCAGTACTATGAAAAATACCGAGCAAAGTGGTTCAAATCTTGGCGCGTTCACTGTGCATTCGGAACACCCGGGTTCAATCCCCGTGCCGGCCATTCTGACCGGGGTTTTCGTTGTTTCCGTCTGTCATCCAGACGATTGCTGGAATGGTTTGTACTGAAAGGTCACGACCGAAAAATCGGCAACGATAGCCGAATTCATTAACTATGTGAAGTCACGAAGGTTCAGCGAATTCGAGACATCGCGGGTTCCTGGTTGGAAGACCTACTAAGACCTCTGGGATGTAACGTTATCGCGGCCAATTGCGCTATACGGGACATATGATAGCTAAATAGCAATACAAATTATGAAAGATAATTATCTGCAATGAATATCCCAACAAAATGTTGCATTGGTTATTGGCATTTACACATAATGCAAATAGTTTTTATAATTAGCAAACATTATCTTCTTTCTTACGAAAAATATGTAGCTACAACCTTTCTTCCCAGTGCCTGCTGCGACCTAGCACCTGTGTCCCGCGCCAAAATCGAAAGACGCCCTTCGGGATTTGCAGTCACGCGCGACTTGGCTCTCAGAGAGGGCCTGCCAGCAAGCCCACCCGCCCACCCGCCCGCCAGCTCTGCCTCCCTGCCTGCACCTGAGCAGCGCTGGAGTCCCTGTACGAAGTCGCCCAAGGAGGCGAAAAAGTCGAACTGCGCGCGGCAGCGACGGAGCGGCGCCGGCGGGAGGCCCCGTCAGGTGGAGGCAGAGCGGCAGTGCCATGGCAATGGAAACGCTGAGGCATAGGAGGAAGAAGGTGATAAAGAAGGACAGTTGCAGATGACTGGAGGAAAGAGCGGCCGCTCGCTCAAGGAAGCGAAAAAGTCGAACCGTGAGCGGATGAACTGGGCAGAGGGGAAAGGGAGATGAGGGTAGGCACACTCAACAGTGGCACAGTTGCAGGAAGCGGGCCGTGAGAAGACGGAAGAATGAGATGGAGCTGAGACGGCAGATGCGTGGATGCTAGAAAGCTACGAGAAAAAATATTGGAAAGAGTTTAAGGTCACCAACAGGAAGTAAACTTTCAAGAGAGAAATGAAAATGGCGAAATGGTGAATAGTCAGTGAGACAAAATACGATCAAATAATCAAGCATCATAGACTGGGAAGAAGTAATAAAAATGATCAAAAAATATTTTTTGGACGAGGCGCAAGGTTGTATGAAACTTTCCCAGAATCACCAAGAATATCGAGTAAGGGAAGGTTGAAGAATGGCCTGAAGAAAGTATGGGTAAAAAATACGTCCTTGTATTCATATTAACAGTAACACAGGACGAAAACTTATCGAAAAATAAACGTGCGAAAACGAGAAATGACAGAAAGAGTGAGTAAACTGGATAAAGGCGGTGGAGGTAGACGGAAGTCAGCAAGTGACAAAGGGCGGTGCGCGGCGGGGTGAGGGGGAAAGGCCGAGCGCGCTCTCAGATATCGGGTGAGTGGGTGGGCGGGTGGAGGGTGGGTGGGCGACTCGCGCGGTGCCAGGGAAGGGGCAAACAGCAGAATGCTCTCCGCAGGCTGAAGGTCGCCGACGGAGGCGGGGCGCGAGCGAGCGCCGGGGAAAGGTTCTGAAGAACGTGCGTTCGCGCGGCGGCGGCGGAACCGTGTCAAATTCCTACGTCGAGAGAGCATCCGGTTGACATTCGGTTCCCCCCACGCACAATCATTTTTCCACCTTGCAAACAAGACATGTGTTGGAACAGGTGTTACGGAAGTACTATTTTTAAATCATGTCTCCCAGTATTTATACGCTTAGAAAGAACCTGAAATCCGACTAAAAGCGGAACCCAAAATAGTGTCCATTTCATAATATTTTTATCACTGCAAAACACGTTTATATTGTTTAGAAAAACAAAAATGTGAAGTTTCCCATTCTTTCTGCAATAGAGGGAAAAGGAAACATTCGAATAATTGAACGTCACTGCGAGATACATGAAATTTACGGCTGATTTATATTTTGTAAAAGCGCAGTAATTAATATACAAAATTATTTTAAGCTAGAAAGAGTTTATTTTATTTACTTTATTCTTTATTTATTTTAAAAATTAAGTTCTTAATTTAGTAAAATATGATTTAATCCACTCTACAAATTAAGAAAGTTTTCCAAATAACATAAAATATATTTACGAAGAAAGTAAGCTACCAAAATGGACTACCTTAGCAAGTCAATATTGCACCCCAATCCAATGCAGTAACTGCAGCGAGACTGATATTCACAATAGCAAGCAAACACGTCACGAATTAGACCGGAGCAACCCGATTCGTCGCAGCCAATCGATGCATCATAACTCTCTCCGGCAAACCTCGAGGGCGCGCAGTAACGGCCTGTTCCACGGGCGGGTGGTTCGTCTTCGCCGACCAATATGGCGGAGTGCGGCTAAGCCGCGGCAATAAATATCCCAGCGGCGTTCTATCTTGCCTAACTCGGCACGAGTTCACTTCAGCGCGGCTGAGCCTGGGATCAAAGTAACTTGTACCTCGGCCGATACACGGGGGCGAAGGGGCGGGTGGAGCCGGGTGCAACGGGTGGGCGGGAAAGTTGGAAACGAGCCGCGGGTGAGGGGGTGGAAGAGGGGGAGGCGGGGGGAGGAGGGAGTGAGGGAGTCTCACGACACTGCATGTCGACGGCGCGAGCCCCGCTGCAGCCAGCGGCTCGTTTTTTACGCTAATCCGCGAAACAGATGGGTCCTAAGTGAAACTCCGTCTACCTCCGGACTGGAATCATTTGTGAATGGAGTGGAAGCGAAAGCAACAGCGGTGGTGGAAGTAGTAGTTTGCGGTGGCATTTGCGGTGCCGCCGGAAAGTTTCTTTGGTCACTCTGGCCCAATTCTGATTTATGATAGATATGAGAGAACATCTACCGAAAAATCCAGTGATGAGTCAGAGATAAAGTATGTTAATGGCGAGGTAGTTGTGCTAGTTGGAGCAATGAGCAACGAGCTATGAAGGTGGTCACTTTGGTGATTTATTCCGTAATGATTGTGAGATAGATGAATAAAGGCAAAGATGATGATGTGTAATGAAGCAAAGCTGTCTGTATACGTGTATCAGCAATTTTTTCAATATCATAGATTTTTGTAGATAAGTATGGGTTGGATCTGAAGTATTGTAATGGTCAGTAAATGATAAAACATGGTGGTGTGGTGGTGGTAATTTTGATGATGATGATGATGAACACCATGAATACGACAATCAAGGTAATGTTGATTACGACAAGAAAGATAGTAATAGTACATTATGAAACGATGATGTAATGATGGGTATTAATACACGAGTGTGATATTATGATACGAGCGAGGTACGAGCTAGTATCGTAAACTTCACACGAGTGTATTAATACCCATTACATCGAGTTTCATACGGTACTTTTTCTACGACTTATGGTAACTTTTATAAGTTAAACTTCTCCACTGAATCGTTTCCTGGCAGTCGACATGCAAGATTCAGCCAAGGCCACCTAGCGGACACCTCACTACCCTACACCCGCAGGTGGCTGTGCTTTACCAGAGCGCCGGCGAGGGACTACAAAAGTTGCGGCAATAATATTCCGACTTCCGTGTTTTCGAATTTGCTCTCATTTCTGGAAAAGTCAACACCATCAGAAAGAACCACCATTCACTAAATAATTTAAACTAAAGAATTGGCCGGTTTTTTAAGGACAACCACACAGCAGCAGCAAATAACACAAAATGACTTGCGTTCAGATCTTAACCTCACTGAAAGTTCTCTTCAATGACTACCACTGCGCTAGTCAAATAGGATAAAAGTGAAATGACGATCCAATTTCTTTTTAATAATATTTCACGTAAAAATTACTACTAATAAAATAAAATTAAAACTGAGAAGCTTAATAAAATATTAAATGCAATTTTAATATACACACTGGAACGAAACATTTACTGCAACAATTCTCAACGATTAATGAAGTGACAATACTTGATTTGTAAGCGTCTCTGTGATCGGCCAAGAACCTGTATCATAATGAAATCTGTATCGAAATGACCATCATTATGCAACTGGTTGCAGCCATCCAAAGACAAGCGTTATACAATGGGAGTAGAAAAACTAACTTATTGTAGTATTGATGAGAGTTACGACGTGTGTAAGGTTTCTTCAAAGATGGTTGTGATGGAGGTTGCCATTGAATTTCTGGAGGAAACAGCATGACGCTTCTGTTGCTGGTAGTGCAGGTAATAATAACGGTGGAGGTGATGAATGTCATTGAACTGATGTGGTTAATTTGGGACGTCGGCCACGGTGCAATTGTGGTCATACACGCGATGGAGATAGAGTTAGTTTTTGTAGTAAAGTTTTATGATGGTTGTTTTAATCAATTATTAGTCAGACAAAACGTAAGGTAGCAGTGGCAAAACGTAAGGTAGTCTCGATTGATTATTTCGTGTTTCTGGGCGCTTCAGTGGCTATGGTCATTAGTCCCATAAATGCAGTGCGCATTTTTATTGCAGGAGTAGGCAGTGTTCTTCCCTCGATGGATTGTGAGATCCGGCAGTGACCTACAGGCCGGTTTGCGGTGTTTATTTTCCCTCAACCAGGTGCTCGAGACGGTACGAGCTTTACGAACCCGACCTGTGCTATGGTATAGCACTTGTAATTGTCTGTGTGTGTGTTTGTGTGTGTGTATGTGTAAGTAAAGGGTGAGAGTAGAGTAACAAAGACGAAGGAGGGAAAGGAAAGATCACGCGGGGTGCGTCGACAGTTTGTAACGGTACTGCTCCGGCATTTGCCCGGTGTTGTTTGCAGAAACCAGAGAAAACTATCGATCAGAGCAGCCGGCGGCTTGGATTCTTCTCCAGGCTGCAGCTGAATTCGGCCTAGTTGTGTAGCTAATGTCGAAAATTCTGCCACCGTCATTTCTCGAACCCGGTAGGAGGTACTACAGTGACATCTTATGGTGACTTGAGGCACCTCAGCCGGTGTTGTGGCGGTCTTCGAAGGAGCAACGGCGTCAGAGGTCGCGCCGGTGGCATCTTCCGCGTAGCTGCGCATTTGCGCAAGCAGTTGAAACATCCAGTGGGATAAATTAAAGAGCAAAGCAACAAATTTTGTGACTTGGCGTAGGTGTCAAGCAGCCCCTAGCGTTCCGTTGGCTTCGTAACTCTCAAGAGCCGCCGTAGTTGGAGCTTTGTTGCACTGAGGACGATGAATGAGCCTGAATTAAGGAGATGAAACGGAGGCATGTGTTGTTCAGGCGGTGGAAGTTCGCAAACAAAATGCCGTATGCATTATACGCATTGTCTCACTCTGAAAGCTACAAATAAAGCAACGATTTGTTCTTCAGAGCACTAGATTTAACAAACCCGAGCTCCTTACGTACATTGATCACGATGACGTATTTCCGTGAATGAAAACATTTATTTACGATACCCACTTATCGCAAGGAGGGGATTGTTATGACAAATTTTGATGCAATAGGTCAGTTTTTATATGCATTTAGTGACTCGAATATATCCATTTTTAGGACAAATGTTTCGATGGCTACATGTTACTTCTTTTCAATAAAAGTATCGCCCAACAGAAACTCCTTTGTATATAAAGCCAAATTCGTATTATAGGATTAATATTCAAGAACATGTTAATTTATAAAGAAATTACACTCATCGTATGAAGTTGTGAGTTAAAATATTCCTTCTAAAAATTCTTCACAGCATTCTTTTAATACTAACCAAATTCTTTATATGTCATATACTATCATAAAAATATAAATTGTACTTCAAGTTATTACACTCCCAAAATTCTTATGTTGGAATATTTTGTTGTCATACAAATTATTTTACATTTAAGTTCTCCAATTCACATCATACAAAATGAGGATGACAGGCACATTAAAGGAAAAGTTTCTTTTTTATCACTGTAATCATTCTCAAGGCACATCTTTCACAAAATATATTTTTCAAAATACTAAGAGAGTCATTCTAAAATTTACCCCGTTTCCCAGAAATAACTAAGGTCTCGGTGATTTGGATCATAAATCAGATTGGAATGTGTCATATTGGAATCAGATTAAATTATCTTAAGTAGCTACTTTTTCTGCCTAGTCTGACTTCAGAAAGTTCACAGCATTATACTAGCAAATTTATCAAACTGTTGATCACACGGAATGATTTGTTATCGGTATTCTATTAATATAAAATGTTCTCTCACCCAAAAGCCTCTCACCCAAATGTTCTCTCACCCTTTATTTAAGAATAAAGCTTTTACTTTAAATGGAACATTTAATTTTTTGCCATTTAAGAAACCTAATTTAAGCAGTTTTTCAATGCCATTGCCTATTAATGTCTTAACCCATAAGCCACAGCAAACTAAACTAGTGACGCTATATAATATCACAGAATAACTCTACATAATAATAACACAGAATAACGCTACATAATAGCACAGAAATAAGTTAGTTTCTATTTCTCTAGAGTTTTGCGCTAGCTTTTTTGCCCCACTATCTTCCCAGTGGCTGTGAATCGGGGCCTTAACCAGAGGCTTTCGCGATATCTACTATTTCTCTCCTAGCTTTCAAAATGAAAGCACTTTCGCTCTCCTCGAATATTGCGAAGTCCTATCTCGGTCCGTTCCTGTACATATTTTCCCATGGTATTCCTTGGCTCCATCTTCGTGCTTGTACCATTGCTCTTATCATAGAGATGCAGTTTCTGAATTACACACAGATTGCATTCGCAGTGGTTTCAGATTGCATTCGCAGGACAAATGTTTATGGAAGGATTAAGGTATAAGATACGATAAACGAGGGGCTCGGAACGCCCCCACGTCACAAACATCTTAAAATAAAATCTTAAAATGTTTTGTGGATTTCGAAACATTAACATTAATGTCCACAATTAGGGCTCACCAACCCACAAACACCTACCTCTCCAGGTATAATCATTTGACCTTTGTATTTGTTAAACGAGAGTTAGGTAAAATTAATACATTATTGAAACTAATAATATAACTACAATTGACCTTTCTATGCACAAGCTTTTATGCGGTTTGTAGCTTTGAATATATGTATCAGAGTTCCTCTTTCAAAATTCGTTTTCATAGTAACAATGCAAACAGATAGCATTAACATTTAGCATTAAAATCTACAAACATCGTGCTCAGTATTGAATAATTTTCTCAGAATTAATTAACTATATGGAAAATATTGCACAACATAATATTTGCAGCACGTATCAGCTAACTCAATGATTAGTTTACCTTTATGTAATATTTATATTCAGCAAATAACATTTTAAAAACACGTACATATAAGTGTAATAAATAATATAACGAATAATATAAAATATAATATTAACATATCATAGAAAAGTGAAAACTGTTTATAAATGCAAAATGTCGTTAAAAAATATAATTTTTCATTGATATTTCGGATCCATTTATGAGAAAATGTCGTTTGAATTTCTTTGAAAATGTCAAATGTTGATCTAGTTTTTTCAAGAAAACGTGTGAGTTGTCGATCAACTCTAAGAAATTTGAAGCACTTGTACTGTAAATGTAAACTAGTGATGCTACACAATGGCACTTTCCCGTATTAGTTTTCTATTTCCTTGGGTCTTCGCTAGCTATTCGGAATTGTCACAAACTCTTTCTTGCCAGCTGTCATCTATCACCGCAAAAAGGACATTTTTTTGTCATTTTCTTAATTTTTCGGTTTCCTATTGGTAGAACGGAAACATAAATTTTAGAATATTCAAGAACACGAAAACCTAGTCATAAATGGCAATTTTCTTTTAAAAATGATGTTCCGTTTAAGAGAAAATGGCATTTAGCACTACTAAAAATGCGAAATTTGAAGCTCATTTTCACAGAAAATTTTGGAGTTTTCAAAATATTTTATTTTAAGTTATTTAAGCACTTACACTCACAAATATAATGATGTTTACTAATTGCTGGTAATGTGCATATTAAAGATGTGAGAGATCATTAAAAAAAATTACAATTATGTAATTTTTGAAAAAACAAAAATATAACTCAAAATAAACTTTACGCTATACTAAAGAGTGTAATTAGCACTATCAGTTACAAAAGTTTGAAGAACAAATTTGCAGCCATATCTGAGAAAATAGCGTTTGAGCGTTTCTGAAAATGCGAAATTTTGAGCTACTTTTCACAGAAAACGGTTTCGAGAAACTTTACTTGACATTGTTTAAAGCACATGTAGTAAATATAATAATGTAAAAAAATTGCCGCTAATGTAAATATTATCAACGTGAGAAACATGTGAAAAAATTTACATTTTTGTAATTTTTGAAAAATCCAACCTATAGAGCAATATGGCTTTTATGTCATCTGGTAAAGCACATTTACCACTATCCCTACCAAAGGTTTAAAGAAAAAATTTAGAGCTGTTTTTGAGAAAATTTTGTTTTTGTAATTTTTTTTATTGCATATATTGCACGCAATATTGCGCGAAAACTACTAAAATTTTCAAAACAATGTACGTGACCTTAAAGAAAGACCTCACTTTGGAGAACACATTTTATTTGAAGGAAAAATATCTATCTTCAATTTTGTAGTTGGAGAAAGACGCCGAAAAAAAATTCAAACTTTCACAATATTCAAAAATTCAGAGTTGTTCGTGAAAATGGGACCTATGCCACCTTAACAAGTGTATTTTACTCTATTCTTACAAGAAATTTAAAGAAAAAATTTGGAGCCGTTTTTGAGAAAATTTTGAAAATGTCCAGGGGGGCTTCATGTAAAGTACCCCCAAATTTTGAAGAATCTTTTTCAAAATCTCAAATCGTCGACTCAAACCAGATCGACCGGAAGAATATCTATTTTGGAAGAAATCGTACCTATGGTTTAGCCGCTAATACTATTGATCATAGAGGACGGACGGACGGACGGACGGACGGACGAACGGACAGACGGACGGACAGACGGACATACGGACGTTTTCCTTTCAATTGGTTTTCCTGTATCAAGGACCCACAAAAGAAGGATTCTGGCTACACCAGGTGTTAGGTTTTTTTTAAATTTAGGAACTGGTTTTATCCACTTTTTCGTTATTAGGGCCCAGCAAGGATTTTTTTCTGCCGAAAATCCACCGTTTTTTCGCGCAGCATTACACAACTTTCCCTATACTACGTATATTACCCCGTATATTGTGTATTGCTTTTCCACATGTTTCGTTCTTTGCTTGGTGAAATAGTGGCAAATTATCTTAGCTAAAACAAAATATGTGCGCAATGGGTTTCCCGGAATCTGAATCACCAGCGTAAATTAGACAGTATTGGTGTAACATTAAAATTTTTGACTCGATATTATGCAGATCGAGAAAACTTTCTTAATCAGAGGGTCTCTGATGATGAAGCATTTGTTTATTATTTCATGCCAAAGACCAAGCATCAATAACTCGAATGGCTTCATTCGTCTCGCGCAAAAATCGCAAAAATGCAAACGGACTCTCAACGAGAAAAAACATGGCGACGGTTTGTTGGGATCGCAAGAATGTTCACTTGGTCAATTTCATGTTAAAAGACACTACGATCAATGCAAATGTTATTGTGGGACATTAAAATAATTCCGGCTAGCCATTCAAAATCGAAGACGTGAAATGTTTTCAGGCTGTGCCCTGCTGCTTCATAATGGCCGTCCTCACACAACAGTCACAATCTTTTTTAAACAAAAATATATTTTTTTAATTTTTGCAGGCAAATGGTAGTTATTTAGTAAAGGAAAAAATAAGGAAATGTCAAAAAAATATACCTTAGGCGGCCATTGATGACAGCTGGCAAGAATATGGGGCAAGTCTGAATAGGACCAAAGAAATAGAAAATAAATACGGGAAAATCTGTATAATTCTGTAGCATCACTATTTTAATTGTGTCATCCTCAAGGAAAAATAAAGGTAACAGTGACTTGTTTAGTTGCTTGCTTTGTGCATACACCTGGTCCCGTCAACGCGGTGGAAACTCAACTTATTTCTCTCGCAAACGCGCCCCAGCTAAAGTTGGAGGAAGCCGCAGCGAAGAAGCTACTAAAGGCTCTCAGTTGGCAATACTTGTTCTCGTGTCGTAAGTGCACGAATTTTCTATTATTACATCACCGAGAAATTAACAATGCAAATGGAAGCTGCAAGCGCGAAGTAATGAGATTTCAGAAGGCGGTGTGTTGTAGTCAGTTTGAGAAGACAAGATACAGTGACAGGCGCAAACGCCAAGCGAAATAAGAGAAGGTTGGTCAGGAAGGACAAATAAATAACGAGTGTAGCTCGTCTGAAGAGGATTTGTATCTTTTATATTATATTAGGTAGTATGTATGGAAGAGTCAAGGTGTGGGTGCAGAAAACGAGACAGAACAAAGTACCGCTGTTGGTGACATGACAGTGAAGAAAAAACTAGAAGTCGAGAAGAAGACGGGGGATTTTTAATTTACGTATAATTTAAATACTTCTTGAAATAGTTGACTCTGATGAGTAACAAAGAGGAGATGAAGAATTGAAACCAACAATGTCAAAAACTATCAGCAACTCGTGGTGCTACAGACTGGCACAGACTTTCTAGTGTTAGTTTTCTATTCCATTTGGTCTTGCCAGCTGCCATTTGTTTGGTCTTGCCAAAATTCGGACTTGCCACATACTTTTTCCAGCTGTCATCTAACGCCACTCAATTTTTTTTTGTTGAAATTTTTCCAATTTTTCGGTTTCCGAACAGTGGAACAGAAATATTCTATTAAGTATATTAAAGAACAGTAAAATCTCTTCCTAAGTTTTTGTTGCCTAAAATCTCTCCTTAAGTTGCAATTTTCAGATAAAAAATCGCAAGTAGTTTTTACTTTCCCGTATACAATACGTACGTACGTATAATATAGGGAAAGTTATGAAATGCTGCGCGAAAAAAACGGCAGAATTTCGGCAGAAAAACTCTTATTACAGGGCCCTAATAACGAAAAAGTGGATAAATCCAGTTGCTAAATTAAGAAATAAAATCTCCTAACACGTGGTGCAGCCAGAATTTCTATTTCGTGGGTCCTTGATACCTAAAAACCAATTGAATGCGAAACGTCTGTCCGTCTGTTTGTGAACAACGCTAGAGACTAAACCGTTCATCTGATTTTCTCCAAAATTGATATTTTCCGATCGATTTGACCATTCTCGCAGTGCCTTGAATTTGAAACCGATATTTTAATTTTGGAGGGTACTTTACATGAAACCCATGGGACATTTTCAAGAGTTTCAAAAAAATGGCGTCAACAATTTTGACTAAATTTTGTTGTCGGGTAGTTAAGAGAATGGCGTAGGTCTCATGTTGATTGAATACTCTGCTTTTTTGGAAATTAAAAAAATTCAAAAATTATTCGGCATCTTCCTACAACTTCAATTACGAAGATACAATTTTTGTTCTTAATGAAGTGTGTTTGCAAAGGGTAGGTCTTCAAATAAGGTCATGTTCAATTTTTCAAAAACAAAAGTATTTTTTCGAAAAATTGTGTTAAACATAGACAATTTTTTATTTTCTTTAAACCATTTTTTCTTAAAAATCGCACAAGGTTTTTCGATTAAATTGTGACCTGAGATAGCATAAAGGAAGCTTAAGACAATAGTGAAGGTTTCATGTTCGTTAAAATGCCTGACTTCAAAAAAGTTTAAAAATTAAAAAAACTTTTAGCGTCTTTCTACAACTACAGTTGTTAAGATACGGTTGTTTCTTAATGAAATATGCTCATAAAAAACAGATCTTCATATAAGGTGATGTTGAATTTTTTGAAAATATGAGTAGTTTTCTATAATTCCTGACAAATATAATAGCCCGCTTGGAATTTACTACGCTTCGTTATCGTCGTTTTCTTACAACTACAATTTTAAAAATACAATTTTGTCTCAATTAAATGTATTTACCAAAACTACATCTTCAAATAAGGTCAGGCTTATTTTTTTCAAAATACGAGTATTTTTTCTATAATTTTGTGACAAACATAATATCCCGCTGAAAATTTACTGCGCTTCGGACAGCTGGATGCGTAAATTAGAATTTGGAATTTTGTATATTATTCCTTTGTTCGTTTCTTACATTCGACCTTGTGTTATACATTTATACATTAATATTTTAGAAATTGTTTATTTTGCACTGGCAAACGTATGTGAATTACGTGTGATTGCTGTGAACTGATGGAGCTGTATGAAAAGGAGTTATAATTGTCTAATTTATGTTTATATTTGCATGAAAATATTTAGTTTTCGCACTAAATGCTGTACCATTTGTAGTGAGTAGAGTATTTGTTGCATGGTTTTAGAATACTCTTCTCTCATCATGCCCCTATGGAATGCATTTCTGTATTGTCCAGGGTATCAGTCTTCTTTTTCCAATACAGGTTTACAAACCTTTTGTATTCTATTTTTGTGCAGTCGTAGAATTCACGTAGTTCTGACAACACTGCGATGGAAACAGTGAGTTGTTCGCTTCTTGGTTGAATTGGACATTTTCAACCTAAGATGTTAGTAGCGCATAAAGTGCAATATTTCAGTACTACGTAGGTGTTTCCAATAAAGCAGGAAAGTATGTGCTGTTGTAGCACCACTAGTTTTAATTTTGCATATAGTCTTCCAATTATAAAGAGATGACTCAGATGATGCTGCAGGCGAAATCGTAATGCCATAACAGTGTTAAATTTTAGATAATTTGTAAGATAAAACTAAATTCAAGAAACCGAATTGGCGCTTTTTAAAAATAAGTAACAATGAACGAGAAACAATGGGTCTTACACACGGAAGTGCAAGAATTACATTGTTGCGGGGAATGATTTGTCCATTTATCAATACCTGGAATCACAGCAAATCGAATTAATTGCATTAGCGAGACGAGCAGCAAATAGGCAACGTTGACAACAACCGTGGAGGGTCTGAACGACAGGCACGCAGTACAAGGGTGGAGGGACGGGAGTAGCGTCTCATGAAACATTGAGCACGCACTCGGAGAGCGTAACCGCTGACGGAATGCAGCACGTTGAACCCACCCGCGGCGCCACCACTGCTCACCCAGGCCTCCACCCCGCCACCGCACTCGCCTCATCACCACTCCCGCCCCCACCCCGCCCCGGTCACGGCGTCCACCAGCCCCCACCCGCAAATCCGCTCCACCTCTGCACTCACCCCAGCTCGACCTCTTCCCCCGCCCGCCACGGTTCCCTCCCCGCCCCCGCTCACCCGGGCCTCCGCCCCGCCCCCGCACTCGCCGCATCCCTACCTCCATCTCCGCCCCGCCCCGCCTCCTCCATGACCCCCTCCACCACTCACCCGTGTCTCCGCCCCGCCCCCGCACTCGCCCCATTTCCACCTCCGCCCCCGCCCGCCTCCATTCCCGTCTCGTCCCCGCCTACGCCACCGCTCACCCGGGCCTCCGCCCCGCCCCCGCACATGCCGCATCCCTACCTCCACCTCCGGCTCCGCCTCCACAACCACTCACTCGCGTCTCCGCCCCGCTCCCGCACTCGCCCTATTTCCACCTCCGCCTCCGTTCCCGTCCCGCCCACGCCAATGCCACCGTTCACCCTGCCTCCATCCCGGCTCTGTACTCGCCCACACCTCCTATTTCCTTTATTGTAGTGTAAAACGGGAGTCTTTTATTTACAGGACTGATTAGATACAGCATTCGCATCCCAATTTCAAATAGTTAAATTCTTAAATTTACACATTTCTACGTATTGTCGTTTGTATCTGAACAAAGATTTCCTGTCCGGTGGTACTTTGCCCAAGAAGATAGGCTTCTGAATCGTATGGCATAATAGAATTGGTCGCGAAAGAAAGTGGGGAGAAAGGAAAATTCTCTTCGAAAAATGACAAAATATAAAGTTGTTGATTTCCATATGCAGACTTCAATGGGGTGACTTTTTTTTTTTCACACGAAATGACTCACCCTAAAATTTAACAAGTGTGTTGGGAATTCAAATAACAGGTGATTTGTAATGAGAGATGAAATTGAGAGTAGTACACAAAGATTAACACACGTAAAAGGACATCTCAGATTTTTGCTACATTTCTTTCAAATACATAAAATATATTGTCAATTAATTTATTCCTCTCGATGATATTAATCTTAATAATGTGTTTTGCCAATGGTATACTTTCAGTAACATAGGAGCAAAGTCCGGAATTAACCTATTTTTCATATGTATACAAAATGCTAATCTGCAAATGCACGATTTAACACTTTAATTAGAATTCATAGAAATCTCGGAAGAGATTTTAAATGGTATTTCAGATCCTAAGCAAACCACTGGGGTTTCGAAAGTAATCTTTAATAAACGTAACCAAGTTACCACTATTTTATGCCGTGGCAATAGTGTTTTAAGAAAGCTTCTTCCCGCATCTTACTGTATTAAAGAATAAGTAGAACCATTGCAAGCAAAAAAATCGTTTATTTAAAAAAATATCTGCTCTCTAATTAATAACCTTTCAGCACGTCTAAAAGCATCACATCACGAGGCAAAGATCCATCTTTCCATAAAAACCTTTAGAATGGATTGCCTCACCTCTTGCAATTGCATCACAAAACCTCCCGATTGTTTCACTCGCATTACCGAGCTTTGTTTTATAAAGATAACCGTGGATGCGTGTCGGAAAAGGGAGAGGCAGGCGCCTGAAATCATCACAGCCTCCCCCTGGAGGCGCTGAGACGCTCCTTCCCCGGCGCCAGCGGCTCCCCCTGGCGGTCGCAAAAATAAAGAATCCTCTCGCATTTACAAGCGAGATAGCAGAGAACTCCATTCATTTTCTTTACGCCTCGTAAAACGCCTACCCCTAAGCGGCTGTGGTTTCCGTCCGCGCAACACATTTTTGTAAGAAATGTATCGCTTTAAGCACTTCAGTATGGCGCCACTCCAGCCGAAATACATCCGGAGTAAGGTTCTCGCAAATACTCATCCCTCTGTCCTGTGACTTTGTTTGACTATTTCGAACAAAAGAATGTCGGACGCTTCTTCGCCCAACTTTCATAAATATTCCATTATTAATTCATAATTTACTCGTTAAAGCCCTGCGGTGCCGTCTGCTCATTTCTGGAGAAAATTTTAATTAACATCTCAAGAAAGTTTGTTGAAGACAATTTGGATGTACACAGCTGCTTCAAATATTATTCAGTACGTTTCTTAGTTTAAAGAAGTAGATGGTTTAAAAATGTGGAACAAATAAACCACAAATATAAAGATCGCTTGTCGCCTAGTGGAGGTACAATGAAAAGAAAACTTCATAGTTTGCACAATATAATATTTCAATATGATTAAACGAATCATCTAGTCGAAAATACAATTTCTGACTTTGCAATATGGAAAAAAAAGCAATAACTGGCAATTTCTCATTGATGATTCACAGAGAAACGGCACCTTCATAAATATTTTACAAGAGCTTGCTGATGTCCATGATATCAAAAATTTATGCAATTTTTATATCAGAAAACATATGATTAATAAATCATTCTGTATTTCTGCAACGAAAATCAATCATTTAATGTTTAATTCGGAAGTAGTATCCAATTCCCATTCGAAGTAATTTCCATTTGAAAACAAAAGCGATTCTCAAATTCTCTAAATTCTGTGATGTAAACTATTACATTGAAGTTAACAGGGAAATAAGAAAGATCTGGCGAGTGGAGATATTTTAATTGAAATCTTCCAGTTTTCAATGGAGTCATTAAAAGACTTAGCTGTTCTTTCAAGAAGGGAACACAATACTTCAAAGTTTCTTCATCTCTGCCATCTCTCCATGATCTATCTTGTTGCAACTTAGAAAAGATTCTACGAACCAAGGAGGTGATGGTAAGTGGAAAAACAAAATCCATTCCCGTACGATCTGGAGGTAAGTTCAATTCAAATCCAAATTCGCTTTCGAGAAGTCAATTTCATACTTAGTTCTTGAATATATACTTATGAATTCCTTATACTACCCACGTATACAGACCAGAAGTCAAATAATATGATGACTTTCTTTCATAACTGATGTATTTATCTATGTCGACATACGACAATAAATTGTGGATATGATAAATAATCGATGAAAGTAGCAAAGAGTTTCAATTTGAGCCAGTATTGCATTAGAAACAGAGCTATATTTGTTTCACAATTAAATGCAGAAATACGTTGAGTATTCTCACCAAAAAGCTTCCATCTCCAAACGTAAATAAACATTCTTCATCAGTCAAAAATTAAATTATGAAAATACATATTCCCAAAAATAACTTATTTTATGTCACCCACTATTTAACTTAAATTGTCTATTTAAAAACGTTTGTTAAAATTCTTATATTAGAAAGAGTATGACATAGTCACTCGATATAATTATAATGAAGTACAACTTCCAGTTTTTGAGAGCAGATGTAATAGAGAATGTACAGTGTGCTAGTACATGAGAAGGTGCTGGTGTAGTGATGGTAGTGGTGATGGAGTCTACGTGATGTACGACGTGGTGGTGGACGTGATAGACGTGGAGACGGACGCGGTGATGGGCATGGTGACGGACGCGGTGACAGACGTGGTGACGGACGGACATGGTGACGGACGGACGTGGTGACGGACGTTGTGATGGACGTGGAGACGGACGCGGTGATGGGCATGGTGACGAACATGTTAGCGGATGTGGTGGCGGACGTGGTGGCTATCGTATTGGCAGGCATGGTGGTGGCCGTTTCGGAGGCGTGGGCGTACGTGCTGGCGGTCATAATAGTGACCTGAGTGGTGATGTAATAGTGACCTTGGCGGCCTTAACGGTAGTGTCAGTAGTGCAAGAGATGATGACGGTAATGATAGCGGAGTTGGAAGTGTTGGTGAAGAGGGCGATAGCGAAGTGGAGTGGCGGCGCAGGTCGTGACAAGATCGGCATCAGCACTTGTGACGTGATGGGGGCGGGAGCTGCCGCTTACAGTGGCAGATGCTTAGAGTGGAAGTGGTCCCGGGAGGCGGCGTTAATGGCGGGGACGAGAGGGCGTGCGCGGCGGGGGGGGGGCGGCAGCGGGCGAAGTCGGCTGGGGCGGAGTGGGAACGGGAGCGGGTGGCCGAGATGCGCCCCTGCCTGATGACGCCACCATTCACGCTCCTCTGCCGGGGGATAAAAATAACCGCAGCGCGTGCTCCTCAAGCTCGCACCGAGCACAGGGTGCCGGTGATAAAGTATGAATACATTACGTCCCACTTTACCCAGAGTATGAATGCTAAAACAGCCTCCCTGCCAGCCGGAGCTTTCAGCCTCTTCGTAGCCGTCGTCGCCTCCACCGCCCCGCCGCCGCCGGCACCCCGCCTTCGCAGGCGGCGTCGCAGCCGCGGCTGGCAACGTGATAAAAGGAAGAGCGGGTGGACTTCGAAGGTGGCGCCGCCATTTCCCTTTCATGTGCGTCTTGGCACGTCTGGACTTGGAGTGCGTAACCTTCCTCCCATCCATCTGGATGGGTTGGGGCGCGAGAAATGTTTCAAAATGTTCGGAGCGAGGTTCTTTGCAGAAATGTGCGTTGGCGCAGAGAGAGTTTCATCGGCCGAGAATGCGAAATCCGCTAACGTATGTTGAAGTTACCAACGTTCAGATTGCGTGAATGACTTAATAAAAATCTGTGCATCGCGTAACGTTGGAAATACAAATGTATCAAACACTTTGATGGGAATTTAAAAACCGGCACAGAAAAGTTCGAAAAGTCCGCTAGGTCGGCCAACTCTTAAAAAAATATTAAATGAACATTATTGTGAGAAACATTAGCGCTTCCCTTTGAAAACCCTTCTGAAATAGTGTTCTAAACTACCTTCTCAGAGATGCTTTGATGACTTTCTCATTCATTATGTAAATAAAATTTAGGAAAAGTAGACAAAATGAACATTTGTACATAGAAGTAATATAAAGAAAAAGAAATAGAAAATTTGATAAACGAAGATAGAAACATTTCGAAAAAGTTGTTTGCAGACATAACACTTAGCTAGTAAACTAAGTGTCTAATAGTTCAGAGAATATGTATATAATTTGAGCATCCCTGAGGAAGCCTTGGAGGAGAGACCTGCACCATTATGAACCTCAAGACGACATGCAACCCTCACAACAGTTTGAAAGTATCTTGCCCCAAACACGCGCAGAAGCATCTAGTACACTCTGGCGGGCGTCTGTCGAGCTGTTAACATCTTGTTCAGGGGATTCAGGCGCTGGCGCAGGAGCGCAGGCGAACCGTGGCGATGGGGTGGGGCGGGAACCGCACAGTTGGAGAAAGCCGCATGAAAAGCACCAAGTGACTTCATATGAGAAATAAAGCAAACACTTCAAAAGAAGAGAAAGAAGAAATATTAACACTCTTTAACAGCCTATGAATGAATTTAAGCAACTGGCAAATTAGCTGGTTAATGTCTGCATTATTCAAAATAAGTGGATAAAGTTTCCGAAAGGGAAGCTCGGAAGGATATTTTGTACTGTAGCCTCTGATAGTGAACAAGAGACAACACGAAAGGGCAAGGTGAACACTTTGGTAATGATGTCAAAGAATATCAGATATTATATGTGGTAAATAGAAAACGTTACTGTTAGAAAATTCAAAAGTCTAATGAGAGACAAGGTGTGTAGTCACGAGTTTCAGTGTGTTAGTTGTAATTTTCTGTTTACACTATATCATATCACCTAATCTAACCTCACTATATATCATATTTGACGCTTCGCTATGTATTTTCGCGTTGGGACGAAGAGACTCCGGCCATCGGGTGTAATAAAACAACCTAGAATTTGTGTAATGCATAATTTTCAACATTATTTTATGCCAAAACACTTCTCGCTAACACACATAGTGTTAGTGAGAAGTGTTGAGTGCCTCATACACGGACCAGCACCTTACTTTAGCCAGCACCTATGGCTATTGTCAACATTAGCCCGATGGTGTTCTAAATGATCCGATCATCAACATTCATACAATTTTATCCAAACCGTCTGGATAATGAGCGAATTAACTTAATTTTCTAATTGGCCCCATTTGGGAAGTATTACATACACATTACGGTAATTTAAATTAAGTGCATTAGCGATCATAAATAATGCGAGAAAATACGTGTTGTAGAACCACGAATTTTACCACATTCCTCAGTATATCTTCGCTTATAATACTTATGATGAAGTGCAGAGCACCGTCTGTCGCAAAAGTTTGCATTTTCCTAGTAAATGTAGACGTCACAAGGTATTTCAATACTTGGAAGGTTTTCATTGAGAAAGGCAACGTTTCTTCAAATAGTCGTCATTTTAATAATCATGAATTGAATGGCTGCAGTTCACCAATTATCACTCATAGTATTTAATAATCACTCATTTTTCCACCGATAGTTAACAGCTCTACATCTAACAGTATTCTTCAGTCTACTCAGCATCTCCTCTCTCTCTCTCTCTCTCTCTCTCTCTCTCTCTCTATATATATATATATATATATATATATATATATATATATATGCAGTGACAGGTTTCACCCATCAATGTCCGTTTCCGTTACGCGCGCTTCGAGGCTCGTTCCGGACCAGTGTGCTCCGCGGGAGAAGGCGAGCCAGGACTGGGTGGGAGTGGCGGGAGCAGTGGGGCGAGGCGGTTATGGGGGCCACTGCACGGGTTCGCCACAGCACGACCGCGACGAATACAAAGCTCGTTACTTAGGCCTCGCGCGCGCCCTGGCGCCCTCACGCGTGTAACACGCAGGCGCCGCGCCGCGCCGCGCCGCGCCCCCTCGCGTGGAGCGCGCAGGCGGAGAGAGACGCCACTGTCGCGGCGCCCGCGGAACCCGCGCTGCGCTGGCGAAGGCAGGCAGCGGGCGAACTGCGCATCTCGGGGCACTATCCGAGCTTCATTTGGAGCGTTTTGGTGTGGTATTTGTTGTTACAGAAGGGATACTCCATAGATACAAGGACTATATCAATGTATTGTGTGAATTCAATGATGCATTGTTCTAATTACATGAAGAAATAATGGAAGTCATGATAAGTGATGATCACGGCAAAGCCGTCGAAAACAGCCTCTCTAAATAAATATACTAAGTTGTTCGAGATGACTTCCATTATTTCTTCATCGAAATCAATGTTCTTAATACATCGGTAATTACTCGTAGGTGAGACATTGAGTTTTCTGGTTTATTAAATTAGTGTCGGGTCGGATGCTCTATCAAAGATTGATATTGAGACGATACTTTTGATCGATTTTTTCTAGGTAAAATAAAACTTGGATACAGAATAATGTAATCAATTATGGTTTAATGTGTAAATGTGCCTCAAAGAAAAGTCCTTGATAATGTGGCGGACCTGACGGAAAGACGGGCAGACTGGCAGAGAGAAGACTTGTGAATAAATATTCTTTTTGCGTCAGAGACACCAGCGACCTGTATTTCCGTCAAACTATAGTCAACCATTTTTGGCAGCATTACACACCGTTTACTCTAATGAGTGTAAGGGATTAGTACGTATATCTTCCACCGCTAGAATCCGGATCCTATTTCGACGAATGCTAAGGGGTTTGGTAGGGACACAGCGAGCTCAAACGATGGTCTCTCGGGGTTATTATGTTTCCCACGTCCCTCATTCCATCATTATTAACCTTATCTTTATTGTTATCGACAATTCATTGAACCATCACTCACTAGAGGCAATAATCTGAACAGTTGAAGGAACATAAACTCACCACGTTAAAGAGAAAATAAAAACGTCCCACCAAACAGATTCCTCTCAACCACCAATATATTATAGTATTGCACATTGTAATTCTTGAATATGAATTTTTCATTGAATAGGAAATAAAAAAATACTATTGCGGCGACACATGAAACAACTGTTTATAGAAAAAGAGCCATGAGCTCGCCTGTTGTCCTTTACAAGTAGACAAAAAATTAACACTGTACAAAACGAAACAGTGGTGAATACTTCTCCACGTTCGTTATCAAGGATGTACGCTATACAGAAGCAGAATACACGCTGAAACAAATGGACAGTTTGGGAATAGAAAACATGTGTGTTTTAGAGTACATACGCAACCACAACAACAGTCCAAAATGAATTATTAAAGTGGACCGACAATTCCCGGGAATCAGATTATTCAATAACTAAACCGTAGAAACCGTCGTCTTTTTCGTAACAGCTTTTTCATCATTAGGTGTTTTCGCCAAAGACCGCCCCAATCGATCCCAACATTCAATTCGTCGCGCGCAGAAGCGAGATGCGACCCTTCGCGTTGCGTAGGCGTTGCGACGCCGCGCCGGCGTCAGCGGTGGTGGTGGCGATGCGTCTCGGCAATGCGAGATTATAGCACCCTCCAGGAAGGGTCCCCGCAAGCATATGCAATTCCATCCCAGCTAATGCGTTCCCAAATAGAGCAAGACATCAAGCGAGGAACGCAATTCCTTCCACGCCTCCACGCCGCTCGTCTCCTCTGCCGCGGCGGCGACGGTGGCGGCGGTGGCGGCGGCGGTGGCGGCGGCCTCGGCGGCGGCAGCAGTGGCGGCGGCGGCGGCAGCGACGGCGGCGGCGGCGGCGGCGGCAGCGGCGGGGGTGGCGGCGGGGGTGGCGGCGGCGGCGGCGGTGGCGGCTGCGGCGACTGTGGAGGCGCGTGCCAGTGCGAAGAGGAAGGAAGCGTGCCATTGGGAGGCATCGGAGAGAGTGAATGCCTACGCAAGGTGGAGGGAGGAATTCGGAGCGGACTGAAAGGGAACGCGAAGGTAGAATGAAAATTCACCTTACCGTGAAGCGGAGGTTATGGCGGAAACGACGGAGGTAGGTAAACAGCGAGCAAGGTAAAATTGTTAGGTGCTTGAAGAATGAAATTTTCAACAATGAAACGTAAGAATTTGATCACTCTCATTCAATCAGAAGCGCTTTACCGGTGCAATTTTATTCCTTTCGTTATATCACCACGACACACCCTTTTTTTTCACTCTAATAAAAAATTATAAGACGAGAAATGAGGTAAAAAATAAGAAAAAATGATAGTTTTTTTCAATTCTAACACAGTACACAAAAGACGTTTGAAATATAAAACTGTCCACTTGGACAAAATAAAATTTTCAAACGTAATATTCGTCTAAGAAGGCTGGTTTGGACATTGAAGGCAAAAAAAATAATCACTCATATCGTTTGACCATAATATCTCATATGGCGTACGTGGGTGTGCATGACCAAAAAGTTGTTAAAATAAGAGGTGACGCACGTCCTTCATTAAAGGTATACCTTTAAATAAATAAGGAGCAGCATTGTTGCATTCTAAGTATAATTGATAATGAGATAAGCAGCAATGTAATAGTTGCAAACGAATCACCAAGATGGGAGTCAAGGTATGAGTTTGATTTTGTTCAAACAAGGAAACTCTAAAGCTAAAATAAATAATTTATTAATTCATTAACGAAAATGAAACAAATTAGCCATACAAAGATTATTATTGAAAAAAATTGACCACGATTCTTTAGTATATTGACAATATGACAAAGATAAATGCAATATGTTACAACATTAAAACGGTACATTCCTTAATTACATGGAAAACGACATGGGTTGGAAGCATGAAATTGAAATCGCATCAGTAGTGTTAACTCCGATGATACAAGCACCCCCTTCCAGTGACAAAAACACATCTCTTATATATCTCGAGAACAGTTCACTGCCATCTGGAGCTTTCAGAGACTGAACCTAAAGAAGTCAGGAAAGGCACAAGGGTGACCTACATCTAAATTCACTTTCCATAAACACTGTTACGCTCCCAACCCGTCTGCCTCCGCATTTGGAAAGGAAATTGAAGAAAAGAAGAACGTTGGAAGTTCACAGCCATCGACAGAGAAGCACATTCCCAAGCTACAAACATGAGAGCATCGTGGTGACGATACTGAAACTTCACTCTCGCCACTCTTTTTCAGGTTCTTCTCTTTTGGTTATACGAATAAAGTTAGATTTTATCAAATAAGCGCCACAGAAGTCGAGAAGGACGAAATACTCAGATCTAAGAGAGTTCAAATACCGTTCTTGAAAGCTACGAACAAATGCATGGGCGTAGCCAGGGGGGGGCAGTTGCCCCCCCCTAAAACTTCAGAAATTTATAAAATTTGTATAAAACATCAATCAAAAATTGTATGATTTTATTATATTTATATATGAAGAAAAAGATTTGGTTTACTTAAGTAAAATATGTTATATGATAGAATTTTAATATATATACAGTAAAGAAAAAATATCTAACTAAAAATGTAATCATTTTTAATTAATCTTAATTTATTTTTAAGTTATTAGGTAAAAATGAAGCGTTGGAGTTTTCGTATTCAATTTTATCAGCCATTCAGCCCAGCATGAATCACACTCGCTCAAAATGTACAATGTTTTTGAATTCTACAGATTTTGAGATAAGATTAAATCAATACCGATCACCGTCCTATTGCAATAATTGTGTTAGTTTCTTAGTTTAGTCCCGATCGTCTGAAACAAGTGAACGTGACATAAATTGATATACCTTACGTATGAAAATACGGATTGTTTAATTATTGTGTTTAATTGAGAGTCAACAGCAGTACATATAAAGTGCTTTTTGAAATATTACATACGCTCCACGGTGAGTAAAACATTACATTATGAACTATCCTTCTAGAATAAATGTTAATAGTATTTCAGAAAATAATTTTCTTTTACGAGACATAAAAAATAATATTTATAATAATCAATGATTTTTCCATGACTACCAAAAACAACTCTTAGATAAGCATGATTCATGAAGAACGACGATTATGAAACAAATGCAAAATCTGTCTTGAATTTTCTGTTGCACATTTCATAAAATAGAATGAGCTTATGAAATGGTATGAATTGCTATGTGTATGGATTGAGGACATTATTGTAATTTTAATTGGACCAAATACCTGTTAATATTTTTTATTTCTTTTGAATTAAATTTCCTAAATTTAGACAAATAAATAATTCATAAAAAGAAAACTGCTAATAACTTTTTTGTTGTTTCGTAGAAAAAATTCTTTCGAAAAAAATGTGATTAATTTGTTATAATTACCTAAATCAATATTTAGAAATAAATCTAAAATCAATCTAAATCAATTTTTTTGTTACAAAAACCAGTTAATCATTGTGCACATTATATTTATACATTAAGTTACAGCAAAACCTTGTTTTAATCTGAGAAAATGAAACATTATGTCATATAATACATTCATATTTTTATAAAAGCGTAATTTTTGTAAAAATATTTTGAAAGAATATACTAATATAATTGTATTATATTAATATAATAATATTATTTTCGTAATTTTAATTTCTCTGGAATATTCTGTTTTAGAAGTTCCCGTCTAGGGTTTACTTTTTAGTGTTGGAGTTACGCTTGAACATTCTGCTATATTCTTCTTAATATAGATAAAAGTTTGTTATGGACATAAGAAAATTTTTGATCAGTAAGTATTGTGATATCTAAACACAAAGTATAAGTAATTTTAAGTATTTCTAAATCTAGAATAGCAGTTATTAAGAGCATAACCCCCTCCGAAAGAAAATTTAAGCATGCTTGGATACAAACATATTCACCCTGGCTTGTATATTCGAAAGCACTCAAAGGCGGTCTTTGTAAATTTTGTGTCCTCTTTCCTCCACCCATTGGTTCAGTTAAAGGTATTCTTGGATCATTTATGATAAAGCCTTTTACACGCTATAAAAATTTACATGAAGATTGTAAAAAACATTCTTCTAATCATTGGCACAAAACTGCAGTTACTGCGGCCAGAGATTTTACTGCTAATGCTCCAGTTGATGTGCAACTATTACACGGCCACAAAAAAATTATAGAAGAAAATAGTAAGATTTTAAAATCGATAATCTCCACAATTTTATTTTGTGGGACCCATGATCTGCCTTTAAGAGGAAAAGTTCAAACTGGAGGTGTGTTTCAGGATTTAATTAAATTTCGAATTGAAGCTGGTGATAAATACTTGAAGCAACATTTTGATGAATCTAACGCTAAAAAAAATGCAACATATATGTCTCCTCAAATACAAAATGAAATTATTAGTTTGTGCGGGGCTGTCATTAAAGATGATATAATAGAAGACGCAAAAAAAGCATACGCATTTAGTGTACTAGCGGATGAGACAGCTGATATATCGGGGAAAGAGCAATTGTCAATTGGTTTAAGATTTTTTGATGAAAAACAGATGAAAATTCGGGAAGAATTTGTTGGCTTCGTTGAACTTAAAGCTCTCGATGCTCATACAATTGCAACAGCAATAGACACATTTTTGGAAAAGGAAGGACTTGATCCGGAAAAATGTGTAGGTCAAGGTTATGATGGATGTGCAGCTATGGCTGGCAATGAAAACGGAGTACAAAGCATATTACAAAAAAAGTATAAACAAGCTAAGTTTTTTCATTGTGCATCGCACAAATTAAATCTTGTAGTTAATGACTTGAATAATGTACCAGAAATACGAAATACTATCTCTACAGTCAAAGACATTATTGCATTTTTTCGAGAGTCTGTATTAAGACGAAACTATATCCCGAATATTCCTATGTTTTGCGAAACTCGTTGGTCTCAAAAGTACAAAAGTATTTCTGTTTTTAACAATCATTTTACTGATATAATATCAGCTCTGCAAAAATTATCACTCATAGGAAACAATCAAACTAGGAAAACGGCATTCCAACTTCATGCAACTACAACTACAGGTAAGTTTGTTGTTGCTGTGGCTTTAATTGCAAAATATTCTGCGATATTGGAACCGGTGGTGAATGCTCTGCAGTCCAAAGCTTTGGACTTGTTGCAATGTTCAGAGCATATCCGAAGAATTCTTGGAGTAATAAAAAGTCATCGTAATGATCCTGAGCAGATTACAAGAGTACTCATGGAAAATGCAAAGAGCATAGCCGAAAAATGTGGACTGGAACTATTACTACCTAGAATTGTCGATAAACAAAAGCATCGTTCAAATCCTCCAGCATCCAATAAAGAAGAATACTGGAGAAGATCTTTAATAATTCCTTATTTAGATTCTCTCGTATCATCTTTGGAACGTCGTTTTTCAGAAGATCATTCAGCTGCGTTTTCATTGTTGATTCTTCATCCTCAAAATATGATGAAGATGACAATTGATGATTTCGAAAAAAAATCTAAAGAATTTGAATTATTCTACAATTTACAACGATTGAATTCCGAAACTGAATTATGGTATTCCACGTGAAGCAAAAGAAATTTGAGTGAAGAACAATTACAAGATATTAAAATGGCAGATTTAGTTAAAGAGGCCGACATTTTTTATCCCGAAACAAAAAAAGCGCTACTCATTTCTCTTGCTCTACCGTGCACCACTTGTACTGTAGAGCGATCATTCAGTACTTTACGCAGAGTAAAGTCTTGGTTAAGATCAACAATGACAGAAAATCGACTAAACGGTTTATGTTTAATGAGTGTACATAGGGAATTCGTAATAGGAAAAGAAGAGAAATATCTCAAAGAAATATTTGAGAGATTTGCAAAAAATCCACGCAAACTTGTTTTAGTTTGACAGTTCGTTAGTTGTTTTATATAGTCTTCCAATATATTTTATAATGTGTATTTTCTTTATATCATTAATAAACTAGTGTAATTGAATATATAATTCTTTTTTAAAAAAATGTCTTCATAGTTTATTAATATTGTCCTTAAATGATATTCCTAAGGCAACTCAATACGAAGTATACATCTATGGCAAGTCGATGTTACATCAATAGATGTACGAGTGTACATCTATATCGATATCGAATTGATATATTTTTAATATTATATATCGAATTACATAAATTATATATCGTATTGATATATAATTGATATATTTTCGTATTAATGTTGTTTGCCCCCCCCTAATGAAAAACCTGGCTACGCCCATGAACAAATGTACGCATAAAAACATTTTCACTGCGCCATTGTGCCCCCATGGATGGTTACTCTATTCATCCACTTAATAAACTCACTATGTAATTACATTTGACACTTTACTATGTTCAATCAAAACATACGCTCATTTTGTACAGCTATTGCACTTATGGGACAACTCTGACATAAGCATATTTTTACAATATGCCATAAATTCAGACTGATTTAAAAAATTGCTTTCGGACTTCGACGTCAGCCGATAAGTCTTCATAATACTCTTATGTTATATTCTGTTCTTGCGAACTCGAAAGTGTATTTCCTTCAGAGAAAGATAATGACGTTTTCAATGATGAACAAACGTTTGAAACACAGTGATAGAGGTTGTCAGAGCGGTGTTGGGAAGGGAAATCCTTCGAAGTACCAAAACGATGGTCCTGGGGAAATACCGAAAAAGACGTCCTTAGTGCCCGAACTACACGAAACGTTTTACTATTTCCGTCCGCATTATCATGCGGTTAGGGTCTCACCTACCGTAGATATGTACAGTATGGCAACAATATTTAAAAATGCTTATGTGAACAATGTATTCTATCGTAAGAGAGTATTTAATAAGCCTCCCACCCTTCGCATTATTAGCACAAATATTCATTGATCATTTTAAAACAAGGCTGTTTTCCAACTTCCTTTACAAAAAAACTGGCTATTTTGTTCAACAGAACCCACATTTTGCGGGTAAAAAAGAATACTTTGAATCACTCATTGCAATTTTGTTACTCTCTTCCCTTTTTCTCCTCTTTCTCTCTATCTCTGTCTCTAGCCAGCAGTATTGTCTATTATGCGATCGTCATATGTCCAAAAATAGTTTAATTTAGTGCATACAAATTTAAAACGTTGTGCACGGGTGTCTGCTAACCGACAAAACATTAATCTTTTAAGATTTCGAAGAGCTGTAGGTCAAACCATGCATAATTCAACGTTCTAGCAGGAAATAATTTAACGCGCAAAAACATATCCTTAAATTACGGTGTTACTAAAAATTAATTTAGAGTTTTCATGTCTCACCTCTGGCATCGAAATCGGTCTTCTAATTTTCAACCAACCTAATCTGCAAATACAGCATTCACAACCCAGGGAACATCTTAAAGACACTCCTACAGACTCACGAATACTGAGCTCGTCACCTTTACGCAACCATTCACGAGCCGCTGCGGAAAAAGTGCTCGACCAATACGGAGAAGGAATCCCGTTAACGAGGACGGTCCGAAGGTGAGGACCGCCAAAATCTGGAGTACTTACTCGGTCGGGGCGGAGCGGTGCAGGGCTGGGCGGGGCGCAGACCGCAGCGGCAGCCGTGTTAATAATTACGTCGTTAATTAAGTTAAGGCTCCTCCGTAGTGCGACGCACCTCCTCTCCGGCTTCACGCTGAACCGAAGACTAATAGGTTTAAGCTATTCCGCAGGTTACCTCGAATTTCACAGCATTACGGGTGACGACGCTTTCCCGCTTCGCTGTGTCGCGTCGCCTTCCCGTCTCCCCGCCGGCCCCTCCCGGCGCGGCGCCCGTGCGGCTGTCTCTCTGCGGCTGTCTCGCCCCCCCCCATGTCCCTCTCCGCGGGGGAGGCGCCCTATCTTGCATCCTGTCTAGCGCCACCACCCACGCGGTTCTCCGGTGCCGCGCGGTGGGATGTGACGTGGTGTGATAATAGTCTACAGCCTGGCATTCCCTTCTCCCATCTAGCTCGGATTCGTGCTGGGACTTATGGCTTCTTGTGGATATCCCACGCATTCCATTTCACATCACCGTTAGTCACTGGCTGTTACTCGACATAAGTCATCCCCGTAATTCCTAAGTCCGCATTTATTTCTACATGATTGAATTTCCACTAAATTTGCGTTGATCTGTAAGTTATATAAGTACATGGAAGAGAAGGTATCGACGTCTATTTCTACTTTTATGTTGCTTTATATTACTATATAAAATTAATGAACCACAATCGTCTGTAACAAATACAAAATACGAGTATAAAACGAACTTTACATCGTCTTCCAAATCAAATATTCAAAATACATTATCTCTTTTTCTTTTGGTAAATGTTTTACATTCCTCTTAGGGAATACAATGCAGCTCCGTAGGGCCATAGGGCACGGTACAGTTTACAAAATGCCTGCAACGTTCATTTACACTCTCGTATTAAATTCAAATTATAAATAAGTCTCACTCTCTAAAACTTCTCCAAACTACCTTCATAATTTTCATATTCTCTCACATTCATTTTTCATTCTTTATAGAATGTTGTCTCCTAGTCAACACATCAATAAGCATTAGCGAGATTTGTTATCTCAACAAATAGATAACTTCATTTTTAAAACGTTGAAATATTTCAATTCTTAAACATTATGATTACTACTATAACTTATATTCATTTTATTTGCTATTATTTTTCATAACTTTATGAATGGAAACTGTTTTTAACTACTTAATAACACCACTAATTTTAATCAGAATTACTTGTCTATAGTATAAATTATCTTTTGTCAATATCTGTTTGCTACCTCTTTTTCCTGCGTCAAAATGATTCTGATTTAAAGGGATACTGTACAAATTGTTTCTAAGCAATGTTATTCCGGTGATATATCTTCTTTGACTATTTTAATTATCAGAATTCAATAACGAACCAATCTATATATACACAGGTAAGGTATATTCGGTTTACAAATAACCTACGCCATTATGTGTAATTTTTCATCACAAAGTTTAAAAAACGGAGGATTTTACGGGCTGCTTGATATTTTCAAATCTACATTATATACAGTATCACATAATGAAACTTTATATCTCATGCGAAGCCTTTGTAAATAGTGCGGCTTCGAACCGTAACTATTCGTCTCACCCATCTCACGTCCTTCAGAATGAACGAAGAGTCCTACCTAGCATATTAGACAGGTTTACGTTGGATTGATTGATTGTTAGTGATGTCGGGTGCGTCAACTGCTAGGGTCATTAGTCCGGTAATCGTAGTGCATGATTTGGTGGTCTTCACCCGCTGGATAACGAGATCCGGCGCCGATCTACCGTCGGCTAGCGGGGTTTCCACAACCAAGTATCTCTCACCAGCGGGGCACTGCCCCAGCCGGGACAAGCTCTAAGCTCTCGACCGGTCTCCCGGCATGAGTGGTACTGTAGTGCATGTTAGTGTGTGTGTGTGTGTGTGTGTGTGTGTGTGTGTAAAGGGTAAGGATAAGACAAGGAAGAAGCATGAAAGATCTCGCGCTGTCTATTTGTTAGGGTACAGCTCCGGCATTCGCGTGGTGCTGACCAGAGAAGCCATGGAAAACTATCGATTAGAGCAGCCGGCTACTAGAATTCTCCTCAAGATAGCGACTGAATTCGGCATAGATGACGAATTAGTGTAGAAAATCCTACCACCGTCGGGACTCGAATGTAGGACCTCCCAGTCAGAGGGACTGCAGTGACATTAGGTTGATGCCGTAAGCCATCTCTCCCGGTTCTACTTTGGATAAAACGCTGCTCAAATGTGAGCGGGCCCGACATGGGGTGACATTACAGTCGCAGTAACATTTAATCTGCTACTTTCGAAAATGCTGAAGCGGAAGGTATTCAGTATCTTCCATCTTAGCTGAGTGTTTAAGCACTCTGAAGGGTAACGTTAAGAAATATTATGCAAGCATTAAAATTTTCAAAATATTGTTTTCATATGTTTAGTTGTTCGGTTCATTAATATCCAACACAAAAACTTTATGAAAAAACACAAAAATGTTTTTGTTTTCAAAGATTACGTAATTATAAATAGCTAAACACGACCTGACTTGCGATATACATCACAACTTAAAAACTACTAATCGTTATTTTGCTACAATTCTTATTTCCAATGAATACAGACGATTAAACCTGGTGCTTGTACCAAAACCGTACTTGCATCACGCTGGTTTTTATATTTTAACCTTTTTTCAGGATGTTAAAGAAAATATTTTGTTGAAATGTTTGAAAACCATTTTTTATGAAATATTTTTCAAATTTTTAATTTTGGTTCATACATTAACCCTAGATATCTGCTTTGTAATAAAGAAAGTATCACAGTGCTGTGTTGTCGAGTTCCTTAAACTGGAAGTTTAAGGAACCATATGTTCCTTTATTTCTCTTTCCTCTTAAATATTTTCTATTCTTGTATCCTAATGTTCTGATCTTATCGTTTTCTAACATGGTTTTATTTCAATTTTATTTTACATTCTTTCACTATTTCCAGTTCGAAAAGGAGGCGTGACTCCAATGGAGGCTTTCATAAAGCTCTAATATAAATGAAACAAAAAATGGTTTTACTATGTAAAAGAGCGTAGATAAGTGGTTATAAATCAGTTACAAACCAAGCAATGCATTTTCTAAGATTTTAAATTTATTTCGGTGTATAATATACGTTAAGAGAGCAGCATCTCGAACATATTGATTCATAAAGAATCTAGTGTGATAACTAACAACACCAGTATTGTTTGTTATATCATTTAGGTTTATTACGGGTAGCGCAAAAGGAAATACTTTAGTTTTGCCACACAAACTAACATTTTTGTTTATTTTCCTATTACTTTATTCCGTATCATCTATTATGAATTAGCGGTTGTAAGATTCATGTCTCTTGCTCTCTCCCAATTTCTCTTCATATCGTCCTCCCTTTTGCTTACCTTCTCCCTCTCTGTCATATAATTTCTTTCCCTTCCCACTTCATACTTACATTCTACATTTTTTTACATCTTTTCACTCGTTCTAATTATACTTTTTTCATCATTTCTTCTCCTATATTCACTTGAAACGTACGTCTCATTTCATCTTCATCGTTTCCACCCTCCCCTAGGCCACGCCTCCTCTCTCCACTCAGCCCCGTGACCCGAAATGTGCACGTCGCCGCGTCGCGCCACGCCCTTCCCTCTTCCCTCTCCGCCCCGCCACGCCCCGCCACGCCGTCGGGCGTGAACGCCGCCCGTAATTAGGAAACCCGGCCGCCGCCCTCGGCCGCAGCGAATGCAGCCGCACCCAGCGCATTACGAGCATCTCTCCGCGAGATTGCGCCCTCGGGTTTGGAGGGCGGCGCCGCGGGGCAGGGAGGAGGGTGTTGTGGCTGTCACCGAGGGATCAACGGGTATTAAAAACGTCAGAGGGGGTAACCTTGGTTTGATTGATACGTTGAGTGATTATTTAGTGTTTCTACACGTGTCAGCTACTTTGGTCATTAGCTCCGTCAATGTACAATGGAGTGTGTTATATTGGCGTTTCTTCCCCGCTGGAATATGCGATCCCGAGGCGACCTACACGACGGCTTGTGCTGCTCTTCCCCCAGGTATCTCCTGCTATAGGGGGAAAGCGCACCACCGCGGGCCAAGTGCTCCACCCCGCCCTCGCGGGTCAAGTTATAAGCTTCTGATATTTACACATTTGTGCGGTAGTGTAGTGGATATAAATTTGTATGTGTATACGTGTATGTATGTGTAAGGGAAGAAGAGGGACAAGGTCGAGGAACAAATGGTCGAGAGCAGTTCGTGATCTGTTTATTGAAGAAATTCTCCGGTATTCGCCTGGTATTAATCGGAAATCACGAGAAACTGCTAGCAGCGAGCTCCACGACAGCGGCTGATTTCTAGTTAGTTCCATCGGAATTCGAACCCTTAGACCTCCCCCACAGAAACGAGGCTGTGGCAAAAGTTGTTACCCTGAGCCATGTCAGTACGATATACGATAAGCTAGTAAATATTATATTGTGGAAATTCTCTCTTTATCAAATGAGGATATCCTGTATAAAAACGCGGGAGGTCAAACGAGATTCAGAGGATTCTAAAATAAAATGTATTATCTGTTCACAGTACTTTCACAAAGGGCTTCACAATCCTATTACCTCATAACTTTATTAACATTGAAAAATTAAATTACTTCTGTATATGATACACATTTAGTCATAAAAGGAAACAAAAGCAGTCTCTATAAACTAAACTTCCGCTTTTCGCTTGACAGTCGGAATATTGTTCCATTGCGAGTAACACATATTACGACTTATCCATTATTCTGGTCACTTACACCTTGCATAAGAATTCAGGTAGCTAATTACTTCTACATTACCTTGGAAAATGAATCAAAACATTACGTTTCTGGTTAGAGAAAAATTTCAGAATTGTATCCAATATACACACAGAATGAGTGAGATATTTCCTTCTTTCACTCAGCGCTTTTTAAGGAATTACTCAAAGGAAATTCAATGAAGTAACCAAGATTTCCAAAGGAATTAATGATCCGCTTTAAAGGGAAATGCAAGCTAACTAGGTGCGTTGTAATTCTGTCACTATTTTCTTGTCCATTAATACTGATGGAATATTTCATTTGGAAAATTTTCCGAAATTATAGCTACATTCTTTTCCTACTTCTAGTCTTGGAAACTTCTCGCAGGTGTGGTTTAGATCAATACTCTTAAATTTATACGTACATACAATTTGTGGACGTTCGACAAAAACATATGAACCACTAAAGCTTTTGCTTCAAGAATTATCACAAATGGTTTTGAAAAGCTGATGAAACATAGAATGGTTTGCATTAAATGTTGCCAAGGAAGACGACTAGACTGGCAAGTAAATAAAATAAAACAAGAATGCAAAAATCAATGTATCTAATGATTTTCAGCTTCATCAACGCAGGAGGTGTCGCAACAATCAGATCAAATATGATGAACTCAATTTTTTGTGATTCCGAAAGTGTTAACATTTGATTAATATTTTACCATAACCATTCGTTTTTAAACGTTTCAAAGATCACATGAATATTTGAGGAGTTGTGCCAGAGATAGTCTCAAGCTCCAAAATAGTAATTTTACAGGAGAGTTGTTTGTAACTTTGGCTAGTTTCTAAAACCAGAAGTTTCCTGTGCATGTCAAAAATTATACCTAGGACTTTCTAGAATTTTTATTGAACATTTGAGAATAGGCAAAATGAAATATTTGAAATTAAGTTATAATTTTTATGAAAGATCATGATAATATGTGTAGATAGTCTGAAAACTTGTGACGTTTTCTCCGGAAAAATATAGTTACGACTGTTTTCGCGGATAATCTTACACAGTCTATCAATGCTCACTCCATGTCAACGAGAGACCAATTTTTATTTTGTCCCTTCCAGTTATCGCTTATAATATGAAAATATTCTGCATATGGAGTTGAGATCTGCAAGTATTTTACCAAGCAGTTTTGCTCATCTTCTAGCTTGATTCTCACTCCACTCTTTTCACTCCCACTTCTCATAAATTGGCAGACATTAATGTTTTCTATCACATTCGACAGTTTCTTAATCAAATTCACTATTTTTTGCAATATTAAAATTAATCTTCCATCACGCTGTTGTCATCTTAGTTGCTTGTGTTAATCTCTGACGAAGAAAACGGAACCAACGAGAGAAATTGATAAGAACACTGCCTTATAATTTCGTATTCAGTCACCAATAGGTAGCAAAATATGTCTCATTTGAGACTTCTAATGATCAACGACTAATCTTTGCCAATATCTCAAATTTCATGGAAGTGTGGCTTATGAAAATCTCTGAAGACATGCCTTATTTCTAGGCGAATGTCATATTTGAACATCCGCATCCATTTTTGGCCACAAAAGCACAAAGCAACCAATTTTAGCAAGTCTACTAACGAAGAAATGTTACGTTTCCCCGATTAATGAGTAATTGTCTACAATATCTGAGAAACATACTTGACCTTGATCATTTCCACCCCTCCTCACTCCCCATCCCATCCCATCCCTTGCGATCTGCATCATTGTGCAACTTCTGCGACCCGACAAGAAGCAAGCTGTGTTTGGAGGGGCGAACGGCGCGGGGGGGGGGGGCGCCGCGGCACGGGCACGATCAGCGGGTGGAAGGATGCGCATAATTAGGGTCAGCGCCGGGCGCGTTCACAAAAGCAGCGATCTGCCCCTTTGTGAGCGGCAGAAAGCGCCCACCGATCGATCGCGGCGCCGACACAAACGCTAAATTTGCCGCGTTAATCTAGCGGCAACCGACACTCCGCCGTTGTGCTCGCGCGCCCACGCCCGCGGCTGGAGCTGGTGCTCGCGTAGCCCCATTCTGCTGTCGTCCGGTTTAGATTTAAAATTAGCTGCTATCGGCGGAATGACGGAAATTATCACGGATCATTTTGTTCGCGCGGCCGGTGATCAAACTGCACCTGTCTCGAATTCGATACTGTTGTTGTTGGTGCAGTAAAATTAAGCAGGTTGTTTCCGGACAGGTAGGTTGTTTGTTGGCACGCGAAGCCAGAATCTGCTCGCGCTTGGCTTAGTACGCACTGGCAGAGGGTTCTTTTATTTACTGTCAGTATCTCGTGACTCTCCTGGTTATTGGAAGCTTGTACAAATTATCGATTGGGTTTTGATGCAGTTGGTTTTGAGAGGAGTTATTCCAGCGAGAAATTATACATTTTTTCTTCTGCATAATTCCACTAAATATTCTACAAAAATTTACAAATTTTTGATATAATCGTCAATCAATCTGTATAAATAGTTATCTTTTATATTCCAGTAGCATCAATTTTTATTCACATCCCAAATATATGGCTTCGCTTTCATGCGGGCAGGAAAACGTCATCCGCACCTAATGCCGTCTGGCTAAGAGTCTTTCCGGAGAATCCCGAAACTTCTTCTTGCAACTGAGATCTGGTAGGCAAAGCGCCACCGAAAAATGTGGCTGGCCAAAATATGCATAGAAAGATCCAAAATCAAAAGGATGTGGGGCCGCCGTGTTCTCTTAAATACACGCTTTGTCATTACTAGCCTCACGGAGTCTCTGAGTTTCTAAAGACGGCGTTGATGAAGGTGATGTGGTAGTAAGGAGGCAAGAATTTCTCCGTGCCCAAGGTGGGTAGTGCGGCGTGCCAACGAGACACCCCGCCCACGCTTTACATGCGCCCGGGCGCTTCCGTATACTCCTTCAAGGCATACAGAGGTTACTATAACAAGGGAACACCTTGAGAGCTACTGCTTGGCTACTGTTGGCAACATAAAAGCAGGTTATATCCTTACACTCAATTCATCTGTGCGTTTGTGTACAGTTGGCTCATGATGATGAGATTACGGGCTTACGAGCTGACGGTAGATCGGCGCCGAATCTCATCATCATGCGGAGAAGATCATTGCCACCTCCTGCACTAAAACATTCACTATATTTGTGGGACTAATGACCTTAGCATGTGACCGCCTGGAATCACTACTCAATCACAGATGCCTGCCGTCCGCGGCGGGTTCCCTCAACCAGATATCTCCACCAGCAAGGTACCACCCTAGTCGGGACAAGCTCTAAGCTCAAGGCTGGTCTCCTGGCATGAGTAGTAGTGTCGCGCATGTAAGTGCAAGTGTGTGTAAGGAAGAGGGAGGGAAGATCGCGCGTGGTCCGTGGCCCGTTTGTTAAGGTACTGCTCCTTGCAGTCGCCTGGTATTGATCAGAGAAACCACGGAAAACAACTGATCAGAGCCGCTAGAATTTTCCTGCGACTGAACTCGACCTAGCTATTTAGCCAGTGTCGAAAATCCTGTCACCGTCGGGTCTTGAACCCCGCGACCCCCAGGTCAGAGGCGCTGCAGTGACATCAGTTGATGCCCTGAACCACCTCTACCGGTACCTGTTTCTAAGTGGGATGAAGTTGGTATACGCCCATTCCCACCCGCTGGAAAGACGATGGTATCCAAGGTTGGCTCCAGTACTGTGATGAACTCCGAAAGAAATTTAATCGGAACGTCTTTGGCTTAGTGCAAGCGAACCGCGCGCAGGTTGTGTTAATACTTCATTGAATTATACATCCTTTTGATTTTTAAAAATTAAAGTTATATTTTTAACGAATATTCTGACCTATTCCTTCCCTTTCCCTCCAGAAATAAATAAACAGATCAGCAAACCAATGTCTTCCACCCTTTTTGAGCTATCTTGGAGGTGTTTCTGCAAATTATGTATGCTGATGCTGAGTAGTTAAAATATTTTAAACTCATCTTTTTGTCATCAATTTGTAATACGTTTACTTAGAAATCTACTTGTTACATATCCCTTTACGTTTAATCCATTACGCTGCAATTCAATAGAATATTACGCAGCAGAACATTTTTGGAAACATTTTTTTTAAATTTAAAAGTGTCTATGCAGGAAATACTACACAAGCATGAATAGTTATATGTTCCGTAGGTTATAGGGTCATCAGTTTTTTCCGTATTTTATATTTACAATGATTAACTCTAAAATCAAAGTAAATATGTTTTGATATTTTCAGATTTAATTACTTGTTTCATTCCCGTTTATTTTAAACGTCTGTGAAAATTGTTTTTTACGATGGAGGTAAAAAAGGAAAATATATATTCCGCGGCTAAAAGAAAAATAAGTGATAAATTTCACTTTAATTATTTTAGAAAAAATACGCAATATATACAGATAGGTTAAATGTTTGCTATCAAGACTCTAAATACAAAAACTAAACGAACACAGAAACAAATTCGAATCATTTTAATTACCCTTTTTCGATTCTGAAAGAGTTCGATAAAACGATTTGGTGTTTTCTAGACGATTTGTTTGCCTTCGTACTAAAAGTTGCTCTGACGCACCAGGCCATGTCCTGATGTGTGAGAGTTAACCCCATGAAAACGAATCCTTGACCCGAGCAACAAACAGTCGTCACCAATTTGCGCGCTGTAGCCATCAATCAACACGGGTGATAATGAAAATTAACGTAGCGGCCGCCTCTCGGAAGCCTGGAGGTTTTGGGGAATCCTTTGTTTGTTGAGCGGGGGCTCCCTGCCCTCGGCGGCTGCGCAGACACGCGCGAAGCGACGCGCGCTCCAAATGGGCACGCTCACGCCGCTACGCCCCCTTCCTCGCGCTAGCAATTAGTTCACTTCGCGCTAGATCGCGCGGGCTCCACCGTCACCGCTGCCTCCACCAATCTCCCCCACCACCCCCACCATCGCAGCCACCCCCCCCCCCACCGCCGCTACCACCTCCGTCTCCATTGCCGTCGCCATCGCCAGCGCTACCGCCTTCACCGCCACTGCCTCAGCCACTGCCTCCACCGCCACCACTATCACAACCACCACCGCCGCTGCCGCTACCGCTACCGCCGTTGCCTCTGCCGTCGTCTAATGCCAGAGGAGCCGGCGAACCGCTGGTTGTTGCAGGCCCGATTGAAATTTCAATTTAGACAATAATTACGTGCCAAATCTTCGGCTGACAGTGGTCCCCACTTAAACGACGTTCCCCGTATCCCCCGAGCTAGAAGACCGAATCAGCGATGTAATTATGACACAATCCCACTGATGTGCCCTGTTCCCAGGTTGTATCAACTGCTAATATTTATTCAGATACTGGAGTGGGTTTGCAAACAGTAATTACCCGTTTATAAGAGGAATCTAGTAACACAGTCATCACCCTTCCAATCAAACAAGTCTCCAGCGTTAATTTCCGCTTAAAACAAATCGCAATTACATGGAACGAAATGTATGAAAGTAATTACGTTTGTCAGTATTTACTACAGAATCGATCAATTTTGTAATTTGTTACCAGTCCCTTGATAAAAGTCTTCAGTTTTGTCGAGGTATCCAATGAAAACGAGTTATATAGAGAGGTTGATGGATTATTCGTACCAATCGCCATGTTCACAAAGTAATTTCCTTTTGGTAAAGCAAAATGATCTTTTCTAAACTAACCACTTTGAAAGTTAAATACAATACGACAATATTAAGTGTGTTAGAATGTTACATTTCGACAGAATACGCGCTACGATTGAATGAGAAAGTCCGAAGTAAACGACTTAAGAATTTTGCAATTTTTAATACTAAATGTAAGTTATTGTTTATGCTACATTCTTACCTGCAGTAATAAAGTGTATTTGCAATACTGGTGAAAGTAGTCCTTACCTGAAACAAGGAAAAAAGTTGTTAACATTTATTTAAACTCTAATGCACAATTCATTGAAAATTTCAAACTTTCATCAACTCTTACTGTTATTACAATTACTGTATTATTATTATTATTATTATTATTATTATTATACTTCTAAAGCATTACTGAAGAAATAATTCAACAGGAAAAAATCTGATGAAAATTCAGAACGAAAATGTGAATGTTAGAAGTTTATTGTCCACTTCGGCCAGGCTCTGTTACATTTAACGAAATCGTAAATCATTTACGACACCATCAGCTGAGCAATATGCTGCAATAACGAAGTATCGATCCCTTTGGATCTGGCCAGGAAGAGATTTGACATATTGTAAACGGCAGGCTAAAATTTTGCAGGGATGTTTTCGAATTATCATCAAATAAATATTCACATTTTGGAGAACGTTTTTCAACTATGTACTTCCTATGTTTCTATTGATAATGTTAGATTTAAAAGGGGAGATAAATAGTTTCTAAGGTCTCTTGAAAAAATGATGTCAAATAGGTATGAGAAACTATGTCGGTCACGTTATGAAAATTAATTTAAGTAGAAATAAGATAACACTAAAGACAACAGATTTTCAGTCAATTGACGGAAGTATCTGTGTACAACATTTACAGAATTTAAGTAGATTTCTGATTCATTAAGAGTTTGACAATATATATTTACATCTAAAGTATGCTGCAACAGAAATAATTTTTAAATTAAAAATTCAATAAATGTAATAGTTATATTTTAAAATGATCTAAATTTCTTCAGACGTAATGGTTATTTCCCATTAAAGCATATCACATGTGATCCTTGAAGTATGTTAGTGTCAACGACATCTTATGACGGCTTTTAAAATCGAACACTGATTATTGATAATGAATTTAAATATTTGTATTATTTTAGTCCAACTATTTTAAATAAGGCTGTAGAATTCACTGACTGATTTATATAAGAATTTGTGTTTAATTTCGTTGGCAGGATTCTTCACAAAGAGTAGAATAAATAAATCAATAGAAAGTCTTGTTAAATTAATATTAACATTAAAAAACTCAACGATGGTTTGATCCAATGCAGCAAAAGTAATGAAAATACAGTAAAACATTAAATGCCATTTGCATCCACAAAATAAGATTCCCAAAGTTGTCAACAGGAAGAAAACACAATTCCTTGGGGAAAATTTATTGCACCGAATAAAGCACATGTTGCACACTTTTTACATAACAACCACCAGAACCAAGGCGCTTGTCACACTGTGAGATCACTTGTATTTCTGAGTCGTCAAAGTCTGCAGCCTGGGATAGATACCGGTGCAGCCACATCCAACTGTGATACGCGTAAATTCGGTTAACATTATACCTATCACAGTGTCGGGAAACAAAAATTTGTGAGATCTAAGAAAAATTGGATATCTCTGGGTGGCGAGATCTGGTCTATATGATGGATGTTCAAAAACTTCCCAGCAGCGAAACTTCTGTAGATCTGTTGCGAGCTCATCAGTGCCGAATTTTCTTGATCCTGCAATAGTAGCATCCGATATTTGCTCCGAAGTAGCAGCCGAGCCACCGAACCTCAGTTCGCCGAACGGACTCCACCAGTTATTGGCGGTCTCAGGCGGTAAACGGGGACTGGGAGCCCACAACCGGCTGCCATGAGGTCGAGCGCACGGTCTTCAGAAAAAGAGATGTGCTAGCCCGTAAAATAGCGGTGAATGCAAACCTCTAGACGTTATCGTGCAATATAGAACACATGCCCTGAGAATTCCGGGTCACATGTTCCAAATGGCCATTCGCGGATTCTGCAGAATTACACAGTATACAACTAGCAATCATCGCCTCACCTCTGGTCAGAAACTCGTTTAGCAAAATACAAGTATCATTTCTGTCCCAGAAGACCTAACACTTTCCGCGTCGTCGAAGACTGCTTGAATTTACTCTTGATCGTAGACAGAGTGACACCAAAGCATTGACTCCTCTTGGTTTCTACGGGTAAAATGCCCATCCACGTTTCATCGCATGTAACTATCTGATTCTGAAACTCATTAGCGTCATCGTGGAACCCCTTCAGAAACGCCAAATATTAATCTCATGTGCTTTTTTAGTGTCAGTTGTTACGGCACCCATCCCGCTCAAACTTTCTACAGCAACAGATGTTTCGTGACAAATTCGTGCACAATCAAACAGTAAATCCGCAGGAAGGAATTTTATAATTATAAACCGGTTGTTCTCCTCAAAGCGCTGCTGCACTTGCTTTGTCCGTGCCGAGGAATTGCTACCCACTGCACATTTTGCAGACGTGAGAATTCCTTGCGCCAGTGATCCACCATATTCTTGCTCGTGATGGCGTTTCAAATACTTGACCCATTGGACGATGGATTTCATCATCGTTCTGTGCTGTTCCATCACAGATCGAACCTTGCAGGCGGCCGGCGATGAAATTAGAGCTGTATCTACATCCGCTATTCTCGTGCTATTGTGAGGCGTAACGCAGTGCTACGTGGCGCATACAATTGCCCCGTCATTACTCTCTCCCGCACACGCATCAGTCTTTTCCAATATTTGACTTGCTACATGATCTGTTACATGATCTGTACACGATCTTACTTAGTAGTTAGGGAAACTTTATTTCTGGATTCACTACGTATCCTTTAGGTATTAAATGGTTAAAATGTCCTTTCTATATGTAATACGTTAAGGAAAGATGACGATTTAGTGTTATTCCTAAAAAATCGATTCAGACACTGTAAGGGTGCTACTGATGGGTAGGTAATTATTCATCAGTTGTACCAAACAGATCTAAGTTAAAAACGAAAGAAATTCGCAGATTATATTATGTGGAAGGGGAAAGGAAGCAGACACACATGCAACCCGCTGCTATACACTTTGCCATCGACCATATCTTGGTAACGATCGGTTCGCATAGGTCCATCGTACACACCAAAGTTTTGTAAGAATTAATTATTACAAGTGTTAGTATGACCAATCTAAACAATAAACCTAAACACTCAGCATCACGACATTCGTTACACAACATACTTTATATAGAAAAGAGTACATACACACAGTAACTAATCATAATTCAGCAAATAAAAGGTAAGTAATTACTTCTTTACATTTCATGACTACCCACCAACTTCAGAAGAACATCTTTCACCTTTCCCCGTATATCATCCAATGTTGCGTAATTTCAGAAGACTAACAAAATATCTATCGACTGAGTATGTTGTCGTCCTGGAGCGTGTCGCTCACCTCATCTAACTCTAACGAGAAAACAAACAAGGGAAACATGCTTGGAAACGTTTGGGACACAAGAATACCAGTGACAACGGCGGCTTGGCCATTAAGGAGAATAAAATGAATATGTACATGATAATACGAAAATCAATTTGTTTATACGATGGTGTTTCTGCATGGTAAGTGGGTACTATGACGAATTAGTTGAACTGAGCATATGTTGAGTGTTGGCAAATGTTTTGATTCGCCGAAACGCAGATATTTTCCCTTTACTTTGAACATCTTGTTTGCACACTGAAAATTCACTGATGTTTATTTTCGAACATAGGGGAAATCTTTTCCAATAATGTAAAATAAATTAGCAACAAAGTTTCAATAAAACAACTCGTAATTCTCACTTGACCATTAATAAAAATTACAGTACAAGAATTTACTGCCCAAATTTTCCAAATTTTAAAAAATAGAATGGGATAATCGTTGCCTTAGAATAAATGTTAGAATAAAAAACAGAGAGAAAAGCAGTCTGCGAGATTGTGAGTAGCATGCGATTATTATGTTCGTTGCAATGAAGACATATGTTATATTTTTGCAAGTTTATTGAAATGGTAAAGCACGGGAATGCTGATGAATGTACAGTGTAACAGAGGCCATGACAGAAACTACGTTGAGGACAGTAATACGGTAACAGAAACTATGTATAAGGCTGACTGATTGAATGATTGATTGACTGCTAACAATTCTGACGGTTGGAAGTGTCACAGCATCATGAGTAAGGAAGCAGATTTTAAAGAAGTTTCTAATATTGACGCTGTGAACACGGAGACAGTGCCGGAAATAACGAAGGCGTTAGCAGCAGCGACAGGAGGGTAACGCTGGCAGAGGGCGTGCAAAAACACTTCATTACGCCGCCTCACGCGCTAATGGGGCCGCACTGCCAGTCAGCCCTCCCCGACGCAATGCGACACGAAGTGAGGCGTCGCGACGCCCGTCCAGGCGTCGCTGGGCGCGCGGGTGACTGGCAGACGAGGTGGCCTTGGTGACGATGGCGGCGAGGGGGATGGCGTTGGCAGCGGGACCGACAAAGGAAGGGGGACGTCAAGGGTGATGGGGGCGGCAGTGACGGCAGTGGTGGCCGACGGACGCAGGGGCGGCAGCTGGAGCAGCAAGGAGGGCGACAGCGTTGACGGCAGCAGGGATGGCAGCGGGATCGACAGTGGGGAAGGTAGCGAGGTCGGCGCAGGGGATGGCAATGGGGAGATGGTTGGCATGGAAGTGGAAATGGGAACGGGTGCGGCCGTGAAGGCGGCCAAGGGGGCGGCAGTGGAGGTTGTAGTGGTGGCATTGGAAGTGGCAGTGGAAGCGGCATTGGAGGTGGCAGTGAAAGCGGTATTGGAGGTGGCAGTGGAGGCGGCAACGGAGGCGGCAGTCGAGGCGGCAGTGGAGGTGGCAGTGGAAGCGGCAGTGGAGGCGGCAGTGGAGGTGGCACTGGAGGTGGCAACGGAGATGGCAATGGAGGTGGCAGTGGAGGTGTCGAGGGCTGCAGCAGAGGCGGCAAAGGGGGAAGTAACGGTGTCGGGGACGTAGAGGGTGGTGCGAGGTGGGGATGATGAGGGGAGACGGGAAGTTAGGGTGACTAGGTTCGCGTGAATGGCAAGAGCGACGAGGGTAGTGAGTGCTGTGAAGACGGCGACTGCGCGGGTGGTTTCGCGTCGCTGGTACGTACGTGTGCGTGTTCGTGTATGTGTGTGTGTGTGTGTGTGTGTGTGTTTGCATGTGTGAGCATGGCAGTGAGCGTACCTCTGACGGCCGTCGCAACAGATCTAACGATCGCGCCTTGCAGGTGACGCTTTGACATTTGCCGATGCGTTGCCAAAGATCCACACAAACCGCCGTTCTTCAAGAGCGTTAGTTGTCCCCAGTAGGGACAAAAAAAGGGAACTCGAGATGGTCGTTGAGCCAATAAATTAAATGTGGTTCTCTTGTCTTCAGTTTCTTTTGGCTACATGGTTGGTTTTTTTACCATAGTTTCGTCAACAATTCTAAGGTTGTCTTTTAAAATCATATCATGTGTATCCTAGAAGCAAAATCGTCCAGATAATTTCAGCCAAATATTTTTAATTACTGGTCTTTGTACGGAAGTAAAATATTTTTGATTATCAACAATCTTGGAGAAGAAAATTCTCTCCAAGATAAATACGTTCAGCTACGTTGGAATGCATTATAATGCACACGTTACACTTGTTTAAACTAGTTAAAAATTAAACTTCGTCTGATATTATTCAGAGCACAAAACGGTGGGTAATACTAGACCTCATTTCACTTTCTTTTCTCGAATTCTAAGTTTTTGTATGTACGCCACATGGCCGAGAAAACAGGCTGTTCGATTAAGAGAGGTGTGAGTTGCGCCATCGACTATCTTGCAGTAAGAAACTACGAATATACTCCGAGTATTGATCACTTCACCAGGTGTCATTATCACGAGAATCAAGGAAACAAGCTTTATAACGGCTACGAAACAGTAATAATCCACCAGAAACAAACGAAATATCTTTGACTGACAAGCTTTTGTGTAACGTAGATTGTAAAGGTTTTTTTTGTAAAACTGTTCAATTCTTCGACTTATTGCTATCATACAAAAGAAAGAAATATCATTTAACTGCCGATGCGACGTCCGTTACATATTTTACAATTCGTCGTCCATTAAGATAAGTCGAAACAAATTAATTGTAGCTTAAAGAGGCGGATGAGTACTCCTACACCAAGAAACAGTAATTCTTATTTATTTATTTATTTTGTGGTGGTGTAGTAAAAAAAAGTACATTGAATGTCGCACGGCCGATATAAAAATGTTGGTTGGTAATTAACTTCTACTAAGGTTTCAGTTTACATACTTCAACCAGATACGTTAACTCTACTATATCGGTGAAATTAAATTAATAACTAAATTTGACGAAAATAAATTCTTAGTTCCGTTGTTTAATATTATTAGTATCCAAAATATGGAAAATGTAATTTGTATTATACTAGTAACAAAGTAGGTACACAATGAATGAATTCATTTCCTTAGATTTACGTCTGGAAAATATAGCACTTGTGGTAAATTGGAGTTAACAAAGAGTACTTGTTCGTGTTAATAGTTAACATTTAGGTAAATGTCCTCTTTCAATGAAATAATATGTCAAGATAATGGAAAAAGCACACATCACTGAAACTATGAGATAGTCTCAAGAAGGTAAAATGACAACTTTTCTAGAAATATGACAATTTCTTCTTTTAGCTTAGTGTCTATATTTTGGCCATTCTAAGTTTTAAGTGATATATGGTATTATGTTCCGGAGAAACAGCAGCTCACTTTTAAATATGACGCAGAAACATTTAGTGCACGTGAGTTTCATAGACGTCTCTGCCTATGTCCCTTGAATTACTGTTATCTTGCCGTCCGTTAAAATATATTGGTGATATATCAGTACATCAGTGATTAGTGTTAATGTCGATTTATTAAGGGAAAATTATATTGTAATTCCATGCATATATTCATTTTAAAGGATAATTCAACACAGTAGCTGTGTTAAATGAATTTTAGCTCCAAGAGATTTTACATGCACCCTTCTTTACAAAAACGTTACAGGAAAATCACATTTCTAACGAAAAGGAGGTAATTATTTTCTGCTCTAAACCCTATTTTATATCATAAAATAACACGTACACTCACGAAACAAAATAGATAATTCTATTACTATAAGGAAAAATATTACTGACTACACACCTGATAAATGTTCCTTTGAACACTATTTAAACAAACATTTATTTTTTATTTTATTCTAGTATACGAAAAATTGAAAACAATGTGTAACAAATATTGTAAACCTTTTCTAGGTCAACAATTCCGTTCTCGACGAAGTTTTATTTCATGCCAAATGCTGAAATTTTCCCTGGACTTACTTCTGGACTACCAAACAATTCACTCCATTTAAATACTAACTATAGAAGCAATGGCAAAATGAGAGGCAGGGCAAGCGAGAGAACCTCGATGCAGCCAGCCGCAAGCCTGCCTTGTCCCTCTCAAGATCCCCCAGGAGCGACCGGCACTTGAATTCCCGCTGCTTAGATGCGCAGAGCCAGCCGTTACTCAACGAGTCGCCCAAATTTGAGTGTGGCGGAGCATTCGGTTATTTCCGCCGCCGCGCGCGTCGTTAGCGCCGCCGTGGGCGAGGGCGTCGTGTCGTCTTGGGCCTCCGTCGCAGCCGCTGGCACTCCGTCCCGAGAGCCGCACGGGCCCCGGCGATAATCGAATGCCGCGCCACGCGTGCGCGCCGCCCGTGCGCATGGAAAATGCATGCGCCCGCCACCTCCCTCCGGAGCGCTGCCTCCGGCCTGCGCCTCCCCGCCGCCCCGCTCCCCGTCACGCGTCCGCACGCGCGCCCGTCACGCTGCGCTCCCCTCCCTTTCCCCCTCCCCGCCTCCCGCACCCGCCCCGTCTGGCCCACCCATGCCTCACCCCGCTCTGCCCCGCCCTGCCTTGTCGCCTCGACCGCCACCACGCTCACCCCGCCACTCCAGCCCCTGCCCCGCCGCGCCGCGCCGCGCCGACGAGACTTAAAGGGCACTTGCGCCTAAGCCACGAGCTCCGGCCGCCGGAGAGATTGAAAAAGCCTCGGCTGAGGCTTCTGCGAGGCGCACGAGGTCTGTGTGCGCAATGTATGCTCCGACTGCCAAATGCGGTCTGTGTGACCCATAGCGTATTCCTAAGAATGATACGAGTATATTATTGAACTTGTTGCCTTACCGGCTGCTGAAATTAATTACTTGTTTGTTGATGTATGAAATATTTTGAATTTCTAAATATGGTTTTGAAAATAAAATTTTTAAAAAATATGATTGAAATATATATTTTCCTTAAAAGAGTATTTTTGTATATGACGTGTTTAATTACCTCTAAATGTTTTTGCTGCTTTTATTGAACGACCAAATTACACGTGCATTTGACATTAGTTGGGAAACAGTTTTGAACGCTCGGTCTGCATGAGACTGCATTGGCGTTTTCCCATTCACACTGCAGTGAAATTATCACAGTATTGAAAAGTTTGAGACCTCTAAAAATGATCGAGCACTTCTTTAATTATCTAAAAATTTAGATATGTTAAAATATCTAACTTTAAATATTTGTATAACTTAGGTATTAAAGAATTTAAAATTTTCATATTTTTGAGTCGTTTAAGTGCCGTGGAATAATATCTAGAACAGAAAGTCATTTTCGCAATCTGAGTACGGTAATTATCTCCGTTATGTTACTTGAAAACCTAGTATGCGAACATCTATTATGTTAAAGGTTTTTCAATTTGATATGCCTCAACATTTACACCTTAAACACCATATACACAAAAGACAGCGTCGTCATATTTTGATCATCATTTCTAAAATAACAAAGTTTAAGTGACAGCAATCGAGAACACAGTCTACTCGTTAAATTGTAATTAAAGCTATTAAAAACTCAATACCCATCAAACCATTTTGAAAATGACATCATTAGCGTTAAATGTTGGAAGTGAAAATGTAACAGAGTATTCCACGATTAAAGTTCGCAATTTTATTCATGAATATTAATTATCAATGCCAATCGAATGCAAGAGCGGAACAAATTATAAATACATTCAATTTCATGAAAAGTAGACGCAAAATTCTATACATTCACAATTTACTCATCCAATGAAAATAGATTATTATCGCACTCATTTTTAATTAGAATTTTTTCTTTAAAACTTTGTTGAACTGAAGTATGGCTGGGAGGCAATAGTGGTTCATCGCAGATTTCCATCTCCCAACACGCTGACACCTTTCAACCCTCAACGCTCTTGTGAGCGACGACTGGGAAACTCCTTCCGCCTCGCAGCGTAGCAACTCCGTATCTGCCTCCCTCCTTCCTGGCGGAGCTCACAAAGACCATCTTAACAAGTTCCGGAGACAGGACGAACGTACACAAGTTGCGACTGCCAAAAGGAGCTTCGGGCTCCCACAAGGAGAGAGTTGATTGAGAGACACCCTTGCTATCACCATCACCACAGAATCAGAGTTTCCCCTCACTATCAGCTACATACCCACCTCAAAAATCATGTTTTAAGGGTTCTGCAGTTGTCGCTGATGACTCTAGTACGTCTTTAATATTTTTCGCTCATTTTATGTGTCACGAAATTTATCAACCAATGCGTTCTTCTTTACTTTCGTTTCATCACATGAAGACATCATTAACCTCCACATTTTCGACCTTCCTCTACACTTTCACCATCACCACTATAATCATCCAAAGAAGAAGGCTTAAATACTTCTGGCGTCACCAATGCAACACTATCATCACCACTACCACCAACGTCAACCTCTCCATCAATTCGACCACTATCATCACCACAATCACCAACAGTACAACCTCCAAAACTCTCATCATCAGCATCATAAACACAGGTATCGTCACCCTCCCTATATCACAACGTATATCATTAACAATTCTTCAAACAACGTGAGCGCTTGCTCTACCTCTTCCATCCACGCCATCACCGCCGTTAGCCTCTTTCTGAAAGCCCAGCTCTCCGGGCTTCACAAGGAGGCGAGCGGGGCGAACACGGGGCGCGCGAGTGGGAACAGAGGTGTGGCAAAGCGGAGCATCGCGAGGGCGCGCTCTGCCGAGCCCCGCGGATGTCGTCGGGAAACCCAGAAACTTCCGAGCGACCGCGTCGACCTCCGGAGGGGGAGGGGGCAGGTTGGGGATAAGTGGGGCGCAAACAAGCGCAAAGCGCCCAATTAAAGACAGGAGCGCACTCGCTTAATGCCATTTCTGCCGCTGTATCACGGCAACCATCGTCGCCGCTGCGGTTGCCGCTGCTGCTCTGTCGCCATAACGTTCCCTGCGCAGTTGGCACAGTTTTTCTTTCAGCATTTTCGACTCAAGCTAGAGGCAATTCCTCGATTAACTTGGTTAGGATAAGAACCGATAAGGAACCTCCTATTAAAAGTGTTGCTTATGATGTTGATGGCAAATCACGGTTGCGTTGAGCTATTTCCTTTCACAGTATGAATTATTGCGGGTATAATCACAGAACAAGGGTTTACATGTTTATGAACAGAATGATTGTTTATGTAATGCCTGGTGTTATGTAATGTGTATCGTGGTGTTTTTACGTAATACGTGTACATACCGCCATAACAAAATTGTGAAAACACACATGCTTTATGCGGGGCTCGTCTCTTTTCTTTCTCTCTTCCAAACACTGGTGCCAACTATGACTTCGTAAGATCATGAAACATAATTTTTCCCTCGTTTTCTTTTCCTCACTTAACCTTACATTTTCATGATGATAGTCGCCCTCTTCAAATTTTCGTTGGTTTTGTGCATCTATTTAACCCAAATCTTTCGCTTCTTAATTATAGCACATTTTTCATTTGATATAATGGGATAGTGTTTTTTTTTATTTCTATATTTTTCTTTCCTCTTTGAAGACGTTATGTAAAGAATATTTTATTTTTAAGTGCACTGTTTTCTATTATATTCTTTTATTTGTATATATCTTCCATCATTAAATTATTTTCACTTCCCGCATCAATATTTCGTTCGCTTTGTTCTCCAGCAGCGTAAATATTGGCATCTCTGTCATTTACCACTCTTTTTATCCCAAACAGAATTCCCTTTATCTCCTTCTCCCTTCTTCCTTTACCCTATAGTGTCTCGGCGGGTTTCGTCACCATCGCCACCACTCGCGGCTCTTCTTCTGTCAACCGGAAGAGACGCCCGCCGCCGCCGCCGGCTTGAATGCACCGGCTACGTAACGAGCCCAAACTCTGGCTGCAGGACGCGCGGGACCGGCGAGAAACCCGCTCATTACCAGCGCCCGCCGCTTCAGGAAGAGGTGTGCACAGTGTGCCCGCGAAAGGATTTCAAGGGCTACGTGTATTTCTCTATCGTGAGGCGTTCCCTGGCTTAATTATCAATGCATTCTCTCTCCTTTCCAGTAGTTAATTTTCTTGTAATTCTATAATCCAGCCACGTGTTATATAATATTTTTATTGCCATTATTTGTGCGGCGTTGTATCCTGAGTTCAAAGTTTGGGGTGAATTTGGCGTATCACTTGACACTTCATTAACAAACATAACTTCAATAATAACACATCACCACAATGTCACATTATGTGCGAGGTCATTTCTGACATTTTAAACAATTTCAATTCGTATACAAAATCTCTGTTTTGGGACATTTAAAATACAGTAATCCAATGAGGATGACTGTCGAAATTACAGAAGATGTTTGGAAGAACAAAATTCACTCATGCTAGCCTAGAAGACATTAAAATAACACCATTTACCATCAGTTGTTCACAACTTAGTACTTTACAAAATTTCAGTTTTTTATATTTACTATTAAGCAGTTGCTTTGTAGTGGGTAGGGAGGACACTTTTAAAACAATAGTCGTCGTTATTCCAACAAATTGAAATTTTTAGATTACATCTTGTGCAGAACAGTATAGAACAAATAATTGACGCTTTAATAACAAGCAATGAATGCTTTTCAACACAATGATTTAAGACCTCAACATTACACTGCTGTGAACTGTTCCCAGTAGAGTAACTGCTAGCAACAACAAAATGGCACATGAGGGCATTGATATGCCAACTAGTGGTATAAAAATAACAAGTTACAGATACACGCGCTCTTCATAAATTATTTAGAAGTTGATAGATTTAAAATTTAAATGAAATGTTATTCACATTTTCCAATGATGAGTTCATTTTAATGCATCTTTTTTTAAGTACAAATATTTATAAAAATATTATCTGGAACTCCTTGATAAAACAAAAGTCTTTTCGTTGATATAGTGCTGTAAAATCTTAATATTCAAGTAATACTATGAATACATTAAAGTGAAACAAAAAAATTTTGAGAAACCACTAAGTAAGGATAATTTTGGCCTGCAATCATGTTAATCAATTTTCTGTAGAGAGCCGTACAACTGAAGAACTTGTAACCAAAAAATTGCATTACTTAACTTACCAAGGATCTATTATATCTGCAACATACCCATCATGACTCAATACTTGAGTTCTAACTTCTAACACATACTCACGGGTTACTCATCACATTTTTAGATGCCTAAATAAACAAATTGCGAATCTTTGAGGAAGATTTAAAACACTTGGGTGAATGTATTTCACGTATAGTTGCTAAACATTCAGAGGAATAGTAAATGCCGTTTAAATGTTAGTAGTTTTTTGAAATGGTCAAATGGGTAAAGTTATCGAAAAAAACCTTTTTGACATGCATTTTGAAGTACTGAAGATATCATTCAAAACGTTATTTTTCACGTTTAAGAGCACTATCAATCTTCAAAGATAATAATAAACTAAATCCTAGTTTGGTATTTTATGGTGTATTCCCTTTAACATCGAGAATGTTCCACACTGCTTCGCCTCATCTCCTCTTCCTCCGCCATCTTGTAGATGTTGCCTATAGAGGGTCTCAGCGCCAACTAGTACCTCCGGTAATTATCTCCTATTTATACAACGGCCAATGTCGTGGTCGCCCTTAGTAACTGCGCTCACCATCTCTACGTGTCGTGAGGTCAAGATTAGGCTCCAGACAAGACTTATGCCGCCGTTATTGCGGCCAAGGCCATTATTGTAATAACAATCTGTGCAGTTACGATGTGCTCGGGATTGTAGCTATTTAGTTGCAATTTCATTATTACGGCGTTAATTAGTATTGTAATGCGTTGAAATAATTGTGTGCCAGATGATGCAATGATTCCACCCTACAGCGATTAATTTTGCTTAGTTAATCATTAATAACAGCGGACTTATTCTTAAATCATTATTAATAATTACAATATTCGTTTCAATCAAAGTAAACTCGTTTAAACCGCTTTATACTAATATATTATTAGATTTGTTACCGCCCAGACAGGGATGGTTTTATGCACGTGGTGAAAAACAAAATTATAAAAAAATAGGAAAAAATATCACATACACACACATTGTTAGACGCATAACAAAGTACAAAGAAAAAAAAGTGATTAATAACTGAGTTATTCCATAGAAATGAATTATTTAAACATTTTTAAACAGTAAATCTATAGTACATTTACTTTTAATGTTTTACGATAGTGAATAACTAAAATCACTTTAGTTACCCTCTGTAGAATACGTTGGAATGTCACAAAAGTAACTTTCAAATATATTAGCGATGTCCTGGGCGTACGTCTTTAGTTTCAATTCATTTTCCTACTTTCTCCTAGAGAGAAAACACCGCAATTAAAAGTTTCGAAAATATCCCTGTTGTTTCGAAAGATAGCCAAATTTTTTTGCAACTGTGTATTACAACTTTTAAAACAACCGAGTCTCTTTGGTTTTGTGAGTTTGGATAAAGTACTGTATGAGGCAAGGACATGAGAAGACATTTTCCCATCGCATTTCCCTGGGTGTCACACATAGTACACATTAAATATGTGAAATTCAGACTTGTTGCGGTAATGAGAAATAATTACAAAACCACCCCATTGTCATTTGTTATTAGTTAATCTGGCACAAAAACCGTACTTTCCTAAACTGCATAGCTTTTTCTTTATATACTTTGCATTATGACCAACATAATATTTTTGCAGGCAAATTAATTATTCGTGCGTGAAAATACTTACCAATTCTAGTATTTTTATTCAGTTTCCCATTTCTACAACTGTCGGCAATTAGAATATTGGCATTAAGTTTAGTGACGTGACACATAAATGATAATTCCTAATTGTTGTATGTTAAAATTATATTTTCTAGTAATCAATTTAATGAGGTAAGATTCAATGTAAGAAAATGTGTGAAGTCAAATCAGATAGAGATATGGGGGTATTCTTTAATAGATATTTAATGGAGCGTGTGCAACATCAATTTTAATACTTAATTTATTAATTTACGAAAAATTTAATAACGTTTTAATAATGTTTATTAAGAGTTGAATGTCACATGTTACAGTTGTGTGTTACACACAGCTCAACAATGCTGATTTGCCTCGTAGAATAGCACATACTGTGATGAACTTACAATTCATTTACAAAGAAATAATTTACGTTATTCACGTCCGGCTACCAAAACAAAGTTAACCTATCTAATAAATTGGTTGTCCAATAAGAAAATCATTGAAAATGGGAAGCATAGTTCACTGCTGTCTTTGTTGAAGGACTATACGTTCTCAGATTTTTCAATAAATGCCTCGTAGAACTAAAGTTTTCGAAAATATTTTTTTGATATTTTGGTAAATGTGCAAGTGGAAATGTTGAACACAATTTATAAAGAAAATGTTAATTGAGTCTGTAAGTTAGAATATTTTTAATAATTCACTTTTCCAAGGATCTGGGCGAAAAATACATTTCATTTATGTGAAGTGAAACTATGAAAATAAAATTTACTACTTCGGGCAAAATGAACAAAAGAGGCTGTTATATATTTTTTCATAACATAATATTTCCTTCCCAAAACAAAGTTCGCCTTTTCCTCATTTTAATTCTCCCAATCTTATTCTCCATTTAAACAGGCTTTTCTAGAGCGCAGCACTTGCCAGCTCCCTGTGTCAGAATTCATAAAATGTAATCTAAATCTGTAAGCCTTATGTTTAAAGCCTTTGGCCAGACAGTCAACTTCATTTTATAAAGCGTATCCAAATTAAGAGCAACTTCATCAAACAAACCTTTTCGTTGCGTGCACTGTTCGCTACGTCCTCTCGTGCAGAAGCAAGAGCGCCCCACCCCTTAAACAGCTACATGGCACAACGTCCGTGGGCATTTTCCAGAACAGCCAGCCGCGCCCTTCCACGCCCCCCAGTAAAAACAAGCGCCGAACGCGCGCCCCACTCCAGATAGAGCGCCCGTCAAAACCTTTGAATGAAGCGTGTCAGCAACGTAGCTCGTATTGACTTGTCACGTCGTCGCACGCCGACACAGGTGGGCGGAGGCGGCGAGCGACAAGGGAAGGAGTGGCCGGGGAGGGGGCGGTGGAAGGGGGGAGGGGGCGGGGCACGCGACCGACGCCTTTGAGAACAAAGGACCGGGGGTTGCTCGGCCGCGCCCGTTCCCGCCCCCGCTCCCACCCCCGCCCCGCGTCGGCCGTTGGCCCCACTGGCGCCGCGTCGATGCCAGAGGCTGTCCGCCACAAACCTCGCTCATCCCCCTCTCAACACCCCCCTCACTCCCTCACCGCCTGCAGGCTTACCTCTCAGTTCCCTACGTGTTCCAGAATCTCCTCGCCGCACCACGCCCCCCTCACTTTCGCCTCCTCTCGATCGACATATCCCGGGCCAACTCGCGCACGCTTCCACCGAACTCGCAATCCCTCCGCCTCTCCCCGACAAACCGCATCAACTTCATCGATAGCAGAGCCCTTCACGGCCCGTCCACTTGTCCCTCCCCGCTCTTACCCCCCCTCCGCCCCTGTCATCACCCGCACCTCTCTCGCGTCAGGCGCACTCTTCTGTCTCGCTTCGGCCGTCTCCGCCCGCGGTTCCAAATTTACAGTCATCAAACAAATCGAGTGTCCCGATATCGTGGCATCAAAGCGGCGTCGAAAAAAGAACCAACACGCGAACACAAACAGGGTATTGTGCGGCGATGTGAACGAGTCGTTCGATGTGGACTTGGCGGGATCGCCGGTGTCTGCGGACGCGGTGCATCTCCGTCACCATTGGCGCCAACATCGCAAAGCAACGACCTGCGGCGGTACATGGAAACAATAATAGTGAAATATAAGAAAAGTTTTAGATTATAATAAATCGTGATATTTTTGCTTTTACAGTACCTATGTTAAATTTATGACATGCACGACTGTCTTAATGGGAAAGCATTAATTTGTTGTTCACAGCATAAACATTACCTACAATAATTTAATGTAAATTTTCCATCAAATTGTAAGATATTTTCGTAATAAATACAAACTATTTTCTGACTGCTTGGATAACTCTCTCCGCACTGAACCGATCCTGGGCCTTCTATTAAAAACTGAACTTACGTTGGTTAAGTGCAGTTTCCCAGTGATCTGGGATGATGATCACTGGGAAACAAGTGAAGGGGACATCACTTTCAGCATCTATTATGATTGCGGTAAGTACGCAATTTACGTTTTCTACCTGCAGTTCGTTCTACGAACATAATTTATGTTGCAAGCACACTCGGCAGCAAGGTACTATTGCGGGAAGACTTTCCTGGCGTGCTATGTAAAACACGAATTTCAAAAATGTTTTTGGAAACTTTGTTTACCGGAGTAAAATTAAATATGATTGAATAAACGTACAGTTTACAACTATTATATTAACCTCATAATTGCTTATAAAGTAAAAACAACCTCGTAATATGAATTTACGTGTCGGATATCTAGTTAATATTCATGCGCTATAAAATTCCACAACGTTAAACCGTCGTTTCTTCACAAAATTAATAGTATTATTATTTAATTTGCGCTTAAATTCTTCAAATATATTTCTTGCTAGGGCAAGATCATAGATCTTGATCATCACTTTACATAAATATTTTCACAAAGGAGATGTGGCAATATGATTTATTTTTCTCGACTTTGTTTCTAATTCGGTGTAATTAAATATAAGAATTAAAAAGAATTACCGAACACGTTTCTGTATCCAGCAGCTTCCTTACAATCTGGGTCAGTGTGTTCGTTTATAAGGCGTCTGTTTCTTTTGAGTTTCTTATCTCGATTTCATGAGAGTAAATTATGCTAATTTGTATTGAAATAATACGTAAAATTGATATTGGCTGAAACTTGTAGTATTAATGAGCAGCGGCTTCTACTCGAATTTTACTCTAAAACGAAGGACATCATGACTTCAATGTCACACATAGGCGCTAATCACTTTAAAAGTTTGTCAGTAAAGACCATTTATTTTATTGTATTGCCATAACTGCTTTATTTTCCTTTATACCAGATGTGAATTCAGTGAAGATAGCTTTTCGTGGCTTAGCAACCATATTGAACTGCCGTTTTGTAGTGGAAAGGGGAATTCAAACAGCTTCAATCACTTAAACAAAAAAAGGTTGATAACGACTACCTGAACGTGAATTATTATTTTCATACTTCATATGGCTTCCTTTACAAAAGGAAGTGCGATTTGCGCAGATGCGAGCATCCATCGCGCGGGCAGGCCACTCGCTAAGCTGCGTTTTACCCCGACACAGTGCGCGTCGCGCGGCATCACGTATTGATTCGCGTCATGAATATTTCACTCGGCGAGGATTTTATCAAGAGAACGCGCGTCAGATCATTTTTCAAATCGCGTTTGGGGGCGAAACATTTTCATCGGAAGGGGGTCATAATAAAATAGATTATGAAATATTTTGACAAGCGCGAATGTGACGTTTACCCACGATTTGTTAGATGGAAGATTTGGGCATCCGATTGGGCGTGTCACTTCTTGCGATACGGTATGTGGTGCGAGTGGTTGTATATGTGTGTATTTTTGCGCTGTCTGTGAATGAGAGTTTGCCCTAATGAGGTCGTGGTTAATTCCGCATTTGGTTGTTGCGTGTCAGGTACACGTTTCACATGTGAATTGGGGGAGAACAAGCTAACAAAGAAGAGGAATGTTGACGTGGCTTGACACAATTGCAAGTTCGTGCGGTTAGATATACATGCTTTCATAAGCGTACGGGTGCGAGTACATACGTTTATTGCTTTGATCGCTGCTAAAATTACTGGAATGCTAAAATGGGACAAAACTTGCTACGGTATTTGAGTTTTAGTTTTGAGTTCCGACAAAACAGCACAACTAAAATGTAGTATTTTATTCGGACATAAACCGTTCCTTTTGCACCTTAAGTACTTTTTTTTCTGGAAAACAAACAATATGTTATGGAAATTGTTTGTATCAATTTTACATACATCAGGTTCATCAAAATAAACCCATTTAATCTTAAAAATTAATTAAATTAAGGTTAAAAATCTGTTAATGCAAATGACTTGCAAAAGTACATGCAACCTATTTTAAATTTTATGAAATAAAATGTAAGTACAAAAATGTATGATTAAATGAGATCATGTATTTCAGATAAACTCTAGCAAAATTAGGACGACAGTTGTGCGATTGAATCAACGCCTAATCAGAACCTGTTTTAATATAGACTGACTATCAGCAAAAATGTACTTTTTGCTCAAATGGGTGTTTCAAAAGTGAAAATAAATATCGCCAAAACCAACTGCAAGTATAAACCATGTTTACGAAAACTCTTGGACACATTGGTTACCTCATATGAATCATATCTAGTTCAATAAAATAAATTATATTTCTAAGTAATTCATTCTAAACTTTGAAATGAAATGTAATTTAATATTAGTTCAAAAATTAAATAAAGTATATTTAATTCGTATACCACTATAACAACTCCTTTATATAATTTAAAATCAATGTATCATATAAATTTTTTTCTATTACTCGTATTTCGTAAGAATGGTTTCAGTTTTACTTATATCATTCGCAATTCACTTCAATTTGCTTATTTTTCACTATCTCTAGAGTTCCATTGCCTCCAAATATCGATATTCTAATGGTAATCGTTATTCTTATTTATACAAGTAAGAATTTTCACGTCTATGTGGTGAAATACTAAAAAAGGATTCCAACCGTAACCATAAACCAAGAAATGGGAAAAAATCAATATCAAACCAGGAGGAGAGAATTAGATTAACTGTACCGGTTAGGTTAAGTGGTCCATGCTTTTACATGTTGTTGGGAAGTGTTTCCTGCCTTTATCATTGGATGGCATTCGTAGGATGACAGGAGTGATAATCTAAGCCACAATCATAAGTTGCAGGCCTTCATTTTTTTTCAGAACATAAGGAGTTTTTATTTTGGAAGGTGAGAGATTTTTCCTATCACTCACATACTTTGCATTTTTTATAGCGACTGAATAACAATTACAAGAAAAATATTCACACCAAATTAGCTGCTAGTATTTCTACTCTATAATAGTGTGTTTTGTTTTTCATAATACTTCACAGCTTGTGTGTTTTCGAATATTTAAAGAAAGTATGTGCTGTGGGGTTAACTGGACCACTGGAAGGTTAGGTTAAGTGGTCCGATCCAGTTACCTCCTTTATTGATATTCGGATGTAGTATTTGTAGATTTGCAATTATTATATCTGGAATGTTACATAATTTATTCTCCTTTCACTATTTCGTTAATTTAATTCATTACCACTGTAATTTCCAAATTTTAATTTTAGATGCTACGTTTTGGAAAATAGCGCGCGGTCCATAGCCCGTCAGCTCATTTATGTGTGAAAAAGTTTATGGCAACATGTAGAAAAATGATTTTTTTTATTAAAACTGTTTAATGTCAATGTCTAACGATCTAAAACAGTCTAAGAGACAATGTTATTTTCACAGCTTATTTCAATTTCTGGTCCACAATTTATCTTACCGGTTAGGTTAACTGATCCTATTGCAAATGTACAAAACATTCCATATTTGACAATAACTGTAAGCACAATGATGTTGTTTGTTCTCACAATATAAGGAGAAAGTCTCTCTCAAATATCATGGAAAATTTCACGTGTATTGGTCAAGTATTTTAGAACTAGTTAAAAAAAGTGCACTAGTTAACCTAACTCTCCCCTATTCTTAACTAGCTTCTGAATTAGCCGTTTTTAAAATACACTATAGAAGATTCATAAAATAAATAAACTTATTAGTAACTTTGTTAACAAGTTGAACAAGCCTCATGTTACTTTTTTTATAAGAGTACAGCATACATTTACAAGAACTGGCCAATCCTAGTTTTGGGGCGTCCAATTGCCCACACACGGCGACCGCCACGTGTCACCCGCACGTGCAACGGAGCGCAGCCAGCGCGAAGCGGGCGCCATGAATCCCACCTAATCCCGCGCATTAAACAACGGCAGCTGGGACCTACTTTTGCGCGCGGGCCGAACGATCCGCCCGGCTGCCCTTCGACGCATGGCCCGCAAACAGCACTGCAACGAGTGGGCTGCGCCAGAATTTGTTTGGCTGATACGAACGCTACCGATCCACATACCGGGCTGCGGCACTCCACTTCCAACTGCAACGGTAGGGAGACAGGCTCCGGTGGAATTTGGAAAACAAAATAATCGTTAAACAAACGTTCTAAATAATATATTTTAAAATCAAGATTGGAAATAGTTGATGACGCGCGATTATCAGTCGAAAAATTGTTGATGTAAAGATATACTGTAAGCAATGATTAAACATCTTAAGTAGGTAGCACGATATATCAGATGACAAACCAAAATAAGAAAAGGAGAAAAATTTAAAATATCAACGAAATGGCATAGAATTTAGAAAGAAATAGCGTATGTTTACAAACAGAATGAGTACCCAAGAGTTTCACAAACTGTGATGGTAAGCCATGAGGGAGAAGAGATATTAGTGATGAGGTGAAGAGACTATTGCTATTAGGATGGACAGATCAATAATACACAAACTCAAACAATGGGTATTCATGACGAAGGAACAAACGAAAATTACCCCTCACTTCGTAAAAAGAAAATAAGTAGATAAATGAACATTTGTAGGAGCCAAAACGTGGCATCAGAGTTACGATGACTGATTTAAACCTGCAAATAGGTGATAAAGCGATACATTTCGTGAATTTATGTTAGTTCAAAATTAAGTGATGTTAGTAAACAACGCGCATCAAGCACGAATAATTCATTTAAGAGCTATCAGAAAAGCGCTCTTATAGAATTTACTTCTTGTAATAAAATTAAGTAAAAATTGTTTTCAATAACAGCGTTTTTCTATTTTATCTTAGTTTTCTCCAAAACCAAATGGTTATTACCTGATATCTCCAAAGAATTGTTAGTTTTTGAGGTATTTGGCAACTTCTTTCTTATCAGAGTATATACATATACATATACAGACAGTCCATAACAGTTAAGAACGACTAGGCGCGATGATCACAGAATTTTCAGATAATGCGATCTTCGAAAAGACGTTCATTTCTCTGTCACTAAATCTAATCTTTGTTTATTCAGAACTGAAAAACACAGAAGAGAAAGGATTCCTCGATTGGATCATATCAGCTTGGCTACCTGGGAATGTTAATATAAAAACCGCCCAATTTGCAGATGACATGGCAATATATTCATCAGGTCCCAACATAAAGACAATAAAAATCAATCTAGTGTTATACCTACACCAAATCGACAGCTGGGCAGCTAAAACCAAATTAAAATCAACCCGTCAAAAACTGCAGCTAAAATATTTTCCCTTAGACCTTTCATATCTCCATTCCCTTTACAATTGAATCAAGAATCGGTACCAGGGGAATCTCATAACAAACCCATAAAATACCTACGCCTTTTTTTGGACACCCGTCTCAACTGGAAAAACCATATTGACAATAAAGTTATACAAGCAAAAATTCAATTACACCAACTAAAACCAATAATAAATAGATCAGGGAAGCTACCGTACAATACTGCCTTACAGCTACACAAAATGATCATACGACCACTACTACTATATGCATGCCCAGTATGGATCAGCGCAGCCAAATCAAATACCAAAAAATCAAGTAATTCAAAATCAGTTCCTCCGCACCATCACGAATGCCCTCTGGTACATCTCGCGTTGACGTTCGGCGTAAGGTAGAGAAAGCTAGATCGGGGACTCATAAGTCATTCCTTTTCTAGTCTGAATACATGAATAAGATACGTAAATTCCCGGACAAGTAAAATTAATTCGGCTTTAAATTCCCCGTGCGGTTTACTCACATGGGTTTCCTCTAGTTCTATTAAATTCTAATCAGAACCTTTGATATTTCTGGATTTACAAAGTATAAACTGCTAAATATTAAAATTTTTATTTAACGAGTTTCCTCTAGTTCTACTAAATTCTAATAAGAACCTTTGTTATTCCTAGGTTTACAAAGTCCAAACTGCTAAATATTAATATTATTAAGAAAGCATGCAGACACCCGCATGTTTTTGTTGCTCATCCCTCCTGCAGTAATGGCTTGCAATTATACTACAACGATATGTAAACATGTACAGAATACATAGGGTGATAGAGTGATCCCTCGACATCCGCGAATTCGCTATTTGCAAGTTCCGAGCATTCGCGATTGGAGAAATGCTACCAGTTTTAACATTCCCGACTTCAACATTCGTGAGTGCGTCTTTTAGTCGTACATTTTTCTTAAGCGAGCACATTTTATTTCCTTTATCAGCATCATTTGAGAACAGAACTTGAAACTTGACAGACACCGGTGCTCAGAGTATCACGTTCTGCAAAAATATCAAATTTGGAATGTCAATTCACATTAATAGAAAGACTAAATTGTGAAATAATTCAATTTCCGAAGCCTCATGGAGGTAATGGCTTTGGCCACACGAACAGAAAAGCCATTCAGGATCTGTGCATCTCTCAATGATTTCACTGAAGAGTAGCTTCAGGGAATATCAGCAAAGAAAACCTCCTCGAGCATAATGATGAACTAAGGGAAGCGAAACTGCGTCCTGGGGAGAAATACAATCATCAACTCTTCCACATTTGGATATTAGAATGAGGAGGGTGATGAAAAAAAACCAAATCCTAAACTCAGTAACTTTCAACTTTGAAATAAGTTTCAAATATTGTTTTATTTCTTGTCTTTAGGATTTTAATTTTGAATTCTGGTTCGTAGTAGTGCCTACTGCAATTGTTTGTCATTTTTTTACTTCTTTTCAAATAGTTTTTATATATATCCAGGAACCTAACCCAAGTTTTTCATTAAAAGATAGACTCAACATTCGCGGATTAGACATTCGCGATGCTTTTCAGGAATCTAACCCTCGCGAATGCTGAGGGATTACTGTACTTCCAATTAGAGGAAATCGGCGGCAGGTAACCGCAGTGTAGGGGCTCCCTGCGAGAGATCGCCCGTCTGTCCGCCGCCGGAATCACGTGACTCGCGGGCCAGTCCGCAGCAATTGATTACATTAATCCGCGGTGTTGAACAAGATTTACACTCGCCCTCAGATTAACGTGCGCTGTACAATCCTTTGTCGCGTAATTTACTACGCGATGCTCCCACTGCGCTTAGGCCAACGCGTGTACAAAATAATTAACGCCTTAATAAATCGAATGCCTGTGATACGAGTTCTCTTCTCTTGTGCCGATACTTTGTATTCTCTGTCTACAATGCTGTTCAATACGATTGAGCCTACACAGAGCCGGGAATGCTCACTGAAACATGGCGAAATCCGAGTGCAAACATGCACAACTTCTCTGGAAGAGAAATCTGTAATAATCGAACTTCATTTTTGCGTTGTATTGTTGTGGTAAGGAATGGTTTAAAACGTTATTTAATTACATACATTTCGTAAAATTTGTGTGCCTTTGAATTAGAGAATATGACGTCCCTCAAAGGCTTTCAGAGAGTTCTGATATACATTTCTAATAGACTATTACGAGATATTTTGTCATTTTGAATTATTCTCTGATATGAGAGTGTTTTGAAATCCCCTACAATGCTAATTTTGTAGTGGATTCTAACATTAATAACACACAAACTTTTACTGACAAATGTCTCGGAAATAACAATTTCCGATTAATATTTTGATTCAGAGTACGAGTTGTTGCGAAACGTCTTCACGATTAAAGTTAAAAACTCATATCGGGGAGTGTAGCAAGTAATGTTTCACATCAGAACATTTATAACCTTCACGCGCCTCTAAATTGATAGCTATTTTATAAATCTTGGAGATTATTTCCCCGGTGCCGAATTCTAACATTTTTATCGTCAAGTAATTCTATACCTAAGTAAATATAATTTCAACATCTTCACTTTAATAATCCAGTTAATAAAAATAAATTTTATTATTAATATACTGAGTAATTATGATTAATAAATGTACTAAAGTTGGTTATTTACAATGAAAAAAACATATTCCGTTGGTCTTAAAAACTATTTGCAATGATGCAATTAAAATACGAAATCGTTTTTCCTGAGCAAATGATTACATAATGAAAAGGAAAATAAAAAGAACAAAAAATACAATAGACTTCTAATAAAAACTTATTACAGTATGTTTAATTCTTCCATGATCCATGATCACTAGCGATTCTCTACTATCGTTATGTTATATCTGACAAGATCCTTGACAATATTTCAACTTGCATCATTACGTTTTTATCACTTCATTAATTCACTATTAAGTCTATTTTCTAATATACACTTCATTCACTTTTTCACATCAGAACAACTTCTACCCCAGCATGCCTTTACTGGAGTGTTATCTCAACAATTTTATTTCCACACGTCTCTATTTGACTATTGCGTCAATTATTTTGTTTATTTATACCTTCTCCATGAATTACCTGTTCCCATCTACATGACCCAATACACCATTTACCACGATAACCCCCAATTACTTCACACTAATCTGACAAGCACGATCCTAATCTCCTCATCCACCGCGCAACTCTGGAGAAAAATCCGCAGAGAAAACTAGGCCGCATTTAGAAAAATTAAAACTAAGCTAAGCTAAGTGATAAGTATTTCAAATCTTTAGTAAATATGATTGCAAGTATGTTCTTTACCCCACAACAACAAAGTCCACGGTATTGTTGCTTGTGAATGGTGTAAGTAAAAAAAAACATAAGTATACATTTTTTAGCTACATCGTAGCGACAACTGTACAGTTTTAATTGTTTATTGGTAATACTGTCGTTTTATTGGCAGCACAGTATTAGTACTGTCAACAAAAATTGAATTAAAACTTAAAAATAAATTAAAATTTAAAAATGTGGCTTATTCAAGAGACATTTTGCCATATAAAAAAAGCTTATTTATTTAATTATTCAGTACATGTTTCTTTAGAAATAATATTGATTTATTTCTATAAATATGTGTAAATATTTTAAGAGTGCTTTGTAAATTTCCATAATTAAGAAAAAATGAGAATTTGAATCATATTTTGCTCAAAAGCACAAACGTAATTTCAAACTACGTCTTAACATTAGAGTAATTACCCAATAACGTCATTCTATTTTCGCACAACTGCAATAAACGTTTGTTATATTAATTATCACAAAATTATTTCATATTTTAATTGGGCTAATTTGGCATATATACATTAAAAGAATTAATAAAATAAGATTCGCAATAACAAAAAAACCCAGCGAAAATATAATAATGTATTCAATATGCTTCGAAAGAAATAGCAATCTTTTAATAGTTAGCATTATTTATATCCTAACAACATTTTCTTAATATGTTACTACAGACGCCTTATAATCCCATCAATTATATTATATGAATAAACGCTTTTAACAATACTTGATAAACAATAGCTTTAAATGTACCTTGTTTTATGCACGTTTTGTTGAGTTCTCCTTTTGCCAGTTGTGATAGTACAGCCAGGAGAGTATGTTGCTATTTTATTACCTGTTCTAAAAAATCATATCTGCAGTTTGTACACGGCATTCACTGCAGTTTGTTATAAGCTTTCTATAACTCGGAAACAAAAAATTATAGTTAATCAAATGTTGCTAACCTTGTTTTGTTGGTACTGTGATTCATCATAGAACTATGTAAAGTAAATTGGTGGAGAAGAGATTCTGGCGCTTAAGAAAACGTGCAGATTATACTTCTTCGCCATACGTCACATACAGTTTTTACTGTTATTTGACCAAATAATTAAAAATCAAATCAATACGAACATACTTCATTAATAGAATGAGTAATTATGATTATATTTCCTTCCTTTTATAGGTATCATTGAGTAATCAAACATTACAAGTTTGGATTACAGCAAGGAACAAATGTTTCATAATTAAGCTGATAATTAGTTATTGAATTTTTCTCTGAACGCTGTTTCGTACTTTAAATGACATCCGTTGGAAATTATAACTACATTTTAAGGTCTGATAATTCTTTATAATGCTGAACGCCGCACCATCTGTGTGTGAAGACATATTAAATCAAATCGTTGCATACATTTTCTATCACTCCCTTCCATCTGTAGAATCCATTAATTGTAACGTTTTACTGTTCATTCTGATTTTCAGTCACTTTCCGACCACATAAAAAATCTCATAACCTTTCATTTTCCCTAACATCGTTTAGGAACGGAAAAAATACGCGACTCACTGAGTCTGATGAAAAACGACGGCGCCCCTTGCAGCAGTCTCTTGGAGCTGTTGAGATTTATAACATGGCGGCGTCTTGCCTTGTGGGCAGGCTTCAACGCCAGCGACGTCTGGACAGACGGCACTCCATCATGAGAGAGCTGCCGCTTAAATATCGCTCTGTAAGGGATGGCGCGGGGGACGGTAGCGCTGGCTTTGATAAGATCTACAGCACTAATAGCTATCGGAGGTTGGAGGAATAGTAACCGTCGCATCGTTTGGTTCTCATAATGTCTGGGACTGTTCGTATCGATTTGGGTGACATTTACAAAAGGGAGTGATGAACGAGGTAAAGACGGGATCTGCTTGGTAGTCGAGATATCACTCTTTAAGCGGAATGTCTCGGAGAGCGAATATTAATTTAATCTGTATCAAATATCAATAAATTTATGCGACATTCAATATATTACAATGAATAATAGTTGATTTCATGATAAAGAAGGATCAGAATATTTTGGATATGTTGTCAAGCAGGTAGCATTGCACCATGTACAGGTGTCCGGGGAGGAAACGTCGAAACTTCGAAAATAAGCTCTTAAGACAATTCTAAGCATATTTTGTCTAATAAACTACGTGGATATTACAAATGGTTAAGCCACAACAAGCACTCAAAAGTTGTTTTAAAAAAACTATTTCTAGGCAAAAATGGGCATTATGGAAGCATATAAATACTCCAGAAACATGTAAATTGTTTATTATTTACAAAAGAAATGAATATATTTGCTCAGACAGAAAAATTAAGTGAGAAATAAAAAAGGAATCGAATTGAGTACATTAGGTGTTTTTTTTATTTCTCGCTTAATTTTTCTTTTTGAACAAATATATTAATTTATTTTGTAAATAATAAACAATTTACATGTTTCTGGAATTTTTCTATGCCGAAAAGTGCCTAGTGCCTAGAAATCAATTTTTCAAACAAACTTTTGAGTGTTTATTGCGGCTCAACCATTCGGAATATCCACGTAGTTTATGAGACAAAATATGCTTAGAATTGTCTTAAGAGCTTATTTTCGAAGTTTCGACGTTTCCTCCCCGGACACCTGAATTACTTTTCGCGCCCTGTTTTCAGATTCGTATTCATCTTTTTCTATCATAAGTGATTGTCTTCCATACAATAATAATACTGTAATTACATCATATCCCACGCTGATAAATGGTAAAACAGTGGATATTTGGTACATGAGGTAAGATTAGTTAAACTGAAAATGATTTAAACGTTATTTTTAATCAAGAATAGGAGACCAACTTCGACAAAGACATTTTAGATTATAAATGAGAAAAAAGTCATTTACGTCTCAATCGATGAAAAAGTAAAACAAAATCATCATAATATTTCATTTTTCGTAATTGCTGCACATATACCAAAATCTTTTAAACATGGTAATTAGTATAGAGTATACATTGTCCTAAACATTTTATAGAAATAAAGTATTTCTCAGTAGTATTGTCTCTGATGATAATTGCATAATATAATTCAATGTTGACAGTCTAACTTAACTTGAAAAAGCCATACCGCCAAAACATACTGCAATCACGCAGATGTATGGTCGACGCCAAAATTGAACTGTAGCATCGCCAGGAATAATGAAGAGTATAGTTTCGTAAATATTTTTCGTATAACCTAGAACATGAGCAGCTTATATCGATTTAAGTCACGATTCCTTCTAGTGCAAAACCGGACTTACAAGGGCAAACGACTATTCAACCTCTCACTAAAATCATTAGTTTGCATTTATTCTCGATTGTAGTATCAAGTCACAAATTCAAATCATAAGTGTCTTACTCTGCTCATCAAGAACTATCATATCATACCTTAGGTATCCACGTAAGGGAAATACTTGAAGGCTAAAAACGTCTTTCTTTTAATTGCTGATTCAATAAAATGTGAACTTTGTAATTTCATTGTATCAAAGGAGATGGTCTACGGAATTTTTCTTACATAATTTAAATTCACTGTTTACAACAAAAGTTGATGTTTACATCCTTCTAAGAAGCGAATGTACATCTTACCCATACATAAAATTATATTAGAAGTGTCATGTCCAAAAATAAACATCACGTTTTCATATTATGTTGAACCCTCACGCTGACTACCGAGAGATACCACCCAGAACTGAGAAAGATTGCGAACGTCATCTCCGAATTATTAATGTGAAAGAGCTCCGAGGTAAAAACTGTTACACTGGAGAGTCGCGTCGCAACAAGGATAGACGGGACAGTAAAATCCAGAACGAGAGTCGCATATAGCTACGGGCGAACGCGTCTAGGCGCATAATATACGCATCACATCAGCCCGCGCTTCGTCGTAACGACTGAAATAAGACCGCGTTGTCCGAAGTTCAAAACAGCCGTAGGAACTCTGGGGTGGCAATGACTGAAAACGGCGGAACTGGGAAGGCGTAGCCACCGCATGCAGAAGGAATTCTATCTAAGTTATAGCGCGAGTTTTACGGCGCTCCCATCTTTCGACGCGTTACTGCAAAGGTGCCGTTAAAGCGCAAAACTCATAACCGAGCCGGGCGCCCTGGCCGACGCGTTTTGCGCGCGGCCATGCCCGAGTCCATTCGCTGGTTTGTTCGCCGCGACACGCCCGTCACCGGACGCTTGGGGGCAGATGATATTGGCAGGAACGGAATATGTTGCAGCTGAATGGTAAATGTTTTTCTTTCTTGTTTTTCGATTTCATCAGTACCATAATTTCCATAATGCATCTGTTCACCAATAATATGCATGGAGTTCACAGTTCCTTCTAATTTCCCTCTTTTAATAATAATGTTAGATTCGCATAAAAATACACAAGAATACTAATAATTATTACATCACAAACTCTCCATTGTTTCACCGAGGTTTGCGACAGGTTTTCACCCGATATTAAAGGAAGATGAATATCTGTCGGCAAAAACATTGTAACTCTAACTTTTCTGGATTGCTGCGTTTCCTCGCATTACGGTCGTATGTGGTCTGAGTGAGGCATGTAGGAAATTATTTCGGCACACACGAACATTAAGCGTCCTTTTTCTTCTTTTTTAATTTCGACACGAGTCGCACGGGTGCATAAACTTTGTACTAATGGAGGAAGAAAGTCGTGTGTTGCTAAATTTGCATTTTGAGGGTTACAACGGTTTCGCCGGCAGGTATTCAGTTCATATATTGATTAATTGAATGTTTCCAAGCACGACAACAACTATGGTCATTCGTTTCTTTGATGTTCTCATTTTTTATGTCTGGAGGTGGCAATGTTAATCCCCCGCTGGATTGCGAGATCCGGCGCCGACCTGTACATCGGTTTGCGTTGGAAGATTTGCCCTCCAGGTATCTCCGCCACCAAGGAACCGCCCCGAACGGGACAAACACGTGGCTCCCGGCTGGTCTCCTCACTGAGTGGTAGTGCATTGCATGCAAGCGTGTATGTGTGTGTGTGTGTGCGTGCCTTTTTGTATGTGCGCGGGCGGAAGGGGAGAGGTTAGGTCAAGTAAGAGGAAGAAAAGATTACGCGCACAACGTGATCCATTTGTTAGGGTACTGCTCCGGCATCCGCCTGGCACCGATCGGAGACACCACGGAAAACTACCGATCGGGGAAGCCGTCAGCTAGAATTCTCCAGACAGCGATCGAAATCGGCCCAGCTATGCTACGAAAAAATTCGGCATCGTTCGGACTCAAACCCTGGGACCACCTGTTTGGAATCTCTGCTGACAGAGGAAATGCTAGCTCTAAACTCAGCCGATCAAAGTTCATATAGAAATAATGTAAACGGTCATTCGCTAGAAGCGTAAGGACACAGGTGTGCGACAAATTCATTAATTTATTACCCTCCTTAATAATTTTATTATCTTCCTAATAAAAAGTCTTGTAAACAAGCAAACGGAACTCGCAGAACAGGTTGGGCTGCAATACACGTTGCCATCGTGTGTATCTAAAAAATGCGTGCGTCTTAGTCCCTTAAAATCAAATTTGTTATTCAACACACAGATATTTGGGACCCATCTTTTACATTTTTGGATGTTCGGCTCTTCTAGCTACTCAGATTTACAGTTCATCTTTCGGTAATTTATTGTTTTAATCACCACCATTCGATTAGGAAAAGATTTCGTTATTTAACTTCATGGGCTTTAATATGGGACAGATATTCTTGTGTTTGTGAGGGATACGTGTAATTTCTATACTATTGTTTCGGTATTTTGCAAAACTCTCCGCAATGCTACAACTTACTACAGAACAGTGTCTTAACATCTAAGAAGTACATAAAAAATAATCTTAGGGGCCGTCCTTAAATTACGTAACGCAAATTTGGAGTATTTTCAATACCCTCTCTCCCCCTTGTAACGCACCCGTAACGCGCACTTGAACCCTCCATAATAAATACGAAACGCTTGCGACAACACCCTCCTCCCGTTTGTAAATGCAATAAGAAGTGAAAATAAGTCGTAGCACTGTAAAACAATTTGTATTTATTTTACTCGTGTTGTATATTAAAATTAATGATAATTAAAGTAGAATTGTGAGTGAAGGAAGAATACTTGTGTGAGAAATGGTTGATCGCGTCATGAATGGATTCTAGAAAATACTTCACATCAGTTTTGAATATTTTCTTCGTAATCTTAAAGATTTTAACTAGTGGCGCTATCAAAGCATATACTTTCTCGCACTGTTTCTAAATGCTCTGCAATAGCACACTACTACATAAGGGGACGTCCATACATTACGTGAGGCGATTTGGCGATTTTTCGATTCGCTCTCCCCCTTGGTGAGATGTAAGATTTGGCTCGACCCCTTCACCCTCATCTAATCTCACATAAGATTTTTCAAAATGCGAATTATGAACGTAAATATGTTAATTTGTGATTGTTTGCATTGAGATTCATTAAAAACATAATTTGTTTAATTATATTTATAAGACTAGACATGAATTGTATTTAGAACATAGAAAGATTGAATTACAATGTATATTATTGCACTTCTAAAAATGCTGCAATAATTCATTGTAACGCAGTCCATGGGGACTCATGTGCGGTCTCAAGAGTGACTACTGGAACCGGCCAGAGTAATCCAGGCCTTTCTCTTTGAAGCTTCTCTTCGAAGCTTTACGATCTCCTGCTGAACGGGCAGCACCAATTCTTCCTTTTTCGGGAACCACGTTCCATAATTTTGCCACTTCTTTCTGGCAGCACTTTTTGTCTTGCACAGCATATATTTTATTCCATTGTTATAAATGCCCCGTAATATTCTTCTTCTACATAAACCAGCAAAAGGGTTTTCAACCATCACTTTTTTTCCACTCCGACACCCAAACTCAGATCTTCGAAGTTAACGTTTCGGTACTTATACCACTATATCACATAAGCGCCGTATGGCAATAGGCATAAAAAAGTAAATATTTGATAGCAAAACTATTGATATGATAGTATATACGTTTTGCAAATCCAAGAAGAGATGTGAAAAATTGTTAAAAAGTTAATAATTCAAAAATCACCTACAGATACGTCCAGTTTATTTACCCTAATTAATTCTATTTGTGATTAGAATTGCTTCAAATGGTTTTCAATAAAGTTTCTAGAATTTTCAATTATTTCCTGTAACAACATAATAGTGACAAATAATACTCGCTGACCAAGTCTCGAACCAGCGAAGCTTCCATCAGAAGAGCTGAGTCCGTGCTCGCCAATTATTCACCTCGGATACCCTGGAAGTACATGGCATTTAAACTTACATAACAGTAATAAGTGTGTGGTGGTTTGAGTTCAAGCATTAAGGAACCGAAAAATCGAGAAAATGTGAAAAAAATGTCATTTTGGGTGACCAAAGAAGGTATCGACCGAGTTCCGAGTACCGAGTGCCAAGTACCGAGTTCCGACTAAAGAGATTAGAAAACTAAATACTGCGAAAAAGTCTGTGCCTTTGCTAATTTTGTTCAACCGACTTTGTCTGAGGCAAAAATCTCTATTTTCGATTTTGTAGTTTTGAAATGCTTTCCCAATTTTCGAAAAACCGGGGATATTAACGAAAATGATACCTGCATCATTTTCTTAAACGTCCTTTGCAATTCAACAACAAAATTTAATCAAAAAGTTTGTAGCCATTTTTTAAAACTTTGAAAATGTCCGAAGGGCTTCATATAAAGTACCCCCCAAAATTAAAATATCGATTTCAAAGTCCAGGAGCCGTGACATCAGCTAGAAGGATTGGGGAATATTAATTCTGAAGAAAATCCGCTGAATGGTTTATGCGCTAGCGTTGGCCTCACACGGACACCCAAACGTACGTTTTGCCGTCAATCGATTTTTCGGTATCAAGAACTACTATAAACATGGAATTTGGCTACACCACGAGTTAGGGGATTTTTTCTAAATTTAGCAACAGTATTTATGCACTTTTTCGTTACCAGAGTCCAACATTCGGATATTTTCTGGCGAAAATTCTCCGTTTTCTGGAGCACGATAACATAAGGGAAAGTAATGTTATCGTGCGCCAGAAAACGATGAACTTTCGCCAGAAAAACTCTCATTGCTCTTCTTACGAAGTATTCGTAAGGCGAGAAAGTAAAAAACGTTGAAAAATATTTCCATTTATTGTAAAAAATTACAATCAATAACTTTAGTTTATGTTGAAAAATGTAAAAAAATATCAATGTTAGGTAACACTTAACTAATTCCATTTTACCCCTAGGTAACGCAGCGTAAAGCTATCTTACACCCCTCCCCCCTCTTTAGCGTTACGTAATTTATGGAAGACCCCTTATTGCTGAAGAAATGTGCGGAATAATCCTGCTAGATACATCCACTAAATTCGATTCAATGTACGATCTGCAGGGGTACAGTGATCATCCACAAAATTCACGTGCGCAAATATACGGAAATTAAAATAGCGTTAGTAAGCGTAATCTAATGAACAATGACATCGATGAAATAATTAATCACATGCCCATGCACTTATTTAAAAATTAAATAATTCTCTATATATTCATTTTAGGATATTACTTACACCAGTATAGGTGACGATAGAAGTAGCAGAAACGCCACTATCAACACTTCTTATATGCTCGTCTCTCTTGTTCCTAGCCGGAAGGAGGTGCACCGTCTTAGTGACGCTGATGATATTAAAAGTGCGTGCACGAAAATTTTTTGATAGTTCTGAGGTCACAGATCGGTTTGTACAAACCTCCAGGGACAAAAACAATCCAAAAATTGTTTAATAAAATTGATATTTCGGAAACATTCTGCATTTTACACTCACACGTTCCGTATGGATTCTCATACTTAGTATATCACTGCTGTTGTAGTTGATATAATGCGACAGCAACGTTCCAAAAAATCGTCCAATATTAAATATTTGATATTTACGTCCTGAGTTATGGAACAGCAAGGTTTTTGTTATTCTTGGTAAGTTAAGTCTTTTGTATTGAATACACAGAAAACCTACTACCTTGTTACAGAATTCGTGAAGACTGATTTTGTTAAAATAAATTTATTAAATTGTTATACTGACTACAGGGTTGTTCTTGGGCAGTGTGCAAGTCGTTTTCTGTGATATTGTACAGAGGTATTTTTGCTGGTGGAGGTCACAAATAATATAGACAGGAATTTAAAAGAAGGTTTCAGAGTAAACAGAATTTAAAAAGTGGATTATAACAAAATATCTTGTTAAAAACGCAATTATCTTCATAAACCAGAAACTAGAACTACGATTTGAACTTTTTAATTCGAAGAAATTATGGAGTCACAGCATTTACAAATTTTCAAGTCATCCCCTCAATATGCATTCTGCAAGGATGCAAATTCTCACACAGCAAGGATCAACCATCCAGTACACAAAACGAACTGTTAAAACAAACAGCTACAAAATACTATTTTAAAACTAGAAATAGCGCGCACCGCAACCCGCAGCGGCAAGGAAGCCGTCAAGCGAGACAGAACGATCGCGAGAGTAACAGAGGAAAGTCAATAATCGCGGAATGCGTTTCTCGCTTGCCCGCGGGCAGCGGCGGCAGCCGACGAGCGTCACCAGGGCGAACGCGAAGCGGCGCGGCCCCGCCCCCGCCACTCGGGGAGCTTGAATAAAATATGAGGCAAGACGCACGGCGCACCGCACACCTGTGAATGTAATGAGACGGCGGGGGAGGCGGGAGACGACGTGCGCGCGACTCGGCGAAGTGGGATGGCGACGGCGGCGGCGCCGGTGACACCCGTGGTGGCGGCACCAGGTGAAGGAATGAGGAAGGTAGGGCCGACGGCGCTGGTGACAACCATGGTGGGGGCAACGGGTGCCGGAATGAGGAACCTAAGGGGGCGACGGCGCTGGGGATAACCATAGCGGGGGCAGCGGGTGGGGAATGAGGAACCTAGGGACGACGGCGCTGGTGACAGTCATGGCGGGGGCGGCGGGGGCAGCGGGGGCCGGAATGAGGTAGGTGGGGCCGACACCCATGGCGCTGGTGACACCCATGGCGGGGGCAGCGGGTACGGAATGAGGAACCTAGGGGCGACGGCGCTGGTGACAACCATGGCGGGGGCAACGGGTGCCAGAATGAGGAAGGTAGGGGCGACGGCGATGGTGACAAGCATGGTTGGGGCAGCGGGTGCCGGAATGATGAAAGGACGGGGGTGGCGAAGAAGCGGAGTGGTTTGATTGATTGATTGTTAGTGATTCCGGGCGCATCAACTAATGACGTTATTATTCCCGTACGTGTAGTGCATGTTTTTCATCGGGAGGCGGCAGTGAACTTTCACCGTTGGATGGCAAGATTCGGCGCCGACCTACTGTCGGCTAGCGGGGTTTTCGCGAACCAGGTATCTCCCACCAACGAGGCACCGCACCACCGCGGTGCAACGTCCCCAGCTGCCCCCGCCAACGTTGGCACCGGCTAAGCCTCCGACCGGTCTCCCGGAATGTGTGGTAGTGTATTGGATGTTAGTGTGTGTGTGTGTGTAAGGGGTGAGGATAGGACAAAGAAGAGAAAGAAAAGATCGCGCGTGGTCCGTGGCTCCTTTGTTAGAGTATTGCTCCGGCATTCGCCTGGTGTTGATAAGAGAAACCACGAAAAACTACCGATGAGAGCAGCCGGCCACTAGAATTCTCCTCCCGACAGCGACTGAATTCGACCTAGCTGACAAGCTAATGAAATGCCGAAAAACCTGCCGCCGTCGGGACTTGAACCTAGGACCTCCCGGTCAGAAGCACTGCTGTGACATCAATCGATGCACTGAGCCACCTCTCCCGGTCGGGCAGTGGTGAATGTAAGGTTATGGCGAACGATGTGTTTGGGATGCTGGTGGATTATGGTGTCGAGGAGTTTGGGGTGCGTTTCAGGCTGCATGAGAGGTCAGTTATTTTCGCTGTTGAGTAACATAATTCAGAATGGTTGGAATGTTAAAATGACGAAAAGGGGCTGATATGCAGTAGTTACGCAGGGAGACAGGGAAATACCTTGAAGGCCAAGGAGGTGTATCTGTAGGGTGAGTGACGAAGGTAAAGACGAGAAAGTAGTTAGAGCCAACTACTAGAAGAGGAACGAAGTCTTGCAACATGGACGTTTGGGAATCAGAGTGAAGGGTATCTGAAACGAAAGAGGGATGAGCGTTGAGAAGCTGATGAGCGACATGTAGCATAGACGGAAAGACGTACAGCGGAGAGAATGAGTCACCGGCGTTGAAAAATCAGACGAACGATGAAGAGAGAGTATGAAATGTGAGGCGGAGCTGAGAGGGGCTGAGCGAGGTGGTGAGATTTACTACACAATGCAGATAGGGGGAACGGGTGGTGGAAGTGGCGGGTAGGCCGGGGGGGCAACGGCGGGGAAAGCGAGGGGCTGGCCGGAGTCGCCGACAGAGCGCAATCTCCCGTCGCAGAGGCGCCGCCGTCCGAGGACAGTGCTGAGTGCGCGGGACGTTATTGTGAAGGCCCTCAGGCGACCCTTGAGTACTGGGTGGGAGGGCGGAATAGAGCAGTGAAGGGCTGGAGAAGTAAGGGGGAGGGGAAAGAGGGAAGGGTGGAGAGGGGAAGGAGGGAAGAGTGTGGAGGGATGGTTGGTGAGGGGAAGGAGGGAAGGGAGGGGAGGGGAAGGTGAGGAGGGGAAGGGAGTAAAGGGGCAAAGGAAGATGAGACGGGTTTATCGCAGCAGAGGCGTGCCTCAGTGTTCGACGCGCGTCAGATGCGAGGCATGTGCCCGTTGGAGCTCCAATGTAGTAAACCGCGGTTTCATCAACACGGAATGCACACTATTTACGGTACCGCTCTTTTAATAATATTCTAAGAGCATGCAATAATTTGAAGTAATATATTTTTGAATTTCAATTTTGCATTTCATTAACTAGAACAAGTCCGAATCAAGTAAATGAGAGTTAAAATGACAAATACCGTCAAATCATAACTGTAAAAGAACGAACGCGGAACGGATTAGTAATAGCCCAATACTTCAGTTTTATTTCCAGCAAACAGGAAAATCAATTTCGGATACAAAACTGTTGTTACCGTTTCTGAATTGTATTTCTTTTTGCGCATTTAGAAATTAATGAGGACTGACACGAACTATATGTTATCTTGCTTTTCTTCATAAATTAACAATATTCCACATTGTGACACATAGCAGCAAAAGATACTCAGCGGGCCATTAAAACATTTACAAACAATTTTTTACATTCATTATGATTGCACTGCAGCACAATTTGGGACTTCGCCAACATTCGCGTTCTCGCATTGCTGGCGAGTCTTTCTACTTCATGTGAGATGGACAATAGAATCAGCACAGCATCAGACATGGGAGTCAAAACATGAAAAGAAAGGATCACCCGGAGTGCCTTACATATTTATATTCTGTGCTAGAATTCACATTATCCTAAGGAATTATTATTTTATATAATTTCTATGCATACGGGAATTAGTGTCACTGATAGTGTTACACTGATTAATTCTTTAATGTTATATATAAAATTTTAATGAGTCTGAGGCGAAACATTGCTTTTGTTACTTGTTTGACAGATTTTGTGTTAATAACAAATCGAATGGATCATTTTGCAGCCATGAAAATGCTATGATTCTCTCAACTCTATTTCATTACTCACATTATACATATGTACCGATATCGACTAATATTTTCCCGTCTATGTATTCCACGTTATTACTTAAATCTTTAGAAAATAATTTGAATTGTAAACTATACCAACGAATGCAATTTTCTTTAAATGTGTTGTTACATGAACATTTTTGAACAATATATTTTTCTGATATAGCTTCTAACCCACCATATTGTTTTCGTTCATCGCACATTTTATTTAGTCATCTCAAAGCATTAATAGAAGTTTCACGACTCCTTGCATTTCTGGCGCCTCGTTCTATGCGTCTATTCCAATTCCGTACGAGGGACAATAAAATCTTACACACCTCTCAAACGGTTCCGGTCGTAAATACTGGCCTGTAAAACCAGCGGCCAAGTCATATCCCCTCAACTTGGCTCGTATAGTTGCCGCTATTCTTATAGCTCTATACGCTTTTATAAGCTTAGGATATTATCGTCAATTATAGTACAATGACGTGAGGATCTATTATTCCGAAGTACGAAAAGCAGTCCACTGCATTACTGGGCTTTCATTGTCGCTTAGAGGTTTTATGGGTCACCTCTGCCTACATTAAAAGAACTTAAAATATTATGTGGTTTCTCTCTTGAGTCCCATAAAAATAATATTTACGGCAATATCTTCTGCAGCTTGTTTTTTATGAGTTTCTGACTAATATAGAAGAATTAAATAAAAAAAGACTTAATGATTATCTACAATTAATCAGACAAAACATGCAATTCATACCAGTAACGCTAACATTTCATAATGTATGTTTCATATTAATGTGACATACTTAACATTTCGCGTGGAATGTCAATTATTTGTTTTAATCTATTTCAAAGAAACAGCACATCAATGCAACATCTGTAAAGTATCCTGCTATTTCCTTACATTGAAGAACTATGGCTCTCATAAAACATTGAATTCGAACAATTTAACCGAAAAATAGTTAAAGAAATGATTAAATACATCGTACTGAGATGGAGAAATCTTTTTTTGGTAATAATAAAGATGTGCAGTTTTATTTTCCTTCGAGATTCAATTACAATTTGGGAACGAAAAATAAATATCGATCTTCATCTGGGAAACATCTGTGTCATACTCTCCGAGTGAACTTTTAGTTGATGCACAGATTTACAGCGCAGTATTTTACTTTTACTGGATTACGTGCAATATATCACTTTGAAACTATCACTTTTTCTCTCTCTTGCCAGAAACTCACTTCTTAGCTATAGTTCTTCAATGTCCAGGCTTGACGCTTCCTAGGGCAGCAACTCCTAGAAGTTCTCGGCACGAAGTCAACTTTCGGAAATTCGCAGACATTGTGGGTTTCACACACAGCCAACTAACAAACTGCACACCACCGAGACCGAGAAACTTTTTCGCAAAAGTACTTCTACTTACACCGCTACGTGTACCCGTAATGCAAAACTACGTTATTAATTTTCTTCTCAGTTTGCGATGTACAGAAGAGAAAGCAATTTACGGATGTCAAAAATTCTCTCCTGTGCAAAAGGAAATTCTAGAAAATAATGATTACATATGTTTCACTTGCTTGCCGTTTTCAAATAGGCTATAAACGAGTTTTTTCATACCCTCCTATTTTTGATACTATAGTTTAATAAGTGAAGAAACTTTGGAAGGAGTGCGAGATTGGGCAAAATCATTTCAATTTCAATTAAAAAAAAACTTCCATATCTTTTGCCACCTCATTTAGTTTTCGAAATCATTTCAACATTTGTAAGACATACTCATTTTTTTCAATTTCTGGCTACAAAAGTGTACATTTCATCTTCAATTTATACTGTAGGAGAAATTTACAGACGCAGGGAGACTCAGTTCACGGCAATCGTTGTCAACAGGTCGATCCCGATCGACTAGTCGATCTCCGTGCACATTTTGTTGCTCGTCAACATTAATATTATCCAAAACAGGAGAATGTTTTCACGGGAGTAAAATAATTTTTCTATTTCATATTTTTACTGCCGTGTATAAAGAGGTTGTATCCAATCCTCTGTGAAAAAAATTAAGTGTTTCAATGAACAGATATTATCACAAAAAAGAAGTTATGAAAAAAATGGGGGTTCTACAACGTCACGAACTTTCTCGCATTATTTGAAACTTTGGGAAATTTCTAAAATTCAGAAGATCAATGAAAATCGAACAAGTGTCCTTTTTATATATATGTCCTTCTCACTCACCAGAAAAAAATAATGATAAGCTTTGGAGCCGTTGAAGAAAAAAATCTTGATTTAAAATTTTTTTCACGCAAATTTGTGCAAAAACTACTCATATTTCAAAAGAAGTGTGCATGACTTTATTTATCTTAACTTAAATATCTAATATAAATAAACTTATTAAAAACAAACTTTATCTTCTATATTGTACAGGTAGAATGACGCCGAAAGCAGTTTGAACTTTTACTCAAGGAGTTACAGAGGAAGACACAGTCTCTATCGACAATGATTTTTTGATTCCACTCCGTCAGTCACTAATGTAGTGGCGAGATTTCAAGGAATCACTTTTCTTCGGAAACGTTTTGGGTGGGCGAAGAGTACTGTGAAAGAAATTTTGTTTATTTTAATCAGCAAAGGGGAATATGAAACAGAAGAATCTAGTATCGAGAAATCGATAAGTCTGAAAGTTACGCCTGAAACACGGAATATCCACGCTGCGATTCCAGTTTCTGGAAACAAAACTGCTTCGAGAACATACTCTGGTTCATCTGAAGTTCTCAGAGAAGTGCTGCGAAATCCAGCTCCGCGCCCTGGAGAAACAACGCAACGTCTGAGTACTGACCAAAGCAGCGGCTGAGGTGGTACCAGACTTCAGTTTTTTTCCGTTGCGTCGGTATGATGATTTTATTTATAACTTATAATCTAATTAATATTCCATGATCAAATTTTCAAACTAGTTAGACTGTAGTTTCAGTAATTTCTCTTCAAAAATTGATTAACTAAAACATATTACATTTCCTTATATTGCATTTTATATCATTTCTTTATTTTCTGTTTGTCAGAGGCTGATGGTAAAACAATCTTTACTTGGAAATTATCCTCTTATAACTCTTCCAGTAGGCGTTTCATTAATATTTGCTTATCATAAAAAATATTAAAGGAAGGTCTATGCCTTTTAACCCAATATTTCAAGCGCACATTGTTGCGAAACAATGATTGATGAAAAAATGATATTGAACTAACACTTTTATGTAACATAGTATCTAACATAGCAAAATTTTTTTTAATTCTGAAAGATAGAGTCGGATTACCTACTTTTTTGCATGGAATATCCACAATTTAGCCACTGGCGTTGCTTGTCGATGTATGGACGCCAGTCGTTTTGCCGTTAACCGATTTCTTGGTATCAAGGATCCACAATACGCATTCCGGACCCACAAAACGTACAGGGGAAGTTATTTACATATATTCTTAGAACAATGACTCACTTTTTTCGGTCTGAGGAGACCACAAAATGCGTTTTTCAGTCAAAATGTTGCCATATTTTGCTATAACTTAACTACGTAAATACTTATTGCGTGATAAAGTAATAATTAACCCTATTCCGAGCGGGCTTTTGCGCGGCTAATTACGGGCGGGGGTGAGCAGATTCTACCCATCTTATGTATTCCATGAAGTAATTGGCCAAATTACCTGATTTTTTTAAAATAGTATTGTAAATTTAGTAATCCTTAATTATTTTCCCAATATGGCACCATTTTTACTTTTTCGAAGGTATTATTACTAATATTTGATGTATCCCATGAAGTAATTGATTAAATTATATGAGTAAAATCTTAATAATTGAGTTTACTGTTTATTGGCATACTTTGACATAAAGTAACAGGGAGGCATAAATGTATTGAATTTAGGTCTTTAATAATAAAAGTTTTAAATACGAACCAAAGGCGCATGTTGATGTAGAAGATGAAAGAATAGTACTCGTATTATCTGAGATATTCAATGGCATAATTTGTCATAAAATAAGTGCGTTTATTTAATGCTAAAAATGAAATTGTTACTGACAGTATGTATTCACGTAATTAACATAATTAAAGAAACTGTCAACTCCAAAATGTTTGAACCTTTCTTCATTTATTTTTCATGATAGGCATATTTTCTTTTGAAGCCATGTATTGAGCTTGTTTTTCAACACCATTCACAACAGTAATGTAATAAAATTATAATTTTGCATAACATCTGAAAATCTTGCATTAATATGAATAAGAACGTATAAATGTGTCTTTACGTTAAAGGAGTTTACATTCAGACAAAAGAAGTCACGCTGTCTTTATATTTTTCAAAATATTGAAATTCAAATGGATAAGACTACAAAGACACCAAAGAATCGTCCAAGAAGATTCTGAATAAGCAGTGCTTCATCTTGAGTGCCTTCTTTTCTTTCGTCAGCAAGTAACCAAAATCTTTTGAAAAAAAGCACATTTAGAAGTTCTTTCAAAACATCCACTCTTCCTCCTCGTCCTTCTGGCTTTTCAGAAGCTCAAACCACTTAACGGTTTGTTAGAGTGCCACGCCGGCACATTATAACCACTACAACACAGAAACACCCGAGAAGTGCACTTAGCCCGGAGAATCCAAGGAGAAGGCAAGACCCCGCGTGATTCCTGCGGTCGCCGAAACGCGGCGCGCGGGCGCCGGAGGAGCACGGAAGATCAAGAAACCTTTCTCGGGAGGCGCGCTAACGGCGAAACGCAAACATATTACGCGATTGAGTCAACACAATAACTCGGTGCGACCGCAGGTCAGAGCGCGGACGGCAAACACTGCGCGACAGGTGTAATCCAATTACGGCGCGCGGCGGCGGCGGTTAAGAGCGCGGTCTCCTGGATCCCTGGGGGCGGGCAAACAGTGGTTGCGGGGCCGCGCCGCACCGCACGGCGGCGGAAGTGGGGTGGGGGTGGAGGTGAGGGGGCCAAGGTTGGCGGAGGAGGCGCGAAGAAGAGCCACAGTGAGAAAGACCACCACCGCTGGCGGGTATTATCGGAGAAGACGGGAATTGAAGGAGAAGACAATTGTCATGGTTTTAGAGGAATAACAGAGCACAAAAATGGGGAATAGCTATTGTATTGTATAGAGTAGAGAGAGGTAGATAGACAATGGCAGTTGTAACGATGTGTTACAGAAATTATTGATCAATGGGGAAGGTCCGAGGCTTTTGGTGAAGGTCTCTTACAAAATGTACTCGACAAAGGTGAGACATACAAATAGAACCAGACAGAACTTAACTGAACTAAATGATCTAAGGAATGAAGAGGATGGATGCCTCCAGAGCAGTAAAAAGTAAAGATAGATGAAAAGAGTGCGTCCGTCAGTGTTGGAGATAAAGTGGCATGTTGAACCAGTAGTCAATAACAAAATGAAATGAGCGGTGAAAGTCAGAACGCATTAGATGATAGCTTAGATGATGTAATTCCCGCAGACAAGATTATGTTTTAGGGAAATGAACGCCTAATAGAGCGAAAAAAGAATCGAGACATTTGTTCAAGAAACGATGTAAACTCACTCACAGGAGACTGGTAAAAGGTGACTGTGAGAAACGGAAATGAGTTAGAAGGGGAGAGGATTGAGCGACTAAGGCGCCGATGCAGACAGAAATCGGAGTAAGCGGGAGGGCACTGATCATGGAATCAGGCCTGGGAAGCTGAGCACGGCGATAAACGATATGTTAAGAGGAATCAGTGTTGGAGAATGAGCGCCGCTATCTGTTGGATAAGATAAGTAGACAATGACAGGGCAATTCTTATGGAATTCTAAAAAAGAGTGTTTTTTTTCAAAGAACACATGTATTAAATAATTAGGTGAAGCTTATTGAATCTGGAAATTTAATTTCAACGTTTATGTTAACTAATCAGTAGAAAAATAATATTATTTTCACAGAACAGAAGCGTTTAAACCACGTTTAGTAAATTGAAATTAATCTAAAAGAAATAAAAAATTGTCTAGGAGAATAATACATTGAGACTGAGGTAAATTTGCAACAAAAATCTAAGTTCGAAAGGAATATTTTTAACCCAAGAATTATGAGATAAGATTGAAATTGAAACGGAATTGTTTTATTTTTGTGTGAGAAGTCACTAAGCATTGGCACTACAGGTCTAAAGATGCGCTTGTCAGCTGTTTAATGGCATACCGCCAGTGCAGTGAACGGCATGTGTAATTACTAAAATTCTCGGAAGCATTTAGTAACAATTAAAACGCTATCAAAGACGGTTCTCGGTATTATTGGATGACCGCAAACCTCGAAAATGTTCAAATAATGCTCGAACTGAGAGGGTATTTATAAATTGATAGAAGCACAATCAAAATGCGAAAGTGAATGCGGTGAAAGTCACATCCAGTTACTAAACAGTGGACAGTTAATAAATGGACGAGAAAATGCACGTAATCTGATTGTGTAAAATCGAGCTTTTGTTAACTGTCCCTGTTTTGCATTCCAATCACATCGCTATTCTTCGTTGTTTAAATGAGACGTGAATATGTACTGAAAGGTATATGAAATATTCACAAAACACTGAATTAGTTATATTCGGGAATTACCATTTTTTTTCAAGAAAACGTTTAAACTCACACAAGTTAACTTGAATAAAGTTTTGAATATGCGATACACGAATTACGTATATATTTATGAACCAAATTTATTTTCAGTTGTGATAGAAGAGCTAATAGGCCTTGAAAATTCTCAAGACATCTCTTTGAAGAAAAAATGCATGAGAAAATTACTTTCAAGTGACAGTTGAAAACCGTGGATCGTTCATTCAATGGACATTTGTGTCGCAGCCCTTTCCATAATAACAGCTATTTTAAGCGGAAATCAATAATAGTATAATTCGTATGAATCAAGGTAAATGATTGATACGTAATTGAATTGTGCGCAATATTTGCCACAGAATTGGCTATGCAAACCCTGCTTATGTTTTTCACTTTTCACGTGGCTGCATCAACTACTGTTGGAATAACATTTCCCACAGTGACATGACCGCGTGAAAATTCCAACCACATGGCAAGAAACTACAATAAACCTCTATCTTAGAAGAAACCTGCTCGGTCTTGCGAATTTCAACATCAAAGGAATCCTTGGAAATTTCATCATCAAAGAAATCTGCCAGTGAGTTCTGTCAGGCTTGATCCTCGCACAGGCAAATAATGCAAAAATTGGATGTGGAGATTTCTCCTGAAATTTTGCATTTAGAGAAGTCAAAAGTAGTCAAACTGAAATGTTATTACGATATTTACTTACGTGTAATGCAAAAACCATTGAAACTGCAGTGCAATTTTCACAACTCTGCCTCTCAAGCCGCTATGGCCAAGATGGCATTTCGCGTTTTTCTCGGTCCTGCCGCTAGAAGTCGCATGATCGCAAGCACTGCCTGATACGGTCGCGATCATGCAATATCTAGCGGCACGACTGAGAAACTCGAAATACCGTGACATATTCCATCGTGAAGATGAGCCTCATCGGTCAAAATCAGAAAAATCGCAGTGTATTGGTGCTACAGAATAGCACCGACTTTCCCGTATGTTTTCTATTTCCTTTGATCTCGGCTAGCTATTAGGGCATGCCACATACTCTTTTGCCAGCTGCCATCTATCGCCGCCCAAAGTACATTTTTTGACATATTCTTAATTTGCCGGTTGCAATGCTAATATATGGATAGATAAGTGAACTTTCGTTCAGTAAATATATGTATGTTCTATACCTCGCAACACGGACAAAAATAATGATTATCAAATAGGTTTTGTATCATTTCTAAAAGTCTAAACACAAACTCCACTAAATAAAAAATATTTATCTTATCACTGCCACTATCTCGTAGCTCACCAACAATGTAGTTTTCAAATATCTCTTGCGGCATTGTTGCGCAAATTTCTATAAAGCTTTGCGGATTGCTTGATAGAAATACATACATTGAATATACAAAGAGTAAATTATAATTTTAACAAACATTTTTTATAAATTATTATAAAATATTATTTTTGTTCGACGTATAAACCTCGTAGAATCCTATTTGCTTCATAATTGTCCTAAATATTAAGAATAACATTGAGCGACTAATTTTGACGTCCAATTACTTCGCAAATACGCATATTTTGGAAAAATTCAACATGACCTTATTTGAATATCTGTTTTTGATTAGCATAAGTCATTACGAAAACAAGGTACATACCTTCCATCCATACGGTGGTGATTCTGATATTCAAAATCACTCTTCTCGAATCTATACCATTGCACTGGGCAAATTTCAATATCGTCAACTTGCGCAGTTCTAAGGTTTTCAAACCGAATAACACTAGAACACCACTATTAGCGAACAGAATTCGACGCGATTAATATATTAAATAAATATAGTAATTTATAAACAAATTGTTAAATTTACTTCATTCTTTCATTTTCTAGGCAGGAGGATTACATCTCATTGGCGGAATATCAATGAGTGCAATTAGCACTATCCTTTCGAAAAGTTCGAAGAAAAAAGTTTCTGGGTTTCTGAAAATGCGTTATTTTGAGCTAGTTTTCACAGAAAACGGTTGAGTTTTCGAGAAACTTTACTAAACATTATTTAAAGCACATGTACTCATAAATTTAATCATGTGAACGAATCGCCACCAATGTAAATAATAACGACGTGAGAGACATGTCAAAAAACATTCATTTTTTAATTTTTGAAAAAAAACAAAGAATAGAGCAATATGGCGTTTATGTCATCTCATAAATTACGTTAGGTTCTATCCTTACCAAAGTTTAAAGAAAAATCTGGAGTCGTTTTTGAGAAAATCTTGTTTTTGTAATTTTTTAATATTGCACGCAATATTGCTCGAAATCAACAAAAATTATTTTAAAAAATGCACAGGACCTTAAAGAAAGAATTAATTTCTATCTTCAATTTTGTTGTTGTAGGAAGACGTCGAATCTGAATTCTTTCAATTTTCGAAAAATCAGAGTTTTCAACGAACATGCAACCTGTGCCATTCTTCAGGGGCTTTATGTTAACTACCCCCCCCCCCCAAATTAAAATATCGGTTTCAAATTCAAGAGGCCATGAGATCAGTCAAATGAAAATATAATGGTTGTTAATGACTGAGAAACGATGATTTGACAACTTCTGGTGAAATCAAATACTGAATATCTAAGGACTTTTATGAAAATGCTTGAAAAGGTAACAATATTTTGTTCGTAAAATTGAAATTTGCTTCACGTAGCATTTTTAACACACAAGTTTTAAATGTTTTCGACATACTTCATTTATAACTTAAAACGGCAATACGAATTGGAATAAGTATAAAAGTGTGTGTACCACACGCCAAATAGATCACGTTTCCGAGAGATATTAGTGAGCGTGACAGACAACTGATGAGAATCCTCAATATCCGTTTACCAATATAAATACATGTAAATATATATTTTTTACAGTGATTTACAATACTTGTAAATAAATCACTGTAAAACATAATTAAAAGTTATGAATTCCCTTTTCTATTTTTATTTTTCAGTCGAAGCATCTTTTCATTTCCCTTAAATTCAATCACACATAAACAACTCCAAAACTCCAACATAATCAATTGTACAGTGTTTCTTTGAAAATAAAAAGGAAAAATAATAAACCAATGGTAAAACTCTGGAAATCTTTGCTTACGGCGGTAAATTGTACATCCTCGGACGTTTCTTCAATTCGAAGAGTTAAGAAACAGCCCGAAGGTAGCGCGCCTATTCAGGACACAAATCTCGGAGGAGCCAAAAGGCGAGAACCTCGAGAGGGCCTGCGGCTCCGTTGAGGCGGGCGCCACGAAGCCTGGGAAAGCCCCAGGGCGGCGCGAGGGCGGCGAAGGCGCGGCGGGGGCGGGACGGGGGCGGGGCGGGGGCGGACGGGTGGAAAGCTAGGGCGCCGCCGCAGCCGCCGAAGCATAATTCAAGATTGCAGGGCGGCCGAACACCGCCGACCGGCACGCCGACCCCGCCGAGAATTATAGTGCGGCTTCCGGCCGCAAGAACGCGCCGGGGCGAGAGGCGTGGTGTGCGGCATGCCGCAAGGTAATCCGCCCGCGCCGAATCGGATAGGATCGCCGACTATTCGATGGATTTCGAGGTTTGCGGACCATTAGCAGCGACGGCGGGAACGTGACGACGCTGTTGATTTGTGGAACAAAGTTCTGGGAAGCAACTATGCCCACTGTTTACATTAATTAGTTATTGTTAAGCCTTTTCGGAATTTTGGAAATTTAAAGTCTAACATTTTTTTATTAAGTACAATAAATGTTGCAATTTATGTGGAACTGGGAATTATTTGACAATCTAGAGAACATTTTCTTTTGAAAAAGAAAACCAACAAGCATATATTCAGAATACACACAACGATATGTTACATTAAATTCTGACAATAGGATACGATTTTTAAATATCAGCAAATTTGATCACAAACAATCAATTAACATAAAAACACTGAGCATTCAGTATGTACCTTATATTCATTTATTATTTTTCTGTCACACAAGAACTGTAGAAATGAAGGAAGTATATTGTTAGAAACTACAAAATTATTTATTATTCCTAATCATCTGTTTCATTTATAAAGAATTCTGGTATTATTGCCACAAATAATTTTGCTTTTTATTGTGAGTTAAGAACTCAGTTTTATGAAAGTCATTCTCCTTGGAAATCTAGGTTATTTCTCCTTGCCGACCTACTGTAGAAATTAAACTGTAGAATACTAACGACGTACGCAAACTTCACTCATAGCCCTACCCATAGAACAATTTCCAGGAAAATTATAACTTTTTTGTCAGATTGCACCGCTAAAAGAATTAAGGGAGCAAAGTTGGAATAAGCTTCCATCCGGGCAACGTCACCACTCTAAGCCGGCTAGAGAGCTGTAAAATTCCTCTGGTAATTTGCTCGGCTCCGTAATTCCGTTGCGGCACGGCCAAGAAACAAAAGCACCGGACTCTTGCGCTTCGCCGCGCAGCCAATTTGGCCTCCAATTGCGCCCTCCAGGTGCGGCGGGGATGCGAGTCATGATGGAGGAGTTGAGAAACAGGAAAGTGGTGGTAGTGGTGGAAGTAGTGGAGATGGTGATGGAAGTGAAAATGGTGGTGGAAGTGAAAATGGTGGTGGAAGTGAAAATGGTGGTGGCGGTAGTGGTGACGGAGGAAAAGTTGAGGGTGGTAGTGGCGGTAGGAAAGGAATGTGGAGATGGTGGTGGAGAATGTGGAAAGATGAGGAAAGTGGAAGATCTAGAGACGTTGTAAGTATTGGAGAAGGTAGAAACGGTACAGGTGGAAGCCGCAGAGGATACTAATGTCGTGGTGGTGATGATCGTGGTGATGGTTGTAAAGGTTCAGGTGGTGGTGGTGATCGTGGTGATGGTTGTTGTGGTTGAGGTGGTGATAAAAATTATGATAGTGGAGATTGTTGTGGTGATAGTAGTAGTGGTGGTGATGGAGGAAGAGGTGGTGGTGGATATATTAGTGGTGAAGGTAGTGATGGAGGAGGTAGTGTTAGTGGAGGTGATGGTAGAAGTGGAAGTGGTGGTAATAGTGGAAGAGGTAGTACTAGTGGTGGCGATGGTAATGGTGGTAACAGAAAGTGATGGGGGACGTAGTGGCGGTGGAGATAGTGGTGTTAATGGTGGTGGTGGTTATGGTGTTTGTAGTTACGGTGCTGATAGTGATTACGGTGATGGTGGTGGTTACGGTGGTGATGGTGATTATGGTAGTGGTGGTTGTGGATTGTGGAGAATGTAGTTAGCGGATGGTGTGGGAGATGTTCAGGATGGAGTGGGCCAGGTGACACTAATGGTTTTAAGGATAGCTGTAGTTGATGATTTCAAAAACTGATTATATGGTCGTATGAGCTCAGAAAAACAAACCGTATATATTTTACAAGAGCACTAGTATGTATGTGGCCTAACACTTGTACACTTGCACTTGTAGCCAGACCAAATCCACGACGCAAGCAGATATTGTTAGATTGATGCACGAGGTCCCATAAACAGACATCATAATCAATTTCTTTCCTAATACGTAGTGCGCTACGCGGTAGATAGGAGAGAATGGTATACAGTGATTTTTGCACTGTGATATTGAGGCGCATTGCTATTATATTTTCTTTATGAAAACGTCTAATATGAATATTATGTATATATTATTATAACTATATATTATTATATATGCAAAAATTGTTATAATTATATATTATTGTATATGCAAAAATAGAGTTGCAGTTTTCCGTTACAGTCGTTTCAGTTTCTGTAGTTGTATAACGAAAGAAAAGTTCACGTAGGTTAAGAATGCTACATACGTTGAAGGAAATACGTGACGCTCGTTCCTTGTCTTCCTTACCCTCAGGCGTGGATAATAAATAAAAACAGAACTCAGATTGGGAACACCGGTAGCTGGCAAAAATTCATAAAACGCCAAATAAATACATACTCGTACATACATTACTGAGTGTAATTAGTGTTTGTGTCCAAAACGAGAAAACAGAGGAAGGGAAAAAAGCGCGCGGTCCATGGCCCGTTTGTTAGTGTTCTGCTACGGCATTCGCCTGGTATTGATCGGAGAAACCACAGTAAACTATCGAACAGGGTAGTGGGCCGCTAGAATTCTCCTCCAGACAGCGGTTGCCTTCACCTAGAGTCGAAAATCAGCCCGGACCGGGACACGAACCGCAGGCCCTTCCGTTCCGAGTCACTGCAGAAACAGCTGTAACGCTGGCTCGGAGCTGAACTCAGCCGGTAAGATGACTTCGGAGATTCATCTACATCAGCGTTGTCAAGGTCGATGCCACGAGTGCGAGTCCGTGGCACGAGTGCCACGACGAAATCGCCTCTCCACGCAGTTCATAACCCCGCCGCAAGAGACAACGCCATCACTATTGTAAAACGGCGGGGTTGCTAATAGTTTTCTCTTCCGACGCTAGTGGCGCAGAGAAGCCCGTGGCATGACTCGGTGCCGCGAGGTGCGCCACTGCCACCAGTAGAAGACCTTGACACCACTAATCTATATTTTGATCACGATCGAGAACTTATCTTACGTGGGATGGAACAAGCAAACACCAGGGATATGTCCACAATACCTGAAAACTCCCTCCCAATGACAGAGCGCTTCACCCATCGACCAGCCAACCGAGGTCGCGCCCATCGGCTTTCTCCGCCTCCGAGCTGCCGGGCGTGGCGTGGCGGACAGTGAGGACCGCCTCTCTCCATCTAACTTCGTCTCGAGGACGGCCTTCCTCCACCACGACGCTCTCCCGCAGAGTCTTGATTATTCATATTGCTGATTCAGTAAACATGCCGCCATTTCCATTTCCAAACAATTCCCCCATTGCTTTAATGCAGATTACTCCAAGGCGCGAGAAAGACAGCAAGGGCCTTCGCTAAAATAAAGCCAAGATAATCAAACCCTCGCCCGAAGAGGAAAATCTCCTTTCATTAAAATGCAACCCATTAGCGAATAATCCGCGTACTTGGCGGCGGGCCGTCGCTGAGTGCACGGGACTCTTCGTCGTACTTCTGCGGCATCTACACAAGGGAGATCGTAATTCCCAGGGTCAGACACAGAGCGATGTTTTGAATGGGATGATACAAATGGAACCCCGATAATGAGAACAAGAGATGTTTGCTATTCTGCAGCACGCTTCTGTGAAAGAAGGAGTAAATTTATTTGCCCCCTCCGGCCCTCTTACAAAATCAACGTTTGCATTTTTAGGTCGAACGAACGCTTCTTGCTTTGCTAACTGAAATAAATTTCCATACAAATTGTCTATATGTGCGTAAAATAAACTTGACAGAAGATACGATAAATGTTAATAAGTGACACTAGTTGCCGCAAGGATATATTTAACTTTCCTTCTTTATCACAGCGTAATTGCAAGAAGGCAGAAGAAAAAAATGAGATGCAATAAGAAATGAATTGCAAAAGCTTACTTCATTTAATTAAATTCATTTTACATTTCAAATAATATTTTTACATTCATTCATCTACAATTTCTGCATATAATTCACAATTTTCCTCTGTTATTTGAATCCAATATCAAACTTTACTGAGAACAATGTATAATAAACACTTGTCTTTTGATAAAAGCATCCAAAGCAAACTACGACTACAAGAGGAGCAGTATTCACTTCTCTTTAGTTGAGTTAATTAGTTTTCTTACAAATATGAGGTAGTAAAACAAAGTCTTCACAATATCCATATTTAACTTTTGACATGAAAAAAGTTCAATGTTTTCATATAAATATTTTTCTGAAATTTGATACCATGTTACATGATAAGAATACTGCTAGAAATAATAAATCTAAAAAGTGCACACAGTATTCAAGATAATCTGGCAGGCCTGTATTCAAGTGACTTTGGTTTCACAAATACACAAACAATGCAAATCAGTGTTATTATTGAGAATAGATCATATCAAATGCGTAAGTACCAGTCCGAAGAGTGAAAGTACACTAATGCTAAGTACACTAGTACTTTGTACTAGCACTGTCACCCTTCATACTTTCCTTTTGTACTTTTAGACAATTTACAAGTAATAAAATATCACATCAATAACACTGATGAAAATAATATAATGACAAAAATTTTAAGAAAATAATTTTTAAACGGAGATCATTGCTATTTCTAAGTCTCCTTGTATCAATGTTCATTTCACAGATATATGTATCTATTGCTTGCAACCAAACTTATCCTGACAGATCAAATTCGTGGGTCTAATATTACGGTTAAAGATATAGTCAAAGCAGAAAATATATAGGCAGTACCTTCTTCAGCTGCTAGAAAACAAATGTATCTATCACTACAGGCCAAAAGGTCACGTATACAGTGTGATCATACCTTGAAGAGAAAGAGACAGAGAAAGAGACAGAGAGAGACAGAGAGAGAGAGAGAAGTCTGGGAATTACAGAATAGTATCTATCTGTGACCAAACAGTGGAGAAAGTACCAGTTAAAGCAGCGATGGAATACAATTGAAAGCAGTGTCTGAAAAAGTTGCGGTAGTGTTCATAATGCTGAATTGTGGTAATATTTCGTATGGAAAGTACGAAGATGTTTCAAAATATTTAATGACATGAAGCTATAATTTGATAAATAGTACTCTAAATGTATAAAAATATATAATTATAAATACATCCTCAATTAACAAAATGTATTTACTAAACAATAAAAATAAATGTTATTAGTTTTACAGTAAATAATTACGAAAGTCGCGTACTTTTTTTGTGATTTGTACTTCAAATATTCTTTCACGTGACATATGTGATGATATATAGAATATGCAAAACGTTCTTATATATCTATATTTCACAGAATATCTAACGAAATTGCTTTGAATTTTCTAAATTAAATAAAAACTATAGTTGCAGGAATACCTATTTAAAGTACATATTTTTCATTAAAATGTCAGAAACATAATATTACACTCTAAGAGTCTGGACAGTTCAAAATAAAGTTTTACCAGTCGCAACACTGATCGTATCGAATCGATGTCAATTAACATCGATCGAATGATCATGTGTCAATGGGAAAATGTCTAATGACTTACTTCTATGTGACCATCGCCGTTTTGACTGAGCTATTAATACACAAATGTTAAATTATTATTTGTAGGAATTCGTGTGGTGTTTATATAGTTCTCGTTATCGCAAATAGAAATATGAAACTACACCAGATATTTTCTATTTCTTCTAAATTATTATAAAAGTATCACAAGTGAAAGAGCTATTCGTAAAAATGGATTGTTAGAGTTTGTTATGAATAGATTAGAATAGTCGAGAATATTACGTTTGTAATTATGAGCGAAATTATACATAATATAAACCTAAATGTATCAGAAAATTCACTTTTATATTAAAAAATATGAGAATAAAAGAAAGTATGACGTGCATCAACGCTACGAGAATAGAAACCATTACATTACTGGTTGTTCACGATGACGTCGGTGATGATCGTGAGGTTAGCGGCACTAACACTGGGACAGTGATTAACTCAGTGATTATAGCAGGAGCTACGGTGATGATAGTGGGAAGCAGAGTGTTCGACTCGAAGGGCAGTTACCTGTGACAATGGTAACTACGATAACGACGGCAGGACGGAAGCGAGCAGTGACGGCGGGAGTGAAAGCGTGGGGATGGGAGAGGCGGCTGCACCAGACGTAGCTAATCCAAATCGATCCAGGCCGTTCGCCGAGCAGTACTGCGGTGACCTCCGCCCACCCCCTTCGCCCCACCCTGCCCGCCCCTCCCCTCCTCTCCTCTCCTCCGCGCCGCGCCGAGCCCACCGTTCCGCCATGCGTATGCGACTGGCGCCGGCACTTATGCCGCTCGAGATGGCGCACATGCGTCCTATCGCGTTGCCGGAAACAGCTCCGGCGCAATTAGGTAATTGGTTCATGTCCTCATGATCACTGAACACAGTCGCAGATGTACAGGGGGCTGTGGTTACATACATTTCACTGAATCATGGCATTTATCACACACTAAGATTAAATGTAAAGAATGGAGTTTGCTTTGTTTTGCTTTATCTGTGTTCAAGGTCTTTTGGACTCAAAGAATGTCATTTATTACTAAAAATATTTTTTTAGATAGCCCTTGGTAAAAGTAGTTTCTTTTAAGGAGAACAAAGCGTGCTAAAAATTCATTTTTTAGGAATAATGCTAGAAGTGAGAGATCCTCAAATGTTCAGGTAAAACTGAGACCGCCACACTGAAAACAAACAACTTTCATCTAATAGAATCAGCTTCTATTGACCTTACAGTAACAGAGTGATTTGTATGCTCGAATTAAAATAACATGAACGTCAGTAAGACTGCCTAAAATACAGTGTATGACACACACGGGAAAGTGGTTTTAAATTGCTCGTAAAATTACGCCACTCAGCCTATCAGCCTCGTGTCGCAACATTTTGTATTCGCAAAAATTCCATTTTTACCTCTCGTATCGTAACTATTTCTTTTAATATTTTTATTATTTCTTGATATCTAGCTTGTTTTATTAATTCATATCGCTCTCAGGTTCGTTTCAAAACTTGAATGTTTTACAAGGTTGTTGAACAACTCAAGCATGCAACAATCTTTGTCAACAAGCATACCAATGACGTATACTTTATCAATTTTAATACGATTAATAACTAATGTCAATTCAGGACAGTAAGATCTACTTCTAAAATATTTATATAAGTCAAGGGCCAACATAGTTTATGCTCATTTTGTACTCTTCAACACTTCGTAAATGGTCAATCAGGTATTTTTCTACGTTTAAATTATATCTCTTCTAGTGACATTTGTGGTATTATAAAGGACACAGTAATCGTGGTATTATAAAGGACAGAGTATACAGGATTCAAATGCTAAGCTCTGATAAGTATTGGAACACAAAGCACGTCGAAGCGAAGGTAACTTCACTCCCATTCTCTTCAGTGCTCTCTCAACCGGTGCCAAACAGGTATCTCCCGGATTCACTTTTTGAACTCGAATGGGCTTCCTGGTTGGAGGAATAAGCCGGCGGGGCGCTGTGTTTGCATCCCCACTCCGCTTCGCGTTCAGTACTGCGCCGTGCCGGGCTCTGCTGCTCGGCAGCAGGATGTATGGCCTCCGATAGCTACAGCAATGCATCAAATACCTGTCGATGAGCACGACACCTATCGATACATGTGAGAATGTTACCGAGCACGCAGAAGCGCTCGGAACTTCATTTTGTGACGCATGCTCAAACCAGAATACAACGGATTTTCCTCGCCCAAATTTACTCGCCGTATAGCAATTTCATTGTACTATTGACGCACGCGGCGAAGTTAAACCATTGAAGCACAGTTATTTACCCAACATCAAATATGAACATTACAAATAAAGTTAACATACTAGTTACGAATGTGAAGTAAAAGAGTCCAGTTAAAAGCAGTAAACGATGATAAATATAGGACACAAGAGAATCTCATAATAAAGAAAGAAAATGAAAGTAGAACGTCGTATGGAACGCGTTTTTGAGTCTTAAAGAGGAAAATTGTTCCTGAGGTTATTTAAATATTATTATTCATTTTATTTGACTTTGCAGTTTTGTTCTAGTCGTATATTCTTTATTGAACGTCAATCACAGCATGCCGTTGTTGATGTTGACTTTATTAAAACTGAGTAACTATTTACTTTGTATTCATGAACATTACAATTTTTATTGAAAAATAATAAACTAGAAATCTGGGACACAAACTGCCAATTGTTGGAAAGTAATTTAGGAAGTACCTAGAGTAAGTAATGTAACATTGCATAACTTTGGCATCATTTCCTTCAAGGAGGTCTGGTAACACAAATCAAATTCGTCCTCATCTAACAGAAGAGTAAAGCAATTCCATCACACTTCATGTCGCGTACTGTTTACAGCACTCCCCGACGCGAACACAAATTAACCTGATTCGCCGCACAAGAAATTACGAGGAAGCGGCAGCTGCAACGTCAGAACGACGGCAGGCGCTGCTCTCCAGCAACCGCCCCAAAGACGCGAACCATGTTCATTGCGAAGTACAAGTTCGTTTCGTTCAGGAGAACAGCCATCAACGCAGCTAGTCAATTAACGACCACTCGGGCACGCAACGCAAGGCATTGCAACCCCCGACCCGGGCCCGCCGCCCTGCCCCGCACCCCTCGCCTCCTAATAAACTCGCAACTCCGCGAGAGGCGGCGAGGTGCGAGCGAACGCCGGGGTCGAATTTTAATGAGCCATCTTCGCCAAGTACTAAACGGGCCATTAGGCGGAAGCTGTGCCGCGCGCCGCCTCCGATAGGCGTCGCTCGCGTCGCCGTCCGCTTCGCTGCGCTCTGGCGCGCGGTTCCGCCCGCCCCTACCCGCGCTGCGCCGCGCCACCAGAGAATGGCTGCCGCTTCTGCCATTGTTTCTTCACTCGTCTGCGTCGCCTCTGGAGTCCATTACGTAGGCTTTGCCGATTTCCATACACTGTAGGCCAGTGTTGTCAAGGTCGATGCCACGAGCGGGAGTCTGTGGCACGAGTGCCACAACGAAATTTCCTCTTCATGCAGTTCATTATCCTTCCACCAGAGACAACGCCATCCTTATTGTAAAACGGCGGAGTTACTAATAGTTTCCTTTCTCGACGCTAGTTGCACAGAGAAGCTCGTGGCATGGCACGATGCCACGCATACCACTGCCACCAGTAGCAGACCTTGACACCACTGCTGTAGGCACTCAGTACATCCGTGCTGTATCTGAAGGCCTTGATTCCTCTATTCCTTGACCAATCACTGCACTACGATGGATATTTCAAACACTATTTGAAATGAATTAGAAAATAATTTATTGCACTTATTTGAAATCATGTTATCCCAAAAGTCTTACGGCCACGGAGAAGGAGTATGGTTTTCGTTATATCCAAAGAGCAAATTGAGTACAACTGCTAAAATAAGCTATAAGCTTCGGACTAGAGGTCTGCATTCTCCGCGATTTGTACCGACCAGCGCTCGCTTGCCTCTCTTCTCTCGAGACCACACGCTCGACTGTCCTTCGCAGCCGGTTGCGGACTCGCCGGCCGGCGGCCGACCGAGACTAGGTCGATTATCGATAACCGGTGGACCCCTTTCAGGCGAATTGCGTCTCGCAATAATCAGCCGCCACGTCCGAGTAAATATCTAATGCCAAGTTTCAGGAAAAGGAAGGAGTATTGCATGGTTTTTAAAATAAATGACCAGTAATTTCGTTTTTTCAAAAAATATTATATAGACGAATTTTAATAATAATTTTCAAATAATAAATTTTAATATAAAAAAGAATAAAAAGCTTTAAAAATCGACTGCTGGACAACCTCAAGTGGATCTATTGCATTTCTGCCTGTGAATTCAAAGAAAAGGCATTCAAAAGTTTTAGAGATAAATTTCGTTCTTTGTAATGACTAGACATCGGATGTTTAGGAAAATGCCTATTTTATTCCAATGAATTCAACTAATAAAATCATTAATTTTCCTTCATTTTATGTGGTGTAAATAGAAATGCTCTGCTAAATTTATATACAAGTGCAATGAAATATATTAGTTCCTTTCGCTTCCAATTTTGTATTTTTGTTGCCTTTTTCCAAATATTTTTGTTGTTGTTGTTGTTGCTATTGTTGTAATTTTCAGGCATCTGAAATCCAGGTCTTAGTTTCTTAACCCGGCAGTAGGCGCGCGGGTTGCTTCAGTCACCCCAGCATTGTTTTTGAGCTCATTGTACCTTTAGTTTTATTTATAATCTTGCGAGATTCTCAATACCTTTCGAGAAAAGCTTTGTGCCCATATCTCGACCCTTTTCTTTCAACTGCTTCCTGTCCTTATCTGGAAATTTCGTCGCAAAAGCGATGGCGCGCTGCGTGGGGACCACCGAGTCACCTCGCGCAACCTTTGTTATCGCTTCTTGCCACGCTGTTCACAGCAGTTCACCCAAAGGAAGGAGGTCTCCTGGAGCTTCATTACTACTCCACAGAAGTCAATGATTCACAATTACAGCTTTTATGATTTTTTAATTACAATTAATTGCTTATTGAAACGAAAAATAATGAAGTAGTTGAAAAATATTGTACTCATACTTATAAAACTTTATATGCATCATTTCGTGAATACATATTTTTGCCGAACTTAAAATAATGTTAAACAAGTGTGTATATAATAGTAAATAATATATTTTGAATTATTGAGTTGAATAGGCTGATGTGCTGTGAGCGCTGTTTGGCCGCCGACTGAGTCGACCAATTCAGAGCGGCTTACATCAACTATTTCACAATAAATTATTACGCCCAATGACAAGACGTTTTGACGCAAGGAATATAGTACCTACCTCATTTTTGTTTAGGTTATGCGTTTTTCTTATATACTCGCGAAATTATGACCAAATATTCATTGTATTTAATAAATATGCCTTATATTCGGGTTTGTAAGAAACTTAAATGACATTACAATTGGTTCGAAACGAATTATTTTCTCGTAAGCACTATAAATATAAAAAAAACAATATAAAAATCCATGCAATAAAGGTTTAAGTTTATTTTCAGACTCTTTGTTTGCCTTAATTCTTACAAAAAAATTATTGTTTTGTCTCTATAAGTTATTTCCATTCAATGGATAAATTGTTACTTTTCAACGAATTAATCGTTTAATTGAAATTTTATTTTCTTTCGATTACAATGAATTGAAAGAGTTTTGCGATCTCTACGCGCGGCGACTTTATATCCCGTACATGCATTCAACGGCGAAGCTACCGAGCAGTCCGGTGCCGCGGGTCGAGCGGCCGAGAGCTCGGGCGTTCGGCGACTCCCGAGTCTGGGAGACGCTCGACTGTTCTGCAGCTGAGCGCGAGCCGCAAGGCGGCCGGTCGAAATGTCCGTTAAACAGCTATCTCTTCCCCTCCGAGCAAGGTTCCCCTCCCTTCGCCAAGCGTCGGCGCGGAGCCCGAGAGTCTCGAGCGGTTGTTTTCGCCTGATTGCAGAGCTCTACTTCCGACTATATCACTTGAAATAAGCGAATAATTAAATAACTTTGTATAAGAAGCTTCTTTCGCTTTACATACTAGTTAATTCTAGACTAAAAACTTAGAAATAAATGTCCATACTCCTAGAATGAAAAATAACATGTATTTCGTAGTATTTTCATACCTAATTAATTGAATGTAACTAGACTAGGGTGTAGAAAAATAACGCGATATTGTAACGAAAAACCCCTCTCACTTGTACTGATATCGATCACGCCCACTAAACAGGCGCCAATGCAACGAAAAAACCCCCTTTCCTATTTACTAAAACGCCCTACGAACTGGGCACTAATGTAATGAAAATCTCCCCTCTCAACTCCTATTGTTGATCACGAAAAACTTCCTTGCTGATCACCTGTAATATCTACAATGCACACCACTGTGCCCCCCCTTTTTACTATCCGGAGTTTTCCTGTTTACATAAATTTATCAGGGCGGGCCGTGATTTGTTCTCTACAGAACACAAGCGCCACGCCAATGCAGGGACCAGGATCAGCTAGCTATGTGATAAAAACACCGGTTACGTAACATCAAAACGAGAACTCAAAATCTCGTTTGTTTATTTTCTTTTAACCAACAGAAACATTAATACCCTCATAAAAGAATCAATACCACACAACATCAACAAAACACGATATCATAAAAATCACAAAAATCAATAAACATATTATACCCAAATGTTATTACGAAATAATGAGCTCAATACTGTGGCCACACCCATTACATTGCAATCCCCCCAAAATGTTTCCAGTTTTGGCTTTGTAAACCATTTATTCTTCCCAAGAGCAAAGAAATCAAAGTCATTGACTTCACTGGAGTGTTGCAAAACAAAAAAAAATATTCCACTTCCCTTGCGTTGTTAACCAAGCGGCGACCAGGTCCACACACACACGATCTCACGCCGTCATGCGTAAGAACTCTGCTCCACTGCTGCCTGCTAGCGCCGAATTACCAGTGCCCCCCAAATTGGCACTGACCACGGCGACGATATGCAAAGACGCGCTCGAGTCTGCTGCACCTCGGCACACCTCGTTCGGCGACACCCGCTTCGATTTTTCAATGGTCGAAGTAACACCAGTTCCAAACATTAGTGGAAAAACTTTCAAAATTCACAAAACTCAAAATTAGGATCGCGCGTGGCATAGCTTTATATATTACCACTAAAATAGTTCACATCACACGGCATACAGTTCCGCCACCTTGCGAATACAAGTCCGAAGGAGCAACACCTTCTCGAAATTTATAAGTTCGCGTGTTAAAATAATATCACGAGTGACGCGGAGTACAACTCGCCACGAAGTTATTCACTCCTCTCACAGTTTATAATAGTTCACTAGTACGAGTCCAGAAGAGAACACTTCATCAAAAATTACAAATCCAAATTTTTTAAAATTATTCTTGCAACAAGCGACGCGGATTCTGCCTCTCGCTACCAAGCTATTCCCTCGTCTCTCTCCCATTGTTGTCCTAAAGCATTTATAGCTTTTTTCCGAACAAAACAATAGCGCCTCTACTGTCTTCTGCTTTATAACTTATAAAAATAGTTTATTATTAATTTCTAACACTTCCTGGATTGTCTTATTATATTGTAAAATTCCCAATTAAAATTTCGTATCCATTCCACTTCTTAGACATCACTTTTCTCGCTTCATTTTGTTAAAAGAATGCTTTTTCGTGCGTCTCATGCCTACAAACATCGCTCGTTTATTTCTCAATTAACTCATGTAACATAATGTTTATCTATTAATGTTCGGCGTCCTAAAATTGTGTCACCACGTTTATAATTTGGCCCGTATTCCACGGAATACTTTGGTATATGCCAAATCTCGGTAGACACACTAGTTTTCGTTTAATTTATTAATATATCCAAACTTTTCTGAAGGGACGTCACGACCATTGTTGTTTTAGTTCTGTAACATGTTAAAATCAATGTCATGATCACAAAACTCGCGATATTATGCGTTTCTGTGACCCGATTTAGCTGAAACAAACTTTATTGTGTTCCTTATAATTTTGTGCGTTGACTAGTAACATGCAACCATTAATTAACCACGGCGTTCACATGCTCGCCTGAAATACTCGTTTTCTCTTAGATCACCTTCACTTGTTTTTCTATATTCCGCTCTGGAAGTTTCTACATAAAGTTCTATACCCGGTTCATAAACCAATGGTCACTTCATGTTATCTACCTATTTCATTTGTAATAGATGGCTAAACTATTACAATATTCACTACTAAAATTGTAAAAGACATTTTTGAATGGAATAAGTTAAATGTAAACACATTGTCAGATATAGTTAGAAATAATTATTACAATCTACGTCAGTCACAACCAGATCTGCAATTCACTGGATTATGTTTGAAAACACTTTAACCCCAAATGTAACAATTTATATTTCTTTCCTCACTCTTGTTTCATGTAATGAAACCAATTCATATCATATTGTGCACTGGAATGTTCCTTGTATTATTTCAATTTCTTCTTTAATTTCTTTCACCTTGTTTTCTTCTTTGCCAACTGCCGTAAGGTGTAAAACTATGTTGTTGTTTTTTTTTTTACTTCCAGATAATCACTGATTTTCCAACGTTGCTCTTATGTTACACTATTTTTTTTTCAGAAATGTTTTTTCACTGAAACTTATCACTTGAATGAACCAGCTAATTTGATCTCAACATTGTTCATCGTGAATCGTCTCTCAGGAAGTGATATTTTCAACATGCTTCGGCCGCTGGATATTTACACGTTATCGTCCCAGTTTTTGTGTGCCCAATATACACATTACACGTCCTAAGCTAACAGACAAGGTGCGCAGCGCATACGTGTATTTGACGGAGTACGCCACAGGCGCTCCCATAGGTTTGTTTCGATACGGTGCAGCCTCCAAAGTAAATGTGCTACAGAACGGACACCACCCACACTAGCAAGAACAAATATCATAGAGCAGCACGATATTATTTCTTGATTACATTGGATCATCACGTATTGCATTGAACAGGACTAGTTTCCGATCATAATGTGTGAAAATATACACAGATATAAACATTATTAACACATACAAAGAATAATATGGACCAAAATGATATACTGTGTTGCAAAGAATATGTTTTTTATCAAATTTTCATTAAAAGAAAAAAATATTCAAAATTCCTTACAGATAAATGAGTTAAGCTAAAGCCAAATAAAAATAAACAAAATTATTTTGTAGAATTACGAGAAGCCGATTTATTTTAATCTTAATATGGCAATTGCCTTATGAAACGGAGGTCCAAATCTGCTTAGCCCAGCAAGAAGTTGCGAAATGATTTACTTTAGGGTTGTCCAACTGGCGGCCCGCGGCGCCATTTATTGTGGCCCGCGAAAGGTTATTAGTCAAAAGTGGCAAAAAGGATTTTTGGCTAGTTATTTCAGGAATTCAAAATCATACGAATGTACTCCTGTCTGTTCCATCCTCCCCCTCACTTAGCAGAGTAGCCGGGCAAAATGCCGAGATCAACAATGTGGGGAAGCCAGGTGTGGGTGTAATGAAAATATAGCCCGCAACCGTATTGAAGGTTTTAGGCGTGGCCCGTAATGCCTTGGAACTTGGACACCCCTGATTTACTTCGACTAATAAATCACTTGCTGCTGATCCATCGCATAATTCCGGAAGGACTAAAACACTAACCAAGTATACTCATTCCTTAATCACCCTGATTACTCACCAATACCCATAAAACAAAGACTGACAAGAAAAATTTCGACACAATATCATTTCAAATATGCTTACATATGTTGGTATGTCAGTTTTCGTTTATAATGTAAATATAGGAATTATGGATAAGTACTGATGCTGTAAAATAATATATTTTTTCACTTCAAAAATTCATTTTCATAAATATATCTTTAAATTTTAATTCTGATGAGTAAATACGAATGTAACCTTGATATTCAACGCGTGTGATGTCTGATGTTTTTATTTCCACAAAATTATTCATATTTGTGGTACAAATAAACTGTAAATCTTCAGAAAAACTCGTTTGCATAAAAATATTCTTCCAGGAAACACAGTGAAAATAATCACATTAGGAGATGGTTGTCTGTGATAATAGACATGCGACTTGCAAAGGCACAGTTTCTTGGTATTCAACGCAAATATATTTAATTAAAAATGCAATTCCATAATACAAAATAAATACTAAATTTAATTTTGAAACACGCTCTATAAATAATTAAAACTACGGTGTGCGTTTCTACACTTCTACTTCTCCGTGTTTTAAAACAGTGCAGGTGACGTGCAATGCTATCCACGGAGGGCTGCCGGGGGGGTTTCCAGGAAATGAATAAATACAATCTTCCTTGCCCGTGGCGACGAGACTGCAAACCGAGCGCGGAGCCTCTGTGGCGGGCGCTCTTTGATCAGAGGCTCCGCTCCTCTGCGGCGGCGGGGCGGGCCCGCTCCACAGAGGCACGCGCCCGCTGCAGAGCGCGCGCAGAGGGCACTCGGAGATGGGGAAGGGCGACTGGCACGAGAGGCGGAAATAAGAGGGCAAGCTGGCACCACTGGTCAAAGAAGACTTTGATAGCGCATGGTTCAAAATGGAGATTTCAATTTTGTGAAAGAGAATATGGGAATTCTAAGGGGATAAAAATCATTATATTGTTTGTTTGTTTTTATTTTCTCGTATACGTACGCATATGCGAAGTAATATACGTAGTATAGGGAAAGTTATGTAATGCTGCGGAAAATTGATTTCGAGATTTCAACAGAAATATACGTTTTGGGAACCCCTTACAGCAAAAAGGGGTTTTCTGTGAAACATCCGTCCGTTCATCCGTCCGTCCGTCTGTGAACACAACTAGCGACTAAACCATACGTACGATTTTTTCCAAAAAGGATATTCCACGGTAGATATTTTTTGCTGCGAGCGGTCCGTCATATAGTGACGACGGTACTCGCCTCTTCATTTTGGATAGGTGGTTTCAATCCAGTTAGAAAGACGTGAAACGTATGCAGAATCAAGCAGATTCAGTCACATTTCCTGGGGGGTTACCTGAATATTTTGTACGAAATTACATTGAAACTTAACGAACTCAGTTACCATTAATTAATGATGTAATGATTACGACTATGATCATCATCACTCTACCATCAATCCTGGATTCAGATTAAACGGCGAACATATGAGAATCATACAATTCTTTGTAGCTAATTTCTCGACTTCGCAAATTTATAACGTGCTGAAGGATGTTTCGAAAAACAAAACATTTTTTACAGAAATTTTCTCGGATTTCTACTTTCGAGTTCGAATGAAAGTGATTGGTTTTTTACTTATATAAGAATATTTCTAAGCACAACATAGTAGCTATAATTATGTTATGTATATTTTGTACTGAACATCAGAAATAACTCGTTCTGAACTTCGAAAACGTATATTTATGTTTGGAAAGTGAAAAAAGTGCAGTTAAGATATTATAAGTGAGTTGGAATCAATTGCCTGCTATATATGTGACTCTAGTTAACAAGGAAAACGAAAGTTACTAGCATCAGTTTTATCTTCAGGTACATAAGCGTAGCTCTCATTTTAGAGTTAAGCAATTTTCAGTGACAGTTTTCATTTCGTTGTTTAGTGTAATCAACGAAGATATTTTGTTTTGATTCAAGTCGCCTCCGAACAAAATAATAGCATTTATGGATCTTACATTCAATTTATGGATATGGCTCATATTCTTAATGGCATCTTGCTAAGCTTCCTAAATTAAAGCAACTGTTAAATATTGCTGGTGGGCACACATTAATTATATTAAATGGTATGCATTAAAATAATTACATAACGACTAAGTATATTTAATTAAAATATAATGTACTGCACAAGAAAGTTTGCCTAAAGAAACATACTTTCACTCTCATCGTTTTATTGAATTTAAATGACCCTGTAAATTTCTCTGGGATTTTTTGCCTCTAAGAATGAAACGTTCTTTAATGACTGACAGCACCTCCTTTAGTCAACTAAAGTCCCAAGTACACATTCCTGGCAAGTACTAAAGAACCTTAATTTTATTCCTGTAACCTTGCACACGTACATACACACATTACCATACCTAAATCAAGGGGGGGGGGGTAAAAGGGAAAGATAATGAAAATTGTCCCTGAAGGCTGACAATCCTGTACAAAACAATAAAATACCTTATGAAGTTTCCACTTTTGTTTTACCACTTTGCTACAGAACGAGAAAACGTAATTTTTTCTCTGTTACGATTTTCTTTTTCAACAGAGAAATAATAATGGATCGATATAATTCTAGTATCTTTAAAAACTTCAGCGGATTTCCATGGATTTCTTCACAATTTTACTAAGCTAAAACACATTTTTTTTAAATCCCAAAATTTGGAAAACAACTTGATATTTTGACAAAATTAAAACATACCTATAAAGTTTGACTAAATATAAAAATTCCTGCCGAAAAGTTTTGTAAATATTCCCACAAACCGCGATTGATTTAGTGATTTTCTCTCGGCAGGTAGAACAAAATTGAACATTTTTTCGCTGCTTCTCATTTATAACATTTAAATGATTTAGGACAACATCCAATGTTCATAACGTGTCCGGGAAAAATTTAGTGTTCGAAAAGATTCTAGTTGCATTAGCGATATAAATTCAAAAATTGTTTGTAGCATCCCGGATTTCGGCTGCCATCTATCAGCACCTGAGAGGCATAAGTGTCTCCCGATGCCATTACCACTTCCTTGAACCTCCCGCTACCTCTTTCAATATTGACCTCTTCGTCCTCCACGAGCCGGCGCGGATTCTCCGTTACAGAAAAATATATCTCAGCAATGCCCCAACATCGGTCCCAATCTTCCCAAAGGAGGTAACGTTTTTTTAGCGGGATCTTTTTACCGTGCATATTTTCAGCCATGACGTTTCTGCAATCTACGTGGGAGATCTTAGGGAGGTCTGCCGCCCTCGATTTCAGAGCCACAAAGGGACCCATACCTCTTCCACTACCATCCGCAATGAACGTATGCCTGAGCGGTGTGGCGCTGCTGATAACTCGAAGCGCCGTCGCTTCTTTCTGACCTACAAAAATGCGCGCGCCCGCGCCCGCCCACCCACTCGAGGTCCCGACAAGACGCTGCTCCTTACTCAGGAATTTGCTTTCGAGGAAAAACGCGCGGGCTTGGAATGAAATTGGGACTAAGCGCTGCCGGTTCATCACTCGCGCTGGAGAAAAGCCAGGGAATTTTCCTTTCTTGATGGTAATATGACGGCAGGAGGAGGCGATGGCGGTGGTAATACGATGTAAGTGGAAGAGCACCCTTAAATAATCGGCGAGTACGAGTACCAGCTGGATTATTCCTTCGAGAGGAACACTTGTAGAGGTTTTGGCGTACAATACGAACGTTCCATACTTATTTTTAATATATGCTCGAGAATTATTGCATTTTTGTGACGGTCAATCTTGTTGTATAATATCAAAGAAACATGATTACTACAATATACGTCTCTACAGACCTTTTTTTCTGCGTGAATTGACTTGCTACTGGGGTAACACTACTGTAATTGTAAAGCTTTGTTTTGAATGTATGTAAATCATTAAAATTAAGGAAAAGTTTTTGTTTATCAGATTGTGAATAATAGTGAAGAAAAGTAAAACAACTCATTTTGCAGTCATTTTTTGTCAGTCAATGAATTTTATAATTTTTTACGTTTTCTTAAAATATTTTTTCAAAAGAAAATACGTAAACGAATGTAAAAAACACTAAAAACTGTCTACACATTGCAATATCACACAATGAACTTGTAATATGAAGTTTGTCATAGTTGTATGTAAGTTTGTAACGTGGAACAGTAACAGAAAAACAAGAAATACATTACTGTATTCGTACCACTTTCATCTGAATGTAGGAGTCTATTGTAATTTTCTTCTTTTAGTGCAAATCAATTCTTACAGTGTTATTCAAATTCAAATCATCGTGACAAATTGAGTCATTTTTATTTCTTGCGAAAACGTTCTTGAAATAATGACACCAGTCTTCCCTGGGAAATACAAGCATAACTGTGCTGACAATTATTGTATAATAGAAATTTCCCCATTATTTCAAATCCATAACAATAAAGTAGTCTTATTATGGTCGATATTTCTGCATCTTCTTTATTTTATAATAGTTGAAGGACAATATTCATTGGTGGAATGATCGCATTGAAACTGAATTATTTTGGAAAGTCGTCATCTGTATGCATAGAAATTCAAATAAACACGAGAGCCGCACTGGCATGCTTCTTCTGCCCATCGATAGCTCCGCCATGAATGATAACATGGTAATCGCCCCGTATTCGTGAGACAGTCCGTGCACGTTCGTTGGCAGACGAGAGGACGATCCTCCAGCCATAAAACAGTACCTATCGTAGCACCCCACTCGAAGGAAGAGCCGGAACAAAATCTATTAGAAAGAATTTAAATGTTCTGTGGTGTTTTCCATTAAAATGCAAACGAGTCTGAAACCTGGCGCTTCGTCAAGTTCCTCCATTTTAATAAGACGAACAGCGGAAACAAAACATTCCAGAAATAACGTCCTTGGAATTCCATCAAATAAACTAAGAAAGCGATTCGCGTTTGCACGGTATTCGTCGGATTTCCTTCAAGCGCACTGGTCACGAAACCTGACTCGAGTAAAACCCCTCGTGCTACTATTAAAAATACGCTAAATATACACTCTTGTATTCCGGCGGGAGGCCAAAGTTCGAAATTCTCGAAGATACCACACTCGGCATCGATTTCATGTCAAAGCAATGTGTCAAAGAACGTCCGCTTTTCATCTGAGTGGCGCCCAAGAACAATTCGGCCAGTGCGCTTGGGGAAGAAAAAGAAAAGATGGGATGAAACGTTGTGAAAGAGAGTGAGATGAAAACGAGAGACGTGGGGATACGGGAAAAAAGAACGATCGGTCGGGAAGAGGGAGGGAAAGCTCAAGCTGGGTCCGGAGCCGTCGGGCCATGCCTTCGCGCGGTGCAGTCGCCTTCACCGGGATCAGTCGCGTCAGGCGAACACGCCCCGCGGGACCTCGCAGGCTAAACGCTCTCGCACTTTTTTCCGACCGGGACTTCGAACCGTTTCCCGAGATCCGTCTGAGTTGTAGGGCCTGAGAGGACATCGTTTCTCTTCTAGCGGATTTCGCTCAAACGTGGTATCAGAGCCAAGAAAAATGTATACTATATATATTTCTCTCTCTCTTAGCAGTTGCAATGAGACGGAAGTCTATATTTCGAATGGAGGGAATAGAAGGAATGGAAGCTAAACCAGTGACATCAAGTAATATATTGTGAAGTATTTGATTGCAGAGTGTGGAGAGAAAAAACATTTAACGTGATTCTCATGTCGTTCAATTTTTTTTGGCACTGCCAAGATTTCTTTCAGTACAATTAGAATTGTTAGCCGTTAAGTGACACGTTACTAATTTAAAAGATTTACTCCATTTGTTTTATTATTACTCTCCCTATATACTACTAACGTAGTATATGGAAAGTTATGTAATGCTAAGCGAAAAAACGGCGAATTTTCGGCAGAAAAAATTCATTGCCGGGATGTGATTACGAAAAAGTGGATAAATCCATTTGCTAAATTAAGAAAAAAATCCTCTAACACATGGTGTAGCCATAATTCCTGTTTTGTGGGTCCTTGATACCGAAAAACCCAATTGACGACAAAGGGGCATCCGTCTGTCTGTCCCTTTGTCTTCACACTACATCTTAAAGGGTACTTTACATCAAGTCCCTGGCTACAGAATTGATAAACAGGTAACACCAAAATAATTATATTACACTTTGAAAAATACCTATTTCGCACCAATTATTTCACAGAACTTCACTGTGTCACAGAATAACGGAACATTATCATAAGTAGCATACGCAAACAGAAAAAAAATGCGGTCAAGCGGGTGCTGGAAAAAGTATCCTTGGTGCTGGAAAAAGTGGTCTTTGAAGAGGAAGTGGGGGGGGGGGAACTGCGCAAAGTGCAATGTGAGTGACGCAAGAAGAGTGGACAGAAGAGCAAGAAAACGTCAGTTGAGGTAGGTGGTGGGGTTGAGAGTAGGAAGGGCTTTGACGCTCTTCGACTCGGTGAGGCTGAGCGATGTGAATGAGACAGAGTTGAACCAATGACGGGAGTTTTGGCGATAGAGATGGATGGAAGAACGGAGTTATAGAGGGCAGTGGTGGATAGCCGAATCTAGGAGTAACGGAATGCAGAGATAGAGTAATGGTGTGTTGGTATGGAAGAGTGGCGTGAATGAGTGACGGGTATTAAAGCCAGCCCTACAACAATGTTTCCGCTGATATACCGCATCAGGTGAGAAGAATGTGTGGCAGATGGAGGGACAATTGGATGGAGAGATAGAAACATTAGAAGATTGGCGAAATGATGAAACAGAGAAATGGGACAATGGAGAAATGGGGGAATGGAAAAATGGAGGAATGAAAAGTGGAGAGACTGTACGAGTAGAGTAGAGTAGATAAACGAGGGAATAGAGAGGTGGGAAAATGGAGAACTGAGGGAGAGGATAAATCGGGAGATGAAGAACTGGGTGGGTGGATAAATGGGGGAATAGTGTTGAGGGGAGGTGATAAATGGGGGAATGAAATAGAGGATGAGTAGATAAATGAGGGAATGGAGAACACAGTGCGGAGATAAATTGGGGAAATGGAGGATTGGAAGGGTGAACAAATAAAGGAATGGAGAAATGAGGTAATGGAGAAATGAAGCAATGGAGAAAGGAGGCAGTGGAGAAAGAAGGTAATGGAGAAAGGGGGCAATGATAAAAGGAAGCAATCAGGAAAGGGAGACATGAGGTGTTAGAGAATTGAATGTATGGAGAAACGAGGGATGAAGAAATAGGAAAATGAAGAGGAGGGGAAATAAGTACGGCGAAGTGGGAAAATGAAGAAGTGGGGAAGTGAAGACGTGAGGAAATGAAAAAGTGGGGAAATGTAGAAGTGGGGAAAAGGAGATTTGGGGAAGGGAGAAATCAGGAAATGGAGATATGAGAATAGCGGAATGTGAGAATAGACAAATATGAGGATGGTGAATGGAGGAAAGGGATAATAGACGAATGTGAGCACGTAACGAGGACTGGAGAAATGGAAATCCCCTTGGACTGTAGTTGCTAGCTATCAACGTTTTTTGCTTCCTTCAAATTGTAAGGGAGACGATTTAAGTCTCGCGTTTTTAATACATGATAATTTGGAATGACTTCTATTTCTATTAATTTTACAGTGTTTATTAGTATTTCTAAGCTTATTTATATCCATTCATATGTTCATTATATTTGTTCACCTATTTTCATCTTGGTAGACCCACCGAAGGAAGAATAAATCAGTCCCGAAACACGTGGGTGACTGTTTATTCTTTACATTAAATCTATATTGTAATATGCTTTGTGTTTAATACATTCTCGATACTTAATCAATAATCATAAGTATTTTTATTTATTTCATTAAAGAACAATATTGAAACAAATCTTTTTTTCTTGTGAATAAATGAAACTTTTGACTTTCGTGGACAAATTCAGGAATATTATTGAACACCAAGATACAAACACAATGAACAAAAATTTTAAAAAAAGGAGAAACATGGCTCTATGTTTCTACTACCTGCTAAATGGTTTCAATATAAACAGTACTAATCGCTCTGCGGACCAATTGGCGAATAAATATAAAATCTCCATTATCAAACTCAAATTGCTAAAAATAACAAATAAAGGATGTTGTCCACATTGTATTCCATCACTAATTTAACATGTAGGCAAAATTTAATTTTCTTCAAACAAACATCGCTCTTTCTTTCATGTCTTGATAAAATTCATATTCTGAGGTTATAAACATTACACCCTTAACTCATGTTCTTTCTTTAACTCAAATTCTCCTGAGATGCTTTTTGAACGTAGAATGATTGAGGTCATGCTTGCATTCCAGGGAGTGTATACAATTCTCATTTCCACAGCCATTTATATTTACTACAATATTTTATCCAAGGGGAAACCTCGTATCCGGCAGTTCTATAATTACATTAATTCCTAATTTCATTCGTTCAGAAAAATATGCCTATTTGAAGTTACTATTCAGTTTTCTTTCAGCGTTACTTTCTCTCAATGTCTTTTTCACTCAATGTCGGAATTTCGATAAATACATAACCATGAGAGGTCACGGGTCTCGAAGAACCTGAAACCTGCCATGGGCAACTGAGTTACCCTAGTCGGATATCGAATGGATACGAAATTGTGGGTCTAGGTTTGAGAAATATCAGAATAGTCAAATGAAGGGAAGGCGGAGAGGTTGTGGCGGTTAGAGGCATTTCGAGGAAAAAGAACGCAGTGAGTAGCTAAGCAGCATCGAAGTGTAGAAGAGAACGCCCCAACGCGCTAAATCTAAACCTCTCCGTTGCGCCGTCAATGCCGCCGCTATCACCAGCACACTGCGAGGGCGGGCTCATCCACCCCGCGGCGCGCACTCGGGTCGCAGGCGGCGTCTAACTCCACCTCAGCGCCACCCGTAGAGGGTGAGCGCCGCCGACCGTACATCCGCCAGACGACCCACGCCTCGAGTTATTGCTCCCAGCGACCCATTCGAGCGCAGGCGGTGACGAGGCGATGATGTTGGAGTTTGCAAGGGCGATCACAGATTTTTGTTAAATAATTAATCTTTGTTATTATATTGTACATAATTTTTGTAATGTATATACGACACCATAAGTATTATTTTTTAAATAATTACATAATCATATCGTAAATAAATATTTAAATCAATTTTGCCAAATAAAATAAGGTAATAAAAGAAAACTATAGGTCTTCTGGGGGTTTGGGGCATGGCCCCTATGCGCCCCTCCTGGATCCGCCATAGTGGAGATGAGGCCCGTGTAGCTTATGGAAATGAAGATCAGGGAAGTGACACGGAATGCCAATAGAGTAAGAGCAGCCTGTTGAAATAGATATGGATAATAATGAAATGAAGGTTGCTAAGGAAAAAGAAGATTTTATGGGGGAATAGGAAATACATGCAAATAAGATTTGGATAGAGAGGTTGATATTTTAATGGTACGAGGCGAGAAAACTTCGAGGTCATCCCTATAAAATAATGCTTCAATTGAAATGAAAAATAAGAAAATAAGTGAGGAAGAATAAAGAATTCGATTCAAACTGTTTACGTGAAGAATTCTAATAAAAAGAAAGAAATACACCTATAGCAAGTGGGAAAACGCGGCAACATGGATAAGCGTCGAGAGTCGTAGAAGCTCCGAGAAGCGACAGAGAGGATGCTGAGCTGAAGAACACCCCTGTCAGGTGGCAATGACGTGGAAATCTAATGTGAGCTCCCGCTGCTCATCCTTTGTTTCCCGATCGCTTCGAATTGGAGTCGCGCGGGGAACAAGTGCAGACAAGAACCAACAGACGTCCGGGTCCTCCTGATCTATGTCGTGGCGCAAACACGTTCTGTAACAACTGAGAGACTGAAGTAATGCGCTCTCCAATGACTGATGCAGGCAACAAGGCAGACAAGCTTCAGGAGAGTGATGGAATGAATGGCAAAACATATTTGTCGAAAAGACAATAAAAATATAGTATGCACGAAGTATATATGGAATTAAACTAGTGGTGCTACAGAATGGCACAGACTTTCCCATATTAGTTTTCTATTTCCTTCGGTCTTCGCCAGCTATTCGGAATTGCCTCATACTCTTTCTTGAAAGCTACCATCTATCACCGCCAAAAGTAAATTTTTTTTGTCATTTTCTTAATTTTTTGGTTTCCTATTGGTAGAACGCAAATATTAATTTTAGAATATTAAAGAACGCAAAAACCTAGTCATAAAGGGCAATTTTCTTTTAAAAATTATGTACCGTTTAAGAGAAAATGCGAAATTTTAAGCTCATTTTCACAGAAAATGTTTGAGTTTTCAAAATACTTTATTTGAAGCACTTACACACACAAATATTATAATGTATACAAATTGTTGGTAATGTGCATATTAAAGATGTGAAAGATCATAAAAAATACATTTATATATTTTTTAAAAACAAAAAAATAACTCGAAATAAACTTTACGTTATATTAAAGAGTGTAATTAACACTATCCGTTTCAAAAGTTTGAAGAAAACATTTGCAGCCATCTATGAGAGAATGACGTTTGAGCGTTTCTGAAAATGCCAAAATTTGAGCTAGTTTTTAAAGAAAACTTGTGTTTTCGAGAAACTTTACTTGAGATTATTTGAAGCACATGTACTCGTAAGTATAATAACGTGAAAAAATTGGCAATAATGTAAATACTAACGACGTAAGAAACAAGTCAAAAAAATTACATTTTTCCAATTTTTGAAAAAACAAAAGAATAGAGCCATATGATGTTTTGTCTTCTCATAAAATACATTAGGCACTACACCCTCCAAAAGTTTAAAGAAAACATTTTGGAGCCGTTTTTGAGAAAATCTTGTTTTTGTAATTTTTTAAAATTGCACATATTGCACGCAATATTGCGCGAAAACTACTAAAATTTTCAAAAAAATGTACATGACCTTAAAGAAAGACCTCACTATGAAGAAAAAAATTTATTTCAAGGAAAAATCTCTATCTTCAATTTTGTAGTTCTAGAAAGACGCCGAAAAATTTTTAACTTTTGCAATTTTCAAAAATTCAGAGTTATCCGTGAAAATCGGACCTATGCCACCTTAATAAGTGTATTTTACTCTATTCTTACAAGAAATTTAAAGAAAAAATTTGGAGCCGCTTTTCAGAAAATTTTGAAAATGTCCGGGGAATTTCATGTAAAGTACCCCCACATTTTACAGAATCTTTTTCAAAATCTCAAATCTTTGACTATAACCAGATCGATCGAAGAATATCCATTTTGGAAGAAATCGTACGTATGGTTTAGGCGCTAGTAGTGTTCATAGACGAACGGACTGACGGACGGACGGACGGACGTTTTCCTTTCAATTGATTTTTCGAATCAAGGACCCACAAAACAGGGTTTCTGCCTACACCACGTGTTAGGGGATTTTTTTCTTAATTTAGCAACTGGTTTTATCCACTTTTTCGTTATCACAGCCCGGCAATGAATTTTTTTCCGCCGAAAATTGGCTATTTTTCGCGCAGCATTACATAACTTTCCCTATACTACGCATATCACTCTGTGTATACGTACGTATACGGGAAAGTGAAAATGAATATACAATATATACAGAAAAAATAAAAAGAAGGGTTCCCTTTTTAAAGAGGTGGCATATAATAAAAAAAAGGAAATTAGTAAGAATGGAATATTAATAAGAATGGAATATTATTTCAAAATTTTGATGATACTTTGATTGCCTTTTTTCAATATACTTTCTCTATTTAAACATATAGAACAATAGATACGTGTGTTAATAATAGCAGAAATGAGATAAATACATGAAATGAGAATACAAAGAAAGGAACATAAATGCCAATACTTGTTACACGAAGTCTTCACGATAATTAGAGAGCGTGAAATAACTCGTGTGCACTGTATGCCACATTTTAATAATAGGTTTAAGAAGCAATTAAAATTCACCGCTTCCAATCATTCGCTGTCTAAACTTTCGTTTGCTAACTACAGGAGGAACGCAAGGAAACTTTCTGAAAACCAAAACTATGTGAATAATCCGTATAGTGAAGAAAACTTTTGTAGAAGACTACTTTGGTTTTAATACGCATACTATTTGTGAAAAAGAAAGAAAAAGTTTGGAGCCATTTTTGAGAAAATCTTGTATTTGTAATTTTTTAAAATTGCACTTATTGCACGCAATATTGCGCGAAAACTACTAAATTTTTCAAATAAATGTACATTAAAGAAGGAACTCACAATTTGTATTTATGTGTGCCAATTACAATAGTTCAATTAACCTTAAAGCAATTAACTTTCTCTAGTTAATGTTATTCCTAAACCTAAAACTGAGGGAAACAATTTAATATTAACATAAAACAGACGGAATACAAAAGAAAAATACAAAGATGTTGAAGTCAGTGCAAAGCTCTATAAAATCCTCTTCTAAGGTGTGTTCTTCCATTTTTATTACAAGATTTTGTAACAGATGTTGCGATATTTAAACATGAAATATGGAGGATATGTAGCGTATGGTTTGTCTTTCAACAGTTAGTACACATAGATTCTTTAGTCACGTTTTTGGATTAGGAAATGAAACTTAAATTCTGTTTTCAAATATTTGTAAACTAATATTCAAATAAAATTATTTATTTTTCAATTTTCCATAAACATAAAGAATGTGGAAAGCACATTTTTAAAACTAAATTAAGTGCTGTAAAAGCAGCTCATTTTTGCTAATCACCTTCATTATTTTTCATGGTACTTAAACATTTATGCTCATTTTATTTATAGTTAAAAAATTAAAAGGAACGCTCGACATCACGAAACAGCAAGAACATCTAGCACTTCACGCAAACAGGAAATCCTATCCCCTCAACACTGATACGAGAACCATTATCTCTTCTAACAGCATATTCTCTCACCTATTATCTAAAATTCGCATCAAACCTTCATCCAACCTCTTATTTCGTAACATCTCTCTGCAACAACCGAGACATATTGTGCGCAGTAGATGTACGAGATGCAATAAAAAATCGCCATGTAATAAATGAGGCAGGGGCGAGCTAGTTGGCCCGAAGTGCACACGAGCGCGCGCAACGGTGGAGGGGGGGGGGCGAGGAGGGGCGAGGCGCGCGCGCGCGACAAAAAATCTGCATGCGAAACATGTTTTCCGCCTCGCAGCGCACGACCGACCCCCTGCCCCGGTCCCCGCTGCCAGAGGGGATAGGGTCCAGATCTCATTAAAACCCCACTCGGGCCCGAACCCCGGCCTCGCAAACCGAGAATACCCGCAAAAAACTGTTTCCAAAATGCTTTAGTTGTATTTTCTCTGTAGGCAGATTTCTAAGCAAGAAACCTAGAGTATTTTGTTTACAAAGTTTAGTATTGTATTATAAATAAATATATTCACACGATTATAGTACTTCCGTAGTTCATTTTGTAGTCAAAAGTGTATAATTTTACGAATGTACTAGTAAATATTATTTGCAGTAGAATATATAAAAAAATTGAAAATGAAATATTTCATACGGTAAATATGTGCACATTATTGAGTTTTTGAGTAATGTAATTATCTGGAATTATGACGTTAACAATGCAAATTGTTTCATGAAGTTTTCTTTATTACGTTGAAACTTCAATGCACTTTTACTTGAATTTGCACGCCAGTGTGTTGCCAGGATGTTTACCAGTGTGTAACAATCTTTGCCGAAAAAATAATTTATTAATAGATTTCAGCAGCTCCTATTCCGATTAATGCAGTTCCACCGTGTTGCAGTCCGAAATATGAAGCAATATCTAGCCCGTGGCAATGCAATCATCTAAGTGCTCCATTCACCCTTGTTACCTTCACTCATCTCGGATAGTCATCATCGCTGTCATCACCAACCCATCAGGGGGACATCCATTGTGTCAAGGATTACAAGCATGAGCGGAGACAACCCCCAGCTGCGTTATGGTTATCGGTATCAGCAGGTATGGAACAGGTGTGGCTGAAGTCAGATAATCCTTCGTAGTGTATTCTCCCTGAATGGTGATATGAAGTAGGCTGAACATTTGAATGTGGTCAATGAGGATTTTAAACCTCTTGCACACTTACAAGCGTGTAAATGTATCTAACATTTTTTTCATTTTATTTCATTTATACAATCTTTTATAGTATTTAAAGGTTTAGCAAACAAATACAGGATAATAGAACTACATAGCTACAAAGTGTGTTTAGTATTTTGTATGCGTAGGCTACCTTTAAGAAAAAGTATTTATTTTATGTTTATTAATAAAATTTAAAAATTGTAAATTCTGTTCTAACCAGGAAACGTCACGCATTTAATCACTCACGTTCATGAAGACATTTCGTTTATCAAGTAATTCATCAACACCTTTCATGAAATCACTCTTAGCTGGTTCAGATCATAAACTGCACTGTGGTACCTCTGTGTCCTCGGGTTAGAGTCCCGAAGGTGGCAGGATTTTCGACATGAGCTACACAGTTCGGTCGAGTTCAGCCGCTGTCTGGAGGATAATTATAGTGGCTGGCTGCTCTGATCGGTAGTTTTCCGTGGTTTCTCCGATTCACACTAGGCGAATGTCGGAGCAGTGTCCTAACAAAAGGGATATGGACCGCGTGATGTCTTTCCTTCCTTTTCCTTGTCCTATCTTCACCCCTTACTAATACACACACACACACACACACACACACACACACACACTTACATGCATTACACCACCATACATGTCGGGAGATCAGTCGAGACCTTAAAACACGCCCCGGCTGGGAAGGTGCCTCGTTGGAGATACCCTGTTTGGGAAAACCTCGCAAGCCGAAGTGAATGTCGGCGCCGGATTTCACCATCCAGAGACGATGATAACCATCACCCACAGCGATAAAATATGCACTACACTTACGGTGATCATGGCAGTTGTCGCGCACGTAACACAAAATAATCAACCATTCGTAAAAATAATATTATACTTGGCCATAATCATGCCTGAATTTCAGGATAAGAGAAAACGTTTATGCGGAGTTTTTTCTCTATTTAAGATACTTGTTGAAAATATTCCTATTTTTACCCTCAAATTCAATATCATAGCCTATATAAAAATTTTAATGTTCTAGGGAAATTTAGTTTGTCTCCGTTGTAGCTGCATGAATAATGTATATATAATTAATTAGAAGAGGTGGAGATAATATTTGTAAAAAATTCAGAAAAGAATATTCCCTTTGAAAATTTCCCAGAAATTGCGTTATGATCTTGTTATCGGCGAGATAATGCCGTTTAAAAATGTACTAGAAATTTGCGTGAAAGATTTATCTAGCCAGGTGGTTCATATCGAAATAATAAGAATACATATAATGCTAACGTGCTATGCACTATGCATAAAATAACCTGTACAATTCTAGACCAAAATATTCAAGAATTAAAAAAAAAATATAGGGTCACAGAAGTCCAAGATCATGAATAATCACTTACATTTACACCATGTAGGCTCGGCCATTAAAACGAAATTTTCTTTCCACATATATTTTAATTCGAAGAGTATGGTAGAAACTTCCGTTTGTAATAGTGCAATGAGAAGGAAAATATCTCATAATTATTTGACATTTAAAACAATGCAAATAGAAAATCTCATTAAAAATTAAACCAGAAATTAAAATATTTGCTGAAACAATGTTTTCAAGCTAAAGCACACTTGCTTAGAAAACTACAAGCGAAATTTCAACAGGAACATCAGCATATTCACCACTTATTCCCATTATTTTACTCCTGGGATACTAATCTTGATGGAAAATCAATTTCTTTACCAATAAGAATATATTTTAAAGGCAATTTTATGTTTTCTATAACTACATAGGTTTTTTATCTTCACGATACATCATTTCTTTCGATTAACTCAATGATACGTACATGAAATGAAATTTCCCGACTAAAACTGTAGAAAATTCTCTTCAATTAAAAAACCATCCCATTCTTTCTAATCTGAACATTGTGTGCTCTCCCCTCCCTGACTAAGACAATCTCGCACCTTGATCGCTAATTCCAGTGTTCTACCCCACCCCGATGCAGCCCAGCCGCTTCTCTCACTTCAGGCCGTCGATGCCTTCAACGCCACTGAGTTAATTGCACGCCCGACAAGGAATTACCGCTCGCACGACCGCGAGGAAATTCGACCTCGACCTCGCGGAGGTGGAGAGAGGAAGCAAAATAGAGATCGAGCGGAAGAATAGAAATGGGAGATAATTCAGATACGTGTTAGGATGTAGGGTGTGGTGAAAGAGAGGAAAGGAAAATAAACTAATAATTAGGAGGTTGAATCTAGAGGAAAGTAGAAGAAGGGAATGAGAAGAGTTGAGAATCGGTTAGGATAGATGTAGAATTGTAGTTAGAGGTAGAGAGTATGAACTAGAATGAGAGAAAAAGAAAAGGAGAAAGGAAATGAGACTGAAAAGAGGATGAAGTGATAAGTGAAAATTATGGAGGTAAAGAACGGGAATAAAGTGATAGGCAGAGGGTAAAAAATAGGAGAATGTAGAGATAACTAATAGAAGGAAATGAGAAGGGAGAAGTGAAAGAGAAAGAAGAGATTCCCTTCACCAATGAAAGAAGCTGTAACACCCGTCCATCGCCTGGCATCGCTGTGTCACGCGAGTCGCTGTTGTCGTGAATTCAATTTACGGAACAAAAGGGCATCGTTTCGAGCGTAGGAAGTGAGTAAATTGCAACAGGACAAACTGATACATTGAAAATTACATACTTGGAGAACATGTAGAGAAAATGTAATTACGTGTGAAAATTCGTGTTGCTATGTAACCTTATGGAAAATAAATTTCTAGCTGGTTCTGGAGAGTTTCAGTTCCATCATTATTCACAATAGCAGCATAAATTGCCACAGAAGAGATAACAACTTCGCTGAAAAATATAAAAGTATGGCAGTACTTATTCTTTTAATAAAAATGTTAATTCTCCTGAGAAATAAAAAGTCACGTAAATGACATCTTACATTTTTTACAGTGATTTACATTTTCTTGTAAATCACTGTAAAAAATGTAAGATTGTGTAGTTTTAAAATAGGAAATATAATTCGTTATAACGTACATGACAAAATATTTCAGGTATGTCATTAGGATCTTTGTCTTAGGATAATTTCTGATTTATCATCATATATCTTCGGAAAGGTAGATTTGAGTACAAAATGGTTGTAACATGCAGTACTGCGTTTTTTAACATTTTATTTCTGGTAAACTACAAAACATCGTTTAACATTTGTTGTGTAAAGGATTTCCTGGAAACGTCGCTTTGTACATGTCACAACAGTTTTGCCTGGAGGCTTTCTGCCCAGCTAAGCATGAAGGCCGTACCTGCAACTGAGCTGAAAATGAGATATCAAGGTTTAAAGATTAACAACGTTGCTTAGTTGATCCCCAGTTTGTTGTAGCGTTCAATTCATTGCTTTTGTAATGTATTTGGTAAATATACGAGTATGTAGAACGTATTATAATAAATGTTTACTATTTGTCTCTTTGTGCCAAATTATATCTGAATAGGAAGAGCTCCTACCAATTTTTTCAAAATATTTTTTTAAAATATTTGCCGGCCATAACACGTTCATTAAACCTTAGCATTTGGTAGACCAAATTGCACTTAGTAATAACTCATTTTGGTCAAAGAGGACTAATACAACATTTGTGCTTAGCTTGGGAGTATTTAGAAACAAAATGTAAAATGTTACGGCTAATACATTGCGTGGTGTCACCAGCAGTAGTACCATTCACATTGATCATTTAACAAAGGGAGTCCAAATTATTGGACTTTAAATACTAGACTATACAAATAGTATACATTTTTGACGTTTTTCACCTATTTCGAATGGATTGACATTTCAAGAATGAAATGGAAGAGGTCGCATGAAACGTACCAGAAAGGAAATAAGTTATAAACTTGAATTTAATTTGTAAAATTTACAATTAATTTACTAAAACATTTCACTACATATTGGTTCATAAATAGTTCAAAATTTATTCTTTCTGTATTTATTTCATCCTAGAATTGAAATAATTTAAGTGTATGATTTCTATACGAAACTAGTTTACAGTGTAAATGTTTGACAGGTTGCTTAAAAAGTTCGAATAACAAAAGTGTCGTTTAACAAAACAAGAAGTAGGTATAATATTTGTTGGGTAAAGTAATATTTTGATGAACTCGATTCTTGAAAAGAACCGAGTTATTTCACTCTCAAAGAACTTTTAAAATCAATATTTAGGTCCACTCGATTTTCTGCTGAATTGTAATGGTTATCAGACTCGGAGTATCATAAGCCAAAATTACACATTCCGAAAATAATACTCTTTAAAGTTCGTTACCCAGGGCTAAATACTTTGTCATTTTTCCACTGCCATCCATTACAAACTTCGTCATATCATTTTCTGAAAGTACCACATCGCAGTGTCCCGTGCCGACAGGACTTAACGAACCCCGTGCAATCATCAGCACGCAAGTCGAAATGCGGGGAGTTCTGTATTAAAATAATTGCAGTAATTTCATTTGAAAATACGCATTCTATGTAAACCACTTCACATGAATGCACTTTCATCAAAAATAAACAGTAAATTTGCATCAAGTAAATTAATACCATTTTCAACAGAATTTGACGTTTAAAATAAAGTTAATGCGGAAGAATAATGAAGTGGTGTGTTAAAATGCTGTGTGCATGAGAGAAAGGAATTATTTGGAGTAATGTAGCACACACATTTTTATTTTAACTTCATATGAATGTGTGTCTACGATTCGGTTTTAAAAACATTTTATTCAATTAATCGCACTTTGTCTACAAATTCTATACAGACACGCTGTAGTATATTTATAGATTAGCAACCCAAAAAATAACCCGCACTGAGTATTATAATGCTTTTTTTCCTTACAGTTAGGTCTTCTTAGCTACAGTATCTGCAAGACCTCCCAACCGTCGAATGTCGATTGACATGGGGTGGGCTAGGGCAAAACAAAATCCCCTAATCTCCAAATCTCGATGGAACGACAACGATCACAACGATAATGACGATAGTGATGGTGATGACGATATATGACAATGATAGTGCTGACGATAATGATGGTGGTGACAATGGTGATGTGATATCGATGGTGATGTGATGATGAGTGATATATTGACGATTGTGATGGTGATGATGTCGATGGCAATGGCCATAGTGAGGACGATGGTGATAACGATGGCGATAACGATGGTGATAACGATGACGGTTGTGATGATGGTGATGGTATGGCGATGACGATGGTAATCGTGATCTGATGTCGATGATGTGATGACGGTGATGGTTATGACGATGATATGATAACGATGACGATGGTAAGGTGGCGATGGTGGACGATGGTGATGGGCGTAAGATCACACGCGGTCAGTGAGATGTATAAGGTGCTGCTCCGCCATTTGCTTGAAAGGAAACAGGAAAATCACGCAAGCTACCAAGCAATCGACCTATGAATTCAATTCCGACATACGACACAAACTCATCGATATTGAATTTATTAAGTAAATTACCAACATATTTGAGGCACAGAACTATCGACCTCTCAATCACCGGTAAGATCTAGCCATAAAGCGTTGGATAATTGCACTCCATGTAGTCTCTCGTTCCTCGCGAGACCATCTCCGATTTTAATGAAATGTTGAATGCCGAGCGCTAGATGTCTCCAAGAAATGTTTGTGAAATTGTAGCTTGATAGATGAATGTTTTTAACAGCCGTTTGTTTCACTCCATGACGCATCTTTTTTGTTGTAATTTAAGGTCGCATCAACTATTAGGTCATTAGTAGACATCGGATATTTAGAGAAATGCCTATTTTTTTCTAGCGAACTTATTTAAAGGCTGATAATATATGTGCACGAATCATGGCAAATGATATCATATGACGAAGTTTTATAATGCTTATTTTTGCCTATTTTAGCATAAATGCCTTTTATTTGCATAAGTGCCTTTATTGCATATTGCTTTATTGCAATTATTGCACGTTTTTGCCTTTTATGTACCATTTTTATTTACCATGCTAAGATAACAGAAAATCGGCCAGGTCCAACCTGACCATTCATTACGAAACCTCCAATTCACGTATTTGTATTTTGAAATACGAGAGAATTCCTGAAAGTATACAAACATATTGTTTTTGATTTCCCTATTTCATAAATACTAGCCATGTTCTGAGAAAATGGTGGATTGACAATATACCGAGGGCTCGTTTTGAATGAAAATAAATGTAAATTCCCAGAGGTTTCAGTGTTGCTAATTTTGGACTTCGAAAATATATGCCAGACACATCAGTAGATCGCTGTATTCTAACTCATTTTGTCTCCCAATCGTTGCAGATTTGAAATTGCGATCCTTGAAAAGTTACTGATAATAAATTTCAATGGAAACTATTAAGAATATAATGAAGAAGAGTTGTAAATATGTATGGAGTTTTACAAATAATTTTTAATTTTATTGTGAATGTAATTTTTGACTACGCCTTTTTTTCTCCTTATTCATGACATTTCCAGTGCCTTTTCAGGCGCCTAAAAGGCGATTTTTTAGTGCCCAAATATCCAATGTCTAGTCATTAGCGACCACTATTGGATTTCATGTTATGTATGACAGTGGTGTCAAGGTCTCCTTCTGGTGGTAGTGGCACGCCTCGTGGCACCGTGCCACGCCACGAGCTTCTCTGCGCCACTAGCGTCGGGAGGGGAAACTATTAGTAACCCCGCCGTTTTACCATAGGGATGGCGTTGTCTCTCGAGGCGAGGCTATGAACTGCGTGGAGAGTCGACGTGGCACTCGTGACACGGACTCCCGCTCGTGGCATCGACCTTGAAAACACTGTGGTATGAGTATGAAACTATATGGTGATGATTGGGGGTGAAAGAACGAACACATACAACCATGCGCGAGGCGGGACTCGAACCCGCGACCCCTTGGTCCGAGATCATTAAGACACTACTGCTTTAGCGATCTCGGCTACGGGGTAGACTCATCTTTGTACAGGACAACTGTAAGATTTTCGCAGCTTTGGGACACAATATTTTCTCCGTTTTTGCTAAGCAAATGAAACTTCGCTTGCCTGTACGAATTTTTCTGCTCCATTTAGTAAACTATATTATCAATTATGCCCTAATTAACTCAGTGGAAACGCAGTGGTAAAATCATTCTAAAAATTCCAGACTAAAACGAATAGTTTTCTGTACATTTTTTTTTACAAAAAATGAAACTTTGGTCATAACGTATCAACATTATATTGTCGTCAATATTGCGGAGAGATTCACATTTTTGATTTTGTATGACTCCAATGTATAATCATTTTAATATTTTTAGAAGCTTCAAAACTTACATTTTAATGAAATATGTTTGAAAGAAATTTTAGGAGGTAGTTGGCAAAGTAAACGAAGGTTGGATGTGCCCTAGGGGGGGGGGTAATTGCCAAAATCAACAATTCTAAATTTAATTCATGAAGTAATGGTAATAGGTAGGAGGTTGAAATTACGCATTAAAGGATCAATATAATATTCACATTTTTTTAAGTCAAGTTTCACTCTTCTTATTCAAATATTATCCAAAGTATCTATTCAATTTTAAAATTTGGAATTTTTTGGCACTAATTATTTTTTACACTTTTCTGGCATGAACTCTGCGTAATAGTAAAATTGAGATTAAATTCATTGAATGAAGCGGAAACAGATGGAAAAGTAAGCAACGTTTCATTAATTTAGCTTTGACAAAGAAAGAAATATTGTAACCGAAAATCGCAAATATTTTACAGTAGTTTTGCACACTGACACTACATGGGGGTCAGAAAAACCGCTATATCTTAAAAAAATTTCACCTATGGTGCTACAACATCACAAGAGTTCTTTAAACACATGTGAAATTCAGGATGAAAAATTTCATACACATCCGAAATGATCACGAGAGGCGCTTTGCCTAAATTATTATTCCGTGACATTTACGCTCCGTGCTTCCGGTGTTGGTGAGCGTTGAAATTCTAAGAGAAACAATAATAATTGTTAAAAAAATTATGAGCATTAAAACTGCACAAAATATCAAAGTTCAATATATTTTCAAATGAACGTAAATTTTAGAAGAGATATTTCAATAAACTGTAACTTGTTGAAATAATTGATCAAAATACACACGATACTGTTTAAAGGCCAGGCATGAGCTATTCCCTGAAAATTCCGCTCTCCCCAATCAGGTGCAAGGAGAGCTTCTGATCACTAGGGCAGTTTCTTGAAGAGTGAAAGAAATCAGAGATAGGATTCGGGAATGTTCTTCGAACACTTTTCGATGCAATTTGCATTTATTTATATGGGGAGAATTGGATTTGAATAACGTCGTAAGCTCTGAGAAACGATAGTACGCACCAGACCGTAATGAAAAATTTTCTCATCCTTTAGGGAGACTTCATTGAGATTGTCTCACACACTAAATATGTTATGTTTCAACGAAGTCGAAAAGATTTCGAGTAGTCGTCACTACATAAGTTGTCTACCAAACAAGGGCAAATATTACATGAGTAACATCTTGATATGAATTTTCCACATGCTCAGTGGCAAATGGTGCCATCTTAGACACCCTTAAAAGCTCTAGAAGATTTTACCATTTATTCTGAGACACATGTAGAAGACACGTTAAGTTATATGGTAAGGGATTAGGAATGTGAGGTGTACACGAGTGTCTGAGCACTCGAGTGATCTCCCAACATGTGTGATGTGTAGCGCATTCAAGTAACAAGAATAAGTGTTTGTGTTTGGGGAGAAGATAGGACGAGAGAAGGGAGTACCCCGTGTCACAGACACACTGTAATATTTGTGACGTACATAGGTTGCGAACACACAGCCTTGTTTTCCGCGTACTTGGCTTTCGAGTACTTCCCTAAGCTCCTTCAACAAAAACGGTTGGAGCTATAACACCCATTCCTTTATAATGTATGTACGTTACACATTCCCTCATTTGAACAAATGTTTTTATTAAACTCTCTGCCGGTCGTTTAGCGCAGGTTGCGCTGAACCGGGGGGGTGACATTGGGTCGGCCGCCACGGCGTGTCCTAACTTCTACTTCGGTGCATCTTCGCCAAGCTCCTGCAACACCAACTGTTTGAGCTACAACTTCCTTTATAATTGTACCACTCCTTTATAACGTAAGGTACAAATCCCCTTATCCACTTATCAGGGTATCCCCTATACAGGGTATCCTCTTATTTGTACTTTTTTTTATTACACGCTCTGTCGGTCGCTTAGCGCAGGTCGCATTGGACCAGACGGTGCCAGCGGGTGGGCCTCCACGGCGTGCCTCCGAGGAAGGTGGTCCACAGGCCACGAGCGCCGCGAGTTCCAGAGGCGGCTCAAAGGAGCGTCGGCGCCCTACGCCCCTCCCCCCTCGCGGCTCCCGCCTCCGCGCGGCGTCGCGGGCGCCGGGTGTGAATTACAGGCGCCCTACACCGCGCTACTCTAATTGAATTACGGGGACGCACGCGGCGCGCCGTCCGTCACTCCGCCTGCACGGCGCGGGGACAATGGAGCGGCAGGAGGGGAGGCTTGCGGACAAGGCGCAGGTGACGGCAGACGTGGTGCAGGTAGGGCTTTGAGGGCGGCTGGGTGGCGCTGACAGTAGCAGCAGTCACAGAGGTAGAGAGCATTTTGAGAGAAATCTAGAAAATGTCTAGTCCTTGAGGGCTGATATTTGAAGAAAGCTGTAAAAGGTTGTTTGTTATAAAATATAATATCGTAAAAATGAATGATTGATGTTTCCATACACGTCAATTGTCGTTATTAGTCCCGTTAACACTGTGAATGTTTATCCCAGAACGAGGAGCTGGATCGTGCGATCCGGTGCCGACTTACAAGTCGGCATGCGGGGCATTTCCAATTCCAGGTATCTCCTCCCACCCGGGACAAGCTCTAAGCTCCTGAGTACTCTCCCGATACATGTAGTTGTGTAGTGCCTGTAAATGTAATGTATGTAAAGGAGAGGATAAGACAAAAACGAGGAAGAAAGAAAGAAAAGAAAGAAAGAAAGATTGTGCATGGTTAGCAGCACATTTTATACGGTATCCTCCAGCATTTGCCTTGTATTTATGTCGTACAAACCACGGACAACTACCCGCCAGAACAGCCTGCCCTTAGAATTTTTCTCCAGACGAGTGAACTTAACCTAGCTGTACTGCTAGTGTCGAGTCTTGGCTGGAACCCTAGGTCGTCCCGATCAGAGCCATCTAAAGCTAGCAGCGCCCAGAAACCAATCTCAACCAAACTATATCCAAAATTTTAGGCTAATTTTAGGCTAATTAAATGCTCTATTCCCGAATTTTAGGCTCCTCTAGATTTCCGAAAATCGTGGGCGCTGCTAGCTTTAGTCTAAAGCTAGCAGCGCCCACCCAGAATCTATCTCAAAATCAATTGTAAAATCTGAAACCCATCCCAAAATTTAAGAATAATTTTAGGCTCTTGGAAAAAAATTATCCCCGCCTTAAAATTCCAAAATTCAGGGCTGTACAAAGCGAAACAATTAACATTGGTTCTTATGGACGAATAAACATCAAAATCAAAAAACCTTAGGAAAAATCTGAAACCCCTCCCAAAAGTTAAGAATAATTTTAGGCTCTTGGAAAAAATTTATCCCCGCCTTCAAATTCCAAAAATCAGGGCTGTACAAAGCGAAACAATTAACATTGGTTCTTATGGGTGAAATAACACCAAAATCAAAAAACCTTAGGAAAAATCTGAAACCCCTCCCAAAAGTTAAGAATAATTTTAGGCTCTTGGAAAAAAATCATCCCCGCCTTCAAATTCCAAAATTCAGGGCTGTACAAAGCGAAACAATTAACATTGGTTCTTACGGGTGAAATAACACCAAAATAAAAAAACCGTAGGAAAAATCTGAAACCCCTCCCAAAAGTTAAGAATAATTTTAGGCTCTTGGAAAAAAATCAACCCCGCCTTCAAATTCTAAAAATCAGGGATGTACAGCGCGAAACAATTAACATTGGTTCTTACGGGTGAAATAACACCAAAATCAAAAAACCTTAGGAAAAATCTGAAACCCCTCCCAAAAGTTAAGAATAATTTTAGGCTCTTGGAAAAAAATCAACCCCGCCTTCAAATTCCGAAAATCAGGGCTGTACAAAGCGAAACAATTAACATTGGTTCTTACGGGTGAAATAACACCAAAATCAAAAAACCTTAGGAAAAATCTGAAACCCCTCCCAAAAGTTAAGAATAATTTTAGGCTCTTGGAAAAAAATCAACCCCGCCTTCAAATTCCAAAAATCAGGGCTGTACAAAGCGGAACAATTAACATTGGTTCTTACGGGTGAAACAACACCAAAATCAAAAAACCTTAGGAAAAATCTGAAACCCCTCCCAAAAGTTAAGAATAATTTTAGGCTCTTGGAAAAAAATCAATCCCGCCTTCAAATTCCAAAACTCAGGGCTGTACAAAGCGGAACAATTAACATTGGTTCTTACGCGTGAAATAACACCAAAATCAAAAAACCTTAGGAAAAATCTGAAACCCCTCCCAAAAGTTAAGAATAATTTTAGGCTCTTGGAAAAAAATCAACCCCGCCTTCAAATTCCAAAACTCAGGGCTGTACAAAACGGAACAATTAACATTGGTTCTTACGGGTGAAATAACACCAAAATCAAAAAACCTTAGGAAAAATCTGAAACCCCTCCCAAAAGTTAAGAATAATTTTAGGCTCTTGGAAAAAAATCAATCCCGCCTTCAAATTCCAAAACTCAGGGCTGTACAAAGCGGAACAATTAACATTGGTTCTTACGGGTGAAATAACACCAAAATCAAAAAACCTTAGGAAAAATCTGAAACCCCTCCCAAAAGTTAAGAATAATTTTAGGCTCTTGGAAAAAAATCAATCCCGCCTTCAAATTCCAAAACTCAGGGCTGTACAAAGCGGAACAATTAACATTGGTTCTTACGCGTGAAATAACACCAAAATCAAAAAACCTTAGGAAAAATCTGAAACCCCTCCCAAAAGTTAAGAATAATTTTAGGCTCTTGGAAAAAAATCAACCCCGCCTTCAAATTCCAAAAATCAGGGCTGTACAAAGCGGATCAATTAACATTGGTTCTTACGGGTGAAATAACACCAAAATCAAAAAACCTTAGGAAAAATCTGAAACCCCTCCCAAAAGTTAAGAATAATTTTAGGCTCTTGGAAAAAAATCAATCCCGCCTTCAAATTCCAAAACTCAGGGCTGTACAAAGCGGAACAATTAACATTGGTTCTTACGCGTGAAATAACACCAAAATCAAAAAACCTTAGGAAAAATCTGAAACCCCTCCCAAAAGTTAAGAATAATTTTAGGCTCTTGGAAAAAAATCAACCCCGCCTTCAAATTCCAAAAATCAGGGCTGTACAAAGCGGAACAATTAACATTGGTTCTTACGGGTGAAATAACACCAAAATCAAAAAACCTTAGGAAAAATCTGAAACCCCTTCCAAAAGTTAAGAATAATTTTAGGCTCTTGGATAAAAATCAACCCCGCCTTCAAATTCTAAAAACCAGGGATGTACCAAGCGAAACAATTAACATTGGTTCTTACGGGTGAAATAACACCAAAATCAAAAAACCGTAGGAAAAATCTGAAACCCCTCCCAAAAGTTAAGAATAATTTTAGGCTCTTGGAAAAAAATCAACCCCGCCTTCAAATTCTAAAAATCAGGGATGTACAGCGCGAAACAATTAACATTGGTTCTTACGGGTGAAATAACACCAAAATCAAAAAACCTTAGGAAAAATCTGAAACCCCTCCCAAGAGTTAAGAACAATTTTAGGCTCTTGAAAAAAAATCATCCCAGCTTTCAAATTCCAAAAATCAGGGCTGTACAAAGCGAAACAATTAACATTGGTTCTTACGGGTGAAATAACACCAAAATCAAAAAACCGTAGGAAAAATCTGAAACCCCTCCCAAAAGTTAAGAATAATTTTAGGCTCTTGGAAAAAAATCAACCCCGCCTTCAAATTCCAAAAATCAGGGCTGTACAAAGCGGAACAATTAACATTGGTTCTTACGGGTGAAATAACACCAAAATCAAAAAACCTTAGGAAAAATCTGAAACCCCTCCCAAAAGTTAAGAATAATTTTAGGCTCTTGGAAAAAAATCAATCCCGCCTTCAAATTCCAAAACTCAGGGCTGTACAAAGCGGAACAATTAACATTGGTTCTTACGGGTGAAATAACACCAAAATCAAAAAACCTTAGGAAAAATCTGAAACCCCTCCCAAAAGTTAAGAATAATTTTAGGCTCTTGGAAAAAAATTATCCCCGTCTTCAAATTCCAAAATTCAGGGCTGTACAAAGCGAAACAATTAACATTGGTTCTTACGTGCGAATAAACACAACTCACTATGAAAGAACTCACTATGAAGAAAAAAGTACATTTGAAGGAAAAATCTCCATCTGCAATTTTGTAGTTGGAGGAAGACGTTGAATAAAATTCAAAATTTTGCAATTTTCGAAAATTTAGAGTTTACCGTGAACATCGTACCTATGTCACCATAATATGTGCATTTTACTCTGTTCTTACAAGAAATTTAAAGAAAAATTTGGAGCAGTTTTTGAGAAAAGTTTAAAAACATCCGGGGAGCTTCATGTAAAGTACCCCAAAATTTTATAGAATCTTTTTCCAAATCTCAAAGCTTTCACTCAAACCAGATCGTGCGGGGAATATCCATTTTGGCAGAAATCGTACGTACGGTTTAGGTGCTAGCAGTGTTGACGGACGGACGGATGGACGTTTTCCTTTCAGTTGGTTTTTGGGAATCAAGGACCAACAAAAAACGGGTTCTGGCTACACCACGTGTTAAGGGATTTTTTTTCTTAATTTAGCAACTGAATTTATCCAGTTTTTCGTCATCACGGCCAGACAACTAATTTTTTTTTTGCTGGCGAAAATTCGCCATTTTCCCCGCAGCATTATATAACTTTCCCTATACTACGTATATTACTCTGTATTTAAGTAGGGTTTATTGTCGACAGAACAATTTTTATACATGGTGGTAGTTTTGCACTACATAGCATGTATATATTGGATGGTTGGAGAGTTCAAGATTGCTTTGACATCTCTTGCGTTATTTATAATAGTCTGAGGATTTTCCTCTCTTCTGTAACTGACGCACCTGTTTTGTTTTATTTACACTATCATTACTTCAACAACCTACATCTAATTACGATTACTTCATAAGCGACTTTGTCGCGTCCTTATTGCTTTTATCTTCGAAATTCTCTTATCCTGAAATGACCTGACACTAAGCACAGGTGTCACTGTCACGTCCTTGTTGTGCACTGGTTACTATTTACACTATTTACATTTTAACTGCTCCATCACTGCACCATCTTCTTTGACAGGGTGTAGGGGCATCGAGGGGCTCCGGGTGGTGGCGCGGGAGTTTTTAGGTGCGGATTGGCCTACGCCAGACGATGCCCGCGGCTGAGGCGGCCCCCGCCGGGCACAGTTTTATTTATTTACACACACGGCGGTATTCGGCAGGGACCAGGTCTGGACGGTGTGCTTGTAATAGCAGGCGCCACTACGTCAGTAAAGCTAGCACCCCCACTTTCTCAAAACTCAAAAATGCTTGCGCCATAATTTTGGGCTAATTTTGGGCTAATTTCAGCCCCCTTCTAAAAATTTTGGGCTACCTCCCAACACCTTGAAATTCCGATTTCAAATTTTGGCCGGTAAAGCTAGCACCCCCACTTACTTAAAATTCAATTTTTTTGCACGGTCAAAACAAGTGAATTTTGGGCTTCTGGGGGCCACTTTTCAAAATTTCGAAACACACCCCTAAATACGAAAACAAAAAATCAAAACCACTCCTAATTCTCAAATTTCAAAATTTCTCCCACCATAAGTTCGGGATATTTTTGGGCTCTTCAGTGATACCAGAAACATTATTTTGGTACCCTACAATCTCCGAAATTAAGGTTAAAAATTGTGGGTTGTTAATTGAACACCCACCCGTACTGAAAATTCGAAAATATTTGTGTGGTCGTAAACGTGTGAAATTTTTGTTCCTTTTCAAAATTTCGAAACTCACCCCTACGTACAATAACAAATATTTAAAACCATCCCAATAGCAACTCAACTCAAAAAATCTTGGGCCATAATTTTGGGTTCTTTAGTGTCATCAAAAAACACCCCGAAATCAACTTAGCAAAAACGAGGATGGAGAAGCTAGAATCTCACTATCTCAAAACTATGAAATCCGGAGAAACTTCACATATATTCTGGGAGAATTATACCGTACACGTGTATTTCCAACATTAAAAAAGAAAAAAAATGTATTTGTTGAGAGTTTTACCATTTATTCTGACAGGATCAATATCAAGCCTTGAAATAATTACTTTAATTCATTCCTATGTAAATATCCAATATGGACTTATTAAATATTTCATACAAGAAAAATTCTCTCCAAAAAGCAGCGACGAATTAAAAGATAAAATAGTTATTTAACTATACATCTACAATTCTAAAATCACAATCAATAATAGAGAAATCCAAAAATGGGAAAAGAATAATGCCTAGTATAAAAGGCAAACTACATTTTTTCTCAATCTTTCATTCGTCAAAAAAAAAAAAAAAAAAAAAAAAAAAAAGAAAACAAACTTAACTAACAAATGTAAATATGGAATTTACTAACAATTGAACACATACCAACAAATAAGATGCGATCTTGAAATAATTTGGGCATTGCCATGTTTTTCATGAAAAAGAAAAGCAAAGTAAAAAAACTGTCCGAAATACTTACCGATCTCAAATATTTGTTGGGTTTTTTCAAAACTAAACTACAGGTATTTCGCTTCAATCAATTCAATGTTCTACAAATAACATGCACATTATGGCAAAAACTCGCGACACGCATATCATTTTGGGGTAGATGCATTCTTTTTGAAAAGAATTGAATATTAATCAAAACACCCTATTTTCCTGCAAAATTCAATATTTGTGTTGTTATAAAACCTAAACTACAAGGATTTCGTTCCGGGCAATTTAATGTCATATACAACACATAATAGGGAATACGGCTGTACTCTCTAATAATTTTGGACTACTCACTTTGTTTTAAAAAGATTGGAAAATTAGTGTAAAAACTATTATATAAATTTTGATCATATTTTGGTTTATCACTAAATAAACTCCAAAATACTGTACAAATTCAGAAGAGGAATTTATTTAGAATTGCTCATACATTGGCCATCAATATGTCAACTTCAAATAATTTTGGACTAGATTCGTTCTTATTGAAAATGAAAGGAATATTAATCAAAACAGTCCCAACTTTTTTCCGATATTCAATATTTGTGTTACCTTAACTACAGGTATTTCGCGTTTGATAATGTCATTTTCAAATACATGATAAGGATTACGGCTGTACTCAGAAAAAATTTTAGGCTCCTCTCTTTGTTTACCAAAAAATGGAAAATTCTCGTGAAATCTACAATATACTTCTTGACCAATTTCTCATTCCTCACAAAATAAACTCCAAAATACTTTACTAATTCAAAAAGAGAATTTATTTACATTTGCACATACATTGCTTCTCAATTTGCTAATCTCAAATAATTTCGGGCTAGAAACGTTCTTATTGAAAAATAAAGGAATAATAATCAATAGAATAACTTTTGTTTTTGCTATCCAATATTTGCGATCTTATAAAACCTGAACTACAAGGATTTCGTTCCTGGCAATAAAGTTCCATATACAACACATGATAGAGAATACGGCTATACTCATGAATCATTTTGAACTTCGCGGTTTCTTCTCCAAGAAAAGAAAAATTCCTGTGAGAACTACAATATACATTTCACCACGTTTCCACTTCTGAAAAAGTAAACCCCAAAATTCTGTACCAATTCAAATAAAGAATTTATTAACAATTGCACATAAATTAGCTAATAATATTCAAATCTCAAATAATTTTGGGCTATATTAGTTCGTATTAAAAAAGGGATATTAGTCAAAACCAGTCCATATTTTTTTTTCGATATTCGACATTTCCGTTCTTATAAAACCGGAAGTACTAGGATATGGCTCATGGCATTGGAGTGTGACATACAATACATATTAAGGAATACGATTATACCCACAAATAATTTTGGGCTTCTCTTTCTTTTCCAAAAAGTGGAAAATTCTCGTGAGAAATACAGTATAACTTTTAAATAATTTTTCATTCCTCACAAAATTATTTCTGAAATACTTTAATAATTCAAATGAGGAACTGATTCACAATTGTTCATGCATTACCTATCAAGATGCCAATCTCAAATAATTTTGGGCTAGCACCGTTCTTATTGGAAAAATTTGGAATATTCATCAAAACACACTCAATTTTTTTCGATATTCAACATTTGCGTTCTTATAACACCTGAATTACAACGATTTGGCTCCTGGAAATTGAAGGCCATATACAACACATGATACGGAATACAGATATACTAACAAATGATTTTGGCTTCTCTCTTTCTTTTCCAAAAAAATGGAAAAATTCTCGTGAGAACTAGAACATACCTTTTTACTAATTTTTCATTCCTCACAAAAAATTGCTGAAATACTTTACTAATTTAAATGAGAAATTTATTAACGATTGCTCATACATTACCTATTAATATCACAATTTCAAATAATTTTGAGCTAGAGCCGCTCTTATTGGAAAAAATTAATATTACTAAAAACTTTCCTAATTCTTTTCCAACATTTAATATTTCCGTTTTTATAAAACCTGAACTACAAGGATTTGGCTCCTTGGAAAGGCGCGTGACATACAACACATAATAAGAAATATGGTTATACTCACAAATAATTTTGGGCTTCTCTCTTTCATTTCCAAAAAATGAAATCTTCTCGTGAGAACTACAACATACCTTTCGATTAATTTTTCATTCCTCACAAAATAATCTCTGAAATACTTTACTAATTCAAATGAGAAATTTCTTAGCAATTGCCCATTTATTACCTATTAATATGCTAACCTCAAATATTTTTGGGCTAGCACCGTTCTGACTGAAAAAATAGAACATTAATCAAAACACACCCACTTTTTTCGATATTCAATATTTGAGTTCTTATAACACCTGAACTACAACGACTTAGCTTCTGAAAATTGAACTTCATATTCCACACATTATAGAGAATTCTATTAAAACCCACAAAAAATTCTGGCCTTCTCTTTTTCCTACCCAAAAATGGAAAATTCCCGTTAGGAATACAACATACCCTATTCACCAGTAAGAACCAATGTTAATTGTTTCCCTTTGTACAGCCCTGATTTTTGGAATTTGAAGGTGGGGACGATTTTTTTCAAAGAGACTAAAATTATTCTTAACTTTTGGGAGAGGTTTCAGATTTTTCCTAAGGTTTTTTGATTTTGGTGTTATTTCACCCGTAAGAACCAATGTTAATTGTTTCGCTTTGTACAGCCCTGATTTTTGGAATTTGAAGGCTGGGATGATTTTTTTCCAAGAGCCTAAAATTATTCTTAACTTTTGGGAGGGGTTTCAGATTTTTCCTAAGGTTTTTTGATTTTGGTGTTATTTCACCCGTAAGAACCAATGTTAATTGTTTCGCTTTGTACAGCCCTGATTTTTAGAATTTGAAGGCGGTGTTGATTTTTTTCCAAGAGCCTAAAATTATTCTTAACTTTTGGGAGGGGTTTCAGATTTTTCCTAAGGTTTTTTGATTTTGGTGTTATTTCACCCGTAAGAACCAATGTTAATTGTTTCGCTTTGTGCAGCCATGATTTTTAGAATTTGAATGCGGGGTTGATTTTTTTCCAAGAGCCTAAAATTATTCTTAACTTTTGGGAGGGATTTCAGATTTTTCCTACGGTTTTTTGATTTTGGTGTTATTTCACCCGTAAGAACCAATGTTAATTGTTTCGCTTTGTACAGCCCTGATTTTTGGAATTTGAAGGCGGGGATAATTTTTTTCCAAGAGCCTAAAATTATTCTTAACTTTTGGGAGGGGTTTCAGATTTTTCCTAAGGTTTTTTGATTTTGGTGTTATTTCACCCGTAAGAACCAATGTTAATTGTTCCGCTTTGTACAGCCCTGATTTTTGGAATTTGAAGGCGGGGATAATTTTTTTCCAAGAGCCTAAAATTATTCTTAACTTTTGGGAGGGGTTTCAGATTTTTCCTAAGGTTTTTTGATTTTGGTGTTATTTCACCCGTAAGAACCAATGTTAATTGTTTCGCTTTGTACAGCCCTGATTTTTGGAATTTGAAGGCGGGGTTGATTTTTTTCCAAGAGCCTAAAATTATTCTTAACTTTTGGGAGGGGTTTCAGATTTTTCCTAAGGTTTTTTGATTTTGGTGTTATTTCACCCGTAAGAACCAATGTTAATTGTTTCGCTTTGTACAGCCCTGATTTTTGGAATTTGAAGGCGGGGTTGATTTTTTTCCAAGAGCCTAAAATTATTCTTAACTTTTGGGAGGGGTTTCAGATTTTTCCTACGGTTTTTTGATTTTGGTGTTATTTCACCCGTAAGAACCAATGTTAATTGTTCCGCTTTGTACAGCCCTGATTTTTGGAATTTGAAGGCGGGGTTGATTTTTTTCCAAGAGCCTAAAATTATTCTTAACTTTTGGGAGGGGTTTCAGATTTTTCCTAAGGTTTTTTGATTTTGGTGTTATTTCACCCGTAAGAACCAATGTTAATTGTTTCGCTTTGTACAGCCCTGGTTTTTAGAATTTGAAGGCGGGGTTGATTTTTTTCCAAGAGCCTAAAATTATTCTTAACTTTTGGGAGGGGTTTCAGATTTTTCCTAAGGTTTTTTGATTTTGGTGTTATTTCACCCGTAAGAACCAATGTTAATTGTTCCGCTTTGTACAGCCCTGATTTTTAGAATTTGAAGGCGGGGTTGATTTTTTTCCAAGAGCCTAAAATTATTCTTAACTTTTGGGAGGGGTTTCAGATTTTTCCTAAGGTTTTTTGATTTTGGTGTTATTTCACCCGTAGGAACCAATGTTAATTGTTTCGCTTTGTACAGCCCTGATTTTTGGAATTTGAAGGCTGGGATGATTTTTTTCCAAGAGCCTAAAATTATTCTTAACTTTTGGGAGGGGTTTCAGATTTTTCCTAAGGTTTTTTGATTTTGGTGTTATTTCACCCGTAAGAACCAATGTTAATTGTTTCGCTTTGTACAGCCCTGATTTTTGGAATTTGAAGGCGGGGATAATTTTTTTCCAAGAGCCTAAAATTATTCTTAACATTTGGGAGGGGTTTCAGATTTTTCCTAAGGTTTTTTGATTTTGGTGTTATTTCACCCGTAAGAACCAATGTTAATTGTTCCGCTTTGTACAGCCCTGATTTTTGGAATTTGAAGGCGGGGATAATTTTTTTCCAAGAGCCTAAAATTATTCTTAACTTTTGGGAGGGGTTTCAGATTTTTCCTAAGGTTTTTTGATTTTGGTGTTATTTCACCCGTAAGAACCAATGTTAATTGTTTCGCTTTGTACAGCCCTGATTTTTGGAATTTGAAGGCGGGGTTGATTTTTTTCCAAGAGCCTAAAATTATTCTTAACTTTTGGGAGGGGTTTCAGATTTTTCCTAAGGTTTTTTGATTTTGGTGTTATTTCACCCGTAAGAACCAATGTTAATTGTTTCGCTTTGTACAGCCCTGATTTTTGGAATTTGAAGGCGGGGTTGATTTTTTTCCAAGAGCCTAAAATTATTCTTAACTTTTGGGAGGGGTTTCAGATTTTTCCTACGGTTTTTTGATTTTGGTGTTATTTCACCCGTAAGAACCAATGTTAATTGTTCCGCTTTGTACAGCCCTGATTTTTGGAATTTGAAGGCGGGGTTGATTTTTTTCCAAGAGCCTAAAATTATTCTTAACTTTTGGGAGGGGTTTCAGATTTTTCCTAAGGTTTTTTGATTTTGGTGTTATTTCACCCGTAAGAACCAATGTTAATTGTTTCGCTTTGTACAGCCCTGATTTTTGGAATTTGGAGGCTGGGATGATTTTTTTCCAAGAGCCTAAAATTATTCTTAACTTTTGGGAGGGGTTTCAGATTTTTCCTAAGGTTTTTTGATTTTGGTGTTATTTCACCCGTAAGAACCAATGTTAATTGTTTCGCTTTGTACAGCCCTGATTTTTGGAATTTGAAGGCGGGGTTGATTTTTTTCCAAGAGCCTAAAATTATTCTTAACTTTTGGGAGGGGTTTCAGATTTTTCCTAAGGTTTTTTGATTTTGGTGTTATTTCACCCGTAAGAACCAATGTTAATTGTTTCGCTTTGTACAGCCCTGATTTTTGGAATTTGAAGGCGGGGTTGATTTTTTTCCAAGAGCCTAAAATTATTCTTAACTTTTGGGAGGGGTTTCAGATTTTTCCTACGGTTTTTTGATTTTGGTGTTATTTCACCCGTAAGAACCAATGTTAATTGTTTCCGCTTTGTACAGCCCTGATTTTTGGAATTTGAAGGCGGGGTTGATTTTTTTCCAAGAGCCTAAAATTATTCTTAACTTTTGGGAGGGGTTTCAGATTTTTCCTACGGTTTTTTGATTTTGGTGTTATTTCACCCGTAAGAACCAATGTTAATTGTTCCGCTTTGTACAGCCCTGATTTTTGGAATTTGAAGGCGGGGTTGATTTTTTTCCAAGAGCCTAAAATTATTCTTAACTTTTGGGAGGGGTTTCAGATTTTTCCTAAGGTTTTTTGATTTTGGTGTTATTTCACCCGTAAGAACCAATGTTAATTGTTTCGCTTTGTACAGCCCTGATTTTTGGAATTTGAAGGCGGGGTTGATTTTTTTCCAAGAGCCTAAAATTATTCTTAACTTTTGGGAGGGGTTTCAGATTTTTCCTAAGGTTTTTTGATTTTGGTGTTATTTCACCCGTAAGAACCAATGTTAATTGTTTCGCTTTGTACAGCCCTGATTTTTGGAATTTGAAGGCGGGGTTGATTTTTTTCCAAGAGCCTAAAATTATTCTTAACTTTTGGGAGGGGTTTCAGATTTTTCCTACGGTTTTTTGATTTTGGTGTTATTTCACCCGTAAGAACCAATGTTAATTGTTCCGCTTTGTACAGCCCTGATTTTTGGAATTTGAAGGCGGGGTTGATTTTTTTCCAAGAGCCTAAAATTATTCTTAACTTTTGGGAGGGGTTTCAGATTTTTCCTAAGGTTTTTTGATTTTGGTGTTATTTCACCCGTAAGAACCAATGTTAATTGTTTCGCTTTGTACAGCCCTGATTTTTGGAATTTGGAGGCTGGGATGATTTTTTTCCAAGAGCCTAAAATTATTCTTAACTTTTGGGAGGGGTTTCAGATTTTTCCTAAGGTTTTTTGATTTTGGTGTTATTTCACCCGTAAGAACCAATGTTAATTGTTTCGCTTTGTACAGCCCTGATTTTTGGAATTTGAAGGCGGGGTTGATTTTTTTCCAAGAGCCTAAAATTATTCTTAACTTTTGGGAGGGGTTTCAGATTTTTCCTAAGGTTTTTTGATTTTGGTGTTATTTCACCCGTAAGAACCAATGTTAATTGTTTCGCTTTGTACAGCCCTGATTTTTGGAATTTGAAGGCGGGGTTGATTTTTTTCCAAGAGCCTAAAATTATTCTTAACTTTTGGGAGGGGTTTCAGATTTTTCCTACGGTTTTTTGATTTTGGTGTTATTTCACCCGTAAGAACCAATGTTAATTGTTCCGCTTTGTACAGCCCTGATTTTTGGAATTTGAAGGCGGGGTTGATTTTTTTCCAAGAGCCTAAAATTATTCTTAACTTTTGGGAGGGGTTTCAGATTTTTCCTACGGTTTTTTGATTTTGGTGTTATTTCACCCGTAAGAACCAATGTTAATTGTTCCGCTTTGTACAGCCCTGATTTTTGGAATTTGAAGGCGGGGTTGATTTTTTTCCAAGAGCCTAAAATTATTCTTAACTTTTGGGAGGGGTTTCAGATTTTTCCTAAGGTTTTTTGATTTTGGTGTTATTTCACCCGTAAGAACCAATGTTAATTGTTTCGCTTTGTACAGCCCTGATTTTTGGAATTTGAAGGCTGGGATGATTTTTTTCCAAGAGCCTAAAATTATTCTTAACTTTTGGGAGGGGTTTCAGATTTTTCCTAAGGTTTTTTGATTTTGGTGTTATTTCACCCGTAAGAACCAATGTTAATTGTTTCGCTTTGTACAGCCCTGATTTTTGGAATTTGAAGGCGGGGATAATTTTTTTCCAAGAGCCTAAAATTATTCTTAACATTTGGGAGGGGTTTCAGATTTTTCCTAAGGTTTTTTGATTTTGGTGTTATTTCACCCGTAAGAACCAATGTTAATTGTTCCGCTTTGTACAGCCCTGATTTTTGGAATTTGAAGGCGGGGATAATTTTTTTCCAAGAGCCTAAAATTATTCTTAACTTTTGGGAGGGGTTTCAGATTTTTCCTAAGGTTTTTTGATTTTGGTGTTATTTCACCCGTAAGAACCAATGTTAATTGTTTCGCTTTGTACAGCCCTGATTTTTGGAATTTGAAGGCGGGGTTGATTTTTTTCCAAGAGCCTAAAATTATTCTTAACTTTTGGGAGGGGTTTCAGATTTTTCCTAAGGTTTTTTGATTTTGGTGTTATTTCACCCGTAAGAACCAATGTTAATTGTTTCGCTTTGTACAGCCCTGATTTTTGGAATTTGAAGGCGGGGTTGATTTTTTTCCAAGAGCCTAAAATTATTCTTAACTTTTGGGAGGGGTTTCAGATTTTTCCTACGGTTTTTTGATTTTGGTGTTATTTCACCCGTAAGAACCAATGTTAATTGTTCCGCTTTGTACAGCCCTGATTTTTGGAATTTGAAGGCGGGGTTGATTTTTTTCCAAGAGCCTAAAATTATTCTTAACTTTTGGGAGGGGTTTCAGATTTTTCCTAAGGTTTTTTGATTTTGGTGTTATTTCACCCGTAAGAACCAATGTTAATTGTTTCGCTTTGTACAGCCCTGATTTTTGGAATTTGGAGGCTGGGATGATTTTTTTCCAAGAGCCTAAAATTATTCTTAACTTTTGGGAGGGGTTTCAGATTTTTCCTAAGGTTTTTTGATTTTGGTGTTATTTCACCCGTAAGAACCAATGTTAATTGTTTCGCTTTGTACAGCCCTGATTTTTGGAATTTGAAGGCGGGGTTGATTTTTTTCCAAGAGCCTAAAATTATTCTTAACTTTTGGGAGGGGTTTCAGATTTTTCCTACGGTTTTTTGATTTTGGTGTTATTTCACCCGTAAGAACCAATGTTAATTGTTCCGCTTTGTACAGCCCTGATTTTTGGAATTTGAAGGCGGGGTTGATTTTTTTCCAAGAGCCTAAAATTATTCTTAACTTTTGGGAGGGGTTTCAGATTTTTCCTAAGGTTTTTTGATTTTGGTGTTATTTCACCCGTAAGAACCAATGTTAATTGTTTCGCTTTGTACAGCCCTGATTTTTGGAATTTGGAGGCTGGGATGATTTTTTTCCAAGAGCCTAAAATTATTCTTAACTTTTGGGAGGGGTTTCAGATTTTTCCTAAGGTTTTTTGATTTTGGTGTTATTTCACCCGTAAGAACCAATGTTAATTGTTTCGCTTTGTACAGCCCTGATTTTTGGAATTTGAAGGCGGGGTTGATTTTTTTCCAAGAGCCTAAAATTATTCTTAACTTTTGGGAGGGGTTTCAGATTTTTCCTACGGTTTTTTGATTTTGGTGTTATTTCACCCGTAAGAACCAATGTTAATTGTTCCGCTTTGTACAGCCCTGATTTTTGGAATTTGAAGGCGGGGTTGATTTTTTTCCAAGAGCCTAAAATTATTCTTAACTTTTGGGAGGGGTTTCAGATTTTTCCTAAGGTTTTTTGATTTTGGTGTTATTTCACCCGTAAGAACCAATGTTAATTGTTTCGCTTTGTACAGCCCTGGTTTTTAGAATTTGAAGGCGGGGTTGATTTTTTTCCAAGAGCCTAAAATTATTCTTAACTTTTGGGAGGGGTTTCAGATTTTTCCTAAGGTTTTTTGATTTTGGTGTTATTTCACCCGTAAGAACCAATGTTAATTGTTCCGCTTTGTACAGCCCTGATTTTTAGAATTTGAAGGCGGGGTTGATTTTTTTCCAAGAGCCTAAAATTATTCTTAACTTTTGGGAGGGGTTTCAGATTTTTCCTAAGGTTTTTTGATTTTGGTGTTATTTCACCCGTAGGAACCAATGTTAATTGTTTCGCTTTGTACAGCCCTGATTTTTGGAATTTGAAGGCTGGGATGATTTTTTTCCAAGAGCCTAAAATTATTCTTAACTTTTGGGAGGGGTTTCAGATTTTTCCTACGGTTTTTTGATTTTGGTGTTATTTCACCCGTAAGAACCAATGTTAATTGTTCCGCTTTGTACAGCCCTGATTTTTGGAATTTGAAGGCGGGGTTGATTTTTTTCCAAGAGCCTAAAATTATTCTTAACTTTTGGGAGGGGTTTCAGATTTTTCCTAAGGTTTTTTGATTTTGGTGTTATTTCACCCGTAAGAACCAATGTTAATTGTTTCGCTTTGTACAGCCCTGATTTTTGGAATTTGGAGGCTGGGATGATTTTTTTCCAAGAGCCTAAAATTATTCTTAACTTTTGGGAGGGGTTTCAGATTTTTCCTAAGGTTTTTTGATTTTGGTGTTATTTCACCCGTAAGAACCAATGTTAATTGTTTCGCTTTGTACAGCCCTGATTTTTGGAATTTGAAGGCGGGGTTGATTTTTTTCCAAGAGCCTAAAATTATTCTTAACTTTTGGGAGGGGTTTCAGATTTTTCCTAAGGTTTTTTGATTTTGGTGTTATTTCACCCGTAAGAACCAATGTTAATTGTTTCGCTTTGTACAGCCCTGATTTTTGGAATTTGAAGGCGGGGTTGATTTTTTTCCAAGAGCCTAAAATTATTCTTAACTTTTGGGAGGGGTTTCAGATTTTTCCTACGGTTTTTTGATTTTGGTGTTATTTCACCCGTAAGAACCAATGTTAATTGTTCCGCTTTGTACAGCCCTGATTTTTGGAATTTGAAGGCGGGGTTGATTTTTTTCCAAGAGCCTAAAATTATTCTTAACTTTTGGGAGGGGTTTCAGATTTTTCCTAAGGTTTTTTGATTTTGGTGTTATTTCACCCGTAAGAACCAATGTTAATTGTTCCGCTTTGTACAGCCCTGATTTTTAGAATTTGAAGGCGGGGTTGATTTTTTTCCAAGAGCCTAAAATTATTCTTAACTTTTGGGAGGGGTTTCAGATTTTTCCTAAGGTTTTTTGATTTTGGTGTTATTTCACCCGTAGGAACCAATGTTAATTGTTTCGCTTTGTACAGCCCTGATTTTTGGAATTTGAAGGCTGGGATGATTTTTTTCCAAGAGCCTAAAATTATTCTTAACTTTTGGGAGGGGTTTCAGATTTTTCCTAAGGTTTTTTGATTTTGGTGTTATTTCACCCGTAAGAACCAATGTTAATTGTTTCGCTTTGTACAGCCCTGATTTTTGGAATTTGAAGGCGGGGATAATTTTTTTCCAAGAGCCTAAAATTATTCTTAACTTTTGGGAGGGGTTTCAGATTTTTCCTAAGGTTTTTTGATTTTGGTGTTATTTCACCCGTAAGAACCAATGTTAATTGTTCCGCTTTGTACAGCCCTGATTTTTGGAATTTGAAGGCGGGGATAATTTTTTTCCAAGAGCCTAAAATTATTCTTAACTTTTGGGAGGGGTTTCAGATTTTTCCTAAGGTTTTTTGATTTTGGTGTTATTTCACCCGTAAGAACCAATGTTAATTGTTTCGCTTTGTACAGCCCTGATTTTTGGAATTTGAAGGCGGGGTTGATTTTTTTCCAAGAGCCTAAAATTATTCTTAACTTTTGGGAGGGGTTTCAGATTTTTCCTAAGGTTTTTTGATTTTGGTGTTATTTCACCCGTAAGAACCAATGTTAATTGTTTCGCTTTGTGCAGCCATGATTTTTAGAATTTGAATGCGGGGTTGATTTTTTTCCAAGAGCCTAAAATTATTCTTAACTTTTGGGAGGGATTTCAGATTTTTCCTACGGTTTTTTGATTTTGGTGTTATTTCACCCGTAAGAACCAATGTTAATTGTTCCGCTTTGTACAGCCCTGATTTTTGGAATTTGAAGGCGGGGATAATTTTTTTCCAAGAGCCTAAAATTATTCTTAACTTTTGGGAGGGGTTTCAGATTTTTCCTAAGGTTTTTTGATTTTGGTGTTATTTCACCCGTAAGAACCAATGTTAATTGTTTCGCTTTGTACAGCCCTGATTTTTAGAATTTGAAGGCGGGGTTGATTTTTTTCCAAGAGCCTAAAATTATTCTTAACTTTTGGGAGGGGTTTCAGATTTTTCCTAAGGTTTTTTGATTTTGGTGTTATTTCACCCGTAAGAACCAATGTTAATTGTTCCGCTTTGTACAGCCCTAATTTTTGGAATTTGAAGGCGGGGTTGATTTTTTTTCCAAGAGCCTAAAATTATTCTTAACTTTTGGGAGGGGTTTCAGATTTTTCCTAAGGTTTTTTGATTTTGGTGTTATTTCACCCGTAAGAACCAATGTTAATTGTTTCGCTTTGTACAGCCCTGATTTTTGGAATTTGGAGGCTGGGATGATTTTTTTCCAAGAGCCTAAAATTATTCTTAACTTTTGGGAGGGGTTTCAGATTTTTCCTAAGGTTTTTTGATTTTGATGTTTATTCGCCCATAAGAACCAATGTTAATTGTTTCGCTTTGTACAGCCCTGATTTTTGGAATTTGAAGGCGGGGATAATTTTTTTCCAAGAGCCTAAAATTATTCTTAAATTTTGGGATGGGTTTCAGATTTTACAATTGATTTTGAGATAGATTCTGGGTGGGCGCTGCTAGCTTTAGACTAAAGCTAGCAGCGCCCACGATTTTCGGAAATCCAGAGGAGCCTAAAATTCGGGAATAGAGCATTTAATTAGCCTAAAATTAGCCTAAAATTTTGGATATAGTTTGGTTGAGATTGGTTTCTGGGCGCTGCTAGCTTTAGATGGCTCCCGATCAGAGTCGCTGCAGAGGCACCGGCAATGCTGGCTCTGAGCTAACTCTTTTCATCACTAAACAAATATAGCATTGTTTGATAGTATGAAATGCAATAAGTCCAAATCAGCGTTAAGCTAGGCAATATTTGTTCTCGTGTGTTGGTTCCAAAAGAAGAGACCGGAGATGTTACTTCATATCTCAAACGAAGAATTTATAAATCAGTGTTGAAAATCGTCAATGAAAGTGTATTTTTTTCTCGTAAGAATGGATTGTCAAATTAGTCAATCGTTTCTGTGAAACAGAATGACACATTAAATTCTGCAAAATACAAGAATGGTATTACAAAAATAACTCATTGCTATTTTATTAGTGTTTCGCAATCTATGTCAACAAATTTCACTCATCTCTAAGAAATGGGAAGAGAAATAATGATTATAAAAATGAAACCAGCTATAAGTTAAAACTATGAACACAAATATTCATTACCTACTACGTTCCAATCATTTATGTTTCTGCTGAATAACATAAATGACTGATAATAAAATATAAATTTATTTGAAAAATGTTTTCAATCCAACGAATCGTTGAAACATTTTTGTGATAGTATCAGTAATTGTGATTCATTTCAAATTGACATTTACAAAAGCTTCAAAATCTTTATATTATAACAAGCTCTATTTTAATGAAGTTATGAAGAATGTAATTTCTGTTTACCAGAACTTACTTTCTTGTCACCGCTTGAAGGAAATTAAAATAAAATAATGAGGTTCTTGTTCCTTTTCTCGCCTTCCTCAATTTATTAACAGACGTATAAAATTTAATAAAACGGACGATGTTGCAGGGTATGTAGACACCATACATCAAGAAAATCTAAAACGAATTAGCTAAAAAAATATTTACATTCTAAAAGTGAACGTAAGTTTGTTATTTTTCTCGAGATTCTGAAAAACGTATCCTAAAAAAAATGAATTATACCTCTAACTCCTGCATTTACAGATTTGGAGAAAAACATTAAAAATTGGAGCCCTAAAATAATTTTCCAAGAAACACTGATTTTCATGAAACAAAAAACACTGATTTCCAGGAAACCATGATTTTCAATTTAACATATAAACTTAAATGAAAGTGTGTTATATAAGGTATGCAAAACCCCACCAGTACTTCTAGAAAATATGAAAAAAGCAGTATAAAAAAGTTAAAATTAAAAAAAAAATATTATTTTAATATTTTTCTCCACAATCTAAAAACATAGTCCAACAACATTTAGTTGAATCTTAAACTAACCCCTGTTTTCACCACGTTAATGAAGTAAATATTACAGCTGAGAGCCCTAAAATATTTTCCTCGCGAACACTGACGGTTTCCATGAACTGTCACAAATTCACGGAAGAGTAAACGTTCGTTGTCAGCAGGGAAACGCGTCCTGGGCACACAGATACCGAAATGCGCCGCCTACTTCGGAAAGTTCATTGAGGGAACTTGCGTCAAAATTCATGCCTACGCAAACAGCCTCTGCCGCCGTGCCATTGCACCAAACAGTTCCAGGAAGGCGTGCAGCGCGTAGGCGGCGTAGGCCCGGCGGCGGCGTCCCATGCTGCGCCACTCCCACGCACGCCATGCCGTGCCATGCCATGCCGTGATCGCGCCAGCGTTCAGGCCGGCGCCCGCGGCGAACGCACGGGTCAACGGGATCGAGAGATATACGCGGTTGAAGGGGAACAGAGGTTGGTCAAACAAAGACATAGGGTGGTGTAGATGAGGGGATTGGAGTGAGTGAGAAAGGAGCTAGGCGGAGAATGAAAAAAATCTGAATGAGGGAGTGTGAGTGAAACTATGAGCAATGTTAAATAAAAATAACAGTGGGGATGTGTGATAATGAGAGAGTCAAAATGCGTGGAAGTGGGTAAGAGTGTGAGAGAGGAGTGAATGAGAAAGGAAGTGAGTAGGAAAAGTGTGATAGAGAAACAAAAGTAAGAGATAAGAGTGGGAGTGTGGGTGTGTCGGAGTGTGGGTGTGTGGGAGTGTGGGTGTGTGGGAGTGTGGGTGTGTGGGAGTGGGTGTGTGAGGGAGTGGGTGTGTAGGTGAGTGGGTGACTGGGTGTGTGGGTGAGTGGATGAGTGAGTGAGTGCGAGTGAGTTTGTGAACGGTATGTCAATGGTTGAGTACCTGGTTGGGTGGGTGAGTGAGAGCAAGTGATAGGTATGAGTAAATAAAACTCCAGTCTGCAAGAGCAAGATTGATAACAGAAAAAAATTAAAGAAAAAGGCAATAGCGGTGATGAACAGATGTAGGGAGGTACTCAATTTATGTCGAGAAGCTTCACAAGAATGTTCTAAAGACTAGACAGGCGAGCAGTTAGAGTGAGTAGTTAGAGTGAGAAGTCGGCGAGTAGTTAGAGTGAGAAGTCTTGACTTATGAGTCTTTGGGAAGGAATATGCATGAATATACAGGGAATCTGGCGGATACGAAATACCAGCCTATAATGTTAGGAAACGTCAAAAGAAAATAATCTGGCACGGAATTATTCCGAGCGCTCGATGAGTATCGAGTGGCAAAATAGTAAACACACAAGGGTAGAGTTTTAAACCTCACGTCATAGGACGAAGGTGAAGGCAACAACGAGGGCGGGGGTTTCGTGGGCGGTTAGCCATCAAGCGAAAAGCAGAGAGCGGGCAACGCGGAGGCAGTCAGCCGCCTTCAAAGGCCCCTAATTCCCGGAGGCGGCGCTGGGCGGCGCTGGGCGGCGCTGGGTGCCGGGCGGGGCTGCGTGGCGCCGCCTGACACACAATTAGTTACGATTCCCGAGCCGTATCGCGACGGGCGGGCATAAAAGAGCTGCCGACGGCGGCGGTTTGTTCCGGCGTTGGCGTGCCTTCAGTGCCTGCCTGTCCGCGCCAACTTTTCCGAGCTCCTCTTGCCGTCGCCACCTCTGCGATGCAGTTGCTGTGTTCTTGCTACACCTCCTCTTCTGTTTGGACTGTCTATAAGAATCGCACACAGCCGTCATCCAGCTGCTTCTATCCTCTGCGCATCTTGTATTTGTGTCGGCAATTGGAATCCTTCTTCTTACAATTGTATTGTGGAACTCATTATTGACACTCTTGGAAAACAGAGTAATGATACATTTACTGTGTTTTCGTATATACGAGTGTCATATGCAACTAGAAGAAATGCTTCGTACTCCCTGTTACTCTACATTGGTTTTATACTAAAACCTCTATGTGACTCTTCTTCTTGCTTCTCCTTTTAGCTTCGTAATTTAATTCATCGAATATTTTGTTTCTTTTCTCTACTTCCAAAACTTTATTGTTTCATACTGTTAAACAACTTCAACCGAGACTACTCAAGAACACATTTTTACAATTCTTTGCAGCCCCCATATGTTTCCCTTCTCTTCTCCAAATCATAATCTTTTTAATTTCCGTTTTTCGCCATTCTTAATCTACGCTCATCACCATGAACCTCTCGCTTGGCCTTCATTTCGTACTTCAGCTCACCTTCTACTTCGTGACACGAACGTGGCTCACACAGACAATCCCTGCTCATTTCCGACGGATATCGCTGCAGCCGGGGGCTCTTCGAAACCGTGCCAAACTTTCTGAAAGATTATTAATATAAATCTTTCTCTTCACTAAATGAATTAATTCCTGTTGCGAAGAAAAGATATTTTTGGACTAATGGAAAAGTAAAACCCCCAGAGAACGTCAGGCAAAGCTGTGAGGGGATGTCCTAATTTTCCGTGTCACGATGGCGTGTTTTCCGGCTTTTGGGAGTGTTTTTAGAAGAGGTAGGCGTTGGTGGATGTCCAAAACGAATGGCGTACTATGCTGACGGAACAATGAGACTGAATGAAGGGGAGCTGAACGAAATTAAAAACTGAAAAGATTGTGGTGTAGAAAGGAGCGTAACATTGAAGTCTCTCCTCACTGTCACCCCCCTCGGTGTAGAAGAAATAATGTAACAAATACAAAATAATGTGGTGAATCAAGTATATAATGTATATGCAATTTATTATAAAACATGTTAGTATATTTGAAACAAACCTACATAAATATATTTTGATATCAAAAGTTACTATAATCAAGTTCCAAAACAACATTAAAACATTGAGAATAATTAAGCCATGTAAATAAAATTCGTCTTTCCGGCTCTCCGATGCAACAGGCAGGCCATTATGCCACGACAGTATCTGCTGTCTCTACAGAACTCCGGAAGGGAGCTCCACAAACAATATTGCTGTCATAACGAAAATTAGTCTCATTAGTTACTAATAATTTTCCAGCTAATCGTCCCAAATACAGTCGACATCAACCGTGCCTCTAGAAACAGGCAGCGCAATGGTGAAGCTAATCCAAAAAGACAACCGCGACTGCGCGTCGAGTCGAGTTACAAGGCCTCCAATCGATGAGACTGTTGCTCCGACCGCGGGTACCCCTTTCCATTCCCGCCATCCCTATTGCCGCTCCGTCAAAACTACGTGCGCCATTTCCACTCGCGTTTTCCTTTTGGACACAATGCTGGTTCCATCTCGACTACATCATCTCTCCTACCGATCGCAACACTTCTGAGCCTCTGTTTACCATTGACTCTGTGGTCCGCTAGCCTTATTACTACTTCCGTCACAACAGAAATAAACATTACCAGTCTGAAACCGCAACGTGAATTTACAACTTTATGCAGCAGTATTTCGTTCGTGCGTCATTGCCAGGTTCTTCTCCTACACCAACGATTTTGTCAGCAGCGAAATACCTGACAATAATGTTTTCAAATAAAATAGTCGGATTCTAGTGGAATCGGGTTCATTTACCTTATAAAATAGGAGTCAATCGATGTAAAACTATAAAACAACGTGCTACAAAAAATGTGGAGTTGTACGTAAGCCTACTTGTAAGTTGTAAAACTGTCATTGGAAGAGAAATTTCACTCTCAGAAGAACTATGTTAGTCCGAAGCTGTAATTGCTATTTAAACTTAGATTTAATATCGAATTCGGCTTTCTTAATACTATAAATTATATTTTAAATGTCAGTACTTCACATCATCCCTTTTATTCCACTAGAATCTTCTAACTGAACACAATAATTTTCACTGTACCTACTACCTGTCCGATTTCCATTGCAAATACTCATAATCATCTCAGTTACCTCTCACAGGTTTTAATACTGTCCAAAACCGATTCTTCATTACCCTCTCGTCTGTCACAAAATATCATTCACATCGCTGCCTTTGTCACGATCCAAGCCTCCAGAAGCAGCATTCCGCCCTTTGCATCAAACGCTGTCGCCGTCAGCCTGCCTGCCCGAGGCGGAAACTGGGCCTGCCCAGTTGTGCGTCGCTGAATGAAACAAGCAACTCGCGACGACGTCCGGGACGCCTGCACACTTAAATCGTCCCGCTTAATGACTGTTTCGAAACTTGTGCGTATGGCTGAAAACGGATCGCAGAGAGGAACGCAAACTGTTGGGAAATTAGCGAAGTGTTTAGCGAGCAGCGGGCGAGTGGGGCGCCGGTGGCGGAGGCAGCCGCTGTTGAAGAGGGTGTGGCAATGGTTGAGGTGCAGGCGAGGGACGAGTTTTAGGGGTGGGGAACGAGGCTGCGGCGAGAATGGTGGCGGGGACGGGAGTGGTGGCGGGAGTGAGGCTGGTGGCGGGGGTGAGACTGGTGGCGGGGGAGAGAGTGGTGGCGGGGAAGAGAGTGGTGGCAGGGGAGAGAGTGGTGGCAGGGGCGAGAGTGTGGAGGAGGCGACGTGAGTAAGATGGCGCGAGAGTGGAGGAGGCGACGTGAGTGTGATGGGGCGAGAGTGGAGGGGGCGACGTCAGTGTGATGGGGCGAGAGTGGGGGAGGCGACGTGAGTGTGATGGGGAGAGAGTGGAGGGGGCGACGTCAGTGTAATGGGGCGCGAGTGGAGGAGGCGACGTGAGTGTGATGGGGCGAGAGTGGAGGGGGCGACGCCAGTGTGATGGGGCGAGAGAGGAGGAGGCGACGTGAGTGTGATGGGGCGAGAGTGGAGGCGGGGGCGAGAGACAAGGCAGGGGCCAGAGTGGAAGCGGGTTCCAGAGTAGAGGCGGAGGAGACAGTGAAGGAGGGTGAGAGGGGAGGGGGCGAGAGAGGAGGTGGGGATGATAGCGGGGGAATGGAGGCGAGTCCGAGGGATGAAGTGGATTAACAGTGAAGAGAGGTTACATGTTGGGCAGAGCGAGGAGGAGGACGGGGCAATGCAGTCCCGTTGAGTGTGTGTGGAAGTGTGAAGCAGTAGAGTGTGAAGACGACAGCAATGAGGATGGTGGGTAACTGAGCAAAGGGGTTAGTAATTTTGGGTAAGGGGCAATGGGGTTAGGAGAGGCGTGAATGTTGAGTCAAATGGTGATAGAAATGGATGAGGTGGTATAATTGGGGCGAGAGAAGAGAAACTAGAAGTTTAGGAACTTTGAGAAAAAATCACATTTCAAATATACATGCATGTTATTAGAGAAGGTTATCGAAGTGGTAACAAAAATGCTACCATTGATTCACACGAGAGCTATGAATATTAGAATTCAAGGACACATTAAGAGATTAAAACTAGTGACGCAACAACACCTACTTTCTCGCATTATTTTGTAACGGCTTCGCAATATTATACTACTCCATGAACCCGCAAAGGTGTTTCCAACTAGCAAAAAGATTTCTCTCGGCCAAGATTCGAACTTGAGCCCTTTGAATTAATACGCGGGAAACATTACCCCTAGACCACAAGTCGGACGGCGAAAAGCAATCTTCCCGATGTTTAAAAAAGTAATGTTCCTGGCATTATTTCTAACTTTTCTAATTTTCGTAAACAAGAAATTTCAACAAAAATACTATCTGCACCATTTTTAAGCGTTCTTTACTCTTGCCGAGGAAATATAATTAAAGAAAAAATTTGGAGCAGTATTTGAGAATTATATTATAAATTCCATTTACTTTAAGGTGAAATCAATGCAATTATGCTCTTGCCGGAGACAAAATATAATTAAAACATATGGAACGATTTTTGAAGAAAATGTTTCAAATCTTGTTTAAGCTGCATGTCAAGTACCCTCAAAATCAAAATTTTCATTTCAAACTTGCAGAGCATTGAGTTCGTTCAAATCAATTTGGGAATCTTAGTTTTGGAGAATGTCGTCTGAAAAGTTTAAGAGTTAACGTTGACCACGGACGGACAGACGGAACAATACATTTTTCGGTATCAGAAGCCCATAAAACGCGTATTCTGTCTACACAACGGTTTAGAAGTAATAGTATTTTTGTCGACAAATCACCGATTTCCGTTGCAGCATTACAACACGTCCTCTTTACTATGTAAACACAGTAGCACGAGAAAGTAAAACTAATGGTAAGTGGCTTTACATCTGTTGAGAATGAATGATAGTGAAAATGACAGTAGGCAGTAACAATGGTGGTAAAGATTGCTGCACAATATGAGGTGAATATAACAACAGTGGCTGTGAGAGTCATTGGAACCAATTCAAATGATGTGGGCGGTAGCTATAAAATAGTTAAAAAAATATGGTGGTCATTGATCTCTCACAGTTAATGCGGTAACGATTGTTTGCTAGAGTTAGGAGAATTTAAAAATATATTATTCGTAAAAGGTAGGAGAAATATAAAAGGTTTTGAGGTGTTGTTAAAAGAATTTCTCGCACGATTAAAAAGAATTATTGCATTTTTTTTAAATTTTACATTCTCTCATACAGCGAGGGAAGCGCTTTACAAGAGTTATTGAAAACTGCAACTTAGCATGTAAATGTAGCTTCACTGTGAGCACGTTTTGTTGAGCACTCCTTTCGCTTGTAGTTCATTTACAGTTGAAATTGATTTTCTATAACTCGGGAAAAACATTTTTCAAATATCTTTATTTTTCTAAAATAATTATTTTCTAAATTCATTTCTTCGTTTTTTTTGTTTTTTTTAATAAAATTTCTGGCCCTCAAGAAAATGTGCACAGGTAAATTTCTTTCCCCACACGTCATATACAGTTTTTACTGTTTTTTGACAAATAAATAAATAAATAAATAAGCATGCGTAGTACTACGAGTTACAAACAGAGCAAGGATACTCCCATTGGAGACCTTATAATCAATAATATACGCGATGAAAATAGAAAAATTGGTTATAGGTTACAATAATAAGGGAAAAATTTACAAAAAGTAAGTTTGGAATTCATGCGCTCGCTTTAGGGCGGTTTAAATTTTATCTTTTGGGAATCTGTATTTGATTCTTCGGCGTTGGTTATAGGTTTTTTCTAGGTTGAATGTGGAGATTGCATTAAAACTGAGTAATCTGACAAGTTAAGCGAAGTTGCCGAGAGTGTTGTCGGTGGTTGTGGTTTTAGTGGGTGAAAGAGTGAGTGAAATAGTAAGAATAGGTTTGGGGATAAAACTGAGGCTATCGTGAAGAGTATGACTGGGTTGCGTAGGTTGCGTTGGTGATGCCAGTGGTGGTTCCGAAAGCGTCGCCGGGTGCTCTGTGAGGAGGTGAGTTTTGTTGTGAACTGTGCTCTGCATTTGGCGGCAGCAGTAGCCGTGGGAGGCGAGCCCGCGTGTTTTCATTACGGAGCTCAGATAATGTACGGCGTGAGGGGGCTTGGAGCATTGCGATGACGTGCAAAAATAAACATGTCACGCACAGAGGCGCTGTAGCAGTTCTCTTGTTCGCCTCTCTATGGACACAAGATGCATGGGGAAGAAGGATCGCGAATGTATAATGATCGCAAATGTATAATGAACTGGGATTTAGTTGAGGTGACAGTAATGCCTAACAAAGGAATCCTAACAAAGGAAGCGAAGAAACAGGAATGAAAGATTAGAAAGAGACATAGTATTTTCGAAAAAAATACTACGTATGTAGTAAATTACTTCTAAAACGTTGTGTAGACAGAATACGCGTTTTATGAGCTTTTGATACCTGACACATTATTGAAAGGTACCGAAGAAACGTGGATCTTCAAAAAGAATACGTTCAAGAAGAACGTATGGGTAGAGAAAAACGAAATAGTATATAACAGCATTAAATATGACGTGAGACCAGCCACATTACAATCCTTGTGTGAAAATAAGATATGCATGAAAATAAACGATAAGAGGTAAAAAGTGTGAAATTTAGCACGCCTGTTTAAAAAAAATGAAGGCAATTAAAGATACTGTGGCAAATAAAGATAGAAAGATTCAAAATTAACTGTTCAAATAAATAATATATTACAGATCGCTTCGCAATGATGAACTTACCTGTTCAAGAACAATCGTCAAATAAAGTTAGGATGACAACGTAGGTTATGGTCATCGGAAGCAGTTCATTTTGACACCTACCTCAGCGTGAAATGCTTTGGCCTGACGGACAAAACGTTGTCACCTGTTCCCAGCGCGCGGCACCTCTCGGAGAGCCAAGTGGTTATTTGTCCTTGCCAAACAGAAATATTCGAAAAATTTCGATCCAATTTTTCAGATTGACAAACAATACTTTAATAATAAAATCTATCAAATTTTGAACAGAATATCTAGTTACCTAACAATTGGAGAATTGTTTTTGCTTTTCGAATTTGTATAACTTATCTACAATATTTGATCTCACAAATGTTCATGGCTTAACAAACCAAAATGAAGTCTAAAAATATCTACTCTGTTTTGAACAATGATATTAGGTTAATTCCTAATCAGTTCTAGAATTATCCTTTGGTACATAAAACTTGCAAACTCACACACCACTAGCCTTCTGAAATATGACTTGTTTCCTGAGTGCTGCAAATAATTTATGAAACACTTGCTGCAATGCAGCCAACTTCGTTCACGAGCACACCTGCAACACCTACAATATGAGTAAGCATACAATTTCAAGCACAACAACCGGCAAGAGCGGAACCAGGTGCGTGACTGTGTGCCATAGAAGTATGGCGCAACTTTCTACAACTGTGGAAACGTAGGGATAAAGTTGTTAGGAAACAACGTGAATCTGCTGCAAGCATGCACTTTTCTTCCTACCAAAGATATAGCTCTCACCAGTGCGGTTTTTAAGGTCTAAGAAAAGTGTTAATCTTGTTACTGCGCCAAAAAAAATTGTTTCTGTAGAAAAGACGAGACTCTTTGCTCCAGCGTGTTTTATTCTGCCGTCTTAATCAAGTTATATCACGTAGGCTTTTCCAAGGCAACGCAGCAAACAAAATAAATTACAATTTAAATGAGAAATGAGGGAGGGACGGTCCGTTGTTTTGCTTTTTAAAATTCAACTACTCAATATACAGAATCTGGAGGGAAGTGTTAAGAACAAAAGAAACTGTCCTTGCAGAAGAGGTAGAAGACAAAAAAAACTTTGACCTACTTAAAGAAAGTGTTGAAAGTTTGCAATGCTCGTTACGCACCAAATTATAATTATTACTGTTCTACATACATTGTTAAATCCATTATTGGTCGTGTTGATCATATTAATTGCAGGCAGAAATATTCAACAAATAAAGCTTAATTGCAAAAGAATTTCCTGCAACATTGCATCTTGTTCATTAGCATCTATAATTTTTGTTGTAAGTGTATTTCTGTAATGTTATTCCGAGGATCTCTATCTATTCATTCAGTAATTAATTGTAACATAATTTTAAAATGTTGATTTTCAATAGATATAAATCATACCGATAATCATTTGTGTTATGAATAATTATCATCGAATTAGGAATAGATATTGCAATTATTTATTTTGTAAGGATTAGGCCTTTTTGTATTGCAGGCATTTTACTATTCTTACTCTACATGCTTTGTAAGAGCTTTTACTTCCTTTCTGAATTAGATAATTTGGACAAGGTGAAATAGTGTCTAATCTTCGCAAATATTCCTTTCGCGGGAACGATCGTATTAAACAATACCTCATTCCCACAATGCAAAATCTCATTCTCATTTCCTCAAACCCATTCGAAAGCTCACTCGATCAAGAAAAACACAAGCGCATTTTAACGACGTCGCCCACCCGAACACCGCAATACCTTCGTTACGCACGTATTCGAATCACACAAGTGTGGCTTAATATCCGTAAAACACGAACCGTGGAGGCCACAGCCGACAGCGGCTTTAGTGCGGACGTAACACGAATCCGTTGGTTCCGATCGGAAGCGAGGAAGGGGACTAGAGGGAGTGGAGGGGGTGAGGCAGGTATCCACAGAATGGACCAACTCCCACTCGCCCCTCCTCCCGGCGACGGTCGCGTCGGCACGGCACAGACAGCAGGGTTATCGAGTAGCCCGGGGCACGGCCCGAGAGGATCCCCACAGCAGTCCCCCTCTAGCCCGCCGCGTGCCATCGCCACTGCCACCAGCGCCGTCCTCCGTTCGTTATCGACAGACCTGAAAACGCAGCGTGCGTTGGATTCACGTTTATCCTCGCCACGGGTTTGAATAAAGCGCCCCCAGGAACAAAAAAAAAATACGAGGGGACCTGCAGATGAAACGATGACGACGTCGGCGAGCGGCGGAGGCGGTGGCGGCGGGGGCGGCGGTGCCGGCGGTGGCGGCGGTGGCGGTGGCAGTGGCGGTCTGTGACGCTGTACCGCGGGGGAGGTCATTCTGCAACTGCTTTATTGTCGGACCTCCCCTGCACTTCGTCCGCGAGGCCTAGCAGATTGCGTGTCCATATTGCTTGCTTTTTACGGTCGGAGAATTACGAAGAGTGACGACTTCCTCCGAGTCCTGTAATCAAAATGAAACGACGAGGTATGCGCGAGCTCCTGTTATCGACGTGAGCCCCTCGACCCGGATTTTGTTGAGGACGAAACATGACGCGAATGTAAACCTCATCTGTAGAGATATCGCGTTTCTACAAAAAATCTCCATTCCTTTAATGTCGTGTTATTAGAATGCAGTTTCATTATGAGAACTAACGGAATGGTTCAAAGAGACGGTTTATCTTCTTTCGTCAATGTCAAACTGACGGCTCTTCTTTGAATATTACACTGCCGGCTTGACAGTAATAACAACATAGTATCATATTTACTGAAGTGTTAACACGTAACAAATAGTGTTCCCCATTAACACTTTATCGGTTGTATGAGGAATAAAAGTATTCCTCATTATTTTTCCCTTCATACCTTGTGCGAATATTTCTGATATAAGAAATGTTCGTAGATGATGAAACTTCAGATATCTTTCTCAGATGTTATTATGATAATTACCTTTCTCGTCACTTGAGACAATGATCACTCTACGACAATGGAAAGACATTTTCATGCATTTTGTCTGTAAACGGCTTTTGCCTGCGTTAGACGTTTCAGGCTGCGTCATAAGATCCTTAGTGCTACAAATGCAAATAGGAGCGTTGGATTCGGTACTTGGCGCATGTAAATTCTTTTCTTTAGAGCAAACACTTTAATAACAAAACTCTAGGTGTAAATTCCCTACGTTCTTTTATGCCTATCGAAAGAAAAAGACCAGCAACAATCATGTACTCATATCAAATTTGTATTGTCTAAGTTAATTTCTTTCTTTGATCTCTTTGAATCTTGCTAATGTAGGTACTGTAAGTTTACTTTCAGAAATTAAATAATGTTTCAACTTTCCGACATCTACATTTTTGACATGCAATGTATAGCGTGTATTCTAAGGTCGATAAATATAACATTATGTTATTATTGTCTAAATGCATTGTACTTTTGTTAGATATTGTACGAATAAAAAATTAACACTTATGAAATGTTATTTTATAATTTGTGGTAATATTTACGAATTAAAAAGTATGAAAACCAACATTTTGCGCGGTATTATAATGAAACTTTGTGGGAAAAAGTTTTCTAAGATTAAACAGTTGTTTACCAATATATTATGTTTCATTCAATGCAATTTTGACTAATTAACTGATTGTGGTGTTTAGAAATGTTTTAACTGAGTTTATACAACAACATTGGGAATTTCCGATGAATTTGTGGTTTCCGGATCTATTTCATTTAATTCACTTCGGACTATTGAAGTTATTACATTTTTGAAAATATTCCGTTTTTGATTTGTAAAACCACATTGATGATTTTCGGTAAATATATTGTCCGGTTCTATTTTATTCATTACACTTTTGACTACTCAAGTTACTATGCTTTTTGTTCTAATTGCAAAAGTTCTAATTGCATTTGTATTACAACATTGTCGACTTCCGGTGAAGATTTGCCGGAGAAAGGTGATATTTTTTGAACTAGCTCAAAAGCCAAATCTTCTGGAATTTATTTCCATTTTTTTGAAGTCTTGAAATAATTAAGAATTCCTCGTTTTTTAAACATGTAATGACAGAAGTCACAACGTCTTTGAATGTGGAGGGATAACTCCCAAGAAATGGTTGAAAAACATTTTTGCAAGTGATGATAAAAACCTACTACAGTGTATTGAAATGTTTTTTACTTGTAATCTGATATTTCGCTATTCGAAAAAACTAATATATTGCATTATTCAGCATATTCAAATTAATCAATTCTGTTGTAGTTCGCTGGTATTGTTTGGAGATTAACTATCAAATCCAAATTGAAAACACTAGTTTGTCTGGCTCCTGGTTTTCTTCTTTGTCTGGCTCCTGGTTTTCTTCCTCGAAACGAGAAATCTTTTTTATTGGTAGTAACACAGTCTTCAAAATATAAAATGCTCTCCTTACATAATTTATGATCTCTCGCCCATTAACTTTGGTATTTGAAGACAATGTATCATAGAATTTGTCTTTTAATTGCAAGAGAGCGTTATTAAATTGCTAAAATAATTCTGTTTCGGATTCTAGTAGAACAAACTTGACTTTATGTCAACGCAGTTTCATACGTCATGAGAACAAAAAATGTTGCCATTATCATGATCACCATTATCATTAGACCCACAATCATGTAAAACATATTGCTATTTCGGAGGTGGTTAGTACTCACTCTCTTCTGGCACTTCTACTCCATCACATAAACCGGATCATAAACCTTCTGCCCGTCAACATGGTAAACCCTGTTGTTTGTCTAAAATAAAATAACGGAGGTTACTTTCGGAGCAGTGAGGACTATAAGAAGGGAATTTCCGATATTCAGCCGTTTAGAAAACCCTGCGTTGATCTATTTTTAACACAACAAAATAAATAAGACACTGATAGCAGCAGCATCAGCCGCGAGAGAACATTCTGTAGGCGTTAAGTATTCGTGAGCAAAAAAAAAAGCGTGTTTATTCCAGGAAGCACGAGGTAACTCCCGAGGTCCTTGTTGTATATTCCTTTCTAGGCCCAAGCTATTAGATTATAGTTGAAATAAAGGGAGAAAAAACATAAATGCAAATCATCGTCCGTTTGGGTTAATGGTCGTCATATTATGCACCACTGACCAGTGGCGTAGCCTGAGTTTTGGTTTAGGGTATGTAACTCGAGAAATGAGAAAATAATTTAAAACTCATAAATATTTACCAATACCATTTCTGTCACTTTGGTCAATTAGAACACACAAATAATTTGTATATTTAAAATAAAAACTGATCCAGTAAACGTAATAATGGCTCAGGTACTTCATGTAGTTTACAGGTTGAAAGTTATAAAAAGTTGACTGAAGTTCACGACCTAGCAAAATATTAATGTGTGTCCTCATTTTTTAATAATAAGAGCACTATCAAACCCAATGATTTTCAGAATTGTCCAATTCATATCATTTCCAACCCATTAGAATTGGCATAATTTATAAAATGGAAAGCAATGATCTATAATAAAAATATAATAGGATAAAGGAAATCACTCAATTTACAGACACGTAATGAAAAACCGTTGACAGTTGTCCTCTGCTGCTTACATCAAGGATTTCATCCAGTATCGAGGAGACACAAGAGGCTTTAGAAATTTCATTTTTAATTTCATGAGACTACCATGCTTACACTTGAAATCCAATCAATCTGAATTTCTGGCGAGATTGCACGAAACACTGGAATTTTCCAAATCATTCTTTTCAGCTTTATCATCTATCATTATTTCACTTATATATTCCATGAAATTTTCTCTATTTAATGATCCCCTATTTTCATTGTGGCTGGAAAATACAAGCCCTTGTCTCCCAAAAAAGTATACATCTCGAATGAAGTGCGACAGAATTTCCCTATTTTCCCTAATATCACTGTTGTATCGCTCAACATAGCCTGTGTTGGCTATTTAAATAAAATTTTCTCCTCTCATATTTTTTTCAAATATTTGTAACTGTTTCTCACGTGCTTGATGAAAACGGCACAACAATACGATTCCATAATTATGTAGCTACTTTGTATCGCGTTGTGCTCGCCATTCCAAGCCACAGATGTGGATTGCACAGTCACATACCCTTGTGCATTCAACCAGCACAATCCCTAACCTAAATTGGTTACAAATATATAATTGCTAAATGCATTAAAATCACGTAATAAAAAACTTAAATAAAACGACAATGATCATTAATTAATCTCGCCCTCTTACAAACACCGAAGAGAACAATGAAGTTTCGTGAAACGACGGCTTTTCCATAGGCACGCGGATGTAATGTGTCAATGTACATCTACTTCACAGCGCAGGCTAGGCGGCATTTCAGACTGATTCGTTCATCCTTGTGAAGAATCGAATTCTCAACGCCGCAATGTTTGAAATATAATGAAATATTTTGAAGTGGAAAAAGTAAATAACAAATGGACAATTTACAATAATTTTCAAATACAAAATTGCTGATATTGTCAGGGTATGTAACACATCATCCACATCCATGGACCTACGCCCCTGCCACTGACAATAGAAAACATTAGAAACATCGGAGCACACTAAGAAAGATTCAAAAACATACATCACAAAATAAAAAGAGAGATGTAAGTGTACAACCCACTAAAACATTCACAAATAGTAAAACAAAAATTACGTACGTATGTAGTAATTAAATTCTCGAATGTAATAAAAAAATCATTCGTTACAAAACTATTGTGTCTCAACGAGACAAAATATTTTTCGATAATTACTTTAATGCTAAATATTATATAAATTAAAATACATGGATTGCATGCAACCGTATAAATGAGTTTTCAATTAATTTTCCACTCAAGTTATAAACTAAATTTTATTAAATGTGTGAATCCAAAATACGTCGACGAATAGTTAAAATCTTGTCACGCATTTAACTAAACTTCTACGCTATGACCTTTTACAAACTATTTTGACTTCAGTAATAAGGTAATTTATTTTCTATAAAATTCCGTACACTTTCAAAATTATTTTATTATTTCACAATAAATATTTTGACTTTCCCGTATACATACGTATATACGGAGTATAGGGAAAGTTATGTAATGCTGCGCGACAAAAAACGGCGGATTTTCCGCAGAAAAAGGTTCTTTGCCGGGCCCAGATCACAAAAAAGTGGATAAAACCAGTTGCTAAATTGAGAAAACAGTCCCCTAACACGTGGTATAGCCTGAATCCCTGTTTTGTGGTTCCTAGAAACCGAAAAACCAATTCAAAGCAAAACGTCCGTCCGTCCGTTCGTTCGTTCGTTCGTTCGTTCGTCCGTCCGTCTGTGAACACTACTAATGCCTAGACCAGACCTGCACAGCATTTTGCACTTTCACTGACCTCAGGAGCTGCGTGCGGGCAACTCGGGGGCAAATGAGAAAATCGATGAAGGGTGGGGATGAGACCCAATCTAGGAGTGGGGTCCACCAATCAGAATGCGCAATTCGAAAGATAGCGCGTAAATTTGAAGAGCAATCGGCAAGAACATGATGGTCATATACAGTTCAACTAATATAGTCTTTTGTATTATATTGCAAATGTTTGTTCTCGATATATGACAGAGTGAAATATGAAACTAAAACGAATTATACATATTAGATTTCGACACCAAGTATTATAATTGCTTGTAGGGTTTCTAATGTAATTCGCTTTGCTACGATGTAATCACAAATTTAGTGTTGTGCTAAACATAAAATTGTGATACTGAATTGTTTTTGTTTGATGATGACAGTAATAAACCATTTTTTATTAACTATGTTTAATTGAATAAGACAGTTCTCTCAAAACAAAAACATATTGTTCTTAAAAAAATGATGATTATTTTCTGTTCTAATTTCTGACAAGAGTGTAGAGTCGTTTACGACATCATATAAAAATATAAAGCCCTTTGCATTCTATTTAACCAATACCCATGATTATCTTATGATTGTCCGTAACATATCGTGACAGAAGTTTGCTCGTTGATCTCTTTTATTCAGTTTCATAATGGGGAAAATGGTCACAAATGTGCTATTAAACATTACCCTTCTTGAAATTTTTACATATTCTCTTTTTATGTCAATCTTGATGTGAGAGATTGCTCTCATGATTTTGTTCATTTTTCTATGATTTCGAGATTATACCATTCCTGGTGAACAATCAATTATTAAATTGCAATTTTGTGTTAGAATTAAATAATATTTTTCTCTTATATATAAGCATATATTTTAAAGCTATTGCTTTAAAAAATGCTTAAGAGTCAAAATGAGCATGTTATTTTCTTTAAAAAAATTAGAAAATGAAAATACATACAGTGGTGGATACAAAGGTGGATATACAGCAGTGCACAGAACGTAAACAGTGAATTATGACCCTGGTAACTTGAAATACTAGATATAATCCATTTAAACAAATGGGCATATAATTTTGAAGCATGGATCATTGTATTAGACGCCCAGGCATTCAATCTACGCGTCGCGTCGTGCTACGTCAGACTTCTCCCCTCCCCGCAAAGCTTCCTACTCTCCACTACTTGCACTTTCGGCGCTGCCACGGGCAGGCGAGCGGCTCGCAAGTGCAGAATGCCCGTGGGAGCAGGCTTTGTGCATGTCTGGCCTAGACCATACATAGGATTTTTTTTCAAATTGAAGAAACCCCTCTTGCTCTGGCTCGAGTCGAAGCTTTGAGATTTTAAAAAACAATCTGTAAAATTTGGGGGTACTTTACATGAAGCCTCTCGGACATTTTCAAAATTTTCTCAAAAACGGCTCCAAATTTTTTCTTTAAATTTCTTGTAAGAATAGAGTAAAAACGCTTATTAAGATGACGTAGGACCTATTTTCACGGTTAATTCTGAATTTTTGAAAATTGCAAAAGTTTGAATTTTATCAAGGCCTCTTTCTACAAATACAAAATTGAAGATAGAGAATTTTCCTTCAAATAAAATGTGTTCTCCACGGGATTTCCTTCATTAAGGACATGAATATCTTTGGAAATATTAGTAGCTCAATATTGCGTGTAATATGCGCAATTTATAAAGAATACAAAAACAAGTTTTTCTAAAAAAAAAACCGCTCCAGATTTTTTCTTTGAACTTTTGGTAAGGAAAGTGTCTTATGTGCTCTGTGAGATGACGTAAACCCCATATGGCTCTACTCTTTTTGTTTTTAAAAAATTACTCAAATGTAATTTTTTTGGCTTGTCTCTCACTTCCTTAATATTTACATTAGCGGTGATTTGTTGACATTATTATATTTATGAGTACATGTACTTTAAATAACGTAATTTTTTTCAAACCTAAACCATTTTCTGTGAAAAATAGCATTTACAGTAGCGTTTAAATGCAATTTTCTTAAAAACGACTCCATATTTTTTAAAGAAAAATGCCATTTAGGACGTTTTACTGTTATTTAATATTCTTATCATATTTCCGTTCAACTATTGAGAAACCGAAAAATTAAGAAAATCTCAAAAATATGTAGTGAGGGTGACGATAGATGGTAGCTAGCAAGAGTATGTGTCAAGTCCGAATAGGTAGCCGAGACCAAAAGAAATAGAAAACTAATACGGGAAAGTCTGTGCCATTCTGTAGCACCACTAGTTGTTATTCTGATAGGACGAACCTGAGAAAACTCCAGCAATGAATTTTTGCATAGCTAGACGAACCAATGTTATTGTTACCTCTCGTGAGATGTGTTGCGGAATGCGGTTGCGTTGCTTGCATTGCCATCGACTCCTACTGAAAAATGAGTCGATACATTTCGAGACAATGTTTTGAAGGATATCAGGATGAAGCTGCTTAATCTCCTTCTAAATCTATTCAATTTCATTTTATCGGCATCTCTATGAGACACATTTCAGGTGGTTAATATTATATAATTGAAAGAAAATCTTCGCTGTGTCAGTAAAAACGAAAAGATCGATCAGCAATGTCTCATTTCGAAATTATATCCATTAGGCGACACGCTTTGAGAGGAGCGACGTATAAAGCGAACCTTCCCGATCGATGCTGCCGGATTGGCCGCGTCAACTCGTGACCTCAAATGCGAAACACGTGCCTCGGACGCGATCCCGGCTTGCTCTGTATGAAAGCGATGTTGCACTAGAAAGTAGCAGATAGAACCAAGTTCGATTCCGCCTCCGACTGCGCACGAACATGAGAAATAAAACACGGAAGTCGTAAAAACGACGCGAGCTGGCCGGCGGCAACATAGGGGCGTGGAGGTGGCTGGGTGTCTGGGGGTGGGAAAGAAGTAGAAAGCTTGCGTTAGGGTTGGTCGGCAGCTGTGGTGCAGAAGCGTAGCTGTTTCGGGGATTGTATTACCAATGAAGAGTTGGAGAAAAAGGTTCAGAGTCTAGGCTCTGTGGGGATGTGGAGGAAGTGAAAGAAGTGATAAAAGAGCGATTGAAGAGAACGGTAAATAAATACAGTATGGCAAGTGACACGTAGTTTGATGTGAACGAACTGCGAACTGAACGAATGGGAGTCGGACGAATTAGAGTCGCAACGGTGAAGGCAGAAGACGAAAACAAAGAGCAAAAGCAGATTGTGGCCAAATGCAGGGGGGAAGAAGGCGTGAGAGAGGATCAGAGAGCGAGAGAAGAAGAAAACAAGAGGGTGAGTGAGCGATAGAGGGAAAGAGAGAGTGAGAGAGAGTGTGAGGGACTGAGAGTGAGAGGGAGAGATTATAAGAGTGAGTGAGAGTGAGAGAGAGGAATAGAGAGTGAGAGTGAGAGTGTGAAAAAGCGAGTGATAGGGAGAGAGAGAGAGGGATAGAGGAGAGTGCGAAAGAGGGAGAGGAAGAGAGGGAGAGGAAGGGCGAAGGAAAGAGGGGGTCAGAGAGTGTGGGAGGAAGAGAAAGTGAGAAGAAAAGATAGTGAGAGGGAAAGTGAGTGAGAGAGGGGGAGAGATGGAGAGGGGGAGACGAAGAGAGAGGGAGAGTGGTCAGACGGGGAGAGGGGGAAAGGGGAGAGGGAGAAGAGGACAGAGGGGAGAGGAGAGGGAAACGAGAATGAAAGAGAGGAAGAGGAGAGGAGAGAGAGATGAGGAGGCAGAGCGAGAGGGTAAGGCACGAGGATGGGAGGTCGCTAGAGCTGTTAAAGCGAACCGAAGCGATTCCGTGGAAAAGGGCCCGCGATCTCAGAAGGCAGAGCAGTAGTGACGAGGAAGACCGGCGGGGGTGGCGAGAAGGCTGGGGCGGGACCAATGGAGTGCGTTGGGGTTGAGCGGCGCAGGCCCAGAATCCATACGCTCCGGTCGGAACCTTATGGATGTGGCCTGGATTTGTAACAAACCATATTTCATATCTTAAACTTCTTTTCATGCGATTGTGAAGCGGCGCTCTGGGCGGGCGCGCTGATGCACTGGGCCGGGCTGGTTGGGGCGGAGTGTGGGGAGGAGGGGAGGGGAAGGGTCGGGCAGGCGCGCGGGAGGGGGCGGGCTGGGCAGAGGCGCTGGCGGCGCGCGGCGGAGCCTTTCAGGCCACTCTGCTCTTCAGGCGGAGTGAATGGATTTGTGCTGCTGTCTCCGGGAGCGTTGCGAGAGAGCCAAGGCAAAGGAGAGGCGGGTACTCCAGTTGAGAGGACCTATGTGCTTGGAGGACTGCAACACGGATTGTCGAGTAGAGAAAGTAGATAACTAAGGTAATGTAATGATGGGTTGTCGGCAAATATTTCATGTGATCAGACTCTGAAATGGGAAGGGGAAATGATTATTGGAAATACAATTAAGAAGCCATTTACTTGGGTTTAGCGTATTTAAGTACATTCTTCTAAAATACAACCTAGGTATATCCAAAATTGTGCTGAGAATACTCACAAATTACACTTTCCTTGTCATTTTGAACCTTTTTCAACTCACACCCGTGATGTTTTTTGGTAACTCACAACTGGAATATCTCGCAAAGTTCTGTATTCGAGGAAAAAACTAAGCGCGTCTTAATATTTATATAGAATAAAAGGATCACTATACGCATTCTATTCTTAGTGATTCTCTACACCCGAAGTACTCGTGAAACGACACTGCATTAATCTGTCAAACAGGATCTTTACAAGAGAGTTGTATACAAACGTAGAACCACTTCTGAAAACAAATTCGGAGATTCCATTCCCGGCCGCAGGGTGTTTGAAGGTGACGCAAAAAGAGAGAGCGTCAGCGCTTGGGAATAGCACGCGGCGTGCGCGCCATGTCGAACGCAGGAACGCGGAATGCGATGCGGGAGAGCTCGGGGCGTGAGGACTGCGCCCACACGACACACAGTGGAGGAGAACTTTGAAACGTCGCAGACAATAAAGATCAGTAGCCCTGTAAGTATAGTGCACGTGGCTTCCTCGAGACGTGGAAACCACGCTGGTTACTGAGATCCGATGCCGACCCGCCGTAGGCTAACGCGTTTTTCCCTCAACCAGGCATCTCCCACCAGCGAGCACCGCCCCAGCCGGGACAAGCTCTATGCTCCCGACCAGTCTCCCGGTATGTGTGGAAGTGCATGTAAGAGTGTGTGTAAGTAAAAGGTGAGGATAGGATAAGGAAGAGGAAGGAAAGTTCGCTCGCGTCCCGTGGCCCGTTTGTTAGGGTGCTGCTCCGACATTCCCTGATATTGATCGGAGAAACTACGGAAAACTACCGATCAGAGCAGCCGGCCACGAGAATTCTCAGAGTTACATTTTGTTTTAATATCGGCAAAGGTGCTACAAAGACCTTCAGATTGATTCAACAAGCTTTAGGCAATTGAACCTCTGAGTCAATCCCGATGTTTTGAAAGGTCAAACCGATGTAAATCTGGAAGAATATCAACTTTTCCTCGACCGAAAATAGATCGGAAATCTCGGTCCAACGTGAAAGTCATGCTCATTTCTTTTTCGACTGAAAAGAGCTGATTAATTATGAATACGTCCCTAAAGGACAAACAATTAAGAATACTATGTCGAGAAGGACAAGGTGAGGTGTGGAAAAGACCTGAATTGCAGTAGCACTGAAAATTCATATCTCAACGTGGCATCGCCCCGGCACACGTCTCGTTTATCGCGCCGGGGTGTTCGCCTCGGAGATTGAAAGAAACAGGGAGAGCGAGAGAGAGAACGAAAGAAGAAGAGGAAGTTCGGGAGAGAGGAAAGAAAGACGGAATGAGAGAAAAAGGGAGAGAGAAAGAGGGGAGAGAGGGAGAGAGGGAAAGAGGGGGAGGGAAAGAGGGGGAGGGAAAGAGGGGGAGAGAGAGAAAGAGGGGGAGAGAGAGAAAGAGGGGGAGAGAGAGAAAGAGGGGGAGAGAGAGAAAGAGGGGGAGAGAGAGAAAGAGGGGGAGAGAGAGAAAGAGGGAGAGAGAGAAAGATGGGGAGAGAGAAAGAGGGGGAGAGAGACAGTGAGGGAGAAAGAGGGAGAGAGAGAAAAAGGGAGAGAGATAAAAAGGAAGAGAGAAAAGAGGAAGAGAGAAAAAAGGGAAGAGAGAGAAAGAGGGAGAGAGAGAGAAAGAGGGAGAGAGAGAGAAAGAGGGAGAGGAAGAGGGAGACAGAAAGAGGGAGAGAGATGGAGAGAGGGGAGAGAGATGGAGAGAGGGGGAGAGATGGAGAGAGGGGAGAGAGATGGAGGGAGGGGAGAGAGATGGAGGGAGGGGAGAGAGAGCGAGAGAGAAGGACAGCAGGACGTCTGGATGGTTCTGCTAGTATGTTATTATTAACAGACCATGTTAATAATTCCCGAATTTAATTTAGGCAAGTATTTTTATTTTTGAACCAGATCTGAAGATGAAGTAAATCTTTTTAGTTTTGTTGATTACACACTACTTGGTTCAATGTCGTTTCTTCAAGGTTCTTCAATCAGCATATTGGTTGCGCATATTGTTATTACATTACTACTTATGTAAATCAGTATCTATAAAAACACCTTGAAATTTCCTACAAATAACGTGTAGATACCTTATTCCACCCGTTTCGCTTTTCATTTAACGAGAACCTCTGTGCGGCGCGGGGCGGCAGGGCGCGGGGCGGTGGGGCGAGGCGCGGGGGCCTCTCGGCCGGGGGCGCGGGCGGCGGAAATGCGCTCTGGTCTCGTGCGCGTGTAGAGGCTTCCCGACGGCTCGCGAAAGCGGCGGAACGCGGGCGCCGCAGGCAGCGTTAGCGAGGGGGACCGCGAGGAGATAGCAATGGACTGGGCCGGCGGCTGCGGCGGCGGTCGCTGAGTGCGACGTGGAGGCAATGAAGCCAAATGTAATGGGTGGGGCGATGCACGTGCTTTGTGGGTCGAGTATTGGCGCGGCTGGATGTGGGTCAAGCCTGATGATGACGTCCTGGCAAACCACATTTGTGCCAGCCTAAAGAAGATGTGTGCAATAGAGAACGCCGCAACCGAGCAAATTTGTGGGAATATAAAAACAAAAGAGAACGAAGATCCGAAAAGTATGTGAAAACTTAAGAGAAAAGGGAAAACTAGAAGATTGTAATTCGGGACGACAAGGAACGACAAAAAATCGTATGGAGATCAAATGGAGGTCAAATTAAAAATAAGGATGCGGCTGAAGATGAGCAATAAATGACGTGTGGAAGTCGTTTGGTAGGGTCGGCACGTAACAGACACAACACAGAAATGGTGATGGATAAGTTCAGGTTGTGTCGACTCGAATGAACCAAGGAGAGTGCGGAGAGAATAAGGAAGTAAGCATTGTGTAGACGGTGAGTAGTAGATGGTGCGAAGAAGTACTCCACGATTGGAAAAGAGGCAATTTCCGCTGTTACAGAACAGTGCAGAGCGATGGGGTGGGAAGGAGAACATTTGTGAGGCAAGATTGGCGCTGGGGTGAGGGCGAAGGCAAAAAGTGGAGGGGGTACTAGGGAAGTTATGGCGAGGACAGGAAATGCTGCAGAGTGACGAGGAGTAACTGAAGAGAAATTGGTGAGGGGATGTGATACGTTAAGACGCTGGGTACATCACGTGAGATGGGCAATCTCACATAGCGCACATGATCCCTAAGGAGATGACGATAATGAGATGACGGTGCGGAGAGACGGTGCGGGGAGACGGTGCGGGGAGCCGGTGCGGAGAGACGGTGCGGGGAGCCGGTGCGGGGAGCCGGTGCGGGGAGCCGGTGCGGGGAGCCGGTGCGGGGAGCCGGTGCGGGGAGCCGGTGCGGGGAGCCGGTGCGGGGAGCCGGTGCGGGGAGCCGGTGCGGGGAGCCGGTGCGGGGAGACGGTGCGGGGAGACGGTGCGGGGAGACGGTGCGGGGAGACGGTGCGGGGAGACGGTGCGGGGAGACGGTGCGGGGAGACGGTGCGGGGAGACGGTGCGGGGAGACGGTGCGGGGAGACGGTGCGGGGAGACGGTGCGGGGAGACCGGGCGGGGAGACCGGGCGGGGAGACCGGGCGGGGAGACCGGGCGGGGAGACCGGGCGGGGAGACCGGGCGGGGAGACCGGGCGGGGAGACCGGGCGGGGAGACCGGGCGGGGAGACCGGGCGGGGAGACCGGGCGGGGAGACGGGGCGGGCAGGCGGGGCGAGGAGAAAGGGTGGGTGAGTGGCGCGAGAGTATGGGCAATGTGTTTGGCGTTAATGCAAGCGAAGTGGGACGGAGTGAAGCGAATAGGAATCTCGTGAGTTTTGGCAAGTCGGGTCTGGGCAAAGTGAGACGGGGAGGGGCGGGACGCGAAAGAGTTGACCAGGACTAGACGGATGGAATGCATGAGGAATAGGGGAACGTGTAGCGCTTGTACGGGTTCGAGAGGGGGTTGGGTCAGGGTGATGAAGGCGGGTGGCGTCGGAGTGGCACGAAAGCGTCGGGGTGTAGCCGCCGGGCGGGGTTTCCCGTCGCTTTGCGGAAGTGGTCGGAGGCGTGGCTCTGCAAATGAGGCTGAAACTTCCGAAGGAGCCTGATTTGGAAAGTGGAGCAGTAGCAGTCCAACCCTCTTCGCGAGTTGTCGCTTTATTTCTCCGCTTTGCGTTTTCGCTCAGCTTTTTCCAGCTTGAGTTTTTTCGTTTGGCGCGAAGTTTTTGAAGGCAACTGAATTTCTATTAAAAAAAAACAACTATTTTCTGCGTAAATAATAACTCGTTTGTTACTTTAGGAAGAAATGTTCATAAGTAAAAACTTCTTAAGTATAATCATTACTGTCTTATAATTAGATCCCGCCTTGAAGACGGTTTACCGCCTTAAATGTCTAAGTTTGTATACGAACACCAGGTACAGTTTTCGTACGTCCACCGTAAGATGTTTAAATCTAGTTCAATATATTATTTGTATATGCCGAGAGGGAATTCAAGAAAACCATCCACGTTCAATGCGAAGTAAATTAAAATCTCATTCTTTTGGAATCTTTTCAAACAGTAATTTTGCTAAAATGTAATTATTTAATATTTAGAGACTGTGATGTAAGGAAAAGTGCTCTAAATGTATGGGTATTTCATATATTAAAAATAGATACAAAAGTTCCATTTTACAACATATTTCTATAAAGTGATGTGTAAAATACGCATGTAGTCAATACTTCTCAGTAATTATTACAATATGAAATTCATTTATACGTATATATTTTGTCATCTAATCGCGCTCCACTCAGTCCAGCGGTTACCAGCCGGCCAGCGTCTTTCCCACTTGCCGACTGTGTTTCTTCTGCATCAAAACAACCTCAATTTGCTCAATAAGACGCCTTTCCGCAGAACCTCCTTCAGAGAAACAGAAGCGGCCTTGTTCCTACTTTACGAGAGGCTCTCACGCGGAGGAATATACATTTGGCGGGCGTTGCAAGGGCGAGGGGCTGTAGCCACGGGACGGGAGGTGACGTAACCTCATCATCCCCCTCGCATCGCCAGCACACTATTGGCGTACTTGCCAGCTCACCATTTTCTCTCCATACACGCCAAGCAGTAGTGGTGCGTTGATAGAGATCAGTGTTGATGTGGAAAGGAGTGGTGGCAGCGTCGAAGCGAAAATTACAACAACGCTGATGGTTCATTGATTGATTGTTAGTGGCTCCGGGCGCATCAACTGCTAAGGTCATTAGTCTCGTGATTGTAGAGCATGTTTTCCACGGGAGGTGGTGGTGATCTCTTACTGCATCGCGGAATCCAGCACCGACATACCGTCGTCTGGCGGGGTTTTCTTCAACCAGGTATCTCCCACCAGCGGAGCACCGTTCTCGCCGGGACAACCTCTTAGCTTCCATGCGGTCTCCCGGCATATGTGGTAATGTAGTGCATGTTAGAGTAAGTGTGTGCAAGTAATAGGCGACTACAGAACACGTAAAAGGAAGGTAAGAACGCGCGCGGGCGACCGGGAGCCGCGGGGGTTGGCGAGGGCGGCGGGGGCGGTGGGGGCGGTGGGGTTGGCGGGGGCGTCGGGGGCGACGGAAGCGGCGGGGGCGGATGCTGTGACGGTGATTTCTGCTGACAGTGGCGACGGCGGGAGCAGCAGCGGGCGCCTGCAGCAGGCGGTGGGATGTTGCGAGGCGGCTGGCGGCCGGAGTGAGTAGGTAGGAGGCGGGGCTGGACGCTCGCCAGGCGCGGCGCGTGTGTTGCTGCGCTGGCAATTGGGTTGACTCACCCGCCCCCGCTGCGAATCCTCCGCTTGCACCTGCCACTGCCACGCGCCGAAAACCCGTCACGTTTCCTCGTTTGCAGCTGCTGCCGTGAGATACGTGTGCTCGCCTACATTAAAGATGCAACGGTCTTGAATATTTTTGCCCATTCAAATAGAAAGATGTAACCTCATCTTGGCAATACTCATATTCTCTTAAAACATAACTGACAAAACGGCATCTTTTTAACAGGATGTAAGATAATTTCTGCGTTTACTCAGCTTCGTAATGGTTATGTGTGTTTGAAGGCAAGATTAATCTGGGTGCAAGTAGGGGAAACGCATGAAAGATTTCGACGACTACTATGGCACCTTCGATTGTATATTCATGTATGTTTATGCTATTTGAGCGTTTCCATTCAAGAAATCTGGATATACATATTGAGAAAAAATTTTAACTTTAGTCATTAACACTGTTTTATTGTTTTATTTATCATATTTTAAACATTTGTTTGCGTTTTAAGTGAGCAAAAATTAAAGTTACACTTATCTTATTTAAACATTAAAAATTAATTCATGTCGAACAGATACGATTCGATTGTTACAACAGACTAAATATTGATATTCTATTGTCTGGATCGATACGTCCTTTTTCATTTATCTTTCTGTATCCAACTATCCAACTTATACTATCCAACTATCGAAAATATTTCACCTTTTAACGTAACAAATTATTTTCACTTATCAACACATCTGGCACCACTAGATACGTAAAACGTGCTTCCAATAATACCGACAAAATTCCAAAACCTCGCTGTCAACCTTCCTATTAACTCGCTTCCTCTTATACACTCACTCCCATCTTTCACCATTCTGCCCCCGCAACGAATCAGCCAACCATTTGCGCATGCTGGTGCCGCGGCGCTGGCAAGGCCGCTGAGCTGCACCGTCGGACCGAGGGGGCCAGGGGGGCGTGGCCAGCGCCGGCTGCGGGCGAAGCCGCCGAAATGGATGGCGCATCTGGCCGCGCGGATTCGCCTCGCGGCGGCGGAGGCGGAGGCGGCGGCGGCGGCGGCGGCCTGTGCCAGAAGCCGCGAGGCGAAGCCAGGGGCGGCCGCCGAGGAAGCCCACCTGGCACGGGCTCCACGCGAGGGCGGGTGTAAACACAGTCTCATAGGGGGAAGGGGCATTATGGAGAAGCGGCCGACGTATACAAAGGGGGTGGAGGGTTTCAGATCGCCTAATTAGTTGATGTGCTGGTGAAATGGTATTTAACTTGATAAGATGAAGATAGAATGTAGATCTTCCATTCAATAATCAAGTATTTACGTATTTAAACGAAGTTATTGCATTTTATCTTACAGCTCTGGATTTCAAATTTCCTAACCTCAGGCTTAAGCATTAAGTAAAATCACGACAAAAATATAAAGATAACAAAACACGTCACGCATTTCCATTCTTGGATGGAGAGTTACATGGTGTTTTTTTGCTAAAACTAGTTCTTAAGACACTAGGTTATGGCAGAGACTTGTCAAAACGATGAGATAAAATATTTACTTTCAAAATCAAAATTCGTGAAGTTCGAAGGCATTTCCCTTATTTAATAATTTATTAGTGCCAGAAATCAATCCAGAAGTTGTAATTTACATGGTTTTTCATGTATGTGTTTCGGCTAAAGTACTAAACATTCCATGATTATGAAAGTCCACGAACAGGATATTTCTTTCAAAAATCCCCAAATGGATATTTATGAGATAAAAGAATTACTATTAATCGAAAGAACTTTTAGAAGAATAAAAAAATCAAAATAAGATGCACAACAAATATTAAACGGTGGTTGTAAAAGTAAGTTGGCACACTTCCTTCACTGTCCTTCCAACATCGCAAATAGGACATGGGAAATCAGACTTGTCGACTTCTCAAAGTAATATAATCCGAATAAAACAACGGGAGGCATGCTGCGAAGGTACGAGATTGTATTCAAGTTAGAAATGTTTGAAAATGATAATGTCGGAACGCCGATGAGTTTGAAAAACCTTTGGTGTGTCAGGAGTCTGAATTGTATGTGAAATATACATTGTTCGAAGAAAAATAAAAGTAAAAGTTACAGAGCCCTACGAAGACAGAAAAATGTCTTAAGGAAAAATGAAAATAGAATTTGGCGAAAGTGTAATAAAAATATCTGAACGGAAATGGTAAATAAATAAACTGTAAATAACGATCAGCTTTCGAAAGAACTTGTCATTTTACATTTTAGAATGAATGTCCATTCAGTCTATTTCACACCAGAGTTAGTGAAAATGGTCCAGTGAGACGCGCTTCTGGTTATTAATTATACTTATTACTATTTAATTATAATTTTAATTACGATTTACGATTTTTTCAAAGAATGAAAATTGTGCGGATACAATTATTAGGGGCAATGTCCGAGTTATTGAATGCTCAAAATACTCGCATTCCCTCGCTATTCAGTAAAGAGTATGGATTCACAGTTTCAAAATGGTTCATGGCATAAAGAGTTCAATTTTTACTCTGCATGCAATTATTGGTAATTGCTATAAATAAATACAAATTGTCAAATATTCTTAAATCTAATATTTTAACTATACATTGGAATTAGTGGAAAATTAGAGAAATGTTTCTGTCACTATTAACTAATATCTAACATTTAGTACATGCTACCAAAAAAAATTGGAATTGTCATGGTGATCTAATTCACGATGGGACAGGATTTTTATGACAAGTGCAATAATGTGATTTATACCATTATTCCAATTACGTATCAGTAGTACAAATTCAAATAGAAATAACGAAAGTGATACCATGTGTTCTGTTTAATCGAAATTATCTGGTGGAATACATATCTTTTAATCACTTCTTTGTTTGTGCTAAACCCAACAATAACAGTTGTTTGGAAAGGTTTGGCACAATTAAAGCGAATACTAGCAAATAACATTGGAGCAATTGCTTGGATAAGAGCGATAAACAATATTTGTTTATTCAGTTAACACAGGTAATTTGAAGAGCGTGATTGCGTATCACTGCAAAATGCATGGAACAAACTCGTGGAAGTAAACAACAGAAATAACTATTATATTCCGGTTTATTTCCTACGTTGTTGGACAAGTGATTTCGATTTCTCGATCAATAGCTATTCATAAAATTTTATTCTACCTCTTTATTTATAGACTTTTAAAGCTACAAAAATTTTTAAAAAAAATTGCAACTTTTATACGTCTTCTTTCATTGCTCACAATATTTTTCTCGTAAAGTATTATTACCCTTCTTCGTGAATTAAAAATTGTTAACTTGTATCAATCTACTTATTTCGTTAAAAATATTTTTTTAATTTTTAAAAATAACAATCTTTTCATGAACATAGATCAAAGAAAGTAACGAATTAAGTTGCAACCTTATATCAAAAACGGTGAATTGTGAGAAAGCTTTTGAAATGACAATAGAAAAATTGACCATTTCATTGTGCATTTGCCATTCAAAAAAGTAAAATTTCAATCTTGGCAACACAACCAAATTTTTGACAGAACTAACTCCCTCTCTAAATATAATCATATTTCTATTGTGTAATAAAAATGACTTTTTCTGAATTGTCATACCGCACATACCAAGCAACTTTCATTCATCTCTATGTGAAACAAAAATTAAGTCCAATGAATGAAAGTTAAGTCAAAACATGAATTTCTTTGAGTATATCAGTAACCAAGACTTTAGCCAAAGACGTATATTCAAACCTACTTCTTCATTCTCTCCAACTATAAGACCCCCACCACGTAGCCGCCACACCCCTCAAACGACCTCCAGGCGGCGCCTTCCCCAAGCCGTCGGCGACCCCGACCTCTCCTCGATCCAACAGCCTTCCCCAAGCCCCCGCCTCTTCCGGTCCCCAGGCCGCGGGCGGCGGGGAGCTGTGCCCGGTAAAGGCTTTAAGTGTCGGTAATCGATTCTTGCTTGTGGCTGCGCGGAGCAGCCGCTCCGAAATTGCCCCGGTAAATAAGTTAAGAGGCCGCCTCGCGCCATCTTGGCGCGGACTGGCACCTCTTCCCTTCCCTCGGGGGCCGGGTTAAACAGGTCGTTATGGCCCCGACCCCCGCAGCCCCAGCCCTCGGGCCAGCCCCCGGGCCGTCCGCCCCCTCCGCCCCCACGCCGCCGCCCCCGCGCCGCACTGCGACCATCATCACGCGCGCATTTCTTTGCATTTTAACGCTGAACACGTCGTAAACGAAGCAACAGCCGCCCGCCGCCTCTTCCTTCGCCGTTGGCACCGCCGTCCTCTCCAGCCTACGCCCGCTTCCCTTACCCCTCGCTGTCCTTTGCCTGGGGATCGCTCCCGCTGGTTTATCCTTTGTCATCTTTGCTAACCGTAATTTAATTATCTCATCAGTCGCCGTACTCTGCCGATAGAAATCGGCGCCAACTCGTTTTCAGCTTTCGACACTTCTAACCCTCGTTACCTCTTGCAGCTACTGCCTTCAGCACATTTCATCAGCTAGAATCATCGCCATATTAACCCAGACTTGTCTCTTCACATCTTTTCATCATGTCGCCCCTCTTCACATGTTCATTCCCCACTTCTAAAGCCGACGCATCTGTGACTATATCTCAAGTCTTCTCTCAGTTACTACGACGAATCGTGTCACTAGCTACTGTGTACCAGCTGTTCTTGCACACCTCAGCCACTACTGCAGCTACTTTCGTGCGTAGTTGGTTCTTCTCCATCCGTCCCGCGTTGCCCAGTCGGGGCTATCTTCTCCACTCCCCAACGGTTCAGGCTCCGGCACCACCTCGAGCGCTAGACCGTTCCCGCCCGCCCCCGCCTCCCAGTCTTCCCCGCCCCCTCCGCCCTTCCCCGCCGCCGCCGTGCTTTGTGGGGGGTCGGGCCGCGGGTCGAGAGCTCCCATCGCTTATCGGCGTCTTTTAGCGCGCCATCTGCGTATTGGGCGCCGTAAAGCCCCCAGGCACAAAGGGTTTGAAGTGTTTATTCACCCTGGAACCTTACAGGAGCGCGTAAAATCCAACAGCCGTAATTCAGTAGTTTCCAGGCCACGGGCGCCTGACTGCTGCTTCTCACGGCCGTTGGCGCAATCCGATTTTAATATCGGGCGCTCGTACGGAACGGTAAACTACTCGGGATAACATCAGTTCCCGCCCGTTCTCCAATTTCTGCAGCATCTCCAGAGGTGTTGGAAAAGATCAAAGATAAAGGTAGCACAAACTAGAAAAGGTCAATATGTTTCCATTTAGCATGTTATTTTTAAACTGTTTCCGAGTAACCTATTTCAGAAGAAAATGTTATTTTTCACTGTTAAGAGATGTCCTTTACGCAGACGACGCTAAAATGGAATGATCATTTCAGTTGTCAAAGTCATAATATTTCCTATTACTATAAAATTGTTTTTTCTATTTCCAATATGATCAATAATTACTTTTTTCTAATTTTGAATGTTACACATCGTTTCGGTTTCATTTACGAATTATGGGCTTTTTTAAATTTTTTGTAAAAGACGCCAACTAAAACTAAACCACGGGTTTTAATCATCCGTGCCATTTTTATCTTATTCGTATCACTCATTTTTTATTCCAATGAATTATTTATCGTAAAATAACAAAATTAATTTATTTATCAATATTACAACTCGAAGGTATGTTACTATCATTTTAATGTTTTAGATTTTACGTAAACGAATAGTTAATTTCAAATAAATTCGTAAGTACTACGTAAATCAAGAACCATTTAGCTTTTTTTCGAATTCGTAAAGGTTATGTTATAATTTTCTGTGCTAAACACATAAATAAATTTGATGTTTGATTAGCCATTTCTCATTTGGATTATAATTTGAAAAATATTGGATGAAGTATAACGCATGCTATTTCTATAATATTTTCACCACTTCATCCTAGGCAAATATATGCTGTTACGTAATCAATCTTGCACTTTTATAGTAATTTTCCTAAATTACAATTCTTACAATTTCTGACTCATTGGAAACAACAACTGACGTATTTTTTCTAATGGGAAATCTTCAATAACAAACCTCTAAATGTTCCACCAAACTCATATTTATCAATTTATTTATCTTCACACGCCTAATATACACGGTTAGTAGAATAACTTACCTATTTAAAAGTCGCATATGTCATTTTCATTTGAAAATATTATCATTGAAACAATATTCCCAAGTAAATATTTCATTGATTAGTGAAAATGAAATGCATAAGAATTGCACGCAAGTCAACCTTTAGTATTCGCAACATGCACAAAACATGTGGATGAATCTTCCACCTCCCTCACAAAAGCAGAAGGCAAGACTTCTATATTGTAGCAACGCGAGTTTCGAATTCTCCTGCATGCATAAAATCCGAGCAACAACGGCTTTTAAAGGGACCCGTGCTTCTGATCTCGCCCATTCAGGTGAGCTCAGTAACATTTTTACTTCACTGTTCTATGCAGAAACATTTACAGAGCAGTGTTACTGGGAAATCTTATATTGAATATTAGTCTCTGGTCTGCAGATTACCTTCTCAAACCGGAGGTATTTATGAGACAAAACAAATGATATTTGCTCATCCACCCATTGAAAGAGAACGTAACATTTTGGTATTATTTGAAGAAACAACATTGTTTGTAATATTCGTAGGCACACAATTAGCCCATATTATTTAAATTTTCATGAGTCGATTCGAGTGTCATACTTGTAAGAATGTCAATGTCAGTTATTGTCAATCACATAATTATATTTTCAACAAACAATAAAGAGTTTTATATTGACGTTTAAACCATTACGAATCTTCTCACTATTTTTACTAATTTCAACTATTCTTCCACGATATAATACTTGCTTAGTGTGATTTAAGTCGTAACTCAACAGTGTATTGGGGGCAATTGTTTGACTATTCTATTAGCTAACGTATCTTTGATATATTTAACTATTATCTTTCTAAAAATGTACGTTATTACTCAAAACCAATATTTCAAATATTTTTTTTTTGGTTGTTTAAGGTCGCATCAACTACTCGGTCATTAGCGACCACTATTGGGAGTAACGTTATGACATGATGATGACACGATGTGGTGATGATAGGGGGTGAAAGGCCGAACACATACAACCATGCCCGAGGCGGGACTCGAACCCGCGAACCCGCGACCCCACGGTCCAAGACCACTACGGCACTACTGCCTTAGCGGTCTCGGCCACGGGGCCGGCCTTTCAAATATTGTTCTCTTGAACCTTCTTTAATTACTTTCTCAGAATATTCTGAAAAGTAATAACCAACAAAATTATAACACGTAAATCCATTTTATTATTATAAAACTAACGCACTCCTACATTTTTTAATGAAAATTTCAGTGTTGTGTAACAACCAAATTAACGAAATATTTCTGCTTGTGGTAAAAATGCATTTCCCTTTGTAACATACACCGTAACATTAGGTACCCAGTTACTGTTAGTGGCTAGTAGCCCTACGTTTTACTATTAATTTTACCCACTACTTCTAGCTATTAATCTACCGACATTGAAATGCAAAGTCCTAATAACAAAATTTACGAGTTTTTATTACAATAATCCGGATGATTTAGATGCATGTCACAATGAAACTTGTAACTCTCGTGAATACTTCGTCGAATAACTATTAACTTTTACACATTTTTAATTTCCCTTTTGCAACTTTTACATTTGGCACTTTTATTTCAGAATGTTACGACTGAATTTTTGCCTTTGTAAAATACAAACAACGTAGCTTTAGCTTAGCTTTTTGTCTAAAAATACATTTTTTAAATGCAAAATGTATTTTCTGTCAAAACGAATGAATCGAAATTTAATTTGAAATGCATTATATAATCATACCTAGAATTACTTTTTTACCTGTCACTTTTTCAGCAACTGTTGTACCGGAGAACAGATTTTTAGATATTAATTTAAAAGAGGTGAATCAGATCTTTCAAGAATCTGCACATTTACATCAATGCATTTATTCCTCAGGACAACATATAGGTGATGCAAGAGTACAATGACGTAATACTTGAAACAAATAAATTGTAATTTTCTCTCAAAAGAGTAATAGGCGAAAAATTGACACCAAGTTGAAAATAATAATTTTTTCTACACGTCAAAATATTATTTATGATTTATGATTTCGTAGAATTTGGGAGAAAAAACTGAGGGATACATACAATTTGATTGTAATTGCCTCGCCTCGTCAAAATATTCATAAAATTAGTTCGTGAACAGTACCAAATCCAATCAACCATTGGAAAATTTCATTGAAATGTTCACACAGTTCACATGCTGTTTCTCCGATTTAGAAGTTCATTTCTATTAATGACATCAGTTTTTCAGAAATAAAACGTATTAATATGAGACTAAAAAGAAAAACAAATTTAGGTCGTCTGAAACGTTCTTAATATAAAATTCAACTATCCTGCGTGCGTGAGTGCGGACGCCCGTCAGTTTGTCCGTACCTCATAATTTGACCGCATCCACCAATCGGGTAAAATTAGGTATCATACGCGGGTCGGTTTTCTGGTGAGGAACTGATACCCGATTCATCCAGAAGGTTCCAAACAATTTCTCTGAAACGTGTTATTTCTTGATTTTTAAACAACTAAAATACGGATATTTTGGATGACGTATGGCACCTACAAAGGTGATCAATAGCTCATTCGATTCCTCTCGACAAGATAGATCGATTAGTACATTTCTTGGTCGTATCCCTATAGGACAATATGGAAGAATACTAGAATAGAAAGCCTTTTTATGGTTTTAGCGAACCTACGAGAACATGGTGAAACGATGTAAATTACTATAGTCTCCAACATTTACTTTTTCTTTCATCCGAAACGTTACTACTAGATTCATCAGATCGACAGTAATTAAATCTAATTTACATGTACTGTCGAAAAAACGTAGAGCAACCTGGACAAGACGGATTAATTGTCTCAATGTTCAACCGGTTTTTTTAGAATACTTTGGAAAAATTCTACGGAAAAAAATTGGGGAGGATATACGTAAAGTGCTAAAACGCTGTGAACTATCCAGTTATATTGCGTTTCTGGATTGACATAAATCCATAAGACATGATTTATTTTATTGACATATCGCGATAATTAAACCTAATGTGATGAAAATTCAGTTTTTAAGAAGGTACTTCGACATTTTTGTTTGTTTGTTTGTTTGTTTGTTGTTTGTTTAACGTCGCATCGACAGCTGGGTCATTATAATAGTAATTCATACATGATTAATTGAGGTTTACAAATTCAGTACAATATACAGTAATTCACAATAATTGTTTACAGGATTGCAAAAAAAGAGTAGTAACAATAATACTTAATGAGACATGCAAACAAAAAAAACATGATCAAAACAAAGTTCAAATTTGGCTGAAAATTCCACTCTCCTTAAAGAATTGTAAAATTCTTTCTTGAAACTTCTCAGATTCGAATATACATTCCAAACTTGTGTCGTGAAGATACCTCTGCCTGATATGTTGGAAAGTAGCGCAATGATTGACTATGTGAGACAGGGACCAAGCCGTATTGCACAGGTCACATGATGGAGGATTGGATCCGTCAATCAGATATAGATGGCTTAGCTTACAGTGACCTGTTCGTGTTCTCGTTATGGCCACTTGTTCCTTTCTTCGACATTTTTCATGCAATTGTTTCTTAGGATAGACGTGCTAAGCAACTTTATTTCTTCAAAATATTTTTAATATGATCTTGTTTTGACACAACAATTGTCATGATGACTATACACATCGCTGAAGGAACCAGACTTACCTAGTTCTTATTAACAAGTCAATAAACAGGTAAGAGTAGACGTAATTGAAGCTAAACAGAAAGTTAGGCGAAAAGTAGGCAAGATTTTACCACACAAATCTGGCGGCCTCCCAGTAGAGCAGTGTTGTCAAGTTCGATACCACGAGCGGGACTTCGTGGCACAAGTGCCACGACGAAATCACCCCTCCACGCAGTTCATCACCCACCACAAGAGACAACGCCATCGCTATTGTAAAACGGCGGGATTACTACTACTCGTAATAGTCCACTTTCCCGACGCCAGTTGCGCAAAGAAGCTCGTGGCATGCTACGGTGTTACGACGCGTGTCACAGCCACCAGTAGAAGACCTTGACACCACTGCAGTAGAGCTACGGTATAACTAGTTTTAGAGACCCTTATTTTAGAACCTTCGCAGGAGGGCTTTTTCCTTATCGCACTCTCAGGGTGGAGGGAGGGAGGGGGTAGGGGAGGCGACGACGCGCCGGCGCGGCGGCACTCTCCTCCAGGCGGCGGGGTGGCGACGGGCGCGCAGGCGGCGGCGCATGTTTTAAACAGGCGCGTTACGCGGTAACTGCCTCCATTTTTCAGGCGTGCGTAAATAATGTGCCTCGAACTGCGGAGAAGAGCGACCTGTTTGGGTAGAGAGCGCGCCGCCCTCTAACAAGACAAACGGACCGCGGAATGGCGGCGGCGGCGGCAGAGACCGCTGTGGGTCGACGCGACGCGACGCGACGCGACGCGACGCGACGCGACGCGACGCGACGCGACGCGATGCGACGCTCCGCCCGCTGCTGCCAGCGCCCTAGCTCCCGTCGCGCTGTCGGCCGGGGCGTCGCCCTTTCCGTAAAGTGGTCGGAAATTCTGATCTGCGCGGGCAATGATCTTTTACGGAATAGCCAGAGCGGTTCTTTTTCTTTCGATCGAACCCTTTTTTGTGCTTCCTTCTGTTCACGCAAATATAACTTGTGAAATATGAATTAAAATATAATTATGTAACGTAACTGCAGAATATTAATTATCACACGTTTCAATACAAACTTTAGGAAATGAAAACGAAATTAAAATACAAAACACAGGAAATAAAATATAATTTTGCTTTGTTTGAACAGTACCAACACATTTTCATAAACCCACAACCCAGAAAGAAACGGAGTGAAAATTGATGGAACAATACGAAATTAAATCGAGACAAAATTCGAGGAAGGGAGTTACCTCCCAATTTATATTATATTTTAACAAGAATCAATAAATTTCCTGAATGATTTAAACATTTCAAAAATTGCATTGCATTTTTCCTAGAGATGCAACGAAATGACATTTCAAATGTACAGTAAAATAGGCAAATGTACATAAATAATATTTGTTCACACATTTTTACTAATCCCGACAATACGGCTATTAAAATCTTCTTTAAAAATGTTTTATACCTACCGAATAGAGAAACTGGTATTTAAATTATTTTAAGTTTCTTATATAACAGTTGTTTTTTGACATCCAAAATCCTTGACTTCATGAATCTCAGGGTGAATATTGAATTGTTAAAAAACGTGAATTTTTGAAGGAAGTTATCAGGAAGATCAAATTGCTTCCTATAAAAGTTGTGGGAATCACCATAACTGCTTTTGTTATTTCCGTTACATTTCGATATAGTTTTATTATAATTCTGAACTTATCAGTTATTTCATTAATCCTATCAGTGCCAAACTATAAAAGGTCATGTAGGAACACCAAGGGGGTGTTTAAAATTTGATTTTATAGATTGTTTCCACTGTTTAAAATTTAATTTTGTAGATTTTTCAACGACTTTTTTAAATAAATAAAGTGATATACTTATTAAAAGAATTAATCAATTGAAAGGCCTATATCTTCCTAACACAGTAATGAATTAAACTACATTATACTCAAATTTAAAATATGACCAATGTTTCCAACATGAATTCTGCCTTGTTCGTATTCGTTTTGCAATGTTCATAATTTGGGTAAATAGAGCGATTTTTTTTAATCCATCGCCAGTGACGCTGCCTCAAATTATAATAAAAACTATAATAAACAAAAACTCATCAAGAACAATGTCAATGATCTTCAGCGCCCTAAAAATTTGAAATCTTTTAAAAACGATCGTCGATAGCTCTCTGAGAACACTCCCCTCTTGGTATTGCTAGGGTTAATAAACGTATTTAAGAGCATTCCAAACTATTGAAGACTGTGTAATAGTATCATCGACAGGGCTACAAAATAACCACAGCCTCAGACGCATTATTATTCCACGGTAAATAAACCTTGCAATTTCAGAATTTAATATTTACTACTTTTGTACGATGCAATCAAATTAAGGATGTGATCGTCACACGAAACAACTAAGCAAATCTCCTCAGTAGTGTTGTGCACGGCTCTCTAGTGTTTCCTAACGGGTGTAATGACGTAGAAGCAGATAGAGTAGCGTAGTGCAATAATGTAGCAAACGGGTACAGTGACATAGTAGTAAGTTTTCAATTGGAGCTTTGGAAACCAGGAGGTCCTCTATTCAAGTCCCGATTGCGGCGGAATTTCGTCATTAGCTGAATAGCTTGGTCAAAGCCAATGATTGTGTGGGTGAGAATTATAGAGGCCGGCTGTTTTAACAGCTCGTTTCCGCATTTTCCTCCAATCAATTCAAGGCCAATGCTAGCAATAACTTAGACAAAAAGCTACGGACAGCGCGCAGTCTTCTTTACCCATCCTCTACTCAAAAGAGTTCTTAAGGCCTGGCAACAAATAGCCTGCTCCATTCCTTTACGATCAACCCCAATGATAATATTGTGGTAGTACATCCAAAACGCGCACGTGAAGTTAACATTCACGAAAAAAACGGAAATTCGTGATCTTCATGATACTGTCGCATCTTCTTACTAGTCTCACTCACATACTTATTTTAAAACTCCGCTACTCAAGTACCCAGTTGAGTGACGAGTTTGCTTGTGCGGGGTTTAGAAAACCTCTGCATTATGTAATCAAAATATGACGTTATCAAAAGAAAAATAAGGAGATAATACGTAGTATACAATTCAGAAAAAATTATAAAATTGTTTGCTTACCATAAGGACTATTTGTCAATAAATGCTAAAATATGACGTTAACAAACCATAAAACTAAAGAATAAAGATTAAAAATCAGGTAAGTTTAAACCTGTTTCGTGAAATAAACTTTAGGATAAAAATAAATAAAAATAAGATAAAAATAATGAAAAATAGGAATAAAATGCTAAAATAATCTCTGCACATTGCAAACTCCCACTGAGATGACGTGCTAACGGAGAGGTGGAATATCCAATTCCTATGTAACACATCTGCTAAGATTGCTATAATCCTGAAGACCGTATTCACAACCACGTGACCGCCGAGAGTTCATATCCACGTGACTACTGTGCACCAAGCGACGCCTTCGAGTGCTTCCCCGAAATCCTCGTAAGCTAATTGCATTATTCAGAAGACACTGAGTACCACCGTCGACTCTGTGTTTAGGTTGACTTCATGCGTAGTACGAGTATACAGTTACCCCTCGACTGCAGTTTGTCATAAAAATGAAGAAAATCATAAATTACACAAATGCTCAAGCCTATAAATCCTTCTGGCGACTTAGTAAAATAGCAACGTGCTTATTATTACACGTACGCGAATGAAGCAAAATAAAATGTGTTTCTTATAGTTGAATTAAAGAAAGTATGAACCAGTTTGATCAATGTCTGGGAAGTAAAAGCACAAAAATCCACCACCCATGTAGTGTCCAAATACGCTCACTAGAGTGGTAATTCGACCATAGGCTCGAAATTTCGGCCATTATGTGCCTCCACCTGCCTCAGCTATCTACATTGTCGCAGCTATCTACAGCTATCTACATTGCCCGTCTCAGCTATCTACATTGTCGCAGCGGTAGCTGTCGTGTCTAGCCGTTATCGTGGTACCTCCCCGAACTGCAGTTTTCCTCCGTTTAAAAGTCGAAGGGCGACGCAGTAATTCACCTATGCGCCCCTTTCCTACCGCCGCACGGCTGCCACCGCTGCAGGGAGTCGCAGAAAGCTCCGCGAGGAAATAAGGTCGCGAGGAAGAAGTAACGTTGGAGGGCAACGGGAAGTCGTTCTGCAAAGCACTACTCACTGCGGAAGGAAAAGACGAAAGCAGATATGAAGGAAACTACTATTTGAGAAGAAAATTAATGAATGAAGTTGAACAAGAGCGGGCCAGATGAGATACACCTGAGACATCTACGAGTAGTAGCAAACTTTAAAAGTGTGTTCTTGTAGTAATGGAAACATGAGGCGAGGAAAAGTTGCCATAAGGAAAGACTAAAAATATTACTTCATTTGATTGATACATTCCGTATTGTAACAATCGAAAACCTTTAAGATAACTTCGAGTGATTGAAGAAAAACTGGAAATATTATAGTGTTCATTATAACAATATTTTAATAAGTTTGGAATTGATTACCATATTGTACAAAACCGGACAAATACATTACGCGAACATTGTAGGATAACAAACAGTCTGATAACTCGAAGAATGAAGAGAATTATTATGGATTTTTTTTGTAATTTACGTTTTCTATTAGTGTACTTGGTCTAGTTTAAATGAAATATTTCTTATAATTATCATCTTTCAAGTGTATTCACTTTCACTTGCTTAAAGTTTACTTTAATGAGGTACCCTTGAAAGCGATGCTATATGGCATGAAAACATAGTTTTAATTTCGTTCTTTCTTCGATTCCATTACATGTTAATACAAATATAATCAATTTTAGCCTTATTAAAAAAGCCTATTTAATTTTTGTGATAAATATTATTAGAATTCGGTAGATGATCTTATCTTCCATGTAACATTACCTGAAAATTACCAATATTTGATATACCTGTTGTTACAATTTAGCAACCGATATGCTTTCAGGGGAAGCATTTCCCTATTCGATAAACCTTTATGTTGCTCTTCAATTTTGTTTTTCTAGAAGTTTTTAAGTAAGGGATACACGAATAAGTGATCAATATTTCGAGTCCATAATAGTATCAACATGGCCATCTTTGAATCTCCTCGGTAAACTATGTACTGGGATAATATGGCGATGATAATAATGACAGGAATGTTGCAAAATGTTATGCTAAATCATGAAAATGACGATAAAGAGGATTACGAAATAAGATGGTGAAATCCGAAAATACGAAAATAATAAGAATTCCCTGATTTCACCCGCATTCAGGTTCATCACAAAATTACACAATCAGTGACCTGAATTTGAAATCCGGTACTACGAAATCGAAAGCTTGTGAGCTAGACGCTACGCTTCATGACGCCCAGGTTGAAGAAATTAAAGAGAAAACTTGGAGATAAATTCAAGTACGCTTTACTTTTTCACAGTACGTGGCAAATTAGTAAAACAAGTTTTGAATAATGATGCCTCAAACAGAAGCACGAGGTTTCAATGTAACTTGGACAGCATTATTATTAAATTCATTTGAAGCGAAATTATTTTTTAATAAATGTAAACAATTTAATTTTGTCAATTAAAATAACAGTATCAAACGGTGAACAAATTAAATACACAGCGCACTCTGCAAATGCAATTTTTTAAAACAAGATTAAAGGAATGTCAGTCGCATTTCATATAATACGCTCTCATTGCTTATTTTTATATTTATAAAAATAATATATTTTTTCATTTAACCTTTATTTAACTTGAACTGTGTAATTCGCCCATGGACTCTAAAACTACATTTCATCAAAAACGAATCGTATACAATATTTCTAATTTTGTTTCTAGTGTTGCATAACAAGTAGTACTCGTAGTTTCTGCAAATTGTAGACAACACTAACTGCGTAATAATACGAGAGAAACCAAATAATAATTATTTACACCCTCTCCCACGGACGCTCATCCATTTCCAAAAGGGAGCAAACGTAAACAAACAATAAAACACGTCAGCTGACAAACGACGCACAAACAAACACGTCGTTCCGGCTGAACAATGCAGTAAATCGGTTTGCACGTGACAGGTGAAGTACCTTGACAGGGCGACACGATCGCCCCCTGCCGGCCCCGTCGCACCGCGTCGCGTCGCGTCGCGTCGCGTCGACCCCAGTGGTTTCGTTGGCTTCGCCCCACCCCCACCCTCACCCCTTCTCCCTCGGTCGCAGAGCGCCCTCCCCCGCTCAGTGCCCGACCAGCGGCCAGCCACCCGTATCAGACACTCGCATCGGCCGACAGCCGCTGATTGGGTCGCGTCTGCAGCGGCCCAATTCGACATGCCCCCTGGGGCACGCGCGGGCGGCGGGGCCCTTAAGCGCAGAAATATTCGCGGTCCCGGCAGGCTCTGTAAGAGTTTTGCTGAGGTTTCAAATGTCATATCTCGCTTCGATGTTTTTGTAACGATAACGTTTCCGCTCATCTTCAGAATATCGTTTCCTAATGAGTTTAGTTAATTGAATTTTGTGAGAGTAAAAAATGTATTTCACGAGTTTAATCAAATTAATTATGACACAACACACTAATAAATAGAAGCAAAGTAAATATGATATAACAACCAATAATTTTATTTTTCTTACACATTCTCATCAATTTAATTTACTATTTTTCCTCTACAATGAATTCAGAGTAATTCCCAGAAGTATTAACAATAAATGCTTTTTTAAAACAAATATTACAGATGTTAGTATTAAACTTGTGGTTAAAATAAATACGTAATATGTAATAAAATGTAAATAATGTTATTTTTAAACTTGGTGGTTACCGCAGAAATCATGTGGAAATCCACATGCGCGGATCCAAGGTTATTATTACTTCATTTATCACATATTTCATAAAACCATTAGATATAAATTTTGAGAAGTATTCCACATATGGATTTTCGGGAAAGCTTCCAAAATGTTTTATAAAATGCAGAATATATGTTCACTTTCAATATTCCTGTAAAAAGAAATCACGATAAAAGCGCGTCAAAATATAATTTATTAACACTTCCATTAAGTCAGCTTTCATTATCAGAAAAGAAGATTTTGAAAGTTTATACACCTTATCACGGTTTTCATTATTTATGGTCATTTCATATTTCCAACGCAAATCTCGAAGTAAAATATTCGGGCCGCTCACGCAGGCCATTACAGCGACTTCACACTGGGTCTGCGCATTTAGAAATTAATATCAGCAATATTTCTCGTGGAAAAATCTTTCGAACTTACCTGAGGCGTATGACATTCGTAGATGGCTATTTTACGTTTGTAATTGATGGTTGACAACGAACGTTCCTATTTCTTTTATAAATTTTTTGAATGTCACCGACTTAAATGCAGGTCCTCTTTTAATGTCTTGAGATATTGAATTTATGTCATATTATAAATAGCATCGCCTATTTTTAAGGAAATTATGCCTTTTGCACTAGCTGCTTGGAAAGTATTATTAATGTGGACGTATTGTAATGTGAGAGTGCATTTGAAACTAGAAAACTACGTAATCATTTTAATCAGGATTCGATTCCTCACATTCCTTATCAAAATGCACCTCTTTGAATTTACCTACCATTAAATTAAGTATAAAAAAGTTTATTTTGTTAGATAATTATCACTTATTATTATATTAATATTATTATTAGTCTTGTTGATACCATTAATATTACTGTTATCATTATTGCCATGTCATGTTACCGTTAATAAAACATTCTCATTAGAGTTTTTCACATAATAAAAACAAAATGTCGCCAAAAATTCTAAACCACTACCGTGCTCGCGGAAACGTAATACGGTGCTTATAGTATAATCACTCCTTAATCCCAATTCCGTTATAATTATTCTTTTAAAGCAAAATTCCACTGCATCACTGCACAGAGCCACCCATTAGCCCGAAGCGCCGCGCGACACAAGTGCGACCCTGCACAGACGCGCGCCGCAAATAATTCCGTAGGCTCCAATTACCGCTATCACATGATGAACACGCCCAATAATTTAAGCCCGAGGCGCTGCCCCGTGGACACAGCGGCAACAATGGCGGAGCTCCGGTGGCAGCAGGAGGCGGCACCGGAGGAGACTACAGAGCGGCGGCTGCTGCCACGGCGGCTGACAACGGCGACTTTGGTGTTAATTATACCGGAAATAATTTATGGCGACTATTTTGGAGGGACACGGAGCTCAACGCGCTAATTACTGGCCGCGATCCTCGTAATGGTCCTTCTGTATCAATATCCCTCGCGGGCTCAGGACGCGTTGTGGAGCGGGGAGTACTCCCGCGCCCGGTAATTAATGCGGAATTGTTGCGCCCCCTCGGATCGGCCGGACCACGACGGCGGAACGAGGCGACTTGGGAGTTTTGGTAGCCGCCGTGCCTGTCCCTTTCCGAATCCGCGTCCTGTGCCCTGACGTTCGGAGTGTCGTCTCATTCTGGTGACGTTTTCTTGGATGGTTGACACTCCTCATTCCCGCAAAATGACGGAAAGTTGGAGCCATGGTGAGTGATATGGTTTATTTTGTTACAGAAAGTGGTGTTTTTTTTTTCATGTAGTAAGCTGTCTCTGAACGTCGGTGCCTCATAAGAAGAAATAAGAGAATTTTGTTTCGAGGACCGAATTTTAGTCGGATTCTTATTGGACCAGATACCTCATTATTCTCGTGATCAAAAGGGCTTCATGAGCGTAACAAATATGGTGATTAAATATTTCGTGTTAAGCAAGTTAATGATGGTGTATTATAGCCCTAAAACAATAATTCACGTGTAAACCCAAATTGAATAAGAACGCTTCTAAATGTGAACTTCAACGAATACCCTGTTTGACCACTTTTAAAATGGACACTCACTCGGAACCCACAAGCATCACGTGACTTGTGAGTTGGCTGTAGCGGTAGGAGAAATGTAGCCTTAGACAATTTTCTCAAAGCATGGTCGGTGCGAAGATATGCAGTGATCGTAGATTCGTAAAATTTGCCATTATCTTCTGGAGGCTACAAATTATTGATTGGAAAAATTTGTGATCACATTATCATAACAATATTTTTTTCCATAATCTGCCTATGGAGTTTCATTATTTGTTTGGTAGAAGGATTAGGTGGAACAAGGGTACCGTAAAGATGCAATCAAGATATAGGCTGTTGACGTCTTGAGGTTTTATGGTATTGGTTGGAGACCGCTGAGGAGAACGAATTTTAGTATTCACTCGTGTCTAAGTTTGGGTTTAACGATTAACTCTGCGTAGTGTTCCAAATATTGGTTTGGTAAAGGTGGCAGTTGTTCGAGATACCTTTGTGATATTGATATCTAAGTCGTTTTCTTTTATTCTTAGGAAGTCAGTGGGAGAATTAATTCGAGATAAAGGCTTGGAATGAAATGTAATGGGCAAGAGAAGTAATTTTCCCTTTGTCTTCCTTTACTGGCATTCATGGTTCTGTTAAATTACACCTCTTTTCAATCGTATAATTTCCTACATTTTCTACTGCCACAAATATAAGTAATTTAATTCAACTATCTGAGAAGTAATATTTAAATGCTAGAAAGGCTCTTGTATTAATCTTCATGAAAAGTTTAAATTGAGAAGAATTCTAATATTCATTTTCTTAGATGTTTTAATAAAAATTCGATGTTAATTTCCCACAATTTCTTAACTTTTTTACACGATACATTATCTTCTTACATACATATACGACTTCCAAAGAAGCAAATTCTAGATTTGCAAAAACGATATCTTAGAATATCTATTTTCGTAAAGAAACAATAGTTTATAAACACTATTTCCTCTCCTGACAAACTTCCGTATATATTGTTTTTCATTAAATTATTAGTAAAGTAAATGTAAAGATCAAAACAAATTCATAAAACTAGTTTAAAGATATACTAGTTCACGTAGATTAAATGAGAGTTACAATCCTAATTCACTACATTAATCATCATTATGTAAGTCTGTAAAATAATGGTTATTAAAATCCTTTTCCCCTACCTCGTTTCATACAATTATTTCTCTTGTAATTTCATAATTAGTATAAGGTAGTTTTTTTGATTCTGGTAATGCTGCCACGGCACGTAAAAAATGCAACATTGAACTGAATTGAATAATATTTTAACAATGATTTATACGATATAAATATTTCGGTGTGAAATTATTTTTTCCGAAGAAAATAAGTTAATCATATGAATGAAATGGAAGCTAATTATGTTTGTGTTCATGAAATACCAAAATAGACTGTCAAATACATTAGGAAATTGTGTACAATAAACTAAATACATTTTAACTCTCAACGTTATGTTGGAAATTCGGATCAGAATGATATTCAAGTTCGTAAAGAAATGTAATACTGTTTATAACACCTGGTAAAAATTTGGCATTTCTGAAATACATAATACGAATCTACAACAAAATCAACCGATCATCCCAAAAATACAATTTGTTTAGAATTCTTGAAACATGTTTAATTATATTCTCAATAAGAGTTTCTTATTTTTTGTGAATCTCTAATACAAACCGATAATTGTATAGATTTCGATCAATATAGATCAATAGATCTCGCTACCCCATATCAATATTATTCGAATATAGTGTATTCTTCAACGAGCGCATAATGATGGCTATTATTCACGAGTCGATGTTTACGACACGAGCTGCGCAGGAGCGAGTGTCGTAATTTCGACGAGTGAATAAGAGTCATTATGCGCGAGTAGAAGACTATACTTTCTCTGCGATCTTGAAATATTCAGAATAGATTTTGAACAGATTTTGTTTTATTTTAAACTCAAACTCTTATAAGGATTGCCTACATCCAACTGTGTTTTAATATAAGATACATAATAAGTCTGAATTTACTTTCTGACAAAATTTAGGGTGAAATTACTGCAGTTAGAAATACTTACGACTGATTGTGTTGACTCTTCATTAAAATTAACATCAGTACTAGTATGCGATGATGTTGGTAAGGTATTTTGCATGTTTTTATATTCAATTATTCCATCATAGTACTTGATTTTTCGGGCAATAATTGTAGAGTTGCCGAATTCGTTATTTTCTGAATTTCATGTGGAGTACATATTTCATTGTCACTGTCGTTGGCTTCAAGATACATTTTCTGTTGAATGATCAAAACGAAATATGACAAGAAATTCAAGTACAACTGTATAGGTTACGTACACGCAAATGCGAAATCACACTTGTTTACCGCGATTCAAAAGAAGCGCAAATTGCAAAGAGAATGCAATTCTGCCCATGGATTCCGAAAATTCTAGGAATGTGATTGGTCGACATGCCGTGGATTTCAAACTGAAATCCACGAGGTGTGTAATCTATGTCATTCGTCAATCAAATAAACATCAGGAATATGTATATTATTAATTGGTCGTAGAGAAAATATATGATTACATCAAGAATGTAAAGGCCTTTAAGATGTGATCGATTGATAATGCACTCTTGACAGTACTTCTTCCTATTGGGTAACCTTCCCAAAAAATTAACTCTGAAGAAATAGTGTGAATGAATAACTCTTACTAGTGAATGAACAAATCAATCTGGTAGAAATATCTAGAATCTACGTAGAAAAAAGAGTTAATGAGTGAATGAAAAGCTGCTACAGTTCCAAACCATCTATTGAACCGAATTTCAAAGCTTAGTTTGTTTCTTCAATAACTTTCATTCAATAACTGACGATTCATTAGGAGATGTTCACTCACTGGACGTTTTTCTGGATATTTTGCTTACATTCATGACAGGTTTAGAAATGAAAATATTAAAGAAAAAATGAAGAACTTTTGAACACTTTCCATTGCTATAAAGTAATATGTTGATATAATTTAGTGTATTTCTGGTTAATTGAAACCCCGAAATATATTCAATATGAGCGGCGAAATCCCAAAATACCACGGAACCCGCGTGACAGAAATTATAACACCTTTTAGTCAATAATTAAAACCGCGAATCAAAAAGAGAACCGAATCCAACTTTTCATTTTGTTTATTTTAATTCGTCCGAAATTTGTTTGAACAAACAACCGAATTTAACTTTTTCCATTTGCACTTCCGCTCGCCAACGTTCGTTAAGGATATCCGAGAAATTCATTCCGTATAAAACAGGTGGCATGGCGAGCGGGCGGGCGTGTTCCATTGCAGACGGGGAGAGAGCAAGGGCCGCGCCATTCGACAGCATTCCCGCAGCTGTTGTTTCAGAAATGTCGATGTGGTTTCGTGGAATCGCCCTGCAAATTCTAGAACTACTGATGAGTGCATCTTGCCCTCCGAACAGCTGCTGCCGGAACTGCGGATCCGGACTATAGTGATGACATGAAATGTAGTGCGTTCGACTTGCTGCCACACCCATTCTCACAGGCAGTCTCCGAGACGGTCAGGAACGGTTTACTTGGGAACGAACGGGTCACGGACGATTCACACGATATTTTTCAGGTAATGGTTTCTATGGCTCACGGATTCTTTCTCATTTATTTAAAACTAGTGGCGAAGTGTTCATAAAGTGTTTGAAGAACTACTGTAACTATGAAGTTCAGATATTCAGTATTTCATCTGAAATTCACGAAAAGCAGATCCTTACAGCAATCATATGGACATATTAAATGAGCACACGTAATAGGATATCACAGAATCATTTCACTTCAAAATAATAAAAATTACAAATGCTGAGAACTGAAAAATATATCTTCATTTCTAGAAAAAAAATCATAGCTGATTTTTTTATAACGCCGAAATGAAGCTTACCGAAAAAGTAAACGATATAAAATATTACAACTCATCCACGTATTAGCAATACCGAATACTCCAATACAAAAATTATTGTCTAACTCATCATAACACGCACAGCATTATATCTACTAATAACATTATTTCCATTTTGGCTTTAAAATGCAAACTTCAAAAAAGATACAAAATCTAGGGTAAACAAAGTCTCCGTCCTCACACGAAAATGCCATGTTCTCACACGAAAACAACTTTTTCAAATACCAAAATTTATCTCCTCAATATCCACATATAGTTCAAATAAATGTGTCCAAATGCAACATCATGTTAACTAAAGTCACATTAATATGGATTAAAGCGCCATCATCTGCTGGTAATGCATATCGAGTTAACAACTGGATATTCGCATTCCACCCACCTCTCTGCTAGAGAATAAAATTGCACGCAGAAAATACACAGAGATCGCGGACATCACACGCCCACGTTCCGCTTGCAACATACTGTAACTTTCCTCCCTCCGCCCTTTCTCTCCGTCACCTGCAGCTACCGTCTCTAGAATAAACGCAATAAAAATTTTTACGTCCCGAAGCGCCCGGGCGGAGATAGGGGCAGGTTGCGTCAACACTCCGAAGAGCGTAGGAGAAACTAGGGGACGGAGGCGGGGCCACGGCACACCCGGGGCGTACGTTAAGGACAAGGTACTCCAAAAATTTGCCGCTAGCGGAGGATCTGAGAAAGCCACAAAAAAGTGAAGAAACTTTCCAATATATTTTTTACTGTGCAGGTACATTATTAATATCTTGATATTGCTCGTAACCATCTTCATGATATAACAAAAAGCGAGCTGAATTAAGATTAAAGGTTTCGTCACAATTAGTTAGGGTAAATGAAGGTTGTTGATGTATTATGCCTTTGTGAACCTTTAACAGAAGAGAAAATTATTTTATCGGCAATTACCAAGGATGAAATTCGATTAAATATAAAATACCTTTTCAATAATTAAACGTAGGTTTTTTAATTTTACATGTTAACCAAGTGTAATTGTGTAGAATTTAACATTTTTCAAAAACTGGTTTGAAACGTATGGTTCTACGAATGCATTTCGGATGGAAGGATAAAGTTGTAAAACAATTAAATTTTCAATAAAAATTCTATTAAGCTTTGTTCAACCGTGGTGAAATAAATGAAAATATGCGATATAACGCATACGAAATAATCCTTTATTGACTGTGTAAAAGTTTTCATTCATTTAGTTTCTTACTCTTTTCTTCTCAGTGAGACACAGCAAGCTAATTATTTTCTATTATGGTTCTGAGAAAAAATGAAAATGCATCATTATATGTAGTATTTTGGATAACAAATAATACCTAGGGTGTGTTATTGAATTCACTGAACCGTAGAAATAAAATTAGGATATCTTTCCCAACTTCAGAAAATTCCACGGGGGGTATTTCCTCGTTTTTACAAAACTACGAACAATCATTCTGACCGGCCGGCCTCACGAGAGAGCTGAACGATTGCGCGCCGACGGAAACACGTCAGGCACCTGCCCAGAAAGGGTATCCGACAGCAATCTGCTACTTGGGCGCGAAACACGAGTCACCACCGCCATCAGCGGGTTCCGTGCGGCGGCGGGCGAAAAAAAAGGGGGACCGCCATCATAATCAATTTCGCGCAACTTTATCCGACAGCGGGCGGTGTTCTCGACAGGCAGCCACCACCCGCCCGCCGCCTCGCTCCGCTCCGACGCAGCCGACCCGACGGCCACCCCGCTGCCTGCAGCTCCGTGAGCCACGGGTATAAATCTCCCTATCGCGGCTGTTTTCCCGGGAGTAACAATCCAATTTATGCCGGCGGCGAGATACCTGCCGCGGGCCCGTGCTTCCGGCACGCGAAGCCGTCGGAGGCGACGGGGATTGGGCAGCGACGAGAGTGCGGAGGCGGCGGTGGCAGCGACAGCGGTTGGCGACGGATGCCTCGCAGACGCCCCAAGAGACAACCGCGGGCACGAGCTCTTCATAAATATGCCCCTCCCTCGCCGCCCGCCCGCGACCGAGAGAAGGACGGCGGCCGCGCGGACGGCTCTGAAAGACGAGTGAAAGTTTCGCGGCGGCTCGTTCCGCGTACAGACGGGCCCCGGGAACGACGAATTGTACTTTCGGCGAAGTGGAAATTGCGGCGATGACTTTTGTAGTTGAAAGAGATGAGTTTTCTCTGCGTGCCTCGCAGTTTGGGAAACTGTCGCTGCGGCACAAAGGAAAGAACGACGCGGAGAAGCGGAAGGTGGGAGTAGATAGAGAGAAATTGAAAAGAAATGTGAGGGTATAGGTTGCTGTCTTTTGTGCCATTGATCAGCACGAACGGGAGTAAAAAAAAAGGACGGAAAGGTTTCACGAAGGTTAAATGATGCGGCTGTAGAAGAAAGTGGTCAAGAGCACGAAAGAAATCAATTTTTCTTGACCTATCTAAGTCACTGAATAAAAACTAATATCAGCTGTGCACGGTCAAACAAAATAAAGAAGGGCCATGTCAGTGGTAACGTGTGATCATCAACCATCAATGCGTTCGCCGCTTAGCGCAAGAGTCCCCTGGGCTCAACGAGCAAACTCCACAAAAGCACTAGAGAATCGGAGGGCAGATCGTAAAACTTCTCGAACGCGAGTCGACCTCGTTCCTCGTTAGTTGTTTTCCCCGAGCGATTCCGGTGATAAGGCACCATGTGCGTCTGACGGAGAGCGCGGACGCCAGCAGTCGCGAGCCGTGGGCGGCATCGCCCATGGGCGGACGGGCGAGCGGACGAGTGGTCGGGCGAGCGGACTGACGAGCGGGCGGCAGGGCGTCTCGCGCGTCCGCGTCACGCGAGGCCGTTATCGATGCGCCCCGCCGCCGCCGCCGCCGCCGCCGCCGCCGCCGCCGCCGCCACCGCCTCCACCGCTGCCACCGCCGCCCGCCGCCCGCCAGCGGTCGCGCGGTCAGGGAACGTCACGATGACACTGGTCCGGGCGGACCTCCCCAGGGCCACCCGCCACTCACCGTTCAGCACGCCCCACACCACGACGGGCAGCAGCACCGTCCACGGCCCCAGCGAGCAGCCTCTGCGCCTCTTCATGGTGACGGCACCACGACCAGCACCAGCAGCAGCGAGCGGCGGCGGCGGCGACCCGGCGCGACGCGCCTCGGCGAGACAGCTGGCAGCGGGCGCTACTCCACGAGGAGGCGCGTCATCACACAGGGGCGTCGCTCCGCCGCGCCCAGCACTCCCTCGCCACCAGCCACGCTCTCTCAGGCGCCGCGCATCGCCCTGCCCTGCCCTGCCCTGCCCTGCCCTGCAGCCCCACCCGCTGGCCGCCTCGGTTCAAAGAGGCGCTTGCTGCCGGCCGTCACTGCGCGGAGCACCACATCACAAGCGCCGCACAGACAGACGCACTACACGCTGGTCGCTGGCCGCGCGCGGCGGCAGGACCGGGTCGCTCGGTGGGCGTTCGTTCAAAGCGGGGGCACACTGGGACGCTGGCCGGGGTTCGAAGCGCGCTCCCGCCTACGTCATCGGGGGCGCCGCGGAGGCGGCGACGGGGCCTCGCGCTGCGTCGCGGCGGTCAGTCCCGGGGGTGGCGCGGGGGTGGGGTGGGGGCGATGGGAGGCTCGTCCTCTCTCACACCTCCGTCCGCAGAAAGGGTCACTCGCTGCCTCTTCCCCGCGGGCGCTCGGAGCGCCGATGGCCGCGCGCGCACTCACACGGGCCGGGGTCCGCGGCGCCACTGAGCGCGCCCCGACGCCGCGCCCGCCACGGCGACGCTGCTGGCATCTGGCGGACGCACGTCGAAGCTCCCGCCTCCGCGCGCGCCGCCCGACCGTTCGCCCGCCCTCGCGCTGGCCGCCGCCTCCACCGCCACCTCCGCCGGGTCGAGACCCGCCCGCTGAACGCTCGCGCTGTAGGCGCTGTCGCGCGGGGACGATCCGGGGAGGAGCGCGGGGAGGCGGGAGAAAAACTACTTTGGAGAAAGATGGGTAGGCTGGTGGCAAGATGAAGAACGGAGAAAGTGCATACATACCAACTACACGACTCGCCTTACCCTCGGGAAATGGATTGTAACATTTTGCAGTAAACATGGAGTAACAACATGGAGTAAACATTTTGTTCAGGCGAATACTATAAACGCATGAAAGAGTCAAGACAAAATGAAACATTAAATATCTGAGACGTATTGGCACACAGTACGAGGTCTGAAAAGTATTTAATGCATTAGATATGCCAAACTTCAGAGGGGTGTGTAGCTGATGGATGCCAAAATCGAGTAGGTTTTAGAAGAAAAAAATCGATGAAAGGGGACCGTTAGATTTTCCCACTTTGTAAGCTAAATTTACCTCCCTCTTTACTCTTCCAAAACACACCAATACCATGGCTATCAAAACAATCAACAGTTAAGTACCTATGACTCACAATAGACAAAAATTAGCCTGGAAAACATAGGTCACATATACCGTTAAAAACACACATAAAAATTAAAAAACCCTATTCCATTCAAAATCATAAATCAACAAATAGCATTAAATGTGGTAAAATTAACTACAAGTCAATAATAAGACCTTCATTAACAGACCTGTTTGGATAAAAACGTCTTATAGCCACATATACAAACTTCAAATTCCACAAAATAAATCCCTCAGGAAAATTACCAAAGTTCCGTGGTTCATAAACAATCAACAACTATACAGAAATAAAATTAGAACCCATTCAAGACTGTGTCCTCAAGATTTCAAAATACTTCTATGATATGCCTCCAGAATCCCTAGCTACTACCACTTACCATCTAGGTAGGATTTACAGACAACCATATAGAATCAACTCCCGCTAATCTAAAGACACTTTCAAGCCTCCTTAATCATCCGAAAATATAATCTCTCACACACCCTCAAAACTACCCAACAGTAACAACTAATAATTGCCATGCTCATGTTACGTAACAATTAACGTAGTTACGCCGGAAGTATATTGACACTCAGACCTGAGGATGGTTCGGCCTATAATGTTATATAAACCTTTGTATTAACGTCCTTGAAAGGCAAAAATGCCGAGCAAGGAGAAATACATTTTTTTTAAAAAAAGGGGCCGTTAGATTGAAAACTTCGTTTTATAATAAAAAATAAAATAACGAAATATTACTTTATATGAAACAAATGAATAAAAGAATGTTCTAAAAGTAACAACTGACTAGAACAAGTGAGAATCAACCTTCAACGAAAGAAGATTAAAGACGTCGGGGAACTGACACGCTATCAGCAGATTTGAAATTGAGGCTGTTGAAATCCAATGACAGCAACAAATGTTAAAAAAGTAAGTAGAAAACGAGCCATCATTACTGTTATCAACAGCCAAGTGTTAGAAATGGATGACTAACCATCATATATTAATTGAAACGGAACTACAGTCTATGAGAGGTGGTTGTAGAATGCAATAATTAAATTATGAAATGTTGCTAAAATTGTATATTTTCTACTATTTATTACTTTAATATAACATGTATAGATTTAAATTTTTTCAGCTAATCCAATATTGAAGCTAGAAATGAAAATATTTGGTTGTTATTAATTTCTCTATTTACATTGCAATAATTACTTTTAAATTTTCTTCCCACACTGTATCGTTTCACTGACATCTCATTAAAATTTCACATAGTAAAACACTTCATTTTGATGCAATAAATTCATTTTAATAACAATTACTAATCATATTCCGCAAATGCAATGTATGTTATATTTCTTCCCACGTTGTATGTTTAAATGAAACATATGACATTTCCATTACGTCAATTGCAGACACTTATTTGAGAAACAAAATCTTTTCAAAAATTACCAAACAAAGTGAAATATTTAGTCCGAAAATCATTGTATTGAATAAATAACATTTTAAATTTCTACGTTTGATCGAAATATCGGTAATATTGAAAGAAAATTAAACGATGTGATAAGATGTAACAATAAACACTAGAACTATAAGTCGCGCAACTTTTCTTCAACTATGACCTTACTTTCCCCTCTCCGGCACAATAAACAGTCGAAGACAAAAGCTCGCAGCGAGCACTGACGACAACATTCCAAACACATCTTCACTGGCGCGAATTAGAAACTATTTTCTGTTTAAGACAAGAACTTCTGTCCGTGATTTTCTCCAAAAAATCTAAAGAAATGACCGAAGCGGGTGAAGATCCATCGTAGAAGATACCTCAAACTCCTATGAAAGTTAGAACGCAAATTATTGAGGAAGTGGCGAAGGCATCAGTGATTCTCCAGAGATTAGGATTGCTTCATAAAATCTAGAGGCCGATTTCGTAAGTAATATCCCCACTCTATCCGCATTTCTTCAATCCATCGCTCAAGAAAATTTGCGCGAATAATAAATGATTTTTGAAGTTGCAATTGCTTGTCATGCTGTAAATCTCTTGATGTTATTCTCTTGTCACAAAAACCTTTCCAATTTACGTAATGTCACGTAATGGAAAAGCATTGGAATTCATCGTTTTGACGATTTTTTTTGCAAATATGGTAAAAAGACTAGAAATAAATAGTAGAAAGCAACCGCTCACTTCTCTAGTCTCCACAACTCTGAAATTCGCAACTAATAAGCTTGCCAAAAATGTGAATTCGATTTTTTTAATTGCATCCAAACGATTACCTCATTACCAACACTGTGGCAAAACATAATTATATATTTTACCAAATTATCCATGTTGTTGTTCATCAATCTTGTTTCCACATTGAACTAATTAAATAATGCAAAGTAAAATACCTGTCAGTACCACAATAAACAAAATGTTCAAGCTGTCTTGGTTTCTCTGCAACAACTTCAGCCATAACTCAGCAACAGCTATAACCACTTTTACGGCGTCGAGTTTGTCGACACGAAACAAGCTCAGTGGCGTGGGGCAGGCGACAACATCCTGTTTCATCGTGAAACCTCAATAAGGCGAGCGATGGAGCGTCCACGGTGCAACGGAATGAGGTACGTGCGGACAGTCTCCGTGGGCAACGGGCGCGGCGGCGACAAGTTCGCCAGTTGCATCGAAGTGCAACACGACGTTCTATCGCTGTTCCCTTGCCAAGAGTAAGATATCCCTCCAACAGTGTGAGAAACGAGAAGCATAAGACATAAGAAACCACAATAAAAATCGTAAAATAATGGTTCCTGAGTTCAAATTGAATTGGTTCAATATTCGAGTAAATAGTTGTGGTTAACTAGAACAGGGATTCCTAACATTTTGCTTGAATTGACTCCTTCTAAGAGAATGATTTGCTTCATCGACCCCCTTGACTTTTTTCTATAATAGTTCCCCCGTTTCCTTGCCAAGAGTCGGAAATCTCTGTGACTGACTGAGTGTGATGGACGAAGAGCGTATGGGGTTAAAAAAAGAGGGGTTCATTTGTTCAAATTGAATTGGTTCAAGATTCGAATGCTTGGTTCAAGATGTTCAAAATTCGAATAATAATTCAAATGCAAACAATAATTTAGAACGTGAATTTTGCATAAACAATTTGTTAACAAATATGAATACAATAGGAAGAATAGTTAAATGCAGAGTGTAATGTAAACTTTACAGCAATAATCAAAATTAATCATGCTAATTGTTTATTGCACGTTTTGCCAATATTGACTGAAGAATTTTGAAGAAATCAATTTTTGAAAATTGATACTTTAGAACTGATACACTGGTCTTTATATTTTCAAATGCTCTTTCACAAAATTGGTAGCGATCACGCTTTTTGTTCTTTCTTGTTGGTGGTCTGTCTGCTGTGCACAACTTTTTAGTCTCGACCAATTAGATGTTTTCTCAGTTCTACTGAGAATGCTCTTCTCTTGTAATTGGTATTTTCTCTACACTTTGGAGTGAAATGCAACCAAATAATGAACGGATTCATTGCACAAATGTCAATAATATTATAGAGGATAATCATTGGCCATCTTCTATTTATTCTTGCCTCAAAAAAAGATGAAACTTTTTCGGACCTGTGGTTTTATGGAAACATTTGGCAGTTACACTGTTTTTTTATGGTTCCTAGCATTGTAATGTATATTTTGTGAATATTTCTTGCTAGTTTTAATCCATCGGAAAAGTCAGTTGTTATGTTCCTCCCGTACGTACATTTTTTCGAAAATATGTGTAGTTTTTGTGTAATTTTGCGCGAAATATAGGAAATTATTTGTTTATAATTTTTTTCTCAAAAGCCAATACAATTTTTTCTTTAAATTGTCTTCCCTATTAAATAAGTAACAGTAAAAACTACAGTTCTAGTCCCATTTCGGTTATCTTTCTGTTTTTTCGAAAATTGAATAAATTTAACATATCAAAATTACAAAATTTGAGAGAGCTATTTTGGCTTTAAACATAGTTGTAAAAAATCAGCTCTTTCATAAAGAACATTAACAATGTTTTGATAAAACAAGTAGTTATCGTGTAATTTCTGCTTGAAATTTATGCAATTTCTGAAAAAGAATATTTGGTTAAAAACAGCTCCCAATTTTTTCTTTAAATTGTTTCCACGGATAGAAGACGATAAGCTTAAAAGAATGGCGAGGGTCTCAGTTTCATTTAATTCACTAAATTTTCGAAAATTTCAAATTTAGAAATAGTAGATGTTGCGAGAAAGAAAATGCTGTTGCAGTTCCTCTAGTTTATATTGTACGTGTGTTGAAATTCTACCATATATTACACATATGGGGATTAAATCCGCGGTAATCACTCCTGTCTCATTCAGCCGACTTTTTTGATTTTCATGATTTAATACAAGTCCCATTAGCACTTGCATCAATCTCTCGTGTTTCACATCTGTTATGAATGGACTTATTCACGTTATACACTACTTTCTTCCCAGTGAGACATTGCAAACGGGCATTTAGTTACTCGTGCACATGCTCAAGAAAAATACGAATTTTCGGACTTCTTAGATATTTTGCATTTTATCTTTCAATATTTTTGAAACTACCAAAATCATAGTTTTTGATATATTCTTGAGTATTGTAATTTAATATAGAATAAAATAATAATTAATACTCCTCCTATTGTATGAGTGACCTTTTAGTTTAGTTGTAATATGGGAACAATGTAAAGTTATCTTTAAAAACAACACCCCTAAAAATGGGATAGAGTAAAAATATTTTTGAAACGATGATTTAAATGTAATTGATGAAATTTTATAAAAGCTTTTGAAGCATTACTGAAGAATTTTTACGGGTATTATTACAGTTTAGGAGCTAAATTAAGGTAAATTTATAAAATTATGTAATTTAGAGAAAATTCTCCATATTCACCAAAACGCGAAAAATAGAACAATATAAATTTCTGAACAATTTGGTTAAACTGTACGCCAAAAATAATCTCGCAATTACAGATTTTGTGATTACTAACGAGAAATGATGTAGATTAATTTCTTTCTATTTTAATTAATGCCAATACATGCACAATTGTGTGCAACACAACATTCATAATCAAATTAATTTACTTTCGTAATCTGGATTGCAATTTAATGAATTCACAAATAAAACGCAAATGGTGAGAAATTCCGCAAGGGTCTCACTGGAGTAAATCTCTAGGACTCATTCACCCGAGTTGTAATGTACTGCCTAAAAAGCAGAGCGAAACGGAGTCATATTTTAACAATTTCAAATATTTTACTGTTATTCGTGCGTTCATCACTGTCGTAATTATTGTGACCATTATCATGTTGTGATTATTTATTTCCTTTTGATTAACACTATACTCAGAGAATCACTCCCAGACCTATCCACTGTGTATCAATAATATACATTTTCCGTCGCAAAATCAAACAACAAGTCACTAAATAGACCAAATATTTCACAAACCATGAAAGCCATTGTGAAAACAAATTTTAATGATGGTTTATAATATTGCAGTTTGATGCAAAAAATTAAATAATTGCTAACATTTCTTTATTTCCTGGCGTGTGCCTAAGCAGTTCCTTGATAAACGGGCCACGAACCGCTCAGGTCTTTCTGCTATACTTTCCCTTCACATACACTCTGACATGCACTACCCTAACACGGGAGCTTGTCCCGGCTGGTGCAGTATCCTTGACGGAGATACCGGAGAGTAAGAACTAAGGTAATTAATCCCGTAAGTGTAGTGCATGTTTCCACTTTGTAAGTGGTGGAAATCTTCAACAGCGTGACGGCGAGATTCGGGGCCAACTTTCCGTCGGCTAGCGGGGTATTCCCTAATCAGGTATCTCCCACCAGCGGGGCACCGCCCCAATCGGGACAAGCTCTGAGCTCCCGGCGGGTCTCCCGACAGGTGTCGTAGTGTACTGCCTGTTATTGTGTGTATAAGTAAGGGGTGAGGTTAGAACAAGGAAGAGGAAGGAAACTTCGCACGCGGTACGTGGCCCGTTTGTTAGGGCAGCGCTTCGGCATTTGTTCGGCACCAAGGAAAACCACCGATCGATCAGAGCATTCTGCCGCTAGCCTTCGGACAGCGACTGAATTCGACCCAAATAGTAAGCTAGTGCTACCCTGAGCCACTTCTCCCCGTCCACAAACCGATATGTATGTCGGCCTCGCGTTTCTGTGGGAAGAGGGGACGCCATTACTTCACGTGTTATAACATGTGCGACACCTTTGGGAATAACGGGTACAGCAGTTGACGTGCACGGAAACACAAAATAATCAATCACAATCACTTGAAAAAAACACAAAAAACGAATACAAACTCTTGTACTCAGTATCACCTCTGGAATAGAGAAAATTTTCCATGCAAAATTATATGTCACAGCTACAATAAAACAATTGTGAATTTGCTAAATTAAATTCGAGGAACTAATAGCATCCTACAATTACAAAAGCTGAGAGTTTGTAATTAAGCTTAATTTCATTTAAAACTGAACGTGTGTAGGCGAACTACTTAATTATTGGACTAAAATGCATTAATGCGTAAATACGAATTTGCGGGTGTTCTTTAGTTCAACAGCGCAGTTCAAAAACCAAAATGTTCAGCTCCTGTATACCTCTGTTAAAGTTGGTATGGGTCTTGGAATTCCCATATCCAGTACTTAGAAAGGACATGATGGAAATACATCACATTTATAATAATGCTAGTGCCTATGACTTATGGCATTGCTTGGAAAGAATTTATGATATATGATAATGAAGCTAGGATATGAATCAAAGTAGCAATTGTTAAGGCTGACAAAAACGGGAGAATTGACGAAAAATCTGCCACAAACCCACTATAAATTGTCCATCACAAAATCCATACGGTTTGAGTGGGATTTGAGTCCAAGAGGTGGAAGTCGAGTGGTTTGATCTGCACCCAGGATGACTCAAATCGGTTCAAGCCTGATAAAAATAATAGTATAAGTCCTTAGAACCAAAAATTAAAATATAAATCGATAACAAAATTTCCAAAACAAACAACCTTAATGTTCTTACACTTGTGATTGTTAATTGCTTGTATAAGTAATGTACTTCGCATTCTCAAACATAACTTTATATTTTCAAACCAGTATGAAGTATTCCGTATCCTTAAAGCGCTGTAAGAAGCTTAGTAAGAACGCTTGAGTATTATGAATGAAGTATGTTTGATTCCTTTCGCTAGGTCATTCATGTTCAACCATTTCCAGGAAAAGAATTTGAGTTTTAACTGTTGTTCTCAGTTCCCTGCAAGATCCACTGCGCTTGGGAACCACCAAGCGATATAAGTGACAGGAGGACAATCAACCGAGGTAAAAATTCAAATAATTCGACCAGGAGTTACCTAAAAATAATGTAATTTTCTTCTCAAGCATTTTCTTCATAATTTCCACGAATCATAATTCGGTGAATTGTAATTTATAGCATTAATGAGAATCATTTTTACGATACCTTAAGTTTCATGAATTGCGCGAGCTATGTTGAAATCTGATATAGGTATTTTTTTTCAATTTCGAACACAGCAAAGAAAATCCTTAGAATTCGCTTTGAAGCGGCAGAGCCGTAAATCTCATTCCCACATCGAATTCAACGGCGCCGCAGTCTGCTCTCGCTTCCAGGTGAAGGAACGAAACCCGATTGACCCGGCACCGCAGGCCGCGCCGCGAGAAGACTTAATGAGATGGAGCCCGGGCGGACATCGGGCGACGGTCGCCCCGGCCGCCGCCAGGCGCGCCGTCGACGCCCCGCGACGCCCCGGGCCGCCCGCCCCTTCGCACCACGCCGCGCAGCCGAGGCCCTCGAGGCCAGGCGACTTCCTCTCTTTGCTCTCCTCGCCACTCCTCTCCTGGCCCCAAGCTTCCAATCCCGAAGAAGCGCTGTCTCTTTGATTTGCAGTGACTCCCTGCCCCTCTCTCTGTCTTACTATGCTGTGCTACTTTCTTTTCTGATCTCCCCGTCTCTCTGTCCGCCTCTCACTCTGTCCCTCGCTCTCTCTCTCCCCGCGCTCTCTCTCCCTCGCTCTCTCCCACTTCTCTCTTTCCCTCGCTCTCTCTTTCCCTCGCTCTCTCTTTCCCTCGCTCTCTCTTTCCCTCGCTCTCTCTTTCCCTCTCTCTCTCTTTCCCTCGCGCTCTCCCTCGCTCTCTCCCTCGCTCTCTCCCTCGCTCTCTCCCTCGCTCTCTCCCTCGCTCTCTCCCTCGCTCTCTCCCTCGCTCTCTCCCTCGCTCTCTCTTTCCCTCGCTCTCTCTTTCCCTCGCTCTCTCTTTCCCTCGCTCTCTCTTTCCCTCGCTCTCTCTTTCCCTCGCTCTCTCTTTCCCTCGCTCTCTCTTTCCCTCGCTCTCTCTTTCCCTCGCTCTTCTCCCTTCCTCACTCTCCCGCGTTCTCTCCATCTCTCTCCTTTTCTCTTTCCTTTGTCGATTTCGCAGTTTTTCATTTTATGTAGTTATGAATGTTTGGTCAAAAGTTATGATTTCCTACTTCATCAAAGACTCCCCTAATTTGTCATTCTTGAATTGTTCGTAGTTGCTTATGATATCGGGATATTTTGTTGTAGTGTTTTGTGTTCTCCCTTTTCTCACGCATTATTGGTTTACACTTAATTCATTTATAATTATCATTTACCATTTATTTATTCATTAATATATTAATATTTTTTATTCTTCTACCAGTATTATTTCTTCCTGATATAGCCAGAATCCCTCATCTGTGGGTCCTTGATACCGAAAAACCAATTGAAAGCGAAACGTCCGTCTGCGAACACCACTAGCATTTAAACCATGGGTAGAATTTTTTTCCAAATTGAAGAAACCCCTGTCTATCTGGCCCAGGTAGAAGCTTTGAGATTTTGAAAATTTTTCTTCAAAATTTGGGGGTACTTTACATGAAGTCTCCCAGACATTTTCAAAATTTTCTCAAAAACGGCTCCATTTTTTTTCTTTAAATTTCTTATATCAATAGAGTAAAATACATACGACCAATTTTCATGGTTTACTCTAAATTTTCGGAAATTAGAAAAATTTGAATTTTTTTCGGCATCTTCCTGCAACTGCAAAATTGAAGATAAATATTTTCCCTTCAAATAAATTGTGTTCCCCGTAGTGAGTTCTTTCATTAAGGTCCTGTACATTTTTTAAAAATGTTAGTAGTTTTCACGCAAGTGCATAATGTACTCTATGAGATGACTTAAACACCATATTGCTCTATTCTTTTGTTTTTTAAAAAATTACAAAAATGAAATTTTTTGACTTGTCTCTCACGTCGTTAATATTTACATTAGCGGCAATTTGTTTAAATTATTGTATTTATGAGTACATGTGCTTTAAATAATGTCAAGCAAAAGTTTGTCGAAAACTCAACCTTTTCAGTGAAAACTAGCAGAAAATTCCGCATTTTCAGAAATGCTCAAACGCCATTTAATCTTAAATGGCTCCAAATCTTTTCTTCAAACTTTTCGAACGATAGTAATAATTGCACTCTTTAATATGACGTAAATTTCATTTTGGGGATTTTTTTGGGTTTTTTTCAAAACTTACACAAATATATTTTTTGAATGATCTCTCACACGGTTAATATGAACATTTCCAGCAATTTGTAAGCATTATTGTATTTGTGAGTTAACGTGCTTCAAATCACTTTAAATAAAGATTTTCGAAGTCACAACAAATTCCTGTTGAAAAGAGCTTCAATTTTCACATTTACAATAGCGCTTGTACGCCATTTTCTTAAAAGCCTACAAATTTTTCAAAGAAAATTGCCATTTAGTAGGAGGTTTTATTTTTATTTAGTATTCTTAAAATTATATTTCCGTTCTATTATTAAGAAACCGAAAAATTGCGAATATGTAAAAAAAAAAAAATGTTCTTTGAGCGGCGATAGATGGCAGCTGACAAAGGCATGTGTCAAGAGCGAATAGCTAACCGAGACCAAAGGAAATATAAATAAGAAATAATACAGGAAATTCTGTGTCATTCTGTTGCACCATTAGTTCTATTTTATCTTGCAGTCTTCCACGGGTGTCTTTTTCATTGTCAGTGTTGAGCGAGTTGGGGAAACGTGCTCTGACAGATGTACTATTTCTCGTACTGGCGAAGAATTTGTCCTTTGAATTTCTCATAACATTCTAGAAGGGTCTAATCCGTCCAGCAATTCGCCTAGCTCCAAGGAGCGAAAGTGTGATGCGTCGTGATGCACAGCGGAGCGATATGACGCCAGCGAAGCATTCATCTCATTTCTTAGAGAACCGTTGCCGAAAGATGGGGAACACCTGATTTCGAAGAAACTATTGATGGCATTTTTTTCTAAAGTTTTTCTTCCATATATTAACAATACTTTCATCACCGCGTTCCTCTCACCGTGAACGTACGACTTCTGGCATACACTTACATTAAAAAACTTTAAGTGTCAGTATCTCCAAATTTAAAAATATCTCTAATAAGGAACTGAAATTTTAAAAATTGTAACTGTTTTGTTCTCGTATATTTTTTTACTATAAAAAGCTTCATTCATGATTATAGGCAACATACATAATATATAAATATTCTTTATTATTGTTATTTTACAAACCCATAAAATCTTATTTAAATAACGTTTCGGAGTACATTTACTTCTCTTCAAGCACAACTAATAGTACACATTTCACTGAGATATATACAGACATCTTTTCTTTAGATTACTTTCAGTAAACATGTCTGGTATGACAGTGTACACATTCTAAACATTAAAGTCTGTTATGACAGTGCTGCTTTACGCATAGTGGTGTGATGTAGGTACAATTTGTTCTGGAATAGTACATTATGAAACGATGATGTAATGAAGGGTATTAATACACGAGTGTCATATTACAATACGAGCGAGCAACGAGCGATTATCGTAATCTTCACACGAGTGTATTAATACCCATTACATTGAAATTCATACCGTACTTTTTCTACGACTAATGGCTACTTTTATAAGTTAAACTTCTCCAGTGAATCGTTTCGTGGCAGTCGATACACTAGATTCATCCAAGGCCACCTGGCGGACACCTCTCTACCCTACATCCGCAGGCGGCTTTGGTTTACCAGAGCGCCTGCGAGGGACTGCAAAAGTTGCGGCAATTATATTCCGACGTCACCATTTTCGCATTTTCTCTCATTTCTGGAAACGTCAAAACTACAAGTAAGAATTATCATTCACTAAAAAGTTTAAACTATAGAATTCGCCGGTTTTTTCAGGACAACCACACGACACTAGCAAACTAGTTTTGCTACAGAATGGCATAGACTTTCCCATATTAGTTTCCTATTTATCATATTAAGCCTGTATATATTTAAATCTATTTAATTCTATTTAATTTGGTCCAATTATGATTGAAACAGACTATTTTTTAGTAATTATAAACTTTAATGTAAATACATCCAGCAACAGTTTCAAGGTTTCTTTACCTCATCATCAGGCTAGAATACAAATTAATGAAAGTTGATTAACTGAAAAGAATTTTTTAAACAATTTTGATTTTTTTCTCTTCAAAATAATTATTACTCAATGTAAACATATGGAGCTTACCTTATGTTCTTTTCAAATTACAAACATTAACAATTCAAAGACAAAATAATGTATTATATAAATAATTTATAACCAAGGAAGGGGACCATCGTACCGTCAATAAATTGGTATGTTTTTAGGTATGTTTTGGGGATATAAACAATCTTACCAATTTAATTTATATAAAAAGTTTCGAGGAGTGAATCATATAAATTTGTGAAAACATTAGGCCCAACCTGAGTATTTAAACAATTATGAGTTGTAATAAATAAAATCTCAAGAGTATATCCCGAAAATTGTTTTGGGTCTATTCCTAATATTTCAACATTTATAAAATCTATCATGTGACCCATTTCAATTCTATGTGTCGAAATAGAATTTAAAATATTGTAAATAATACAAAACATATTGTTTTGAATTTGAAAGATAAAAAAAAATTATTTGATTTCCAAAATTTAATTTTAAAAATCAAATGTCAAAATTGTCCTAAAGTTTATATTGGACAAACTAAAAGGAAATTGAAATTAAGAATATCTGAACATATCAAAAAACTTTATAATAGTGTAAATAATACAAAACATATTGTTTTGAATTTGAAAGATAAAAAAGAATTATTTGATTTCCAAAATTTAATTTATAAAATCAAATCTCAAAATTGTCCTTAAGTTTATATTGAACAAACTAAAAGGAAATTAAAATTAATAATATCTGAACATATCAGAAATATAAACTAAATTTCACAAAAACTAAATTCTATTTCGACACATAGAATTGAAATAGGTCACATGATAGATATTATATATGTTGAAATATTAGTTAGAAAATTTTTAAGTTTCCAGAATACTTCATTGGAAGTTATTTGAAGCACTTACACTCACAAATATAATACTGTTACAAATTACTGATAATGTGCATTTTAAAAATGCGAGAGAACTTTCAAAAAAGTTACATTTGTGTAATTTTTGGAAAAACAAAAAAATACATCAAAGTAAACTGTACATCATGTTAAAGCGTGCAATTAGCACTATCCGACCAAAAAGTTTGGAGACATTTTTTCCAGCCATTTATGAGAAAATGGCGTTTAAGCGTTTCTGAAAATGCGGAACTTTGAGCTAGTTTTCACAGAAAACGATTGTTTTCGAGAAACTTTACTTGACATTATTTAAAGCACATGTACTCAGTAATAAAATAATGTCAACAAATCGCCGCAAATGTAAATATTAGCGACTTGAGAGACAAGTCAAAAAAATTATATTTCTGCAATTTTTGAAAAAACAAAATCATACAGCAATATGGAGATTATGTCATCTCGTAGAGTACGGCATATCATAGAGGCGATTTGTTCACATTATTACATTTATGAGTACATGTGCATTAAATAATGTCAAGTAAAGTTTCTTGAAAACAACCGTTTTCTGTGAAAACTAGCTCAAAATTCCGCATTTTCAGACACCCTCAAACGCCATTTTCTTTTAAATGGCAGCAAATTCCTTCTTCATAGTTTTGGAACGGATAGTGATAATTGCACTCTTTCATATGTTGTTAAGTTCATTTGCTTTTTTTAGTTTTTTTCAAAACTTACACCAATGCAATTTTTTTGGAAGATCTCTCACATCTTTAATATGCATATTAACAGCAATTTGTAAACACTATTGTATTTGTGAGTTAATGTGCATTAAATGACTCCAAAAGAAGTTTTTTGAAAACTCTATTATTTTCTGTGGAAATGAGCTTCAAATTTTGCATTTTTAGTATCGCTTAAACGCAATTTTCTTGAAAACGGATACAAATTTTTAAAGAAAAATTGCCATTTAGGACGAGGCTTATATATTATAGGCGAGTATTTTAAAATTAATGTTTCCGTTATACTATTAGGAAACCGAAAATGTCAAAAACATATAGTTTCGGCGGCGATAGATGGCATCTGGCACGAGTATGTTGTAATTCCGTAAAGCTAGCCGAGACCGAAGGAAATAGGAAACTAAACTGGAAAGTCTGTGCCACTCTATAGCACCACTAGTTTCGTTATCAGCGCTCGGCAAGGAATTTTTTTCCGCCGAAAATTCACCGTTTTTTTGCATAGCGTTACCTATCTTTCCCTATACTACGTATATTACTCCGTATATACGTACGTATACGGGAAAATAAAAATACAAAATGACTTGCGTTCAGATCTTAACATCACTGAAATAACTAATAATAACTACCGTAACTGCAATAACTACCACTGCGCTAGTCAAATAGGATCAAAGTGAAATTACAATCCAATTTATTTTAAACGATATTTCAAATTAGTAGTAAAAATTACTACTAATAAAAGAAATTAAAACTCAGAAGCATAATATTAAATGCAATTTTAATGCACACACTCGAACGAAATATTTTCGGCAATTCTCAATGGTTCATGAAGTGCCAATACTTGGTTTGTAAGCATCTCTGTGATTGCTCAAGAACCTGTGTTATAATGAAAACTGTATTGAAATTACTATCATTATGCAACTGGTTGCAGCTATCCAATGACAACATCATACAACGGGAGTAGAAAAAATTATGTAAGTTCAGACGCATGTTACATATCACATGTTAATGTGATATACATGGAAGGAGTGATCTAAATATCAATGCGACTATGATACATGCGTGCTGAAAGTATTCTAAAGAAAATATATCTATGTCTATTTTAGTGAAATGTGTACTATTAGTTGTGCTTGAAGATTGAGTAAATTGTACTCCGAAATGTTGTGTGAATAAGATTTTGATGGGTTTGTAGAATAAAAATAGTAAGGAATATTTATATATTATGTGTATTGTCTGTAATAATGAATTCAGTTTTATATAATAACTAAGAAACAGAAATATCTTATCTTCCCCATCATCTAGAACAACTTGGCGCAAACAACATACCGATACCTTAGACTGTTTCCAGATATTAGCTATAGCCTTCTTAGATATGGCGTTCCTACAAATTTACAAGAATTTGTTATTAGGATTTCGGTATTAGAAAAGGTTACTGATCTCTCAACGCTTACTACACACCCAAATAAATAACTATCGGCGGGTTCTTAATTGATAATAACTGTTAAGCTATATTGTATGAGAACACATGTTGGGAAACGAAAGACTTATGAGGAAATATTCAAATCTGTGTACCAATGCAATAAAGCACCATTATAAACGAGTTGCATTAATTATATTTTATATAATAGCATTATAAATTTGCAAGGAGACAGATAATTTTGAAAATAACTTTATTGTGACGTCACGGGTACTTGACACGGGTATTGGACATCACTTGAGAAAACAAATCACAGTGTGCGGTACGGTTTACCGCTATCTCCGCATGATTCTCTCGCTGCGATTCTCTTCGCTGCGATTGCGAATTGTGTGTGATCACGCAATTATTCGTTTCATGAAAGGCAAATACGCCATAATCTGTGCCGTAGGATGTTCTTTTATGAACGATTCGTTGTAACAAAAAAGGTCGTTTATAATGCTGGAATACAAAACTTTCATTTATTGAACTGATGATTTTACGTAATCGCATTCCGTTTCCTTTCTCAAAGATTATGTCGCTTTTCATTTTGTTTTATCTTCTTTCTTCTTTAGTGATTTCTTTCAATACCTCCCTGGTCGGTTATTTTCTCTTTGAATCTCTCTCTCTCTCTCTCTCTCTCTCTCTCTCTCTCTCTCTGCCTTTCCACCCCTTTCATCCCAAGCTCCCCATTTTCTGTTTTTCCACTCTCACTCGCCTCAGCAGCCCACGTAGCCTCTCCGTGCCGCGCCGCCCAAGCGGGACGCGCGTTCGGCGCCAGCGCAAGGGAGTGGGGGTAGGGGTGGGGTGGGGGCGGCCTGAGTTATCGGAGAGGAGCGGGGGCGGGCTTGGAACAGGTGTGCAAGCGAGACCCGGCCTGGGGCGTAGCGGTTGGGGGGAGGGGAGAGAAGGCGGGGAAGGAATAGATGGGTGACGCGCAGAGGTGTGGCGGGGCTTCGCAGGGCCTGGAAAATCGGGGAAGAAGACGCAAAGCGTGGAGGGACGGGGCGCAGCGAGGCAGGAATGAGGAGGACTGAGTGGGCTGATGAGGCGGAGAGTAGTACGAAGTGTGGCAAGGTGGGGCTGGAGAGAAAAAAGGAACGAGGTGGGACGGAACATGGATGGAGGGATCGCAGCGGGGTGGAGGAGCACACCCGAATAAAGAAGGGTGGAGCGCGGAGTGGGGGAGAAAAGCGAGCAAAGCAGGGCAACGTGGGGTGGGGTGATGTGCATAGAGATGGGCCGTGGCAAAACGAGGGAACGGAGAGAAACGCGGTGGGTGAAGCGTAGAAGGGTGAGGTTGAGCAGGAAAGTGAAGGGCAGGGCGAGAGAAGCGAAGCGGTCGAGAAGCGATGTGGCGGGGCGGGCGGGGATCAAGGGGAGAGCCAGGAAGGGAAAGAGCCGTCGAGAGCAGGGAGGAAGCGAGGAAGGGCGGGGCGGGGCGCGGAGGGGCTTTGCCGCGACGCGCACCGTGTGAGCCCGCGTCGCCCCGCGCTTTCGCTGCCTACGGAGCGGCAACGTTGAGGCCTCCTGGCGTAAATTCTAAACCTACGAGGCTTTGTTGTTTTTTCTTTTCCTTTTCTTTTTTTCTCTTTCTCGCCGTTGGCACTACAGACCGTAAAGGGCCCCCGGTACTACTCCGTTCTCGCAACAAAGTCGGAGATTTCATGATCAGAGGTGTGGGTGATCAGTGCCACTGTCGAGTTTTCGTGTGGGACCGCAAATTGACTGGAGAGAACGCAACAATCACGGAAAGCCAAGGGCCAAGGAGAACGTTGATCGCTACTCCGAGACGCAATTCAAGAAGGGACACCACGCGACTTGTGCATTCGTTGCTTATCTCCTCAAGAAACATTTCAATATTCCACTTATCAAAAGACCTTAATATATGTCATTTGGAAGATTTCACGTTTTTAATGGTGAAAAGTCTACTAAAAGTGTTTCAAGTAAACACAAGATCCAAGAAAATCACTAGTTATACATCACACAAAATGTCACTCTTTCATGTCACAGTTGTCATTTAGAAGATTCTTTTATTTCTCTTAATGACGTATTTCCGTGACTTTATACTTCCTGTTTTGTGATTCAACAAAGCATTGATTACTATTCCGTTTCAGGACATCTGAAAGCATCAATAATCCTGATGTTATTTTGTTAATGGAAATAGTTTTATTATTATCTTTCTGGCATCTCATGAATGCAAACGTCTTTGGCTTACGGATTTTCACTCATTATTTTAGTCATTATTTTACATTCAAACTTTTATAATGAAAATAATAAATAATATAGTAATTATACATTAAGTTAATTACCTCCCGTTTTAAATTTGCTTGCGCATCCCATTGTAATTACACAAGTTATATTTATGGTGTATTTGTGGGATTGTAGTTGACCGTTTTTTAAGTAAAGAAGCTGCAATAAATACACTGAATTTTAATAACTAAAAATATAATTATAGAGGTGAATCTGTTTTTTCCTAAGAAAATCTAATGCAACAATAGTTTCCTCTTTTGAGAAAAATGGCTTCACTGTTTGAAAGACGAAAACATACTACTAAAAGAAAAGAACGAACTTATTTTTTATTGTTTTTAAATCAGAGAGAACCTTAAAAATACGATTTTAGAATACTGTTTTCTTCAATGTATTTTCTAGAGAATCCATTTTTGCAACAGAGTCAGTAAGAGGTTATGGCCTTACTAACAATAAATTTGTATATTCGTGCCGAAAGCTAAATCTCAGTAATTTGCTGAATCATTGTTTACGTGTTATTCAGTCACTTATCGATGTTCTAAAGCTTTATTTCATTTATTAAAATTATTCGTGTCACTTGTAATTCCCGGCATTCAAAAAATGATTCAGACCCCTTCCGATGAAAGGAGCTTAGTAATTAATGAGAACTCTATTTTTAATTATTTAATATTTCTAATTAATAAGTTATTTTTTAACGAACAAGTACATTTTTATAAGTCACAGTCATTGTGCCATAAAACCAAGTTTCAAAATGTCTCTATCCTCGGCAAAAATATATTTCCTGAGTCGAAAATTGAGCAGTGTTTGAGGTTGAAAAAATCATAAATGAAGGAGATGGTAATTTGATATTGTAATGGTATGCCATTTACGACGATGCAAGATCTATATTTTCAAAAAAATGTGAAGTAGTCGTAAACTTTTAACTAAACCTTCACATTATTTTCAAATCAACCGTCTGGTTGCCACAAGATCCGATAACTAACAATGATATCAATTTCAATTTCAATCTGTGTTGTATGCACCTGTCAAGCTTTGTACCATTAAAAGTTCTGGATTTTTTACTTTGAAAAAAAAATTTTTGGCCAATTAAATGTTTAAATATTTAATAAAGAATGACTAAAAAGAATAAATAATACTTCAGATATCAACATTTAATATTTTATTGCAATGGATTGAAAAAGCACATAAAAAGGCAAATAATCGGTTTTGTTTTAATATGCGCTTTAAAAAATCTTGTATTTTTCCTAATGTAGATGAAGAGGAAAAACATGCATTTCAACAACAAAGTTTGAACCCACACACAAATTTCAAAAAGTGTCAGACGAATCTATAATATTCGGAATATAAAATTCATTTACAAATATATTCTTCAGTTTCATCAATAGTAGTGACATATTGTTTCGATCATTTGCAATATATGAATGTGGAGAGTATTACAGCGCAAAGAGTTCCTCCAACTTCTTCACCTCTCCTCTTCTGTCCTGTTCTCTCCTCGCCTCTTTTCCCTCGCCGGCATTCGCTGCCGCCGCGCCTTCCGATCCCTTCATCCGACTTTAGCTCCGACTTTCGCCGGCGTGTTTTCCGCGCGGAAGCCGGGCGCGGCCGGGCCTTCGCCCTGACCTACTTGCGCACTCCGCCCCGCGCCACCCCGTCTCACCATCCTACGGCCTAGTCCGCGCCGCCCCCGAGCCATCCCCGTCTCCCTCTCACCGCCCCCGCGCCACCCCCACCGCACCCCGCGCCACCCCGCGCCGCGTCGCCTTCACGCCGACCATGCCCCACCCATGCCCCACCACCGGGCCGCCCCAACATCGCCACACCATTGCCCCCATTGCCTCCGCACCGGCCCCGCACCACACCCGGCGCCGCCCCCACGCCGCCTCCCCCCCGCTCTCGCGCTACCCAGCGCCGCCCTCGCATCGTCCCAGCCCCGCCCCTGTGCCTCGTCTCCGCACCACCTCCACGCCGCCTCCGCGCCGCCTCCGCGCTGCCACCGCACCGCCCCCACGCCGCCCCCGCGCCGCTCCGCGCCGCCCCCGCGCCGCTCCCGCCCCGGCCCCGCGCCGCTCCGCGCCGACCCCGCGGTACCCCCGCGTTGCCCCCACGCCACCCACGCGCCCCCATTCCGCCTCCCCTTCCGCAGGCACACCGTCTCCGCGCGCCCCCGCGCAGCTCCACGCCGCCCAGCTTCGGGCGGCCTCGCGCCGTCCCCGCGCCAAACCGTCCCCTCCCGCGCCACCTTTCCCCGCACTCCGTGCGAAATCCCAAGCGGAAAAGACGAATCTACGATGGAAGACCAGGGGGATTCTCAATCTCCGGCCTGACGAGCAACAGTGGGTTGTGTACGGAAGCAGCAGTACGGCGGTGCTAGCTTCATAGTTTGAATCTTGTTTCTGATGTAATGTGTGTGTACATTAAGTTTTTACGTATACATTTTCTGTTACTTCCTTCTTCTTATGACAAAAACGACAACAAAAAGTATTGCATTGCTGACATTTGCAGGTGAGAACGAATGATAAATTGCGCGGTGAAGTTAAATTGGGTGTTGAAGTGATCATGATCAAATTGATAGATTAATGTACGGAGAGTTGGTAATTAAAGGATTTGAGAATAATTTGCTACTCCTGCGTCATGGACTAGTGTAAATAATCAGTAATTACACAAACTAGTTGTCTGTGATAATAAATTCTGTGATAACATATTTAAATCATCAAAAGTGAATTTTGTTTAAGTATATCAATTATTTTTTTAATTGTGCATTCCTCATGGTTTTAATTTTTTGCCACTATTTGTCACAAAAATCTTATTATTTACGAAATTGATTTAATTGATCTACATGACAGATAATATTTTCATGACAAAAATTCTACTTTGCGAAGGTAACTCGTTCAACGTTGACAATTCAAAACAAGAGTAATTCTAAGATTCGCTCTCTCTTCCAAAAAGCATTATTACATTTTTGTTAGTTTTTAAAATAAAAAAGTTAAATGTATGAATGAAAGCCAGATTGGCTCACCCGTGCGTGAAGGGCATAGAACAGAGCGGCATATTGCTGAGTTTCTATAGATAGTGGATTCGTCTCAAGCTGGGAATTAATTTTATAAATGAAGGAAAGTTTTTCAAACAGATGCTGTTTAGTATATTGCAACGATTAAATCAATGATAATAATTGTTTATTTATTTATTTGTCAAAAAACAGTAAAAACTTTATATGACGTGTGGGGAAAGAGATTTATCTGCGCACATTTTCTTGAGGGCCAGAATTTAAAAAAACAAAAAAAAAAACGAAAAAATTAATTTAGAAAATAATTATTTTAGAAAAATAAAAATACTTGAAAAATTTGTGTTCCCGAGTTATAGAAAATCAATTTCAACTGTAAATGAACTACAAGCAAAAGGAGTGCTCAACAAAACGTGCGCACAGTGAAGCTACATTTACGTCCAGAAGCAAAACAAGGGGCCATTTCAGCAGTTGCTCAATGGATCAGGGAAACTGGACAAAAACCTGATCGAGATGGGAGTCATTGACCCGGAAGCTGAAGTACATTACTTGTTACAGGCGTATTAAATATTTTTTTTAAATGTATACAACGCAAACGTAAACTAATTCATTATGTATCTTTGGTTTGTTACAATAAACATAATTTTTCTTTTTGACGATCAGTATAGTCTCTAATTGTAGAGAAACAGTTTTGCAACAGAAAAGATTTTACTTTTAACTTAAATTTGTATACCGACTTTAATTGTTTAATGTCATCTGGCAATGCGTTGTAAAGTAACGTACATGTATTGTATGTTGATTTCTTGTACTGAGCTGTTGATACTGACAGTTGATGCACGTGATTTCTACGGCCTGTGTAGTAATTATAAATATCAATATTGCATGAAAATATGTTCCCTCCGTTAAGTAGGTCATTTTTGACAAATATTACAGATTCGTAAATAAATAGACAAGGAAATGGTAAGATTCCCAGCTCAATGAAAAGAGACCTGTAGGAATCACGTGGAAGGCATTTTTTCTTTATTCGAATAATTTTCTTTTGCAATCTGATGAGCTTTCCCAGAATATTATGCCATATCTCAGGCGGGAATGTACATTTGCAAAATAAACGCAACAAGCTGCATGAAGGCTGACAGAATTTGAAAGAATTCTGAATGCGTAGCATAATGAACTTAATTTAGTGTTTAATTATGGTATATGTACATTCCATTTGAGGTTTGATTCAATTGAAAAAACCTAAAAATTGCTACTGTTATTGAACATGCTTATTCATTAATGTGTTCTATAAGTGATCTAATGAAGAAATAAAAACAATCTAGTCTATGAGTAAAGTTTTTCGTCGCTTTTACTGATACGAGTATTCATCATGAATTTTAATTGTTACTCGACGACTTGAAATTATCTTCGTCATCTCTCCTCCAATACTGAGAATTTAATTTCAGACCTTTAGCTCTACAACTTCTCTGAACTACCTAAATACTCACATTAGAATAAAACCTTAAAACTCAAACCACTTGTTACGGTCAATTATAAAAAACAACATACACAATTAGAAACAAATGATTTCTGAAAGCCAATATTTTTACAGCAGATACAGTACAGCATTTACGATGCCAACAGATGGTCACTTTATTGGAGTATTGATTACAAACACGCGTATTCATGATAAATAACATACATGCATTTCTATAGGACTTGATTAATGGGTTACTAATCCTAAGTTAAATAGGAAAGTAATCACGGAATTTAAACATGTAGCTCGTTTATATCCTGGAGTGAAAACTAATTTATAATTTTTGTATCGAACATGTTTACAATAAAAATATATAAATACATTTTAATTCGTTTTAAATGTGTTACGCAATGCTTGTTTGTGTAAGGATTCACGGCATTTAATGTGACACGATCATTGGACAAATGCTCTGTTGTAGGATGTGTAGCAATTACAACGACATTGCGCATCGTGCCAATTGACAAAGCTGGCAACTATAAATCATTCATATTTTGACACAGTTTTGCGTCTACACATCAATATCTGTTCAGTCGTCTTTCGATCTAAAGCAGCGCGTGGGAATATCTCATCGTCCTGTTCATTATGTGAATAATATTTTTGTTCCCCGATGAAACATACTAGAATATCACAGGTTTTACTGTTTCAAAACAAATGGACATATCCATTGGAAAAATCTCATATAGCAAACCGTATCACGCTCTCATATCGCTCGACGATTTCATTTTTTCTTCTCGGATGTTCAGTTCCCTCTCTCACTTAGTCTTCTATTTCATTCCTGAACGACTCGCGTCACTCGACAGAACATTGACGAGAAATACGAGAATGGAGAATGTGTAAAAATATGAGATATCTTTCGTTCGATGCGAAATGAACCTGTACAGAAAAATACTTCGCAGAATACGAATGGAAATGATCTGCGAATCATATACAACGATAAAAAATAATTTATGTAGCTAGAACAAAACGTGAGATTCGGCCTACGAACGAAATGTTGACGGGCAAGGCAACGATAGAAAACAAATCCAGCATTTTTAAATGAATACGCCAAACACACTTTTGTACGAGTTGCATGCATTATTTTTAGTATGAATATATGGAAACATAGATATACGCTTGGGATCATTCTTGATACACGAGGAAGCAGTCATGTTGAATCGTGTCGCCTTAAGGCCGCTCCATACTAACAGTCTTTGCTAGGTGAGAATGTAATGCTGTTACTTTCTTAATCTGGATCTTATCAATGTCGGATGATTTTCAGTTTCCCATATTCTTAGTTGCTTGGAAGAGGTCGAGAATTCGTGAACATGTTCCACAATTTCCGTGAGTCCATCGGCAGCATCGACTTCTGATTCGATCCAAGATGTATTTTTTGTAGGATCTGCTTTCTTCCCAGTTTTCTGCCTAAAACGTTTCTACGTCATCTTTTCAAGGGGGGGGGGAAACATTGCCTTTCGATTTTTGAGTCAATTGCGACAGAATCTCTTCACGTCTGTTTCAAACAACCGATACTGTACACGGAAATTTTCTCTACGTTTGTAACGTCTAATTCGTTGAACCCATGCTTGGATTTTCTCTTTTAACTTCTCAGCTACCATTAGTCTGCTTGTGTCATTTTCAATTTGGTATTTTTGTTCAACATGGAATATTTTTTGCTGAACTTTAGAGTTGATTTAGAGGATGCCTCGACTAAGAGTGATATTTCACGCCGTGTGTCGGCTATCCGTTTCATAATTATTTTCGCTCTTGGGGGTACGGACCTGTTTACTCTGTTTGGCTGCGTCGGTGTTCTTGGCTACCCCAAAACTTTTTGAGATACCAGATATCCAGTTGCACATACTATGTGCTTAATTTTAGTAATATGTAGATCTCCACCTTGGGTCTGTATTACCTCATTTAAGACATAATTCGCTGTCTCTATCACTCTCTTAGCTTTAACATTCTTGTAAATTATCCTAAACGGCGCACGAGCTTCGATTGGACGTAGACGAACTCGATCTATCTCACGTCGGAGGAGGAGGTTCTGCATCAAGTCCTTATCGTGTAATTCATAGCCAGATTAATTTTCACCACTGACAGATGGGTCACTTGGAAGAGATGAACTTTCAAGAGGACCGCCGTTTTCAGGAAGATTAGATGGTTCTAAACATTCTTCATGTGGATAGTTCGATTGAAGGACTTGCTCCGTGTTTCTCGAATGTCTGCAAGTTGATCTCCTGTGAATTTTCCACTGCTGAGTATGTATCGTCGTTGACTGGCAAACGTATTTGAGTGTAGGTCTCATATCTGGGTTCCGCTCTCTCCGTGTCTTAAAAACTTCTACTTATGAGCCCCCATTTTTCGCTTTTACATAGTAAAAGCACCATATAACCTCCTTTAATTCATCCAGTGTCCATCTATGACTATGGCTTTGAGCTACTGACGACTCTGGGTTCCTGAGACTTGGATCCGTTGGATAGCCAGACGTCGATAATGTGACGTTAGCTCGGTTTATGAGCAGGCATTTGCAGAACTAGGTACGTTATGATTATTGTTCTTAAAATTCTTTGAATTTGAAATGCAAAAGTTGCTATATCTCATGAAGGTAATGTTGTATCTATTTGTACATGGCATATTGGTGTAGACAGTGGCTGAAGTAACTTTTAAACCTCTCGAAGGAGCGATATTTATGAAAAGATGTACCTCATTTGCAAATGTAATTTTCGATCATTGTGTTTGGAAAATTTGACTTTACGGAGGCTATTGAGCCTGTGACACGAAATATGATATACCCGTCACTTGGTAAATGCACTATCACCAGCCTCATCACATTTATGAAAAAACGTTTGGAACATAAAAATACCATATTTAAATTACTTTGCAACATTTAATTTCGTATTCGCAATAAAGACCCAAAGAACCCAACAGAAGACAATTCTCAGGCTTGTCTAATGTTCAGACCTCGGAATTTTAGGCACAAAATGGTGATAATTTAGACACCTAAAAAAGGTGACAAAATTATGAAATTAGGCACTATTAGGCATGAAAAGTGTATTTTAAGCACATAAAGTTGGTTACAAAGTTATTAAACCTGGCAATAAAAAACCAGACATGAAAAAGTTATGTTTCTGCATCTAAAAATGATCACAAAAGAATGAAATTAGGGACATTTTATTTTTCAGGAAAGTCAAGATTTCATACATTTATTAGAGTGACTATAAGCATGTTATTTTATTCTCTTTCATTTCTTTTTATTTCATTAATTCTTTCACATTTTTCGTTCTAAAGTTCTCAATAGCGTATCATCATCGGGAATAGGTAGGATTGTTTAAGAAGTGCGTGAAACCTCCTCTTTATATTCACTTGCAAAGAGGCTTGTTCGGTCTATTGGTTGCTATGAGCGATTTTAGTGCATAGTCGATTGCGTAGTCGATCAGATAATATTCACGTTTCAGAAACGTCTGGAAAGTATTGGCGTTTAGGTGTACCAAATTTAAATAATCTCTTCTTACTCTTTTCTTAAAAGAAATTTAAAGAAAAAATTTGAAGCCGTTTTTGAGAAAATTTTGAAAATGTCCGGGAGACATTATGTAAACTACCCGAAATTTGCAAGAAAGATTTTCAAAATCTCAGCTTTGACTGGAGTCAGATTGACAGGGGTTTCTTCAATTTGAAACAAATTCTACGTGTGGTTTAGGCACTAGTGGTATTCACAGATGAACGGACAGGCGGACGGACGAACGGACAGACGGACGGACAGACGGACGGACGGACGGACAGACGGACGGACGGGCGGACAGACGGGCGGACAGACGGACGGACAGACGGACGGACAGACGGACAGACGGACAGACGGACAGACGGACAGACGGAAAGACGGACAGACGGACAGACGGACAGACGGACAGACGGACAGGCGGACAGGCGGACAGGCGGACAGGCGGACAGACGGACAGACGGACAGACGCACAGACGAACGGACGGACGGACAGATGGACGTTTTGCTTTCAATTGATTTTTCGGTATCAAGAACCCACAAAACAGGGATTCAGGCTACACTATGTATTAGAGGATTTTTTTAAGTTACCAATAGGATTTATTCACTTTTTTGTTATCAGGGCCCGGTAATGAATTTTGTTCTGCCGAAAATTCGCCATTATTTGAAAAAGTATTAAATTATTAATTAGTTTTGGGCAAAAATATATAACTGCTCTTTTAGGACATTTTAGGCACTAGTAGATGTTTTCAGAAGATCTAGTTTTTAATAATTCATAAACATCTGCCATTATTTCCCACAACCTCTTAGAAGGACTAAAAAGTCATTTGTCCTAAAATCTGAGGTCTACTAATGTTGCGCTCATCGAGCCGGTTCCCAGCACGCTACCACAATGTAGATTAATGTTGTCAAGGCCTATGCCACGAGCGGAAGTCCGTGGTTCGAGTGCCACGACGAAATCGCCCCTACACGCTAGTTGCGCAGAGAGGCTCGTGGCATGCTACGGCACCATGACGCGTGCCACAGCCACCAGTAGAAGACCTTGACATCACCGATGTAGATAGTGGCCGCGCTTGCAAGCGCCGGCTCGCGTCTTGGCCCTTAAGTGAACGCGAAGGGCCTATTCGGTCTAACGCCTAAGGGGCAATTAGGGTATGGAAAAAGGGAGGAGCATACTGCATGAATACAGAAGAAAGTACAAATAATCCTGAAATTAATTTCCGTTCAACGTTAAGGACAAAAATTCAAGTTAATGAATAATAAAAACGTGCATTAAAAATATGCGTGTTCCTATCGCAACTTATACAATTATACACAATCTACTTTGTACTTAGTTTACTTTTTACTAGATAAAAATATTACGAACACTAATATATAACAATAAATTGTTTTATTTTATATTTATTAAAAGTTTTTCGAAACGTTTAAATTTGCTCGCTGCTGGAAGAATTAGGACTGATTTTAATGAAAAATTAGGAATTTTCTGTCACTTTTTTTTAATAAAAGTTCATTACGAAAAAAGCTGCTCACAATGTTTCTAGAACCAACCTGCGAGTAATGCTGCATTTTCGGGTCATCAATCTACTCCTTCCGTAACTAGTCATGTAAACAGCTTCTTTGCAATGTTCCCTCCGGCAAATGTGGCTCGTTGTATCAACTAATGTTACTGCAGTGCCTCTGACATGGAGCTCATAGGGTTCGTGTTCCGAGAGTGGTAGGATTGTCGACACTAGCTTGACAGCTAGGTCTGATTCAACAGCTGTTTAGAGATGATTTCTTGCGACCGGCTGATCTGATCGGTAGTTTTCCATGGTTTCTCCCATCAACACCAGGCGAACGCGGGAACTGTACCCCAGCGACGGAGCGGGCGACGGAGCTATGGGCCACGGAACGCGATCTCTTTTCTTCTTCTTCTTCTTCTTCCTTGACCTGTACTCCCCTTATTTACACATATTTACACTCACGTGCACTATACTATCACACTTGTCGAGATACCAGTCGTTAGCTTTGAGCTTGTTCAGGCTGGGGCGGTGCCCCGCTGGTGGAAGATACCTGGTTGAAAAAATCCCCGCAAGCTAACGTATGTGGGCGCCGTATCTCGCTATCCAGTGGAGAGAGATCACTGCCACCCCGATATAAAAAGCACAATACTTATGGAAATAATTACCATAGCGTTTGACTCGCCCGGAATCACTAAACAATCATTTGAAACTTATCCAGAGGGGCTGTGATCCTCCCTCTTCCTTATTCCCTTACTATATATATATATACCTCTCCGGAATTGCAGGCGTTCTTGTTCGCGCTCAAAGGGTGCGGTTTCCCCAACCAGTTTTAGCTGTGCGAGTGAAAACTGGGACATGCCGTTGGCCATTATATTATATTTTTCTCCTAGGGATTTTTCTAGCCGACAGCCGTTTATATTTTACGTTTCGATGGGACGCATATTCGACCATACCCTTGAAACCAACACACTTGCGGGCTGCTCTGATCTGAGATCAGCAGAACGTCAGGCCCTCCGCGACAACACATACATGAGAGACAACGGACCATACCCAAAGGGGACTTGATGCCGCGATCCGCGATGAAGCGCTGAGGCGGTACATGCTCTTAGCAACCTCGGCCATCCAGGTCGGCATATTATAATTTGGAAGTCAAAACTACACCAGCCACAGAGTTGCAAATCCTCTACTGAATTTTAGATAACAAGCAATAATTATTCTATTTAGGTTCACGAACGCTTAAAATTCTTGTTCGTGTCCTTGATATCGTTTTATTAGGTTAAGTTAATCTTCTTTAGCATTTGGAATTTGATCCCTGAAGTAATAGGAAATGCTCAATTAAATTTGACTTCCTTACAATTGCATAGATATGACAGCAGTGAATTGGATAATGGATGTATTAAGTTGCAACATAGTACAGTTCCAAAGGTTTGCTTAAAGGGAAGTTTAAATGACGCACACACTGGTTGCTTACACAATCAATGAAAAAATCTGAGATACCCATTCTTTCAATAAATCATATCCGAAGTAGTGCTTTTATACATCAAATTTAATAATATCAAGAGAACAATTAATGCGTTATTGTATTCAATATAATACCCGAAAATATGCATATATGCTGCACAAATTTAACAACAGAGTAATAAGTTGTCATGCATAATTCATTCTTCATTGTTTTTTATATTTATATACATATATATCACATGTCATCATTAACAACTTGAAATTAAATTTATAATTAAATTTTGATTGTTTTCTACAAAACAAATATGAGTTTTTATATTGTAACTAGCTGAAGTACCCTGCGTTATCGGGTATTTATTACTCATGATTATCCTGCCTCACTTGGCCTAGCCTGTCCCTCTCCATTCTGCCAAGCTTATTACGAACATCATTGCTAGGGGCAGCAGTAAACAGATGCATTGTTACACATACTCTCAAACACTCAGTAACACTTTTTAACTTCAGTTACTCTGAAATTAATTGTGCAACAAACGTGAATTAAAATGCATTCAGTATACAATTTAGTGAGACTTCAGGAACATTTAATTCATTTTGGAAATTTATCCCACTTTCTTAGATATCTGCTAAAACAGGACAACTTTATCTCTAAGGAAAAAGAAAGGGAGCGAGAAATAATTTTATGAAATCCCATTCAAACAGTAACTTTCCTCTCTTTTTCTAGGTCACGTGTGAAAACATAATTTCATGAAAATCGAAATAAAAGTAGATTTGTATGAAAAAAATACAAAACTCAAACGTCTTCTGTAATAAGAGAAAATAATATTTAAAAAATAGTAGCCTGCGTTATTCCTGACAAAACGCATTATCTTTCATTGAAAATCGCTTGGAAATCGATTTAGCCTCTCCACAGTTTACCCCGGATTAACAGGGAGACAAAGATTGATACGGATAAAAATATCTGAATGAAATTAAAAGACATAAGCATAGTACAAAACGTAGTTTAAATTCATTAAATAGTGGTACTAAAGCAGCACGTACTTTTTTGCCCATATATTCACGCTAAGTTCGCGAAAAGAATTCAAATTTTCGAAAAAGTGTATTTCAAAATCTGTCTGTAAGGAACAGATTTCATTACCGGGAAAATCTCTATCTTCATAATTGTAACTGTAGGAAGACTCCGAAATATTTTTGAACATTGTCGAATTTTCAAAAAAATAGGGTTTTTAATAAAATGACACCTGCACCATCCTCTTAAACGTCCTTCACACTATCCAACAACAAAATTTAATAAAAAATGATGGAGTCATTTTTTAATGTTGAAAAGGTCTCAGAGGCCTCCCCCATCCTCCCCTCCCTCCTCACCCTTCTTTTCCACTCTCTCTCGCTCCCCTCTCACCCCCTCCCCATCTCACCCCCTGCTCATCAATCTCCCTCCTCTCTCTCCCTCCCTCCCTCTCCTTCCCTCCCTCCTCTCTGCCACTACCTCCTTTCCTTCTCTCTCTCTTCCTCTCTCTCCCACCCTCCCTCTATCTCTCTCCCTCCATCTCTCTCCCTCCATCTCTCTCCCTCCATCTCTCTCCCTCCATGTCTCCCTCCATCTCCCTCCCTCTCGCCTCCATCTCCCTCCCTCCCTCTCTCCCACCTTTCTGACCCTCTCTCTCTTTCCCTCACTCTTTCCTTCTCACTCGTTCCTTCTCACTCGTTTCTTCTCTCTCTTTCCCTCTCTTTCTTTCCCTCTCTCTCTTTCCCTCTCCCTTTCCTTCTGTCTCATTCCTCTCTCTCTTTCCCTCTCCCTTTCCTTCTCTCTCATTCCTTCTCTCTCTTTCCCTCTCTTTCTCTTTCCCTCTCGCTTTCTCTTGTTCCCTTTCTCTATATATCTGGCTCTCTCTCTTTTACCCACACACACACACGTAGTGCATCCCGACACCACTCCGACCTCACGACACAGCATACGCTTCGCGTATTAGAAATTTGCCTTAACGCGCGAATCGAAGCAGCGTGAGCAGGCAACATTAATTTTCATTTCGCACTTCGAAGATTTCATTGAGTCGGGCGCGCGGCCGGGGGCGTTTCTTTTCCATTTCGCCTGGTGAAAGGCGGCAGCTCGGCCAGGCCGCACCCAGCCACCCCGCCCCGGGCAGGGCCACCCCGCGCCGCGCCGCGCCGCGAGCGTCAGAGGAGCGACCACGATTTGTGAGACCGCGCCACGGCCGCACTGGGTAGCCGAGGCGCCAGCGGCGGCCGAAACCCGGGCTTTTTAGCTCTTCAACGCTGAACGCAGCGGACAGACGCGAAATATCGCGGCGCGCACGTAAACAGCGTGAGTTATAACGCCGCCCAGTTTGCTTTTTAATTTATGCTCTGCGTTTCTTTCACATAGCGAAAATGGGGATAAATTTATACATGCGCGTTCTGGCTCTCTGTCCCGCGCTAATATATCAAGATTATGAATTTTAACCACTATCTGACTTTTTATTTGTTAGTGAGTGGCGAGGGGTATTTTTTTATTTCAAGTTAGTACTGAAAAGAACCCGAGCTTGAGATTATGCCGAAGGGACCACGCATTAGAAAAAGAAAAAATGTGCCAGGGAGGAGGGGATAAGGACGGAGTTCAGAAATGGTTTGCTTTGACTAGACTTGCTAGTGTTGGAGTTCACCCGTGTAAAATCTGTTTTACGGAATACGATAATGAATTACTAAAATCTGCGTTCGGCAAAATGCACATAGCCTCAAAGAATAGAGAGTGATATTTCATTCAGTATGGTGCAACAAATGAAAACTGAATGTCTTGTTTATATATTTAGCTGATTTGAACTCTCTACGCAATTGTCTTTTCTCTTTCATTAATATTTATTGGCCCTAGGACAATCCATGTTAACCGAGTGTGCCTTATGCACCCATAATGAATCTAGGCACACTTTAACCGCATATTTACATAACAAACGAATTACAAAGAATCAATAATTATTCATTTTTGATTAAATATTACTCCAGACACTATGTTATGTAATTTTAGAAAGTGCATTACTGAATTTTATGGCTTATGTTTCATGTATTCATTTCATTACATTTTCCCTAATTTTGATCCTCTGTTCTAGTATAGTTGAAGGCAACATTAATTTTCTCTTCGTCCGACTGTCCGACTTTGCCGGCTAGCAAACGGTGTGCCCCAGCGCGCCTAGTTTAATTCCCATGTCTGAAGTTAAGAGGCATGTCGTAATCCCGTATGTAAGAGATATGGCGAACATGATGTAATCCTTTCACCGTAACTAGCAAACACCGCCTGCCTGAGCTTTTCTTCGTCACACAGTTACAGAAACTGAGACTATATTAAAGGGAAGTTACAACTCTATTTTTGCCTCGACCGAGAATCGAAACGTGGATTTCATTACTGAGTATGTTTTTATATTTTTATTTATTTAAACAGTTCGATATTATATAGTTTAGTTTAATGTAACTTTTCGTATATAGGAAGGGTCAACAGCTAACAAAAATTAAAACTTAAAACTATTACATCGATTGAAGTTATCCTTTTGAGACCTCTAGTCAGGACAGAGTTCAAAGAATTTCGTTAGAAAATGTGAAAAGTAAATTTATTTTGTATTCTGAAAGTATGTGATGCGTTTTACCGAGTCTGTGTACTGAGTCTGTGTAGAGAATAGATTTGGGATGTTTGAGAAGAAGTTAGTAGCTAAATGATGTCATGGTCTGTAGGCTCGAAGTAAAATTCTTTGTACAGTTTGTTATTGGTTACAAACCGGGACCATTTGAAATAATTCTGAGGGATTGGTTTTGTATCATTTTCAGTTTCTAAGATGCATGAGAAGGAGGTTCTTATTATTGCTTTTTTTATTATTAATGCTGAATTCTATGGTAAGGTATTGGATGTGTATATAAATTACTTGAGTCGCATTTGTTTAATTCTGGCTTAAGTAATTACGGCATCTATATGTTACCTTTGGACATATTTTTAGAAATAATCAAATCCTAATCACAATTTTAGACTGTAAAATAGTTGGAAAAAGAGGAAGAGGGAAACCTAGAATAATAATTTTAGAACAACTACAAACCAAACTAATTTCACAAATTACGCAGAGATGAAAAGCACAGCTGAAGACAGAATGTCATAGCGGCAGCGACAAGGCATTTTTTGGCCTTTAGGTTGATGATGATATGTTACCAAGTTTTTCCCTGCCAAAATTTTTGTGACTTGGGAGTTGGGACTTGATTGGTTTATTTGGAGGTAGACAGTAAATGAGAGCGTAGGTTTTAGTTAATTGTTTCGTTGTTTGGTATTAGCGGTCACGGGGATGAGTGTAGTCCGAGTGTGAAGATCATGCCGGACTCTTGGGTGGGAATGAGTTGAATTTTGTATTTCAAAGACCAAATATCGCTTTGGTTAAGATACTAGTGAACTTTGTTCCTACAATCAGTGAGTAAAGGAAAGTTTACTAGAAACGTTTTACAATACAATAACTATTCTCACCCAAATCTTTCTTATTCACATTCAAACACTCAGCCATAAACAACTTCTCACATAACACTAATTCTAACAACACTAACAATTCTAATGTATTCAACATTATAATCAACCACAACCGGATTTGGTGGCTCAGAACATCAATTGATGTCACTGCAGTGTCTCTGATCGTGAGGTCGTAGGGTTCGAGTCCATTCTATGGCGAGATCTTCGACATTTTTACAAGTACGCAGCTAGGTCGAGTTCAGCGGCTGTCTGGAGAAGAATTCTAGCGACCGGCTGCTCTGATTGGTAGTTTTCCGTGATTTCTCCGATCAACACCAGGCGAATGTCGGAGAAGTATATCCTAACAAACGGACCACAGACCGGGCACGATCTTTCCTTCCTCCTCCTTGTGCTATCCTCACCCCTTACACCTCCTTACATTTACCCGCAATACACTACCACACTTGTCGAGAGACCTTACGGGAGCTTAAGGCTTGTCTTGGCCGAGGCGGTTGTCCTCTGGTGGGAGATCCCTGATTTGGAAAACACCCAAGGTGACGTACAGGTCGGCGCCTGATGTCACCATCCTGCGGGGGATCACAATCACCTCCCGATAAAATAAAATGCACTACACTTATGGGAAAATGACCTTAGCAGCTGGAGAGCCAGGAATCACTAATCAATCTATCAATAAAAATTTCGAAATCATAACTTTTTTAGTGAAATTTATTCTGTAAAATTAGTATCAGTAAGGTGACTATTTTTTTCTCAAAATGGTGGCTTTTGTAGTTTAATGGTTTAGTTTTTATGTAAATTTTAGTAAAACGAAGGTACCTGTAAAAAAATAAGAAAGATTTACTCAAGAACGGCTCCAAATTATTTCGTGTTTTTTTCTGAATTAGGATAAAGTTTCGTTAATAATAAAGCGTAGTCCAAATGTCTTGTGACATGAAACTTATTTTATATATCAGCTTCTAAAAATAATTTTGTTTACATTATTTCAAAAACAGTACTCATTATAGTGTAATTGTGAGTTATTTTATGACAAATTTCAAATGCTTTTGGAATATTGAACTTTTTATAATGAACAGAGAGAAGTAGATATTTAAAGGCAAATTTGACATAAATAAAGGACCTTCTGTAAATTAAATATTTAATATTAAATATTTAATATTAAATATTTAATATGATTGTAGAAGATAATCTTTTATGAAATATAAGCTTCGCTATAAAATAACTTAAAACTTATAAGTTTTGTAATATCTGAGTGTTCATTAATGCATCTTGTTTCCATAAATTCTAAAGATTTCTTGCTCCTTACATTATGGGTTTTCCTTTCGTTTTAGAACGTGGACACACCAAGAACGTTGTTAAAGAATGGAATCCAAATAACGACAATAGTTATTTATGTCAGAAGTCTTCTAAATGAGTCCTTAAAGACTAATAGAGAACGAGTTACAAACAATATTTTTTGTTATTTCTAGTTTATCGCTTATTCAAAATAAACATTTATCACTTTCATAAGAGATATTGTCATCACTCTCGATTTTCTGTTGCAAGGGTTGGTGGTACTGGGTACTTTGTGATCAAACAGTTAAATGCTTTTTCTGTTCATGCAAGCTGGATTGAAAAAACAATGTCCGGAAATTTCGAAGTAACAGAAGATATTTTCGTGCCAAATGATATTCCGGAGGAAGCAGAAGTTGCAAGCTCTAGTTTGATGACTTCTAAATCTGTCACCACTTGTGAGAAAGCTTATGATTCATTTTGTGGATGGCGAACGAATAGGAATGTTCGAAGCATTAAGAAAAGATTATGGTAGAATACTATTTTCAATTATCTGTACCAAAATAATCGTAAAAATAAATTTTGTTTACATTTAGTCCCCAAAATTGTGTTTTGTGTCAACGTCATATTTAACCCAAGATTTGTGACCACTGAAAAATCTAAACCCGAAATTCCGCTAAAATATTTTTAATGGACTCTCGAGCATTTTAGCGGTCGTTGCTATGGACGCACTCTTAAAGCGTTTTTTAGATGGTTGGTTGCTAAGGGCTAAGTGCGTGTTTAACAACGGAAATAACAACAAAAGACTAATTTCAACAATTAAAAATCCTCCCTGGTTTTACAGTTCACGGCCTTCTTCGAATCTGTCCCAGGCGGGCGGCGTGGGCGGTAGTTGTCCGGGCCGGGGGCTGAGGCTGCCCGCTGCGCCCACCATTCTCTCTGGGGGATTACGTCGCCGCGCGGGCGAGCGGGCGGGCGGACAGGCGCCGATGCCGCTCCCGCGCAAATACACCTAGGGCAGCCCACGGCCGTCTCCGGCCAGCCACTCGCTTAATGGACATTGATATGGTCGCTGTGTGTGCCGGGGTGCATGGGCCATTAGTGTGCGTTGCTCCCCCGTGCTAATTCCGTGATTCCTGCTCAGTGTTTGTGAAAGGGGTTAATCTTTCATTTGCAAGAACATTAACTTCTCTTTGAAGATAAATCTGCCAAATTAAGAACTCTCGTAAATCGGTATACGATTAGTACTGTCGATTTGTAAAGTATTTCAAACCTTCAGTAAATAGATCGTGCATGATTTATATTTCAAATAACTATCAAACTCCATATGAAAGTGAAGAATATTTATGGATTTATAACTCAATTTAAATGATCCAGATCGGAAAACTCCTTGATTTTTTTTATCCATGTGTACCTAGTGGTTACTTTTCAGGAACATAACGTTTAGTAGATTTTATAAACAGTAACCGAGAATATTTTTGTTGATTAAGGACACCAATACCTGCAAATTGTGAGCATAGATTCTGAAGTCAAGAAAAGCGAAGACAACTTTATCCCAATTTTTATCACATTTTGTATATTTGTCAAATAATTATCTCCCAGAATTTTATTTTTGTAACGATAGCCGGCAAACATCATCAATGTTTTTAGATAAAAGAAAAGGAAATTTAAGAGTAAATATGATTCAATAAAAGTGAATCAAATACTAAGAGCAATTCATTATTCGTATTACTTATTTGCATCTAGTTGGTAATCATTTGTAATTAAGAGTAGTTTCAGAGAGGGTGAGATGAAAATTTCACTCTGTCTGCATGAAGATAATCACATGACACCTTTAATAATGGTAAATAGTTTTCTGAAAAAGTGTATCTGATAGTCAACAGTTCTAACGAAATAGTTCCCCGTTTTTCTGATTAAATTCACCTTTAAAATAATAATAATAATAATAATAATAATAGTAATAATAATAATAATAATAATAGCATAATTGTAATAATAATAACTCATTGTTGGACTCGTTCTTTTTTTAAATTTTATTTCTTCTTGTTCGGCATTTCTGCCTTTCAAGGGCGTTTACATACGATTACATAACGTATCGTTCTAATATTTACTCGTGAACGATCCAACTTCACTACATAAAATTAGATCTGAGACACAGCGGAAAGTCAAATGTCGACGTATGTGCAAGTTGGACATTGCTTATGTTGACAGATACAGCATCGAAAATTTTAGATCTGACATATTGAACCAATGTTGGTAAACTTGTGTAAATGTAACGGTGCAAAGAGTTCCAACTTTCTTCTTACTGCAACGAGTCAACATGCCACGGATATTACATATCAAGATGTTCTTGTGCACGGCCTACTTGAACTGACGGAAGTTGGCAAGAACGGAATCTACAGTGATTGTCAAGACACACCGTAGAGGAAAATCAACAACCAGAGGTAGAATGAACGTCTTACTGAACGGAGTGTGTTATATGTTCTGGTTGACGATTGAAAGGTTTATAAAAAGTGAGACGTTCAGTCATAAGTAAGGACTGAGTAATTTAATTTCCGACAAGGAATGTATGTCTTGGAGGAGCTGGAGGATTTGGGAAATATGAATAATGTCTAACGACTTGTGCACGTGAGCAGGAAGACGTATATTGAGAATACGAACAGACTGTAAAGCTTTTGCTTTAGTTGTGTATGTAGGGTTCTTCTCTTATTGATTTCTTTCTCAGTATTATTTAATATTTTAATAAATGTTCTATTTTGAATCGAAATTTATAACCTTCACACTTATACACTATATTTAATACACATTTGTAATTTGAAGGCTATGCATCTACCCACATACATGTGTAAATGCTTCATTGTCAAACACCTTCAGGAGAATAACTGAAACTATCAAACATGGAGAAACAATCTTGCCAAAGCAGCTTCATAACCCGTGCAAAGAACAACACATACAACTATTAAAGTAAGCAAATCTGGAAACAATCTTGTATCGCAGGCAGTTGAACGGCGTCGACAGCGGTTTCAGCACTTCCACGCGCCGTGTTGGGTGGCCCAGCGTCAGAAAAGTTGGCGAGTGGCGCTGCGCAGAGGGCGAGCGAGAGCGAGGGCAGCGCCCGGGGCGGCTGGGGCGATGCGAGGGCGATGACGCGCACGCGACGCGGGGCGTGGCCAAACGAATCGGGCGGCGCAGGAGAAAGGAAGCACGTGCCAAACGAGGCGGGCAACTGGGAGGAGGGGAACAGATTGGGAGGACGATGAGTTCGGGTTGGGGAAAAGGGAGACACAAGGACCAAGGAACTAGCAGCGGGTAATTCTAGCAAAGAATGGAGGGAAATCAACTAACAAGGGGCTGAGAACTGGAATGAGAATTGTGAAAAGCGAAGGAAACGGACAAGGAAGAAGATATGAAACAAGGGTGGATTAAAGGATTAGGTGGCAAATTACGAAGGATATGGCGATAATAAATGGAAAATGAGAGACTCTAGTTAAGAGGAGATCATTTGTTTAGGAAGTGGGTAAAGCACCCAAGAAGACGAGGCAAAGCAAGACACCCAGAGGTGAAAAGGGGAAATTGGAAGGAATCCACTTAAAAACAAGCAGTGGAGGATTGCAGGCGGGAGACGTAAAGGAGCATGGAGCAGATAAAGGAGAAAAAATCCCGGGAATAATTGTGGGTACTAGAATCGTGAAAAGATAGAGAAAAGAATAATAGGATGGGCACCATACCGGGCAGTAGGGCGAGAGACGAGAATGAAAACAGAAACAGAGATCGGAAATGGGCATCGGGTCGGGGCCGGACGCGGTGAGACACGGGCCGCGCCGCTGGCTGGGAACGGCAGCGGGGCCGAGGAGCGCGCGGGTGGCGAATGCGGGCGCGGCGCCGCGGGCGGCACCGCCGAGGGGAGAGGCGGGGAGGAGGTTCTACTTCCGGGCGACGCGGGCGCTCGCCGTCGTTAGCGACGGCCGTAACGAGACGCCCGGCGGACGCCGCGATCCTTTCTCGGCCCACGCCCCCGCGCGGCCTCCCGAGGCCCAACCCCCGCATCCACCACTGAACCTACGTCTCCACCCCCGTTCCTTCTCCGCCCGCGCCTCCTCACCCACCCCAACCGTGCCCGCGCACCCGCCACCGCACCCGCTCCCGCGCCACTGCCCCTGCGCACCCGCCACCGCGCACCCGCCACCGAGCTGCCTACCGAGGTCCAGCCTCCGCCTCCAGCCCTTTCCCCTGCCCCTCCATCCCCACACCTCCACTCCCGGCCCTTCCCCGCCCGCGCCCTGCCCCTCTCCGCTCTCTCCCTGGCGCGGCCTGCGGGCGACCGGTCCTCGCAATTAGGTCCCGCAGCGCCTCGCACCTCCCTCCCGCGCCTCGTTGCCACCGTCATTTTCTCCCCTCGACACAACCTATCTCTCTCTCCCCGGCCCTATCCTCGGCTTTCTTTATTCGGGGCGGGGCCTTTGTTGCCAATTTCGTAACCCGGTTCTCCTGGGTTAGGTTTTCAACACGTCTGAATCCCCTTCGGCTACGTTTCTTCCCTCAACCTCCCTTACATTCGAAGCTCTCTATGTTCGGATTTATATTTTTTTTAATCCGTATCATCGTATCGTCGACCGTATCGCCGAAGATGCGCTTTTCTTTTCTGCATATTTATATGTTAGAAATCTTAATTTTCGGAGTCTTATTTTGAACAATTTTCACTCAATTTTCTTTTAAATTATTTGAATTTTCGTGTTTCTAAATTCATACCTAACGTCTTAATATTGTTTTTAAAACTGTCTAAAACTTGAAGTCCCGCGATTAACATTTTTTAAAAATTACTATAACTTTTTGCATATAAATTTCGTCAATTAAATTGAGGCAATTTAAAGTGTTGCTTTATAACATTGGTTTTCTCTGTCCCTACTCCAGAACTTGCACGTAAATATTCACATTACAGTTTTCTTTTAGAAAAGTCTCAGTATTTAAATATGAGAATGAAAATATATATTGAATATTTAATAATGAGAATATATTCTGAAAGACAGTCACACAAGTAAATATGAGAGACGTGGGTGTACCTACACTCTTTGGAACTACTCAAATGAAAATATTAAATCTTAACGTGCTTATAAAGTCAGTGTAAACCTATGCCACCTCAGCGGTTCAAACACTATTTTTTGAAGACAATTTTTTACCAAGTTCTGGGTAAACGTCGATACGTCAGGAAGTTTGAAACATATGACGACGTTTAAGATCGATGAACGTTGAGGCAGAGTTTGTTCAATAATGATATATCCAAACATGGTGAGTACTAATACCTTTCTAAACCTGGCATCAGCTTTCCACAGTTAAATCAAAATCTTTCTCAAGTGTCTTTGCCCACCGCAGAATTCAAAGGCAACCAAAATTAAATTTCATTCAGTGAAGAGGAATTGAAGTATCCCCCGCGGGTTGCTTCGGCGTTCCCATGGGCGTAGCAAAACGAATACCTCGTAGAGAGCGAGCGAATGTGCAGAAGGGGGGATGAGAGCCGATTCGTTTTGCAGTATCCTTCGCATTATCGCCGCGTGGATGACCTAATTAATTCGGCCTCCGCCAGGGGCGCCGCGGGCGGCGAGCGGGCGGAGCGTCAGCGGTGCAGATGTGTTCCTGTGATAAGCCCGGTCCAGTTTACTGAGTCGTTTTTCAAACTGCGCGCTTTACGGCCCCCTAAAGTATTATCGCATTTTATTTCATTAACTGCAGCGAATTACATAACGCAGCACAGTCCCTAACGTAAAGCATACACTTTATAACATAATTATTTAAACACTTTTAGATGTTTTGAAAGGAACCGTTAAATACACGACATAAACCATTTTAACGGCCGTATAAAGAGAGAGGGAAGGTGGGGATAAACAAGGACCTAGCGTGAGTTTACGGAACAAAACGTCACTCAGCTCGCTGTATAAAACGCGTTAAAAATAATCAACGTGAACAGTTTTAATCACGGCGAAACCCATTTTCTTTCTTCCTCTAGCAAACTCGACAGAGAGAATCCAGAGATGGTATCTCAGGCTCGCCAACAATTTTTAATTTATTCTTGTAAAAGTTTCATATATTGTATATTGTTTATACGGTATACTATTAATGTAGAAACATTGAGAGATGAATGAACAATGCGTGAATGGTGAGGTTAAGCAAAACCACACTTGTAATTCATCATTCTACAAAAAATAATAATAAAAATTATTAGAATTTACGAGTGTTTTCCTGGCGAGTCAATTATTTTATTCACTAGTGCCGTGAGTGCATGTTATACCCGGAGAATGGCGGTGTTCATCCTCCGGCGGAACGTGAGATCAGACGCTAACTTACGCATTCGCTTGCGAGATTTTCCCTCTTAAGGTATCAGCCCAGCGGGAACCGTCCTAGTTGGGATAAGCTGTAAGATCCCGACTTGTCTATCATCATGTGTGATTCGAAGTCTAACCCATGAAAGTATTAGTTTGTGGGTAAGGGGAGAGGAGGGTCCAAAAATGAGAAAAGGAAGATCTTGCGCGGTCGATTACTACGTTTTTAGGACACTTCGTCATGCGCATGTTCTGATCGGAGATACCATGGAAGCAAGATCAGAGCACGCTAGCATTCTTCTCCATATGGCTGAATTCTGACCTGACTATAGAGCTAATGTCGAAAAATCTTTCACAGCCCGAACTTAAACCCAAGAGAGTTTCGAATTTTGTAAAAACAACCGTCCCCGATCGAGCGGCTTCCTGCCGCCGGCTTTCACACACGGTCGAGCCACGGTCGACCGCTGGCGACCGATCGGGAGCAGCGAGCGTTCGAGGACGCTCTTCACTGGGCTGTGCCGTTACCAAAATCCTTGGCCTGGGGCAAGTTTCCCTTTTCGGAATGAACGTGTCTGAGGGTACTTTATTGTTTGCCACTCACGTACTAGAGGTTGAGCTTCTTGTCGGAGTGTACGAAGCAGAGCACTCTGAAAATAAATTACTTTTTCTCCTAGGCTAATTCATTCTGCTGTCCTTTCGTAGCTCCACTGTGATAAGTATAAGCACTATTCTCTTCAATTATAAAATATCTTTCTAATAAGTTATTTTAGTTCTATTAAACAAAGAACAATATTAGTCAATATAATCAGGTGAAACTCCATCAATAATTTATTTTCTTCAATTATGTAACTGTCTCTATTGGTTATGCAATTATGCATAACCAATACACGACATAATTAATCCAACACTTGCGGATTCATATTTACAAAACAAAACACACAAATTATTGAGAAGCCTTTTATTAAGTATCATATTAAATATCATATATTAGGAAATATCCCTTTAGCTATTCGACAATCGAGATATTTTGCACATGTCGAATGCCAACGGGGCTAACGAAATTACCCCAGGTAAAATTCTATGTGGCGTCGGCATGACTGACCTTACTGAAGCCTTGTGTTGGGTCGGCGGCTGGGGTACCGTTTCCATGTTCGGGGTTTGTTGCCTGCGGGTTCTGGATGGATCCATTGATATAAATGAAGGACGAATCTGATGAATCTGCGAGGACGTATTGATCCCCGTGTTGGTCTTTGCTGTAGGTGACTTCCATTTCGGCTACTACGGAGAGGAGTGCCATGGCTCCCGCTATGCTCTGACCTATGTCAGGTCTTGGTGGCTGAAAACTTCTATTTATGTTAAAAAATAAATACACGACTTTTGATCGATTCACTGAACTTGTGACGTTTAATTAATTGGTTGGAACACAAACTTTAAGTCATTGATACCGCACTGCTTCAAGTTGAAACGTTCTGATCTGTGCGGAGCACGATGTGTACTGGTCGCTGACTCAGCGCGGAATGACGTTTTCCTAGTCTTCAGCACAAATAATATCGTCTACTGTATCTAACCTCTAAATTATCTTCATTACTCTCACAAAACAATGTGTACACTTCACGATCTTCTTCACACAAATCGTCTGGATTGTGAATACTTAATAACTTTTCAAAACCTTCAAGATTGTAATTCTTCGACATGTTCACATACCAATTCACCAGTACTGTAATAAAACGTCATAGAAATGTCCACAACACCATCTACTGCTGGTAACGTAACCTCAAAGCACGTCATTAAATCCCGAACGTCCAATACCAACGGGGGTAAGATAGTAAACTCATGTATAAATTCAAACCGTGAAATTACTATAGGCAAAAATTTCCTTATTGAAGTGTTATTTTTTTCACATTTCTGAGGGATTTCTGCACAAGACATTACAACTGTCTTGTGCAGTTGTTTTCTTCATATTTATCTAAAATATCTTGTTGTAAAACGGTTTTTACAATAATATATTTTAGATAAATATGTAAAAAACACCTGCACAAGAGAGTTGTAATGTTGTAATGAAAATTAAGAGAATGCAAGGAAAGTTGAATCTGCATCATTTTCATAAGTTTACTTTTTCTGTGAGAGAAACTAGTCGCGCTACAAAATGGCAGAGACTTTCCCGTATTAGTTTTCAATTCCTTTTGGTCTCTGCTGGCTACTCAGACATGCCACATATTCTTACCAGCTGCCATCTGTCGACGCCCAAAATATATTTTTTGACCTTTCTTAATTTTTCCCTTTCCTAACAGTCGAGCAAAAATTTTCTTTTTAGAATATTAAAGAACAGTAAAACCTCGTCCTAAATGGCAATTCTCTTTGGATAAATTTGGAGCTACTTTGAGGAAAATGGCGTTTCGAAATTTGAAGCTCTTTTTCACAGAAAATTATTGAGTTTTCAAGAAACATCAATAGACGTCATTTGAACATCAACTCACAAATACAATAGTGTTTATAAATTGACGTAAATGTGCATATTAATGGTATGAGAGATATTTGAAAAAAATTACATTTGTGTAATTTTTGAAGAAACAAAAATACCCCAAAATGAAATTTACGTCATATTAATGAGTATAATTTGCACTATCCGTTCGAAAAGTTTGAAGAAACAGATTGGAGCCATTTAGAGAAAATGGAGTTTGAGCGTTTCTGAAAATGCAGAAAGTTTTCACAGAAAACTGTTGAGTTTTCGAGAAACTTTACTTGACATTATTTAAAGCACATGTACTCATAAATACAATAATGTGAACAAATCGCCCCCAATGTAAACATTGACGACGTGAGAAACAAGTTCAAAAATTACATACTAAAAGTATGGAGCAATATGGCGTTTATGTCACTTCATAGAGTACATGAGGAGGTCCTTATTAAGTTTAAAAAAATATTGGAGCAGAATTTGAGAAGATCTTGTTTATGTTATGTTTTTAAATTCCACATATTGCACGCAATATTGCTACGAAACTACTAAAATTTTCAAGAAAACGTACATGACCTTAATGAAAGAACTCACTACGGATAACAAATTTTATTTGACAGAAAAATGATTATATTTAATTTTGTAGTTGTATAAAGAGACCGAAGAAAATCTTTTGCAATTCTTGAAGATTCAGTTGAACTTGAAAATCGGACCTATGAAACTTTTATAAGTGTATTTTACTCTATTCTTCTCTTTTAAAGAAAAAAATTGGAACCGCCTTTGAGAAATTTTTGAAAATGTGGCTTCATGTTAAGTACCCCCAAATTTTATAGAAGCTTTTTAAAAATCTCAGTTTCGACTCAAGCCAAATCGCAAAATTTCTTATATCTGAAAAAAATCGTAGGCATGGTTTAGGGGCTAGTGTTGTTCACAGACGGACGGGCAGAGAGGCGGACATGTTGCTTTGAATTGATTTTTCGGTTTCAAGGACCCACAAAACAGGGATTCTGGCTAAACCACGTGTTAGGGGATTTTTTCTTAATTTAGCAACTGAGTTTATCCACTTTCTCATTATCAGGACCCGGCAATGAACTATTTTCTGCCGAAAATACCCCGTTTTTTGGCGTAGCATTACATAACTTTCCTTATACTACGTATATACTAACTGTATGAGAAGTAAAAGTTAAAGATAATATTTGGAATGATCACCGGTGTTGTCATTGCCAACAATGTTGTTTATTACAAAAGCAGCTTTCGATGGCTTAGCCATCATCCTCAGTTGTCTGCTGTCTGGAAGCCACGAAACGTCGTTCAACGTCGTTCAACGTCGTTTCGTGGCTTCCAGACAGCAGACAACTGAGGATGATGGCTAAGCCATCGAAAGCTGCTTTTGTAATAAACAACATTGTTGGCAATGACAACACCGGTGATCATTCAATTTTAAATGCCAACGACATTTCACCACTAAACCAATAATATTTGGAATCTATTTTTGAGAATATTTTGGAAATGTTGAGGGTTTGGTAAAGTAATCCCAGAATTAAAATATTGGCCAGATCGATTTGAGAATATTAATTTTGATGCAAATTCTCCCTACGTTTTAGCCGCTAGCGTTGTTTACAGAGAGAGCCGGGCGGACGGACACAGGGAGAGATGGGAAGAAAGACAGATGGGCAGGACAGGACCGACAAACCCTTTTCCCATAAACCAATTTTTCTGTAATAATGATCCAAACAACCAGCATTCTGATTATACAATATTAGGAGGAAATTTATTAAATACAGGTACATGACAGTGGCATAGCCTGAGTGCCAGCCGTCCGGAGCGGAGGAAAATTTTGCCTCCCTCTTATTTAGGTATTTCAATTTAAAAGACAAAAATATACAAGCTCGAACAACGTAGCAGATAGTCAAACATACTAATGCATAAATAAAACATGTAAATAAAGAATTTACTCGTACTTAGACGAATGTAGACGTACACGAATAATACAATTTTCAACGAAGTTCAATAATTTACGAATCACTACATGTAGTTATGAGCACTAAAATCACAGTTTAGAATGCGCATACGATTGAAAGTTAATGTGAATTGGACGACTGACGATCGATCCAGCAATTCAACTTTCTTTGAATTTTCAAAGCGCCGCTCACGGACATCCTGAAGGATCTTATCCGTACTGCAATCTAACTTGTTAAGAGTTATGATACAAAATTGAACTTTAAAAGATAGAAGTTATAAGCAATCCAAGCGCAAAATAAAATACCGGTAATCCCTACAAGTCAGTACAGACAGAGTTGCCAGCCGTTGCCAGTTTCTACAATGAGCAAGATGACTTTATTTTACAATCATTAAGAGAAAATTTCACAGAATAATTAAAGAAAGATTCCTTGCTCATTTCAATCGCTCCGAATCATAGCTGGAAGAAAATATTAAATGAAATTGTTCAAAGTTTTACAATATACAAATTACTATTTTTGTCATATTTTGCCACACCCTAAATATGTCGCCCGGGGCGAGCCGCCCCTGACTACACCACGCCACTGGCACTACGCTACGCCTCAGGAACATGAATTACCGAGTTTTGTGGATTAAGGGACCTACAAAATATTTTTCTTTTCCTGCGGTCTTTTTCTGCCAAAACTTTCGGTTTTTGGCTGTAGTATTGTATAACTTTTTCTATTATACTAAAGTAACATGTGAAAATGTAAAATTCTGTATTTTATTATTACGAACATAGTAATAAAAAAATAAATCACAGATCAGTCTGTCAAATACTTTACGTCTAAGCTATAAAATATTGTTAAGTTAGTATTCCCAAAATGTTCACAATACAATGGGTTTATGTACAATTTTCTGATTTAATACTTGTTTGTTGGAGAAGAGTGTAAAGCTCAGGAGGATTCACAACGTTCAGTCAACTCACATACAATACATGTTCCTGTGCACAATTCTCTGTTTCCATTTTCATGTTTTACTTCCACTACAAGAACGCTAATTAAACCACAATAAACCAGCTTGGCATCACAGAAAACTCTACACCGCGAAATTAATCCTGAATATGAGCTGATTCACGACACCAGCAACGCAGTTTGGCTGAAACAAGTAACTCGAAGTTCACTTGGTCGCACTAAAAATCTCTAGAGGTACACGACAAACGCCCAAATAACCAAATTCAGACGTGGTCTCATCCACGACCTCCCACCCTGGTTATGAAACAGGCCCGAAATCCGACGCAATTACAACAATCGTAAACAAAGGAAGAACACAAACGCATTCCAGCGTGGCGGTGGAATGCAGGTGGAGCTCGAGGTTGGGTGCGAGTACATATCTGACCACAAATTCGGAACCACCCACCTACCCCTCGGCCCACCTCCGCCCCCCCTTCCGCCGCATTCACCGGCCAGCGCTCCCGCGTCGCTTGGCGCGACAACGCGCTCACATAAATTATGCGGTTTGCGCCCAACTACGTCCTATTATGGAAAATGATTGAATTTATGCCCGTATAATAAAATGCGCCGTATTATAACATACACACGCGTGGAGCGCACTAATGCTAACGCAATGCCAAAATAATGACAATTTGGCGGTTACTACAGCGTCGATAACTTTTCTAAACAATTAATTCATTTGCGGTGTCGGTTAATTACTCGATGAAGCTTAAATAGTGGAATTTTGCCCTCACCTCATTACCCGGTGGATTCACACATGAACGGTATCGTTTAAAGTGCCTTCACTTTTAATTATTCTGGCACTGATAACTGTTAAAATGTAACAATTAACACTGCGATTTGACGGAGTACGGAGATAAATCTACATTTTCTGTCTTTCTGCTGTTGGAAAATTAAAAATATTACGGGCTCAGATAAAAATCGAGGTGTTCATGGAAAAAGAATGAACTGTGTTGAACGTTAAAAATATTACCTTGCAATATCTATCGAGTTGATTCATGTATTTCACATTTCCATATGCAAAAACAATTTTTTCTTTTCTTGTTAATGTTCCGCACCATTCTGCATTAAAGAAAAAGGAAGGTTTCTATGTATGAAAATCTTAAGAAATTTATGGAACTAAGGCCATTGTGAGAAAATATCCACATCTTTGTATCAATAATAGCCTCATTAAAATATTTTTTAAAAGGCAGTTTTATGAATATATATATTTTACAAAACATTTTCAATGCGTGCTGTTTTAAGCTAGAATTGAATACGTGAAAGAGAATATTTGAATGGTAGATAATAATGTGCTTCGTAGGCTACATTCATTTTTAAAGGAAGTCAGTAACAGTGAAACTGAAGTACTTTTATATTGAGTAGTTCATAAACACAGTGCCGCTGTCCTGGAGTCGTATGCGTATAGAAGTTATTCTGTAAAATATGTATCCATTAAAAGTAAATTATTAAAAAAAATTAAATTCACAAACTTATGCATTGATGTTTTATTGAAAAATGCTGAATGTGTAAGGAAATGTTTCTAATTTACTGCTTGTTATTTGAAAACGTAATTGGTGGGACATCTCTGTAATATCTCCCAGATAATAATTATATGCCTTCAAATTTTAAATGTCACGGAAATATTATAAGGTAGGGTTTTCATTAATAGACGAAATAATTTTTTCCTGTTTTTATTCCGTCACTCTTGATTTATTTAAAACAATGTGTACAATATTTAGTACTTGCAACTCAGAAAAGAAGCATAACATTCTATATAATATTTGTACGATTGTTTACCATTTGTAATGACGTCAGAGAAACGTCAAGCCTCTTGGGAAGACGGAAGCCATTGGTTTGATCGATAGAGAATCCCTGTGGATCGTGCGAGAGTACCGGGAAGCGACGGTCAGTTCTTGCAGAAGCAAAGGCCGGCAATCTCAGTAATGCTCAGGGATCGAGTCACGGCGGAGAAGGCAGAGGTTACGAGGCAGCGGTGAATTTCAAGAAATAGAACGTCAGAGACGGACTTCAAGAAATAAAATTCAATTTTTATTGCAGACTGCAATAACCAGACAGTAATACTTCTATGCGACAATTAAGATAATAATTTGCTTATTTGTTATTCTCTTCCAAAGTCCTGTTTTGAAACTTTGAAAGGGAGTTTGTTGTGAAAAGAAAGTTATGACCTCTGATCAGTATTTACTTTTTTAACATTCATTTCATCGTTTCCGACGATATATTAATACACATGCAATTTGGCTATAAACTGTCCTCTACCACTCAAATAAAATAATTCATAAAAAAATTCACCCTTCCATGTTGGGCTTCATGCCGTAGTAGAAACATTAACAATAGTTTCCTTGAACTTTATTGCTGTAAATGTGAAAAAGTTTCGACGGTATTTCAAACGGAAGAATAGTTACCACAGAAAAATTTTGAATAGAAACTACACTCGTACTGAATTTTGCTAATGTTTTCAGTAACTTTAAGAATCTACCGTAAAATTATTTAAATAAAAAATTTAATATTTTGGCTGTACTAATTGAATATGTTTGATGCATCAACATCAAATGCACGCATATCGAAAAGGTACATGCAATTAATGAATTAGGCAATCGGTAAGGCTAGTACAATCGGTAGGTGGCACTGGGGATCCAAAAGTCAAGGCCGACGTATGAGGATATTTGCCGATCCCGAATGAAGAAGGCGATGACAATGAGAAGCCCCTTTTGGACATTCTGCACCGGAGCCCCATGAAGCATAGATCTATGCCTCTTAGTCTTCGGGCATGAGGGAGAGGTGTCTTTGGTTTTGTGAAATAGCCAGAAACTCGAAAAAAATCCAAAAATAATGAAACAGATTCGATTTGATTGAAAATTGCAAATATTTGATTTTTTTATTTCGCCTATAATCATATTGGGTGTATCATCTGGATTCCCTTACTCCGTGCATCACTGCTTATGACACTACTGAGTCACGCAAGAGCAAGGTGGTTTTGTTCAGCGCCATTCTGGTTGCTGCAGGCCACTAGTTCGTACTAATACGTTACGTGTGTCAATAAAACACAAGGTACTTTAAAGCACAGATAAAATTGTAGCAGAGATATTGCAGTCACTAATAATTTTTCATGAAAACTCATGTGAAACGTTACGCTCGAAAAGACATATTGTTAGAGTGTAAGGTTCAGTGACACTGTCACGAGCAGTAGAGGTCAGGAGCCGCTGTGACAACGGTAGATAGTGGAAGTAGCAGTGTCTGAGACAACCGGAGGCAGAGGCAATGGTAGTGGCAGTGGCAAGGGCGAGGGGGATGGTGACGGCGCCAAGCGAAGTGCCCAAAAGGACGAAGCGTCCAAATCATATCACCGACAACGGCCGGCCAAAGCACGTTATGCCGTATGGCGGGTGACGAAGGCAGTCGTCCTTAGCTCTCTTATTTCTTTCCGCCGCGCCGCACCGCTCCGCGCCGGTCGAGGCGACAAGGGTCCAGCGCGACCAGAGAGCAGATGGAAGGATGCGAAGAGCGGGAGAGAGGGGGAGTTTGCGACGTAAAAGGCTATGGCACAGGGGCGTAAAATGAGCGAAGCACCACACGAGACGCCGCTCTCTCCGATGATCTGCGACCGAGAAAGAGAAGAGAGGCGAGAGAGATGAGAATAAGAATGAGAGAAGAGAGAGGGAGAAGAGAGAAGTCGGCGTGTTTGTGTGTGTGTATGTATATATTGTGATATATATATATATATATATATATATATATATATATATATATATATATATCACAATATATATATATATATTCGAGAGAGAGAGAGAGAGAGAGAGAGAGAGAGAGAGAGAGAGGAGAGATGGATGGATGGCCGAGGTGGCTAGAGCGTTTGTCGTCTCAGCGCCTCGGTCCGAGGCATCGTGGGTTTGAGTCCCAATGTGGGCATGGTTGTTTGTCCCTTGCCTTTGATGTATGTGCGTTGTCGCGGACGGCGTTGTGGGTCTGCTGACCACAGACCGAGGAGTCCTCGTGTTAGTGTCTAGTGTAAAGGTTAATGTGTGTCCTCAAGAGGGACATAGTGGGTACCCGGCGCGGTTAGCCAAAAAATAGGTATCTCCTGGAGCTGAAAAAACGGAAGAAAATACATAAAATGATTAGAAAAGATAGCGAGAAAATGGGAGGAAGAAGATGCAAGAAGTAGAGGAAGGAGAATTTCAACATTGAAGACAGTTACAAAAGTGAGAACGGACGAGAGGAAATGGGACGAAAAGATTAGAATCTTCAGTAGACCGATAGTAACAAACGTTGGTAGAACAGAAAACAGGGTGCAAAGAACATGGAAATAAAATTCGATAATGCGCAGTGTAGCTATCTGGAAGACTATAAAACCAAAGGAAACTAGTGAAGATCAAAAGCAATAGTGGAAAACAAAAAGTGAATAAAAAGTAACTAAACAAGACCACTAGGAAAGATCACATAAACAGAAAGAGAGGAAAAACCCGAGTGAGCAAGAGCGAACGTTGAAAGACGGGGCGAACGGCTGCTGAGAAGCTACAGCGGCCGTCGTGGAAGGCCGTGCATCTGCTTCAAATTCACTTTGCGACGCTTAGGTAATTCAATAGAGCGCGGAGACGGCGTCGACGACGGCGAGGTGACGGCGGCGAGGACAGAAGAGGCCCGCCTCGCCACGTCCCTCCCCGCTCCGCTCCGCCCCGCCCCGCCCCGCCCCGCCCCCTCGCTCCGAGCCGCGCAGTGCCTTATGGATGCGGCGGCGACGGGCCAAGACGCCCCGTGGTGTACCGCCAGCTGCTCGGCGCGCAGAAAGGGACTACGAAATGTCTCTGCAAGTGTACAACCGCTAAGCTAAGCGAATTAGCGAAGTACTTTCTTACAAAGCAGTCCCCGGGTAGTTCGGTCCCGGGAACGCTCGCCTGGGCTGTTAGCCGTAGTCATGGTTTCGATCCCCGGTAGTTCACGATTTACTTTGATGCGGAACAATATGATGTTTGTTCGAATCGTGGATTCTGGAAATTGATAATATTTACTTCTTGATTTCCTTACGATCGCTTATTATATCACAAATATCGGTTATGTGTGTAAGTAGAAGTGATTTAGTGAGTAGAAGGTAATGATGCAAAATGATGCAATGGGCTGATAAGGGATTGAATGAGTGGATGCATGGCGGAATAAGAAGTAGCGGAGGAGATAACTTCGTAGTTGCCGTGAAGTCGCCTTATCCATCATCATTTACGCAATATCCTGAATTTGGACCTTGATAAACAGAAAGGTAATGGTTATTAATAGCAAAAGCTTTGATTTTCAAAAATAATAAAATATTAGGGAGATGTTACAGTTAATGTCGCATGTCTGCATTAGATACGTGTCAAGACTTAAACAATATTTATTAAAAGTGAATGTGCTTAATTTATATTTAGATAGATTCATTTATTTTTGAACTATTTTCGAAAAATATTTTGCTTGTCCTATTAATCACGCTGTGTTGATGATTGGGTCGTTTACAAACACTTCTTACAAACATTTTCACACACATACATTCACGTATAAGTAGTATCTGTATACTAGTTCTTCAGATTTTTATACTAATTGGATACATATTTTTACAAGGAGATAAATAAAATAAACATTTTCTACCAAGCACAATTAGACAGTTCCATACTAAAATAGAAGAAACCTAGGAGGAATCTATCTTGATTTTTTAGAATATTTTTTAAAATCTTGTGATTGTGGTTTTACTGCGATTAAAACCAAAATTTTGATATTCATCGTCTCCTATATTATTTCAGTAATATATCTTCCCTTTGCGGCTCTCACAAGCAACCAATCTTTATAAATGAAGTCTCTAAAGAAAGAGAATTTCACGGAGACGTGAGAAATTGCACTTTGACTTTAAAAATATGAAGGATTTGTTTAAAAACGCATCTAAATATTCATGTAAAATGCAATCTCAAACATACGTTAGGATTTTTGAATCTATATCGTTAAGTAACTCCTAAACGGATCGTTCTAGGGCCTTAAAAACTAAAATTTTGAGGCCGGTGGCCTCAAGGAAACGTTACTCACACCCTAATATACAGGATGAGATCTTTACCATTCTATAATGATTTTGCTGGTTCGACTCTTCTTGATTCTACCCCATCTGGGTTCCCCATCCCCATTCAGGGTCTGTAGAATCTGTAACGGCATGTGAAATTACTAATTACTTGATATTCTATACGACTGAATTACACGGGTGTACCTCTTGGCTCTAAGTTAAATGAGAATAGTTTGTATTGACCAGGTTGTATTGTATTGTTATCAATTACAAGGTGACATACAGAACAAGTGACAGAGGATAAGAATGTCTCGAAGGAAAATATATATTACAGGCTTAATATGGAGATGGAAAAATAAGAAAGAGTGTGGGATATAGCATGCGAGAGTTCTTGCACGGGTACGCTAGTTTCATTTATAAAATTTTGAAGTGTATTTTCGTAGTGAGTAGTATGTTAACATGTGCAAAATCTTTCGTTAGATATGGCAGTATAAAATGGTGTCATTTATCTTATTTTATACGATAAACGCCACAATAACCAAAACGGTTTTTCATTTAATCATTAAAAATGATTTAATAGTTAAACAAAATCATCGGACCAAAAAATGTTCAGCAAGCAAAAGCTGGCCCAATTGCAAGCGAACCCCTGATTTACTCCAGCTGCTTTCGATCCGTTGTCCATTTCGTGGCGCACAATTAAAGAGAAAAGCGCGTTGCGTCGGGCGATGTCAAACTCTTTTCCGACCGCGTCGCGTTCCCCGAAAGATAGCACAAACCCATCGCCGGCGATTTTCGGTATCGGGCTCACCGCAGCGCCGCATCCGATCGCAGCGCCGCTCGAGCGCGCGCCCCCGCGGAATTGCTCCGACGCCGCCGACACAGTGACCCAGCGCCCGGGGCGGAGGGGAGCAACGCTCGTCATAAGAAGAGTTTGGTGCTCAAAGTATTTGGGCCTTATTTATAATGTAAATTTTAAAATTGAATTAGATAAGTTTGCTTGTCCTTTATTTATATTATTATGTAGAGAAATATTCCTTTCCTACTAAGCATGGGCAGTCAATAACTGGTAGGTTAGTGCAAAAAAACTCATTGATATTTCTTTAACTTAATAGCTGTCGACTGCCTGTTATTAATAAGAAAGGCCCCATTTAATTATTATTAAATTAATATTAAATAATGATGATAATAATAATTATTATTATTAGTTATTACTACAAATGAGCGTATGATTTCTCCATATCATGAAAATGTTAACAGAGACAAAAAAATATTCATAGCTGATCGTGTTATAAATATGATCGTACTACCTGTAATGTTCACGTTATAAATGTTGAGAAAAATTATAATCTTAATGCAAACGATAGATCTGGTACGCAATGTTAATAAGATGTACCTGTTTCTTTCCGTCGAGCGTAAATATAACTCCTGAGAACTGTTACCCATCTGGGATCATAAATGTATCCCAGCCCCAACCATTCCATCAGATTCGGCTTTCGTCCAGCTGGAATCCCCGTGCGATTCACCGCGGGTGCCCCATTGCAGGCGGGGCTCGAGCGGCCCGCGAGGCGTGGTCGCCAAGCGGCGCGGGGCGTTGCGGAGCAGGGCGGCACGGGCGGGGCGGAGCAGAGCGGCACGGGGCGGGGCGGAGCGTTTCCCCGGGAGCCGGATAATCCTCTCTCGGCCTCAGGCGCCATCGCCGGCGACCGACCCGCCGCGCCGCGCCGTGCCGCGCCGCCCAATCAGAGCCCGCGACCGCGAACGCCGCGCGCAACAGAAAGCGCAATAACAGCTTCGCGATACCCGCTTCGGCCGCGGGCCACGCGGAGGAGACTGGCGAGGTCGAGGCCGAAGATGCGAGCGGTGGGCCTCGGGGAGTGGAGAGGAGAGCACTTGATGCAGAGGAGAACGGAGAGGGGCAGTCGGGAACCGGCGATCGGGCCTATGCCAAACAGCCCAATTCCCCATCGGTGAACGCGTTTTGAAACTAAGAAGACCTCGTGTGGTGGCGATATTACGCAGGGAACGACTGACGCAACGGTTATGTCGAGAAGTGTTAATTGAGAGTTACGCTGATGCTCGTTTCGCGCTTTCATGCGTTAAGTCCAAACAACTTCACGTTATTTTGTAAAATGAACGTGATTTCCTGCAATCAAAATCGGTACAATCAGAATCACTTAAAAAATATGAATGAACTGTATTCTAGTCAATTTCAAAATAAATATTGCAGGTGCTCTCAGAAGATGTATTTATGTGTTTAATATCAGAAGTGGCGAAAGGAAGAACTTTCATTAATAAAGAGATTTTTTGCCGGCCGAGGTCGCTAAGGGTCATAGCTGACTCGTGCCTCAAGGGTCACGAGGTTGGATCCCGCCCGGGGCATGGATGTTTGTGTGTGAGTCCGCAGGCGAGTTTTACTAGTTACCCGTGGAGTTTCAAACCTAATGTTAATTACAGTGCTTATTCTATGACCTTAGCAGTTGAAAAGCGACCTCAAAATAAGTTTAAAAAAGGCATTTTTGCCATGTCCTTGCAGGAAATTGGAAGATTTTCTATTTTACTGGGATAGTCATTTTATTATCCATTTCCGGAAATGTAGACATCTCAAAAATTAATAGACGCATTTTAATAAACTATTTTTGTTACATACCATTAGTTGAAATTACATGATTGTTTTTCCTGAATTTCATAATTCCTTTGTAGTCGACAACAACATTCACCACTCAAACAACAACTGAAAAGCACACAGTGCACAAAATATTTCACCAATTAGGAAGAAAAGAAAATCGCCATCATTGGATGAAGACGTAGCCTTTGTACCGATTCGAGCGAGCAGCCAGCATGTCTACCGCTCAGACAGGTGGGACAGTCCAGGTTGTTTACAGGAAGTCGTTACGAGGGGCCTCGCGGAGGCGGTAGCCTGTCTGGGGGAAGCGGACACGGCGGGGCGCGGTAGGCGGCGCGCGGGGCGGGCGGTTGGCGGGGGAGGCGAAGGCGGAGGCGGTGGCTAGGGAGTGGGGGATGGCAAACGGCGGGGCGGGTCGAGGCCGGGTAAATCCGAGGAGATACGGTGGGGGCGGGACGCCGCGCCAAGTGGAATAAAGATAAGGGCGACGGCGACGCGGAGGCCGTGGGGGGAGGAGGAGGGAACGGAGGCGACGGCGCGCGACGCGCGGCGGCGGCGAACTCTGGGATTATTATGGCCCATCAACCTTTACGCGATCGCGGCGGCGGCGGGCGGGCGAGCGACCGCGGTGCAGCCCCATGACGGCGCGAAAGCCGAGCCCGCGCCGCGGCCGCGTTTCAGGCCGACGACGACGGAGCGCCGAAGGTGGGTGGCGGCATGTGACCCAGGCAAGAAGACAGCAAGACTTCTTTCAAGCATTTTCAGCTAATAATATACTTCGCTTGGCACACAATAAAAATCTGTTTTATAATTAATTTAATGTCTGTCGCGACAAAGACAAACGAGAAGTAGCATATGTTTCATAAAGATAACAATTGTTGATTTTTGAAATAGTAGTTCTTAAGCAGTGTTAATTTCTTTAAAATTTTGATCAGTTTTTTCGAAAAGAAGTTATGATTTTAATTCTATCTTCCAGTCCAATTATTGATTAGTGATTTCGAGCGCGTCAAATGCTTAAGTCGTTATTCCCGCCAGTGCAGTGCATGCCTTTTTCCTCGGGAAGTGGCGGTGATCTTCTCCGCTGGATAGTAAGATCTGGCACCGACCTACCATCAACTAGATGGGTTATTCTGGGATAAACTTTAAGCTTTCGAACGGTCTCCCGGCAATGGTAGTGGAGGGCATGTTAATGTAAGTAAGGGGTAGGATAGGACAAGGAAGGAAAGGTCGCACGCGGACCGTGGTCCAATTTTTAGGGTACTGGTGCGGCATTCGCCTGGTGTTGATCAGAGAAACCATGGAAAACTACAATCAGAGCAGCCGGCCGCTAGATTTCTCCTCCAGGCAGCGACTGAACACAACTTAGCTATGTAGCTAGTGTCGAAAATCCGGCCACCGTCGGGACTCGAACCAAGGACCTCCCGACCAGAGGCACTGCAGTGAGATCGGTTGATGACCTGAGTCACCTCTCCTTCCAGTTCAGATGTGTTCAGTATAAGAAGAAACTTCGAAATATTCAGAAGAGGATCCAGAGAATTTTAAATGAAAATTGCCTTGAAAACACTGCCCAAGTGACATGGAATATGAAATATACGTGGACATGAAAACATTGAATAGGAAGAGCTGTGAAAGAAAATCTCAAATCTTGTGAAGTATTGCACGACAATTGAAAATAAAGCAAAATTAGAAATGAAGTTGGTGGAGTTCATTCTGAAAAACAATTCAACTGGTCGCAAAAAAATATTACTGATTTACCATAAAAGTTTCTAAAACTTTTTCGTATCAAATTTTCTGATGCTGGTAATACATCAGTATCTAATTTTTTATTTTGTAAATATTTATTTTATTTTTGTTATTTTAAGAAAATAATTGAAAGCAATGTTTAAATATATTTGTCGTTCATTCTTTGCATTAGCAATAGAATACGAATCAAGAAAAAACATGTTTTCTTCAACAAATATAAATAATATTTGGCCTGTTATTAAAATAATCTACAAGAAGGAGACATTGAAGCTATTAGTTTTAAGTGCAATGTAATTACTCAAACCCAAAACAAAAGTTACTTGAAATATTTTTTTTCTTATGATCACTTATTTTTGCATGAGAACGCCATAGAACGCTTGACGTGCGCATAGAACGCCGAAATTAGGAATTCCACTGAGATTGTTCAGACGTGAAGACCAGATTTTATAAATATTTGAGTTCATTAAAACATTGAATCTTCATGTTAATTCATGAAATTGTATCGGAAAGGCTGAAATGCGTCCTTTAATTTCATGAAGTATCTAGTTCAACTTCAATATCTACAAATGTAATAAAACGATACAAAATATACCACCAAAATTTACAACAAAGAAGATTCGTTTTTCCCATATTCAAAATTAGAATATTAGAAGAAGCTGTTTGCCCTTATCATTTAAAAGTCTTTCTTAAGTTCATGAGAGTTCCATATGATTTTCAGACAGTCGTAATGTTTATTCAAAGATACACATATAATGAATCACTTGGCTATTATAAGTGTATCTTTGAATAAACATTACGACTGTCTGAAAATCATATGGAACTTTCATTAACTTAAGAATTGTACAAGAGATAGTCTATGGCTCATCGTGTAACAGTCTTTCTCTTTTATGTCGATTGCATTCATGTAACGTAATAAATGACCTTGATTTAACATATTTTAATTAATTGCCTTCTGAGATTTCTTCCTACTCCGGAATTAAACAAAGTAAAATGCAAGTGGAATATAAAGATAAGCGTATCCCCTTTTAGAAATAATTCCCCGTGAAAGGAATTGCAAACATCGAATATTCCCACATTAGTTTCGGAGTGCGTGTTAGGTGAATGTTCATTTTGCATGTCCGAGCTCCGTGACAGAGGGCTTAACGCCCGATCCTCGATTTAAACCCGGTGTTCTCGTTCGCAGGGATTACCTTCTGTGCGTGGGCGAAATTACGGAATCCGTACCTTTCTAAAGGAGAATTGAATAAATGTGAATTTCGCGTACACTCAATTGAACATCGAAAAATGGCTCGACGTTTAAACAACTTAAATCACTGGTCATTTTTATATAGTGATTCAAGTCAATCGTGAAAATTAACGTAGTAGTAAGGGATTCAATGAGATACAATACAATATTTTAACTCTGAAGACTAGGAGACACTGTAAAAATAGCTAATTTGTATTATCTAGAATATGATTCCGAGTGCGAATTTCTTTTATTTTGTAGAGTTCTTAACACATCTTCAATAAGTTTCGCCTTCTAGACTAGACCATTTGCACTCTCTCAGAATCTATATTTCTAGATTCTCAGAGAGTCTATCCATATTAACATTTAAAAAATTAAAGAAAACATTTAATATTTCGTTTGAAAGTCAAATATAGCAATTGCACTTCAGAAAGTTGCAGGGTAACTTACCGAGTAAGATCATGTGCCGTTGTTGAAATTCTGATATCCACCGAATGTCGCATTATCTTCCATTACTTTCCAAATATTTTTGTCTATAATATATGAAAAAACTGTCTGCGATCAAACATGCTCTTGTGACCATTTCTTATTGGTTTTAAACTAAGGTGAAAACTGTATTTTTTGTATGATCTTTTGTTTATTAGTAAAACCGTCGTCATGATTTACAGTAATAGTGACAGCTAGGACATTATCCAATCTCTTAAACCATAACACCGCAGACAATGCTCCCGAGTGCAAGGTTCATTAAGCATGAAAATAGTCTCATTTTATGGTAGTTCGTCTATAGTGTAGTGTAGTCTGCAGTTAGGATCTAGAAGGCGAACATTATTGAAGATGTGTTAAGAACTCTATAAAATGAACGTAATTCGCACTCCATTCCACAGAATTATCTATTAGATCTATCCCGGAGTGGGTTCGATGAGACTTAATATTCAAAGTCAAGCAAATATTGCATTTGAACGGAAAATTTGATTTTTACAGTAAATTAAAAAAAGATGAGAAATACCTGGGACGTTCTACCCTACAAAATGTTACTATATACAGATTGATGCGCTAGTACAAGCTCATATCAAATTAAAATGTTTACTTTCGGACTAATAGCATGAAAATCAAATTACATGCTGCATAGTCCGTACAATCGATGAACAGTTACACATGGTCGATGAACAGTCCCTTACACATGGCACACGTTACACATTTCCATACTTCTTCAAATCACTATGTATTTTACTATTCCCTACGCGCAATTTAAATATTTTGGGAACCTAATGTTCTTCCAAAATATTCTTTTCACAATATAATATATAATCTTATTAGAGATAGTTCCATCCACGATAGCGCATCATGATCGGTTTCTACTATTCTTTTAGTAAAAACAAACTTTATTTAGAGTTTGATTTTAAAACGTTCAGTCGTTCGATCTCTTTCAGTTGAACACAAAATGCATAACACAATACTTCCAGACAAGACAAATTGCATAGTTTTATACCAATTTGGTGGAACGCAATAGAGCAGCTCTAAATAATTAGGAAATTAGTGGCTTAGGGTACTCAACGTGATGTGTAGAAGGGAGTAAAGAGGGTACCGGTTTCTAAGTCTCGGGGTTAAAATTGGGAGAGATTCTTGCTGTTCACACTGTGTTTTTACCATTTCCAATAGTGGAATCCAAATATTAAGGTTTTCCAATAATATACTAATCACAATTGCTTTTGCATCCCTACTTATTCAAGACCACTAAGGGAGAAAACGGATTTGATTTGATTTATTTTCGTCAAAGAACTGTGTGAGAAAGAAGTATAGTCTGTGCAGGAGTTCATGAACTCCAGAATTTCTTTTCAACCCTTCATTGTTCGTAGTTGAACAATGAATAAAAGTGCCATAAAGTAAAGTTAGTGAAGCTAACTGGAAAATTTATTTAGGTGGCATCTTGCTTTTTAAAATATTAAAAGCATCGACAGTCTAATTGTCTTTTAAATGTGACTGATTAAACTCTTTTCGCAATTAATGTGTTTTACGTCATAGATATAAGCTGGAGAATAACAAATGTAGTTAGAAGACTGTACTGTACCAATCATAAGAGCACAACATTTCATAACTTTTGTCCTGAGACAATTTCAAACATAAAATTCAAATTATTCCTGTAGATCGTTATAGAAGACTGATTTACAATGTTTTTCATAATAAATCACTTCACTTTCACAAACACTTTAAAACCTAACACACATCTAAATTAATGTAAATAGCAATAGTATTGGAACTCATTAATTTGCGTCATTTCCCTCATTCGTTAAAATACGCATTCGTTTCCCTTCTTTTGAAATATTATTTGCATCTTTTCTTTTTCATTGCTTCAAACACCACAAAATCTCTTTCAATTGATCTTTAATAAGTAAAGAAAATAATTTATCAACAAAAAGTAACACCTGAAAAATGCAGAGAAGTAATGAAAGTAGAGGTAATTATTGGAACACAGCCACAACACGTCGGTCGCTTTAGCAAGACACCACCACAGACTAGATGCTAGGTTCCAACCAGTTCATGCGTTCCCAGTCGCAACCACAATCCCCAAGAATTTCCTCTCTCTGGCTTACGTCTTCGATTATTCTGTGCGAACTGTGAATATCCTACTTGCATGAATAAATTCAAAGCCATGACCCAAGATTTTTGAAAAATACAGTTTACAATATAAGCCAGAATTCCACTTCCCAAATCCATCAGAACTAGGTCCCTTCTCAGGCCCCAAGAATTCCTTCTCTGTCTTCCGTCTAGGTTACTTCTGTGTGAACTGTGCATTTCCTCATTGCATGGTGCAATTCAAAGTAAAGGCCGAAGATTTTCAAAAAATATAAGCAATTAGCGACAATTGTACTTACCAACTCTACCAGTACTACTTGTACCTATTACAGCATGACGCAGAGGCTAGGTTCCTTCCGTTGGCCAATTCCCGCGGTCGTAGCCGCAGCCGCAGTCCCGAAGAATTTCCGCTCTCTGTCTGGCGTCACCCGACGCGTAAGTCGTCTAAAAGTTGGCGCCTTATCTTGATGTAATTTACGACGTGACTCAATTCGAGCGGCGCGCCGCCGACGCCCCAGCGTCGCGGCGCGCTCCCCCGCGTCGACCACCATACGAGCCGACGACGCCACGCCGCAGAGAGAAGCGGACGTGGAAGCCTTGCAAGCGGGTAACGTATCTGTCAGGCAGCTGCGAAATATTCTCATTATTTCTTATTACATGAAATAATTACCTAGTTTTATACTTCTATTGCACGAATATAAAAAAGAAATTGATAAGTAAACGAAATACAAATCAAGTACCTATAATACATGTCAAATCTCTTACATCATGCATAATAATGATATATTTCTAACAGAATTACAATTTAATAAACGTAACAATTGTAAGTATTGAAAAATAACTATTACAATAAAAATTAATTCATCAGACAAATAATATTAGCAGGATACATTTAATTTAAATTTGATCTCAAGAATGAAACTAAAGCAAGTTTCATTTGCATAACTCTCGCGATAATTCCAGGACGAATGGAATTTTCATGTCTGAGGGATAAAAATATCTCTTGACTTCTTTTTAAAGTCGGCAACTGAGAGATTTACTGTATTTTGTTCCTCTGAAGCTCAAAGCTGTAGCTGCACTAATATTGAATGAATTGTCATAGGTATTTGAGTTACGTTTTAGAATGTACATTAATATTTATTTTTTTACCTATTTTCACTAAAACTATCTGCGAAGTGGAAAGGTTCTCTTGACTTCAGCAACATGAAATATAGTGGCAATGTATTTGTTGCCTATCTCATAACTTCATGATCTAATTAGTTTTAAAAGTATAGCTTCGCGATCTTATTAGTTATAACAGAATACTTTGTTAAGTTATAAATGAATCGAATGCAAGTTTTGTTCTCTGAATTCTTTTAGTGAGTGATGTGCTTAAGTTATTATACACAATACTCAAAATTCAAGTACTCAAAATTCGGGACAACATGTGATTCCACCAGTATTTCTTAATATTTACCAACAAATGTTCGGAAAAATGTTTGTGAATTTTTAACTTTGTTAATATTGAACATTAATATTATTTCATTGTTTTATAGGGGTATTGCGTGCAATGGGAAGGTAACATGTATATAACATTTAGCTTTAGTGGCGTCAGAAAGACGTAACACTAGAATTTCAAGCTCTGGAAGTAAACTTTTAAGACATTAAAATTATTAAAAAAATCTATAATTTATAGTTACAAAATGATATTGAGTTAAAATATTAATATATGCATAATAAAATATGCCAAAATATACCAGTATACCATTTTTACAAATTAGTATAAATGATTAATTTGTCAGATCAATGAACAATCGAATAATGTGGAAACGAAGCACACATTATGAAATGACAGCAACAAATTGTAATGTCATTTCAGATCAGATTCATCCTGGCCAGCTTTTATTGTATGTGCAAATTAGACTATGTATTGAAATAAAGTCAATAACTCTCTGTACGTTTCAAACAACATTCAATTAACAGTTATTAAAATCACATGTACAGTGTCATGAACAATTTCAAAGACAATTTCGCACCAAACCAAACATCGTGAAAAAGACACAAGTATTGTGAAAATGAAACAGTACATGTAAAAATAAAATAAAATACACTGACATGTTTCCATTGGGAATCGACTACAATTACTTTGATATTTTGTAACACGAAGCTGCGATTTATTTCTCTTTGAACCACGAGAATGATCGAACATGTCAATACAACTACGTCACGTGTTTTACTGCAATTGCTACAACGATTTTTATATGTCCAACAATAGATTTGTCGCACTGATCCAGTGCGTTCGTTCCAATCCCAAGCGAAATCTGTTCGCACGCCCATTTTGACTACCATCTGCAGAGTATAGCATTTTCGCGACTCGATAAAGTTGTCCATAATTAAAGCACCTGCCTGTTTGAGAGGAGAACGTTCAACCGTGTCAGATACTTGTGTAAACACGAGTCACTGTTCTCGCAAATTAATGAAAATAAATTAAAACTTAAAGCAGCTGAGGTCCGACGAGCTGAGCCTCAAGGAAGAAGGAAAGGACTGTCTGAGAAAGAAATTGACAAGCGCAGGCGATGCCAGGTGGTACAAAACGCAGTTTGCGTTAAGACAACGGTTCAAGACGATCATCAAGTGACGTCGCCCTGGAATAACTGATAGAACAGAACAAATAACGTAATTATGGAGTCGCAAGAAAAATGTAAACTTGTCAAATGGTTCTTTAACTACACAGTTTTGGAAATACGCTCTTATAATCAGAAAAAAATTAAATTCTTAGAATAGGGTTGATCAATTATTTATTTTAATTCTAATACAGTAGAACGTCACGATAATGTAAAAAGGTTAGACAAGCACAACAAGCAAAGTTAAAAATGTAGGGAGAATAAACTTATAAAGTTATAGTCAACGCCAAATACCGAAAAGTTCCTAAAGATTATATACAAAATGTATTTTATATACAATACTGAATACGTTGCAAGTGAAAATAACTGACGACAAAAGGGTGAGGGGAAATTACTCAAAAATAAGTTCTGACCGTGCCTAGGGAATCACTTGACAGATCGCGAAGATAAAATCGATTTTAACTTTATTATAGAAAAGTGATAACGGTGGAGGCAGCGACTAAGCCACTTCAACGGACGGCGGGCACAAAGAGAAGATTAGAATTATTGCGGCGAAGCGGGAAACGGACGTGGAACGGGGTGGATCTGGTGACGACTGAGCTGACGGTAGCGGAGTTGCGGGAAGCGACATCGCTCGAGAGGACAAGGGAACGAGGGAGGCAAAAATCGATGAGTGGGGGGGGAGGGGAGAAGCGGCGCGCAAACGGGCGAGACAGAGGCCGCGGGTAGATGAGGAGACGAGATGAGGCCGCGAAGATTGCGAGGAAATGGAATTCCCACAACTTCTACCACAACACAATGTTTTTATTGTCTTACGCGCCCGCGCGGGCCCTTTCCCATCAGCCAGTATTCGAAAGTGTTTCACTCCACGAGAAAAAAAAGTCGCTATCAAGCATATCTGCGAGTGTACGATGGCGCGCGAAACACGATCAATATCAGAGACGTCACATTTAAACGCGACAAGATGAGGGAGGACCTTTTGATTGCGCTTCGATCGAGCTACCGCTCGCAGAGAGGAAAGTTCCCCGTCCTTGGCTCGAACAGAATGTAACTAATATTTTAATCAAAAGGATATTCGTCTCAAAGGATTGAATTTCCTCCCGGAGTCACATTAAAATTTTCCTTGATCTTACGTAGAGGAGTGAGTAATTACAATTACTGTCTCGCCGCAAGTTCAAGCGCCCCCTCAGAAGGCGAGCGGGCGGGTGGGAAAGTTCCCCGGCGCAACGCAAAAGGCGCTTTGGCCCCGTCGCGTCGCCGCGCTGCACCGCGTCGAGCGGAGCCGAGTCGAAATTTTAAGGGATGGCGCTCGCGTCACTTAGCTCGGCCTACCGCTTGTCTTCACCCGGGAGCTGGCGGGCGACTGCGGAGCCCTTTCAGCGATGTAAGACGAGAGCCGGGAGCGGGGAATGGGTGGTCTGATCCCGAGGGGCCGCCTCCCAAGGAGGTATTATCCCGCAAACCCCTTCCCCTTAGCGACCGCGCGTGTCGTCCCTTCCCCACGAGCTCGCGTCGCATCTTTTACGCATGACTTTCATCATGGCTTCGGTGGTGCCGCTGCTCTAGGGCGTCGTTTTGACATGTCCCAAGTACTTATCAATGGGTTTATCACTTCAATGTTTTGCCCAATTATAATATTAAATTAAAAGATTTTGGTTAAAAAACTTTAACTACCCCTCACTATCAGGTCGTCACAATAGTTCTCTCACTAGGACACAGTTGCTTTACTGCATGTTTTAGTTCTCCTTTTTTTAAAAAAAATATTTATGTTACAGCGTGTTTGTGATTATTGTTCTAATTCAATAAAATATGAAAACTACTAATTGGATTTGTATTATATATAGGTAGTAAAATATTTCATGAAAAAATTCACAATAAAATGTGTCCACAACTGTCACTGGGATAAATATTTCCCAGCCAATTACTTCTAAATTAACTTTAAAAAATTTGATTAAATAATCAGGAACTTTTGCTGGTTACAATAAGCACAAAATTCTATGTTTCTACATCCAAAACCTTTGTCTTGCATCTAGTGAACAAATTATTTTTACGTCCACATTGTATTTATATGTCTCACGTGCATTACCTTCATTTTGTTCTCGTATTCCCTTCTATTTTTGTTTCAATATTTTATCGGCCCCTTTTTACTTCCACCTTTTCACCACTTATCAAACAGTACTCCTTTTAACTATCTCAGTGCTTTTGACTCCTCCTCGCGTACTTTCCGGTATTCCCATGCTTCGTTTCATCTCACATCATGTTTCCCGCTCCATCATCTCCGCTCTCTGCGATCCTTTCGCTGCACTTCGTCCGCCTTCTATCCGCGGGACGGTCGTTACTCGTAGGGTCGTGGCTTCCCGCGGCGGCATTCATAACAAGCTCCATGGGGTGGAAAATGTTAAAGTCACCTTCGTTCTCCACGTCCGCTCGCGCGGCAACGCCCGACCGAGCCGCTTCCCACCGCCACACTCGACGCCGCCGTTGCCACCAGCACCACCACCAACACCAACGCCCCCTCCGCCAACGACCCCAAGCACCATCACTACCCAACACAAACACCACCAACACCACCAACACCACCAATACGAACAACACCATCACCAACGTCACCAACACCAACTAAACCTTTCCAATTCCACCAATCACTAACCACCAACCACCAATCCACTAACACCACTACCTCTACCACTACGAATACCACTATCACCACCACCACCATCATCACACTCCCACCCCTACCACTTCTCCTGGCCCTTCCCGTTCGCAAATGCCCCTGAATGTTTGATGCTACTACAGCAAACTCCAAACCACAAACTCTTACTCAACCACCGTCTCCATCGTTACTGCCGACTACATCATTATCGCCACTATCATCAACCCAATCCCATCCATCTTATCAAACTTAAAGCCGTTACAGTCAGCACCGAGACTGACATATCCACGACCGTCTCCACAACTTCTGCGCCAGGCTTTCGCCTTTCACTAGCTCACATTCATAGTCACGCTACTGCCACTATCACCATAACCAGTTCTAAAACCAACCTTACCTCCCCCACCACAGCCACCTCTTCATGAGAACCATCACCAGCGTTCCCCATGTGGTCGATAACAATTTTCGTCATCGGGCCACACATCACCGCCAACTCTGCCACCACGCTGCACCGCTGGGGACCGGCCAATTTTGCGGCCACCCGCGTGGGTAAACGGAACGCAGACTTGTAAGGATGAAAGGGTGAGAGTAGGAAAACAGAAGAGTCGATAGAAATCGATATAAAGTTTAAGTGCAGTTATTGCAACAGAGTGATGATGATAAGAGTGAACAAATAAGAAATTGTTTGTGACACAGAAATTATGATATGCGAATTAAGATAATAGGATTTATAAGATTAATAGAGTGTGACTTGCCATACAAATTTAAGCAAGAATTCTAATAAGTAAAATTAATCAAGAGTAAGAGTTAATTTAGCGAATGATAACAAACATTCCTTAAAAGAATTTTGATCATTTAGGGGAAATTGAGGCTTCTTAATTTCGTAATGGATAAGCACATTCGTAAGCGGTGTTTTAACTTTCACTACAAACACCATGGTCTATTGATCGCTTGGAAAATTAAGAAAAATACTTTTTAAGTCTATTATTTTTTGATAATTACTTGTGTTAATATTAATATTAAATTCAGTAAATAATTCTGTGCAATGCGGAATAATATTTTTGTGGTAAGGAAGTGCAGAAAATATCAACTCCATTTTATAACATTTATTCATACAGTACTAGTATCTCAAAGTTTCTCAAAGATTGAATATCGTGAATGTGAATAGGATGAAATTGAGGGTCGGAACTTTGAAAAGAGGAACAATGTTATGTTCAACACATCAGAGGAACAATTCTCGAGTTCATGACTGCCCCTGAACTGCAGCAGTGAATTAATAGATGTGTAAAACACGAATGTCAAGCGGGTTGCCTACAATGTCGTCATTTCCAGGGGTTTGTGGGAGGAGCATTAGAACAGAGAAATTATATTTTGACATAATTTATCAAACCAAGTTTTATTCTAAAACTAAAAGAATAAAAGAACAATAAGTAATTTTAATTGGCATTTGTATTCATGTTCAACACAGAAGTTGTACAGTACTTTTCAGTAATCAGAGCAAATGAGTACTTCTAAGGCTTTGAGTTTGAAGAAAGTTGACATTACGCAAAGAGCCACAGAAGCATACATCCGCAGAGAAGCTGGCACTTTACTTTCAAGGCAACGTTTCTTGACCCACAGAGCATAAAATAGTCCGAGCACTGAGTATAAAACCCACGTTTCTCTCACGGTCGAGTTACTAGGCGTGAACAGCGAGTCGGACGGGGGACGACAAGAAAGTACGATCCCGTCGGGAACTACGCGAAAGTGCGATGGCCGCACAAAGAGATGCCAGGGAGCGAAAGACGGGAGAGAGAGGAGGGACGTATGGGAGGTGGCCACCGCTGGAAGAGGCGAGCGGCCGGAGGGGGCCGGGCTGTCAGGCCTGCGGTGACGCCCGACGGCCAACCTCCGGACTCGGCAATCAGACGCGGTAAGGCGGCTGGAAGCAAGGGGTCGGGGAAGGGCCGGGGTCGGGAGGGTGGAGGGGGCGTGCGGGGGCGGAAGTGGGAGAGGGGAGGAGAGCGCTGCAGCGGACGTGTCCTCAGGTCAAGCGCCCGGGTACAGTCGGCGTCGGAAAGTGTGGTCGGGTGACGCGTCTTTCTCTTAAGTGGATGAGAGCTTGCAAGATATTATTAAAGAACTGTGTAAGAGCATGAGTATGAAAGAAAGTAATCTTACCTGCATTGTGGAACTTTTTAAATACAAAGAATAAAATATTTGTTTCCGGCATTCTATTTTCATATTACATTACGTCTCTCCAAATACACTGTATTTTATTTGTTAGTATACATTAGATAATTATCTCTATACATAATACGGAAACAAGTTCGAGATAGATGTGTCAATGAAATATATGAATTACACCTAAGTATTTAATTCGTATAATTAATGCCACTTATGTGATTTTGTTTTTATCAAACATTTGCCTGGTACAAAGCATTATTTGCAACTACATTTATTCATGAGTCTTTGAATTTTAACTTTCAATTTAAACAAATATTTCATTTCTATTCAATCGAAAACTTACATATGTCAATATTGAAAATTGGTTAGGGCAGTGAATGCAAAAAAAATTTCTGGGATAAAACTTGACTTTTTCAGGATGTCGTTTATTATATTTCGTGAATAGCCACGAGAAATCGTAGGTAACTCTAAAAGTAAGATAATGAATTTGTTCAATTCCTATTTTAATAGATTTTTATCACAAACCTAGTAAATCAATAAGACAATTGATCACATCCGGGAAAAGAGTGTCATTTAAAGATATTTATTTTTCATTATTCGTGATTTTAAACATGCTTTCTTCAATTAAACTCTCAAAAACAAAAATAAGTTTGTTGCACAGCGACCTAAAATAAATTAAAATAAAAAATAAGTTCTTTAGCCAATTAAAGAAATAAAATAAAATAAAACATTAATCGACAAACCCTTATTAGATGTATCTAAAATTAACACGTCAATTTTTATCATAAAAAAATTATCAAGAATCAAAAAAAGTAATTTTCCATTCAAAAGCATGCATTTCATTAGATATATCTAATTATATTTTACAATCACGCGCTATGACTGTAGATGTTCATATCACGTCAGCAGGCGCAGGAAAGCGAGCACCTCAGCTCCCGGAAACAAGTGTACTTCAGTAATCAAGTATACTAGATGGAACGGCCCAAAGGATAAGCTGGGCAGAAATCCTTTCGAAATTGGTGGTGCCGCCTAGAGATTGGACATTGCCGGGCAGGTCTGGGCCCACGGCGGCGGCGGCGGCGGCGGCGGCGGCGGCGGCGCAGCCCGGGGAAGAACCGGAGGCGGCGCGGACCGTCACGTGACCCAGGTCACGGCGAGGTCCCGCGGCGGGGCGGCGGTGAGGTAATCCGATTCAATAATGGGACGATATGGGACGGCCGAGGCGGGGCCAATGAGGAGTTGGGATCGATACCGCCTTCCAAGCACCCGCCTCGTCACTGCCTGGACCTCAGCTGGCACCACCAGCCGTAGCTGTCGTTCCGCTCGGGTTCAAGGTACAGTCGGGCAGTTGCTAATTGGAAATGAAGAAATGTACTTGCTTCTTGAAACATCTTCCTTTTATAAGATTATGACATGTTTCAAATTACAATTGACAATTTTAAATGTAAAATTGATGTTTATTGTTAATGGCGCTAAATGTAATGCCAAGGATTAGGATAAATTTTCCAATAAACAATTTTAAGAATTGCATATGCAAACACATTGTGAAAATAATAATTATAAAATAATACATGAAACGTTTCAGTGCCATGGAACTACAATTACTATTAGTCTTACTTTTTGCAAACATTTTGTTCATCATTATATATATATATATATATATATATATATATATATATATATATATATATATATATATACAGAGAGAGAGAACCTTTAATTCTGTCACTAGAGTAATTATATTCCGTGTTTGTCAGCCTTGGTAACCGAGATCGATAAGACGGTCGCGCCTTAGAACTCTCGCTTCGAAGTGTCACGAGTTTGAATCTAGTCTCGAGTAAGCATGTATGCTTCTATGCTGTAGAGTGACGGGGGTCTTCAATCCTCTGTGTATTACCTTTCAATCCTCTGCCTTGCATTCTTGGCCGTTGCACGGCAAAAGGACATAGAACTTTAGGTATTTGCGTCCAGGTAAATGCGTTACATCCGGGCTGCGGGTTCGAATCCTTCGTAAGTCATTGATGCTGTGCAATGTAGCCTAATGGTATTCTTGGGAAATTTCTAGAATACAAAATTCTATCCTTAATTCCATTCCCTCTATCCCAGTAAGTTTTGAGAATGGCTGGACGTCCGAGGTCGCAATGAGTCGCAAGGGATTATGGACCACAGTGTTTGTGCCACCTAGATTCTGATACTGGTACTGGAGTGCCACCTCTGGTACTGGAGTGCCACCTCTGATACTGGAATAAGCGCGATGAACTCATGGAGTACGGTTCCTCGATGTTGAATGTGACCACTCACGAGCCAAATCGGCCCAATAGTTGAGATGGTGGAAAGGTATCACGATGGCCGCACCTAGAGTAATATTTTTCAACCATGGTAGGGAACCATGGTAGGGAACAATCATCGTAGGTTCAACAAGATACGAAGATATAAAACAGACGTGCAACACGATATTACGTCTTTGATCCTGTTCTGCACATGCTATCCCTTTCATACTCGTAATATACTAATTCGAGTAAATTATGAAAAACATTCATCTTCATTAATTTTCCCTCATATGTAAGTTGTAAATAAAATGACTACATATCTGGAAACACCTTGTCACAAGAAATATCTTGTCTATTGCATTTTAGGGCATCGTTGGAACTAAAGAAAACAATTCCCCTATATCTCAGTGGAATGAATGAAACTCTACATCCAGCACCAAAAGAACCTTCTAGTACACGGCTCTTAATCGCTGAGTCGCAGATAACATTACTCATGGTTTCCATTAGAGTGTATCTTTTACATTAATATTTTTGTTTCCATGGAAAAGTAAATAAAATATTTTAGAGACGGAGTAATGATTATATGTCAAAATAATGAAATTGGGCACAGAAATGGCACATTCAGATAAACGCAAGCAAGAGCCAAGGAAAAATATTCACTCTTCGAAGAACACTTGACCCACCCACACTTTCCTATCAAAACCATAACATAATATGGATTCCCGCGAACGCCACGGCAAAATACCTTGGAGTATTACTCGACAGACGACTCACATGAAGACCCAATATCATGCATAGAATAGCACTAGCCACTAAACGAACACATCAGTTATATCCCCTACTCAAAAAATCATCCCCACTCCGATTATACACATCCATTCGTCTTTACCAAACAATGATACGACCTGTATTAAGTTATGCATCTCCTGTCTGGGCCGCAGCATCCAAAACAAATATTCAGAAAATCCAAATATTCCAAACTAAATTCCTAAGAATAATCACAAAAGCACCCTTGTTCGTCCCAAACTCTCAAATCCATCAAGAACTCGGTATCACACCTATCACTGTACATTTTTCCCTTCTATCCGCAAAATTCTATAATAAAATTTCTCGAATACCTTCAGCTACCCATTTCAAAGTTGGCAAACAGAATCTTCATCGTAAACGATTGAAAAGGAAATTACCCAGATAATTTTTTGACCCTTCTTAAGCAGACTGGAAGCAATTAGCCTTTCCATATAATATAAGGTGCTTCTGAAAATGTAATAATCACGATAAAAGAAAATAACTTGCAAACTTGCTGTATAAAATAAAATCAACTACTGTACCAGTCGTTCACGGCTGCTGAGGGCCTCAGGTCAAGCAAGAATAAAAAAAATTTAAAAAAATAATGAAATTAGCAACGCTCATAAAATCAATAAAAATTATTTTAAATGTATTAAATTTACATTCCCGATTATGTTGTAACATACTTTACAATTCTGTATGTAGTACATGGCTAAATGAAAATCTTTCTTACTTACACGACCTACTTCAAAAACTTTATCTACAGCAACAGTTATATTACAATTATTAAAGTTTAGTTAATATTTTTTAAATATTCTCGAAAATGTCTTCAGTTGCCCCCGTCTGCCGACTCTGCAAGCCTCCTCTCAAAATCTCAAGATTATTGCACAAAACGAACACATTTTCTATGTTCAGAGTCATCATTTCCTTTACAGGATTTCACGAATTAGGAACAATTTTCAACTTTACTCATTTCGACAAACATTCGTTTCTGAAACAACTCTATCACAGTCTTTACCAATTGTACTAAACAAACACCCGTTTTCTTTCTTTTGTTAATGTGATTAACAATTGTTTTTATTTTTATATATAGAAACGTGTTTTTGGTTTAAAACTATTATTTTCTTATTACACGAAATTTGGCGTCATATTATTTGGGTTTGAATACTTTCGACTATGAATTGGAATTCTGTGTTATTATTACACTTGTTAATGTTATGAATACAAGGATGTTAATAATTCACTACATCTTGTATTCACAACAAGCCAGAAAGTAAAATAGCTTTCATTAATTTTAATTTTATTTCAGTTTATTCATCTCTTTAACATATCATTTCTTGGGAACATGGTGATGCGACAACTCAAGCTTTGAAATACGAAGCAGACACTTCACGTCAGCATACCTTTACGTGTACCGTCTCTTCCTTCCCTTCCCTCCTGCACTCACGTCAAGGATGACGCAGCAGCCCACATCGAACGAAAGGGAGAGGCGAAATCGGATTTGAAATTTACGGAAGAACCCGTAGGATTGCCTTTCCTGCCTCGGAAAATGTTCAAAGAGAAGAGAGAAGTGTGGAGCTGGCATTTTCATTCAAACGTTTCGACGTTTTGTAGAACTCTCTCATCGTGTTTAATGACCGTTTCCAACAGATACTAGATATTTTTATACCGTTCTCCAAAGTTAAAGAAATAAGTTTTCCCATTTTTAAGAAATAATTTTGAATATTACATTTCTAATAAAAAGTAAAATCACTTTTCATGGGACAAAACACTAAGGTCACAACAGGAAACGGACAGAAAAGCTTTTTGTGGAGCATTTAAGCAGATTAAAAACGTGCTAATTGAAGAATGCTTCCCTTATTTAATTTTTCGGGAGCTTGAGTCCGAACTTAACGTTTCCGAAATGTGCTGCAGCGGTAGGAAATGCAAAATGTTTTAGTCTACTTAGTATGCATATTTAAATATACTGTAACTTTTCCAACCGCACTCTAAACGCCTTTCTTTCGTAACTACTTAATTGATACGAATGCGTCCATTCATTCTCATTATCATACGGAATTTATAGTCGGAAAACTGCCGGAATTTCTCGTATAATGTAAACAAGGCCCAGTTTGGGTAATTGTGATATAAAGTTCGCTTGGCAACGCAGAAGAAAGTTTAAATTAATGAGCCACAGGCAAGGAAACAGGAGAAACATTAATCTAACAATTAACATATATTAGGAAACACTTGCTCAAGAACTTCAATCTCCAGATGCTCTGTTTGCATCAGCTGCCACAGAGAGATCTAACGCTAAAGTTTCCAAACGTCTGAAAACCATAGGTAGAAAATATTGATTTTTGTCGCTTGATTTTAAATTAATAGTACCACAACAATGTAAGAACCATCATCCACAAAATATTTCTTTTAAAGAATAGTGGATAATCGTGACATTTCTTTTGAACAAATCGTTGTCTTTAAGAACAATTCTAGTAATGAAAACTAAAATTTATCTTCTTTATATTTAACACCACTGATAACATCGTCCCAGTCCATCCTTTCATTCAAACTACGTGGGAAATAAAGCAATTAAAACTCACCGTTTCTGATTAGAAACTCTAAATTGTACCGAAAAAGAACAAATAGCTTTCAGAATGACGCACACAACCCTCGGTTTTAAATTTATAACCAGACACAATTAGAGCCACTAGCGATCGGTTAGCCCGGTCGGTATATCTAGGGACTTTTTTATTATTTCCACTCTTTTATTTCTAGCGGGTTTACAAGACCCCTGGGAGTCTCTGTGCGCCACATGACAAATGGGGAAGAATCGTGCACCTAATGGGGAACTCGCGTCCCAATGTCGTATGGCAGGGCTGTGGGGAGAAGTGGTGCACAAGTAACAGAAGTTGGTGTGCCAGTACCAGAAAGCGGTAACAAATACGAACGTAGAAGCTTCTCTGAAATAGTGTCACACACATAGGAAAATCATTCAAATACTCAGTATGAGAAATATTTGACGTGAATACAGACTTGAAATATTAGAATTGTGAGACCTTTCCAGAAGGTAGTATTTTAAATACGTTAACTGAACATTTGTTTCCCTTTCCCTCTGTTATCTACGTGACGGAGTGGCTATTATTTTCGTACTGTTGTCCCCAGAAACATTTTTTTCCTATTTAGCGATGTAGTAGGATGTGACAATCTACGTAGTTTATAAAAGGTAACTGATAGTTAAATCAGATGTTAAAAAAGACTTTTACATAAGTAGCAGTAGTTGGAAATTCTTGTCATAATGCAGCATTGATAATATTTGCATTGCAGTATTTTATAAAATTGTGCAACATTTTCCTTCTCCCTTTTCATACACCGATGCTATAATTCGAATTATTTTTTCTTTTTATTAGCATACATTTTTAACGCAATTAATGGAGAAATTATTGAGAAAACGTAGCCGTAGAAGAATCTGTCAGAAGCTAATAACAACTAGTACTGAATACATTTTGTCACAAACATTGTGTGTAACGTTTTGTCAGGTATAACGTGGATAACATTCACATTTGTACACACTAATTCAAATGTATCTTTGTGAACTGCATTTCTATTGACACTGATTTTACTCTTGTATTGTAACCTGTTTTCTTAGAAATATGTGACCTGGTCTCAACGCTTACATTTATTAAAGCAAAAAAAGTGTTCGGATTTATTCCTATCATGGAAAGCGTGGCTGATGGAGAGAAGAAATTTTCGCATATTTTAATGACAAAAGCATTCTACGCCACTTAGTACAGGTTTGAATTACTTCTTCCTTCCTGTTTATTTTATAAATAGTTGTTTTCTTTGCGTGTAAATTCAGACTCATCTATAATCTATATACCTATAATTCCAGAAGGATTATAAAAGATAAGTATTTTCGTTATGATATCAAAAATAAATGCTCTTATTGTCTTTTAGAAAATGTTATGTTCCAAACGATTGATGTTGTTACAACGTCAACTGATAAGTCTTTAATAAAAAACGTTCTACAGGTTAAATAGTTTAATATCTAAAATATTTAAGGGAAGTAACAAAGCCCTATACCAGTATATTAATTTATTCGAGTTTGTGCCCCATTTTCTCAAACTATTCAACATAGGAATTTTACCAGATGCTCTATTTTTGTCTTTACATCTACTGAACTACACTTATACGATTTGTGTCGTCTGATTTTTTATAAAATTAATTTTGTTAGTAAGACTTTTTAAACATTTTTTCATACTAAATATTTTTTATTTAAAAAAGTATGAACTTAAATGTGTATATATATATATATATATATATATATATATATATATATATATATATATATATACACATATATATAATAGTTCAGTAGTTGCCTTTTTACTGTGAAAATATTCTCCGAAAATGTTAACAATGTAGCTTAAATAGTTTTTGAAATTTTGGGGCAAATGTAGCAAAACAGGTAGTTTTGCAGAAAAGGAATTTAAACAGAATCTCACATGATGAATTAGTATAATCCTGAGCCATACTAAGGATCATCTTTGTTTTTGTCATTTTCTTCCAAATTTCGCTTTCTTCTCAGTAATCTTGCCTCCTGTGACGAGAAATCTGACGCTCGCTGAGCATTCTGAATTCTTCTGTTATCCATATTTTGCAAATCTTTCACTCTATTGACTCCTGGTACAGTATCTATTTGTTGCAGTATTTTAATTCTTCCAGAATTTCCATCACTAATTGATATTGATGCATCACAGAATCCCAATTTCAATATTTTAATTCCCACAGATACATTTTTAGGAGCCCTGTTTAAATTAAGGGACTCGTTATAATAAAAACTCTAGAAAGAATCCCAGTGTCGCCCAAACTGATCTGGCAATGCATCCAACATCAATATTGGAATGTCCTAAACACGCGTTTAGGACATTCCAATCATACCCTTCTAAATTGGTTAGTTTTTGAGTTATGACATTTTGAATGAACAGCTATAAACATGGAGGGCAATGTGATAGCTGCAGACCTAACAATAATGGCATAAAAATACACTAACAATGTGATTTCTACTATGCAAGATATATCATTTCATTTTTAATGAGGCTAAAAAATAAAAATGTTAACGTTTTCAGATTTTTGCTTTGTTACTTCCCTTAAAGTTATATTTCTAATGATCTTGTATTATCCTTCCAAAAGCGTACTTTATTGCGGGAATTTTTACCAAATGTTCCAAAATTTGAATTTCAAAATTATTACTGTCCGAAGTAATTGTTATTGTTTTTGAAGAGATAATAACATATTATGCAAATCAAATCCCCGTGTGTCAACTTTTGAAGGTGATTAACTACATATAACTTTTGAGCCCTAGAAAATGTAAGAAAAACTTCAAAAAGAAAAGTTTCCAAAAGTTCAACAACTTTCATACATAAAAAAAGTGTACATGTATTCGATCGTGTCATGCATCTGGCACAGAAGATACAGATGCAGTTATTTCAAATTCGCCGTGACTTCGTGATGATATAAACTCTATTATTTCAAACTTTAGCGAATAATATTGATATTCATTGAATAACTGCATTCAATAGCACTGTTCCATAACGCACGAGCACGAGTAATCCGAATTGCATATTCATCCTGAGTTCTGGGATCCTGTCCTCAAATAATATTCATTTAGCTCTAACAGGCCAGATAATTCTTAACCCTAGCAATAAACGACTATAAATAGAAACGTCTATCTCTAAAGGCGGATGTCGAGTCATCTCGTCTCGTATAATAATATAAAAAACATTGTGTATTTCTTATCAAGAGATAATATATTTACTGAACACCTATGAATACAAATTCTTTAAAGGAATCCATTTTTAATCTCAATGTGATACATTACGTTCTCCTCCACGTGGGTCCTTCTATTTGCCATTCATTTAACCTTTCTGACATCTTCAAGGAATAAAATACTGAACAATAGACACACTCTTATCGCAACGTTTGTTCAGGGGCGTTTACGAAAAAGAATGAATGTTGACAACGTTGCCAATGGAAAAAAACAAAATTTCTCTACGTAGATGAAAGGAGAAACATTAAACAACTACTAAACGCACTATGGAAAAAACTACGTCTGATACGAAGGGAGGATTTAACAAACCTGCACTAGAAAAAAGCAAATATAAAACAAGTGATACATCCTTTGTCATGCTTGTGGAAAGCGAAGAGTATTACCTCAACAATTACATTAATTCTCATTAGCGTAGAGCACATGAATCAAGTGAATTGATGGATCGTAGGCTTCCGCGACCGAAGTCATTGTATTCTTGGCGTCCGGGGTGAGCAAGATGGCCGAAACGTCAGCTCCATCGACTGAAACGCGGTTCATCCCAGAAGCCAAGAATACAAGTGAACTGAAATTAATCTGAAGGTAGTGGGATACTTGAGTCCCCGTCCCTTCATATTTATAGGGCTAATGTGACACGCAGTAATCCAGATTCGTACGTTGAAGATCTGGGCTCCAAACCTAGTTTGTGTGGACTTTTGCGGATGAAGTAAGACTTTATGTTTAATGCAAATATATGTGCTTATCACGGGATTCCAGGTAAGATCTAAAGAATAAGTTTTTGCAAAACATAATTATGAACGAATAATTATTACTAGTTTTTAGGCAATCATGTTAATATTTATAGTACAATAAGTATAATTAGAAACTGTTATCCTTCCCATACTTGGCATCAATCATCCTAACCGAGAAGTCGCTTTGCATTGCACAGATATGTTTACTTCACCAGTTCAGACATGACGGACAAGGGAGACCAATTTTTTGGCAAAACTCCTTTATCCTTTTACAAAATCAATTCAATTGTTTATAATTTAAAATATCGATATTCTCCTTTACACGCCACGTCTTCAATATAAACAAGTATGAATATAAGCTTGTTGGTTTGACACTAGCTGATTAATGGAACAACAACATATTTAGCATGAATAAATGTGCTGTGAATATAAAAAAATATAAATGTCAGTTGTATTTACCAGCTCTGAAAAGTACACCAGCAAAGCATCTGAGTCTGAACTGAATCGTCTTTCTCCTTTCCATCATTAACACACGTTGCTCTCCCATGCATGCCCTTATTTTCGTGCGAAGTAATGTTTTCATGGCTTTGTCAGCTTCTTATAACATTTCATCCGGAATATGTTAAATATTTTCCATTTTCAAACGTTTCTTATTTCTTTATTTCAAACGTTATTCCAATGTCTCGTAGTCAATATCAGTGATCCTAAATATACACTGCAAAGCCTACTAAAATAGATTTTGTTCAGAACCAATATGACGTCATCAAATAGATGCCTCAAATGATAAAGATATGCTTGAATTTCTCAAAATTAAAATTATTCTTAAATGGAAACGAAAAAATATTGAACGTAACACGTGTATAAAGGGGTGTAACTGCACTCGTGGTAAATAAGAAAACTCGCTCCTATCGTCGCTCGTTTTCTTGAACATTATACCACTCTTTAATCACTCGTTTCGTTAATTACTATAATTGTGCAAAGCATACTTCACAACTACATAATCCAATGAATAATTAATTAGAAAATGTTTAATTTCAATTCAAAATATCGCAATCAAACTGCCTCCGGATTCGTGCATCCTCTCCGGGCGCGCGAACGGTTAAGCGACGCTGCTGATGCAACGCTCGCGAATCAGTCATCAAGCAGCAACCATGCCGTGCAGCCAAGCTGCTGTTCGTCTCGCCAATTTTATTTGTTCTAACGTTGTGTTACAATCTCTAAGCGTATACGCACACAAGCCTATCTCAGTGCGTTAATATGTGCAATGTGTTACTGCAGCTCAAACAGTGCATGTTAATGTATCAAATATGAACATGTTATGTGACAAAACCACGCCACGCCACCACATAATGTATTATGGCAAGTACTTATTGCAATGCTTCGTCAGCTCCTTTGCTGCATTATATGGCAATATTTAAGTGCATATGTGTGCAGAACTAATTTCAATCTAGACATTGTTTAAATGTGGTTTACTGACTCGAACAGTTGTAACTTAATTAACTATATACTAGTTGCGCAACACGCACTCATGCCCAACAAATGCCAATCGCAATCTTATGTCGTGCAGTCGCTTACTACTTTGTTTATTATATCACGTGTGCAATACTGGTCAACTTACAATATCTCCTTGTGATTTCTGAACAGCGAACAAGTACTGCCAACTACACGCCATTCACTTGTGTTACAAGGTGTTCATTGTTCAGTTCCGTGAGAGTGGCAACACTGCCAACCTGCGTTGTGTGCGATGTCTATGGAGCAATCGTGAACCCGGCTGCTGTGAATCTTCATGTATCATTGCTTGCCGCAACATCATCCACGGTGTTGTATACATCGACATGCCGACGTAACAAATTTTATTTTTTGAATTGTTCTTTCACTTACAGGTTCCATCCTAATAATTTCTTAATGCAATCATGCAACAATTGACGTGATCATCAGTCACTATAGTGGTTCACGCTCCTTATGTTAATGTATCTGTATTAATTGTGCCACAATCTTTAGATTGTTTCTTGTAACTTTTTCAATGATTTAATTATTTTATTATTAATTTAATAATTTAATAATTTATTAATTAAAGTATAATTATATTATAATTATAATAAATTAATTATAATTATAATATAATTACAAATATTATTTAAATAATTTATTAATTAATTTAATATTGTATTATTAATTTATTATTAATTTCGCATATGTTTGCCTACGTCTAAGTGATGAAGACAGAACCTGAATAATCAATTTTCAGGAAAACGCGAGACCAATAGCTCGCCCAATCTATTGGTGGTCCTTCGTGAAGGTAAGTGAGCTACAAAAGGACAACGGAGTGGTTGAAATGCAAATGGATCAAGCCGTAACTAATTCTCAGTTCACTGCTACATACCACCTCCGCCACTACTTGTAAAATTTATTAGTATTAAAAAATGTTTTGAATGAATAACAATGCAAGTTACAATACATTTCATTGTATCATAACTTTGCGAGGCATACTGTGGACTTTGATCTTCAGGCAGTCAGCATATTGAACTGTAACATATTCAAGAGAAACTTGATTTTTCCTTTAAACATAATTTTTGTAATGCTAGAGATCTGATAGTTAATTTACGGAATGCCAGTACTAAAACAGTAGTACTTAAAACACAAGCGCAGTCGTCAATCTTATAGAATACTATTCCATCTTCACTGTTCGTCGAGCCACGGAACATAAAAAACCGTATAAGTTCTCTGGCATACTTAAGCCTACACGGCTGTACTCGCACTCGCACCCATATAAAATCATGCGGAAGGGAGCCCACGCACCCATCCACCGTTCTTTCACACACACACACACACACACACACACACGCCACAGAGTCCGGTCTTGGAGCAGGCATTTGCAGAGCCACTGGAGAGGTTCCTTTGAAAAGGGCAGCAGATCGCTGGTCAGAGGGTCAACCACCGCCGGTGGAATCCGGCACTGCTCTTCAAAAACGGAGCCCACGCAGCGCACCAGCCCTGCGAGGGTGCGGCTGTGCACAAGCCACCGCCGCGACTGCCGCCCTCGCCGCCACAGCCATCGCCACCACCACCACCGCCACCGCTACCGCTTCCTCCGTCGCCGCCGCCACTGCCACTGTTGCCACTACCGTCACCTCTGCCGTGACTCCCGCCATCACCATCTCTGCAATCTCCGCCATCGCAATCTCTGCCACCGCCATCTCCGTCACCGCCACCATCGCCAGCGCAGTCACCGCCGCCTTCACCTCCGCCCCCGCCGACGCCTCCGTCGCTGTGGCGTACACCACACGGCTGCGATGTGTCGCCTCCGCAGCCACCACCGCTCCGCCTCCTCGGCCGCTTAAAGCGGATGTGCCCGCACACCATATAATGAGGCTGCCTCTGGGAGAGCCGCAACCCCGATACGACGGCTGCGGTGTTGGTGGGCTCACGGAGTTAACAGAAATGGAGATCTGAAAGGTTGTAACAGAAACAGAATGAAGGCGTATGAAGATTGGACAGAATCACAAAAGATGTGTGAAAGAGGCGGAGAAGGAATGGGAAAATATATCGATATGATTGAGGAATAAATAAGGTGAAAGTGTTAAAAAACAATTAAAGATAAGAGAGATTACAACCAGTAATGATCGTAAAAACAATTTTTGAAGGATGGAACAGATAGAAAATTCTCCTAAGAAAAAAACCGCCTTTGGCATACGACGCATTTAACGAGACAAACGGTTCAGGCATGAGGCCAGAAAACACTTAGGAGAGTTGGCGATAGTAACAAGGAAGAGATAGAAGAAATGTGTGATGAAGTTTGCTGATTATTTGAAAGATGAGAAGAAATAAGAAAATGTGCAAAAGTAATTATCAAGAATACACTGGATTAATAAAACAAAAGCAATCGTTACTTCCACCTACATACTTTAAATGTTGACTTTTTCTATATTTTATTACTCAATATTGTTCATATATATTTTTCCCCATTTTATTTTTTTATTTCCTAACTTGTCTACTAGCTAGTTACTAACTCGTCTGCTAACCTAATAGCCCTGCCAATAACTTCCTATTTTCCTATTTTCACCACGCGTTCTACATGTATTTTTCTTTTTCTGCCTGAACAGTTTGTTACGTTAAATCTATCGCATGCGCATGGTTTCTTTTTTTTAACATTAAATTATTTTTTTAGAAAATTAAAGAAACAAGTAAGAATATACCAAATCAAAATAATGGAGGTGAAAATAATTTATCAAAATAAGTAAAAAGGAAAAAAAGAAAAATAATTAAAATAAAATGAAAGAAAAATAATAAGTTAAGCAACAAACACAACTGACGGTCGCCTTCAGAAGGCGCAGCTGACAAAACACGAAAGATGGTAAACATCTTCCGAGAAATGACGGAAAAAAGTGCCTCCGCCTTGACAGCGGAGATGTTGAAATCGTAACGACAAAGTGTCACACGAGGAAGAAGACCGTCGCGCCGGGGCGGCGCAGCGGTGCGCGCCGGGAGACAGCGTGGAGCGGCGCGGCGCGGCGCGGCGCGGCGCAGGGCCCAAGTGGAACGAGCAGGGCGGGGGCCGCAGTAGGCGCTCGCGCCGCCCACTAAAACCAGGCATCAAGCCAGATACGGCAGCGGGCATTGTAGCGCACGGCGGCGCGCTTTACGGCTCGATAACATTAGCGCGCGTGTTTTGCGCACGCTGATACGTCCTAAACTTTATGCCTACACGACCCCGAATACCTGGCGCTCACGATACTGCCTGGCGGTTGTTAACGAACTGGGATTCTACTATTTCTTGGGTGAGATGGTGAATGCGCAAAAATGTATTTACTCACTGGCGGGTGGAGTTTAATTTTGAATTTTATATGGCATTGACACAAAATTAAGTCTCATGGACGTGTTACAGGAATTTTCAAGTAGTGTTCATTTTAAGGAGCGAAACGTTAAATTCAAAATGATATAATATGATAAAAACTAAATACAGAATAAAATCATTTGTATGTAATAATGATGGTATTCTCATTTCCTGGAAAGAAAATAATTGTGCCCTATCTGTCTGAAGAAATTAATTTATAACTCATAAAATCTAAACATTTGTAAAAACAATGAATTTATAATAAGCGCCATCTAGTTCATGGTTCATTCTATGACTGCTGTAAATTATATTGTGAGCTAGGAAATAATCAACCAAACCACAACAATAATAAGTGCAATAATTATTATAAAATCCCCAAGTTAACTTTTGGGAAACACTTTACTCATCTTCAATGGGTCTTTAACATGGAGAAGGAAAATGAGAAAATATCACAAAGAAGGTAAGATAAAAGAAATATGATAAAAATACGAAATAAAAATGACTAAAAAAATCATCTTCATCATCCTAAGGGCCAAAACGTGCCTTGTTGCTGCTTCCATGACATTCTGTCTTCCACTGCCCTTTTCATCTCCGAGTAATTTCTGAAATGTAGTTTGGTTTGTAGTTGTTCTAAAATTTTTATTGTAGGTCTCACTCTTCCTCTTTTTCCATATTGTACAGTCTAAAATTGTGTTTAAGAATTGATTATTTCTAAAAATATGTCCAAAAAGTTTGTATTCCTGTTCCAAATTCTTTTTGTATTCTCTTTCTCTTTCTCTAAAATTATGTTATTTGAAATTTTTTCAGTACAAGAAATTTTCAGTAGTTTTTGCCACAACACAGACTACAATGGCCAACAATTACAGAATTAACAAAATGTTATTCTCCTGATCCAATATTAAACAACAGCCTACATCAATTTTCAACAATAAAATCTGATCCAACTTTTAATGCAGAAATTAAATTTTCTTAAATCTCTTTTCCACATTTTATGTGGTCCCTTCACAAAATCTGAATATTCACACACCTTTAGGAAGTGATTCTATTTCAAACAAAATTATTAAAGAACTTAATTTATAAATTACTAAGTTATTTCTTTGCAATTCTTTCTCTTCACACAAATTTATTTTAAAAATAATTATATACCTAACAAATTTCCAATTTTATTTCAATCATTTTTTCATATCTAAATGATAATTATCAATAATTATCATCATTGAATTCTGGTATCTCCAGAAAAATACACACACATCGTCATAAAAAAACTGCAACCTGAAGGCCCTACTGATCCGCTGCAAACTCGGATATTTTGCCCACCATTCGCTAAGTCAATGATTTCGTTTTCACGTTCGGTCGCGCACTAGGGGGTAGGTGGTAGGTGTGTGACATCGCGCCCACCAGTCTAGATAAGAGTGCTTCAAACGGTCGCACCGGCACATTGCAACATCGTAGCGTCGCCAGGGCGTCATTTGCTTGTACACAATCCTCGGCGACGCTTTCGGCAGCCGGTTTCCAGTTAGACGCATTCCAGAGGGGCTGCATCGTGGGTGTGCGGGAGGTTGGTTGGTCCTGTCACCGTATTTCGCACCACACCGTCGTACAGACACCACCATCGCCCGCTGTTGGCGGCAATAGATTGAGGAAGGCATGCACACACGAAATGTAGGATCTGGACGTCCACCACGCACCATGAGGAGGAAGAATCGACGGATTGTCCGCCACGCGCGAACAGATCCAAAGGCAATGATTGGTGCTATTCAGCGGGCTGTGTAGCCTGCACTGTCACATCCTTTAAGTAGCTGTACCATTGGCAGGCGATTGCACAACGCAGGGCTCGCAGCACGCCGACCGTTACGCCTGCCACTCACACCCCAGCAACGTCGCTACTGACTCGCCTGGTGCCGGTAATGACACCAGGACCTGGACGTGGACCTGGGGCCATGCAGATTGGCAGCGGGTCATCTTCAGCGACGAGTCCCGCTTCTGCCTTGATGGCGACGATCACAGGATCCGTATCTGGAGGCGCAGTGGGGAGCGCCGCGACGAGTGGTTATGGTATCCCATAACCATCCCAACGTCCGGCCAGTCTGATGGGATGGTGTGGGGCGTGATATCTCATGATCCCCGTTCACTGTTCGTGTTAATTGATGGTACCGTGACAGCCACACAGTACATTCAGGAGATCCTGCAACCAGTGGCTCTGCCGTTTGTGAACGCCCACGCCCATGCCCTATTTCAGCAGAATAACGCGCGTCCATATACCTTGCAGCCGTGGATACTCTACCATGGCCAGCAGCATTGCAAGACCTGTCCCCGATCGAGAACGTTTGGGGTGCTATGGAGCGTGCGATCAGGATCCCTTCCCTACACACCAATCTGCAAGAAATGCGCGCTCAGGTGTAAGCTGTATGAGATGGTCTAGCAAGACATCATTCGAGAACTGTACAACTCCATGCTGCAATGTCTGAACGCGTGTGTTTGCTAAAATGGCGGCCCCACGCCATACTAACATGTACCGTCTGTGGCCGTGTAACGCAATAAATGTTGATCCTACAAATCTGAAAGTGTAATCATTTTTATACGTGTACCCTCTACCTTCCTTCCAACAATGGTTGCAATCCTCCTTGTCCTTCTGTGTGCAGCTTTTTTTTTTACGACGATGAGTGTATATACAAAGCATTCAACTTCCTGGAAAATTATGTATAGTTGAACAAGAAGTAAACTCAGATAAAAAAGAAACAAATATCGTTTAATTGTCACCAAATATCGTAGCACATCGGTCATAAACATTAAATATTACTTATTCCATGTCAAAAAATCTAATGAAATACTTACTAATTCCACTTAGAAACTGAGTTTCATTCAAAGAAAACATCTAAATAAAATATTGTAAGTTCAGAAGGCCATAATTGCATATTTGAAAATGTAGTAATATATGTTTCACTCGCATGTTGATTCATTAAAAGCATATTCACTTAATTCACTAAGCAACCGTATTTCATTTGAACAGAAAAACTAAAGCACTGACAGGAACGGCTCACAATAATGAGTAATTTTGAAATAAATTAATTGTAAATTAAATTAACTTGTACCCTTAATTAATTTTTCCTTGTTAATTTGAGGCAGCACTTTTTAATTTTTGGGCACATCCGCAATATTAAAGTACATGCAATAATATAAAGCTTAATACGTACATATTTGTCACACGTGTATCACAATCACAGTAAACCTTATTGCTTATTCACTTATTTCACTTTTCAACCGTTCTTGAAACAAACAAGCAAACAAAATAAAGTTCTGTCAGGAACGACTGATTTAAAAAGGAGATAATTTTTTAATTAAATAAAATTCTTAAATTCCCAATTCAGTAATTTCCAGCACTCACATTCTACAAATCACAGTGGGGACCAACATTTACTCTTAATTTGATTGTGGGTGGCTGCTACAAGGTGTCAGGTCTTTAAGGTTAAGTTTCTGCAATGCCAACAATTCTGCATAACCATCTCCCATTGAATTTTCCACATTTATAGAGTGACATGGTAACATAATTTTGTAATTCCTTTTTTTCATTTGTTATGAAAAAATAGCCAGCGTTTTATAATGTCTCTGTAATATAGTAAGAAAAAAGAACTATGACAACAGACATGTTATCATGGTCTAATTCTTATGACATGCAATAAAAACTCAATAACAGTGTGACATTAATAGCTTACCCCTCACAATTTTTGCTACTTTCGCTACGACGCTTCTCTCGGGAAGTTTTATTTCTTTTCCAGAAGTTTTTCCTTTCAGAAGAATTTTACTCTCTCGTTAAGATCCACATTTTCTACTTAACTGGAGAGTTGTTTCTTGTATTACAAGATACTGATGATAATGCCACGCACAATATACAATATAAGTTCCTCTAGGAAACAAATCGGGCATTGGAAACGCAATGTAATAGCTTTTAAATGTGAAATGCGGGATCGAGCTCGCTCGTGTAGGCACTCAACGCAGTTTTTTTGCCGCTAGACGAGAAATTGTCACGAAGTTAAATTGTACGCACGCATGTCAGTCGCCAGCCAAGGAAAAGTCCCTGACTGCAATATGTCCATTACGTGAGGTGTTGAAGTTGGGGTTGGCACTAATTCCTCCAACTTATATTGTAATCAAAAGTCCCTATGCGAATGTGATAAGTACGGCGGAAGATTTCCGGGAGATTGGTATTTTTTTATGTTTCAGGTCATATCTTAGGTGAAATAAATCTTGTATTCATTACGTAACTTTGTATTTCAGCAGACCTGATGATGTAGTCAGCAATAGCCCCTCGAAACTTTCTCAATCACAGACAATGAATTACACTCTATATTAGAGTTTTTAATTGACTTTTGATTCATTTGAATCTATGCGGACAAATTTCCGATTATATATAACGGCAGTCGAAAATAATGTGGCCATATTGGAACAGACTTGTTTAGCTGGTTAGCTTGTTTTATATGTAAATATATTGTCGGTTATCTAACAATGGACCTCAAAAACTATACAAAATTGTTTGTGTCAGTTAAATGTCAACAATATTAGTTTGACAAACTGAGTATTTCTACTAATTATCTTATTTCTTATTCTTTTATAACAATGTAAAGTAATTTGTCATGCATCATTGAAGCATCATAAATGTTAAAGAATACAAAGCCACACAGAAGACTGAATGACACAATGATTCGGGCTGGAACATAGTATTTTAAGGCATGGTGACGACATAGCGGATGAAACCTAAGAATTATGGTTTCAAATGATGGATATTGACGGTTGCCTACTTATTCTCACATGTATTCTATGATAATGATTTCACTAAGCGCTGACTGACAGCCTAGGAGTCAGCCCGTACCTGCTCTGATTTCCAATGTCGTCGAAGGCACTAACAGTCTTCATTAGATTTAATTTAATTTTGTTAAAAATTCTGTAATTAAGTATGGGACTTAGGGGGCATAATACTTTAGTTGTACATCCACAAATCTATCTTGGCACACAATACAAATAATCCATTTACTGTATTATATACTTTCACCGCACTAGCCTTCAAACCACTCTACTTCATCTCGTTCCATTACACAATTCACGTTTCATTTTATTTCACAACAAACTTCTACAAATAAATATTATTAATAACGTCAGTAATGCAATAAATAAAAATAATAGAAATAACTGTAATTAACAATAATATAATTCATCCACAGCTAAGAAAATAAATTACTTAAAAATTTAATGAAGCTCCGAGGAAAAGGTTCAAATATTGTCGCATTGAATCTTTATTCGCTTATAGTTCGGTTCATGGATGAAAATTTCCTAACGTCCGCTGATATGTAAAGTTGCGGAAAATTGGTTTCTAAATTTTAACGGAAGTACACGGTCAGGGATGCCTTGATAAACTCCCCTTCCACTGTCTGGGATCTCCTGATTCCCTAAAAAAGTGTTTTTGCAAAATGTCCGTCCTTTCAACTGTTCGTCTGTCTCTGAACAACACTGGCGTTAATCTATTCGGAGGATTTTTTCGAAAATGAATATTCCCCTGTCGATTTGGATCACCTCAAAGCCTTGCGATTTTGAAAGGAATTCTTTGAATGATGGAGGAACTTTACATAAATGTCCTGGGACATTTTAAAAATGTCTCGATCACGGTCCCAATTTCTTGCTTTCATTTTTTTTCTAACAAAACAGCGAAATACACAGCTTAGGTCCAATTTTCACTGTTAACTCTGATTTCGAAAATTGCCAACGTTTTTAAACCCATTCGGACACCTAAATTATTGAAGACACAGATTTTTCTTCAATTAAAATGTATTCTTCACATTTTTCCTAAATAGATTTTGAAAATACTAGTAGTTTTTGTGTAATTTTGAGTGAAACAAGGACAAAGTTAAAATCAGTATTGTCTCAAAAAGTGACTCCTAATTTTATCAATGAACTTTTAAAGATAGTGCTGAATACATTAAGTAGCATGATATTAACGCCATTTGATGCATTCTTTTGATTTTAAAAAATACACAAATAAGCTTTTTTAAATATCTCTCACGTCATTAATATTTACGTTTTGAATTTTCTTAATGTATTGACGAATTTGGAAGTACAAATCCTGCAAGTTTTTTATGGAGTTCTTCGAAGACTCAGAATTTTTCAATGATAATGAGTTCAAAATTGCTCATTTTCAAAAACGATTAAACTACATTTTCTTAGAATCGGCTGCAAGGTTTTCAATGAGCTTTTGTATATAGAACCAAGTTTTGCTCTTCTATAATATTCTTAAAGTCGTGATTAAATTGTAGTATAAGGGCAACGACAAATTGTGAATAAAATAAAGTTGTGAAAAAAGATGTTTTTTGGGTGCCGATCGATAGCAGCTGGGAACAGGATAAAACTGAACATTTAGAGCAGAGTAAAGTGATTAGGAGGTTAACTATTATGAGAAAGGTTGTACCTTTCTGTTCCTCCATAGTTTTTTGGTTCACGGGAGTTGCCAGTTTATTCACCTTCTTGCCCACCTTTCATTATTCATTTGGAAAACGTGACCATTTCACATTGTTTGTTTGGTCACATATTCTAAAAGTATTCTACTTCCGTGTATACACTAAGGTTTTCATATTCTAATAGGTCCACTGTGATACTTTGCCAGTATTTCGTCCAGTACTACGAAAGTGCTTTCGAAACTATGATTTAATATCAACTTTTTCTTAGTTAAATAAAATAAGACTTAAAAGAATGTTTAAACAAATATTCTAAAGAATAATTATAAATTATTACTTCTAGAAAGGAAAATGGACTCTCCAAAAGAGACCAAATCCGAGTAAAGGAAGATGATTTTTCGTACTGTGTCGTCTAAAAAACTGTACGTAGTAACAATATAAGGTCTATGACTGATGATAGAAAAATTGTTTACATTAATTTATTAATAAGTATTTTTATTGTATTTAATTCAACCAAGCATATGCGTAAACACATTCCTTTTCATTTTTTTAAGTATCGATGTCTGTTGTGAAATAATAACACCGCATCTTTTTTTAAATATTGAAAATGCGCTTCCTTGAAAATTCCCTTAAATAGCTCTACTTGCTAATTGTATTAAGCACGTAGCTACGGACAGACAAATATTGTAAATCTCCTTAAACGTTAGCTCTGCTTTTTTCCAGAAATTAGGAATCCCGAACGTGTCGCTCACTTGTTAAATTGATCAAAATTTTCAAATGTAGAACACATTTTTAAAAGTGTTATAATGTTTTTCAATCTCAGCCCATGAACACCTCATGCATAAGTACACACGTGAATACTTCTTATATTAGAATATCGAGAGTACATATCTCGCTCGGAGTGCAAAAAGCTCCATTAAGGAAAAAGACTGAATATGGGTTTCCTCGAAAGAACATTGGAAAGTTTTAGGGCGCAGACGCATCACACAGTTTAAGTTCTACCCGAAATTCCGCGGTGAGGTAATGAAACGGGAATAAATCACCAGAAGAAGCGAGAGAAACTATTAAACCCTTCGCGACGGCAACTATCCTCGCCTAAATCGTTTCTCTTCATTTACTTGACGGCAAGTAAGAAAAGAACCTTGCCTTTACATTGTAAAGACGGGCTAATGCGCCAAACGTGCCAACATTAAGCAACTCCATCATTTAAAAATGATCAATTATGCATGATAAAGTTCAGGAGTTTTTTGGAGATTTTTTTGCGCAGAGGAAAATGAAATACAGCTCGTTCCCCGTCGTGTTTGCAGCTCAACGGAACGAGGATTTTTGCATTAGATTTGTATTATTGGCATTATGTCTGTAACGCATATAATATACTTCATATAAATAATGTTGGATAAATAATGTTGCATATAAATAATATTAACTGCTTCTACAGAAAACTAAAATAATGGGTTATAATATTTGTAAGTAGAATGTGAAGTAGTCTCTTATTAATGCCCTGTTACGCCAGAATTCATGTGTATTATTTAAAAAATAGCGTTGACATGAAATGTTTGAATTCTTTTCACACTATATTACATTCTACCAAATTACTACTAGTTACCTTTTTAGTAATTATCATTTTAAAGTTTGTGAATATCATCCTTATAAACAATCTTTTTCAATTAGAAATATGATTCAAAATGTGACTTTTATGGCCAATATCATTACGTAATTTTTATGCTAACGAAATCATGGCTGACATTTGTCACGTGTCACAGTTTTACTCATAATTAAGACGATTCCATGCAAATAACACTTATCACTCGCATTAACAAGGGAATAAATGTATTTGAGTGCTGACAACATTAAGACCAAGGAGCTGAATGACATGAAATACTTTTGTTACGTTTCTCAATCAATATAAACCACTCAAGTTTAGTAACTCAAGATATGATAAAGACTAGAACGCCCTCTAAGCAATATTCCTTAGAACGTCCGACGGAGTCTTTTTGACACCGACGCTTTAACTAAACTTCTTGAGAAAGTTTTGAAAAAATATTTATGTACGTCACTACAACATTATTAAGAATAATTATTTAAGACGTAGTAAAGACGAAGTAAACGGAATAAAGAAAATGTTGGAAATTCATTTATGAATAATACAGTAATAGAAAATGTAATAAACATTTAATTGATGATAACACCATTTGCAAATTTGACTCAAAAAGATATCACCTACGCACTTAATTACCAATACACCACGGTCTTGCAATTGTCGCATCCTTCATTCGGAAGTTTTGTGTGTAATTCCAGAACAGAATTAACAGAATTCCAAAAGCAAATTAATCCCTTGTTTTAAATGGTCTCAGTTCTTGTTCGAGATTCCAGTGTATATACTTTAGATATTACAGACCTTATTAAGCTTGCAATATAAATGTCTAGTTGGAAGTTGAAAAACAGTAATGACTTGCAAGGACACAAGTTTTGAAGAACACACAAACAAATTTGAGGAATACTACGCTGCCGTTTGATCATGGGTGGTTGATGACTACATTTTTACTTTCTCGTTACCGCTTACCCAGTAGAGAGAAACTTATGTAATGCTGCGCGGAAAAACTAGGAATGTTCGGCAGGAAAACTTTCATTATAGGGCCCTGGTAACGAAAAATCGGATGATGATAATAATAATAATAATAATAATAATAATAATAATAATAATAATAATAATAAATTTATGTATTTGGTGATTTGGTTCAATAATCCGAATATACTTGTCACTTAATGTTGCCCCCCTCATGCCTGAGACTAGTTAAATAATTTAACTAGTTCGCCACACGTGAGATGTGGCGAATATGACGTATGTATATTAGTTTTAATATTGTTTTTAAAATGAAGTTATGGGAATTTTGTGATCTGTAGAATATGTTTTATATTTACTATACTGTAATTAACGTTTCATTAATATTAAAATGAAAAGTAAAATTTCATGAAAGATTCCTTCTTAGTTATCAGAGGATCATAATCATTCGGTGGAGTTTACATCCCCTCTTTAGCTTATTTCTAAGCCGAATGTCTGTTTACCAAAGCAGTGCATCACATTTATTGTTAGGTCCAGGCACGAATCTCTGAATCGATGTGTTCAAACGGCTTACATTGTAAATGCGCCTGTTTAATGGAAACGGCGTATTTGCATTCCGTTTCGTTGCAAACCAATTGCCACTACAACTCTTCTCTCCAATGTTAAGCTATGCACATGTTCGTAATGAGTAGCTTTAATGAACATTCTGTACCGGTCTCTGGCCAGTTAAGCACGTCTCATAAATAAGCCAACAGAGCAATGTTGCGAATAGTACAAGAATGGAATGAACTTCATTAACGCGAGTTATTTTTAAATGAAAAAGAAGACAATTTAAACCGAAGAGAAAACTTATTAAAATCTTTAGGCCTCACATATTTGATTTTTCGTAACTCGAGTGGCAACTTATAATTGAGTAATTACCCTTAATATACCAAAGTACAAACCATAATTGACGGCCGTTATTAAGTGAAAGTTGCGAACATTTTATCGGCTACATCAAGTATTTCCACAAAATTAAGAAGCTTAATTAAGCGAGAACAGTTAAACGTTTTGAAAGGCAGGCAAGAGATTTTGTCACATTCGCAAAACAAAATAAAATGTTTCATCAATTAAAAATCACATTATTAAGAGGAAGACTAGATTTACTTAAAGAGTGGATGTTCAACTAAATGACAAAAGTTACCCTCGAATGCCAAAAGGGAGTTAAACGACAAAAGCATCCTTGCACATTTAAGAGAAAGCGTCCTCAGGGAATTCTTCCACTTCAAGCCAAGGCCACATTCGATCTTTTTGGGTCTCTGAGTCGTTTCCAAGTGAAGTAAAGTGTTGTTGAGGAAGTCACTTAAACATTTATTGGGACCAATCAATCTGAAAAAGGAGCCGTCACGGATGATCAAGACAAAAGTTCCATGAAAGGGGATAAAATCAATGCGTCTAATTTAAAATACGTTCCGTCCCAGTTCAAATACTCGTGTCTGCTTCCCTGACACTTAAGGATCTGTGAAATTGTTTCTGCAGATAGGCATGACTTATTAAGAAACAGGTTGGTTGGTTCCAGTTAATTTTAAAGCTGATTTATTTTAATGTAACAGTAGGCAATTTCTTATATTTTATTGGAAAGAACATCGTTTTTCGAAGCATACTTTTGCAGCAAAAAAAAAGCTCAAATACATTATTTAGGTTTATGTTATTATGAGACAAAGTATTCCTAATTGACTATTCTATCTTCTTCATACCACGTGGAATTCCCCTCATCTTTTTTTAAAAAATTCTGTTAGACTCTTTAGGATATTTCCTTACATTGTTAATTTTTGCTGGATAATCATTCGGCTTGTGTGAAAAAAATCGACATCATTGACAAGACTGACACTAACTAAACCTTTATTCAGTCTGTTCGTTAGTCTCAAGAATTTTCATGACACTAAATGAATTAAAAACCAGAACTGTTGCACGTTTTGGAATAGTTGTAGAAGATTTCGAAACGGTTTCTGACAGCAAAAAGTTTGCTCTAATCGCGATTCAAAACTAACCCTAGTAAGCATAGTAATTCTTTCTCCTCATAACATAATTATTGTATTAAGACATACGAGGGTCATTTCATAAATAATGAACAGTATTTTATATTTTCTGCTCCGAACTTTTTTGTTCCGACTTTGGTCGCGTGTGGGCGAGCGTTGTCGTGGAGAATGAGTGACCCAGATGGTAGACCAACTGAGGTCGGGTTTTGTGCATTTTCAGTATATAACCATTTGTCAGTAATTGAAATATGGACGTTATTGAAATTTCTGTGGCTTAAGACACGACGATCTTTTTCAATAACAACTGCCACAATTTGTACACTTCGTTCATCTGTCGATGGTCTGTGTCTTCCCGGTCTTGCGTCGTCGTTTTCTCTCACACTACCTTTACGAAATCGACTGTTCCAACGGGCAACTGTGCTATGGATCACTGTAAGATCATAGCACACTTCACTGAAAGTTTTCTGGATTTCATTTGGGATTTTATCTCATAAAATGTCGATCTTAATAAGCGATCGTTGATCCTCAACACTTCCAGTGCCCGACACCTGCGCAGGCTCTATTTCTAAGACCCATTATTTTAAATTAAACTCAGTGACCAGATTAATACAATTAACTATAAATAACACACACTCTTATTCTCATTTTTACACCCTAATCAAATACCACGTACGCTATCATCACTGAGAAAATTCGGTTACATGGCAAGACGTCAAGCTGTTCTTCTGTACTTTTCTCCTTTGCCCATTATCGCTGAAAGCCGTAACGCCATATCTTCGTGTCTAATCCAATGACCTGAAGCAATTATATTACATATTAGATAATTTTTTCACGCATTTTCATTCTTTATATTGTATGACCTTTTCTTGCTATATTGTATTTATCTTGTTAATATGACTGCTTTGTTTCTTTTTCTGTTACAGGTTATCTTCTATACAACAGCCATTTTTTGCGTTCAACTAGAAAACTACATTTCTGGATATGAAAAACTTTATATTCATATTATTATCCTTCCCCTTCCCGACTTTCCCGTTTCATAATTCATTCTAACTTCCTTTACTTTCCTTTTGCCTTCACGTTTCAATCAGACGTTTTGCCGTCAATCGATTTTTTGGTGTCAAGGACCCACCAAACGCGGGTTCTGATTATACAAGTATTAGAGGAAGCAATTTACTACATATACAGACAAGAGGGACAAGATTCATCCACTTTTCGACTATACTACCACACATGTTGTGAGACCGTTCGGGAACTTAGAGCTTGTCCGTCTGGGGCGGTGTCCCGCTGTTGGGAGTTACCTGGTTTAGGAAAACTCTGCTAGCCGACGGTACGTCGGTGCCAGATCTCACCATCCAGCGGGGAAAGATCATCGCCACCTCCCGAGAAAAAACATGCAGCACACTTAAGGAATTAATGAACCTATCATTTGGTGCACGTGGAATCACTCTACAATCAATCGATCTATTTTTTCGTTACTAAAGCTAGGCAATAAGAGTTTTCCTATTGAAAATTCACCTTTTTTCCTGCATTTCAATTCCGTCTCTATTCTGCGTAAACACTAGGCGAGCAAGTAAAATAAATATGCCTGCACTGTGAAAAATTAAGTCTTATCAAAAATCAACGCTTATGAAATTCAATGTGGTTAAGTGCATTTTGCTCTATCCGAAAAAAACAACAACCAATTTTATGTTCCTTTAAAAAATACTCATTTGAAAAGAAGTAAACATATTTTTCATAAACCGTAGAAAATGTGACTTCGTGGTTGAAACATTTGGAGTCTTTGTCTAATGGCAGTTCAGCATTGATAAACTGTTTCATCAGTAGAATTTTAGTATGATACATTTGCGATGTCAATATCATTTTCTTCTGAACTACTGTAAAAACTACAAATCTCGTCATATAGTAAATTTTATTTTGGTATCAAGAATTTTACATCTATCTACTATAAAATAATAACTTTAAATAACCTAAGTTTTCTCATGAAAAACTACAAATCTCGTCATATAGTAAATTTTATTCTGGTATCAAGAATTCCACAACTATCTTCTATAAAATAATAACTTTAAATAATCTAAGTTTTCGCATGGAGTCTTAAAGAATTCTGAAGATGGTGGTATTTTTCAGAAAGTGCCCCTCGCCCCCGGAGAGCGCCGCTCCGCGCAGGCGGGAGCGCAGCGGGGCCTCGCGAAAGAGCAGCACTGTGCCTAATCTCGCCCCGCCGCGGGAGCGGGCACGCCAGCCATAAAACCGATAAATTTAGGAGGCGCGGGAGGCTCGGCACGCCGTGGTGCTGGGGGCCTTGGAAGCGGCCTGTGCTCTCGGCCCTCGTGCAAGATGTGGCACAAGCCGCGAATGGGGAATAGTGTGGAAATTTTCTGTTTAAATCATTTATTTAGTTTTACTTAGTATTTCTTAATTTAACTTAGTATTATTTAGTTTTATTTAATTGTATTTATTCAGTAGCAGGGGGCAGGGAAAATTGCTAGTATCAAAAGAAAAATTCTTTAATGGAATTGATAGTAAAACTGACCCCGAAGATTAATGGTCTCAGCTCAAAGATTAGGAAGTAGCAACTAGCATAGATGAAAGATTTGTTTACAATCCACTAGATTTACAATGAGGAAAACAAAGGTAGAGATGATGATTATGACGATAAAGAAGAAGACTTATACGTAAAACGAAAGAAGGGGACGATAATCTGATTATCAAAGTATTTTAACCGAAGACTGCACTGATAAACTAAAAAGGAAACTGAGCTGAGAAACTCACATATGTGTGCAAATTTATTCTTTAAATTTGTGCTGACTGTTACGTGCAACTTCTGACTCGGGTGATTGAAGAGGATTTTTTCATATTAATATATTCCTTCCATTAATGTACTTCTTGCAACATTAATGAAACGGCCTTTCGTTAATGTACGTCTTCAAACATTAATGACACGTCCAATTAAAAGTTTAATAGTAATGAATCACAGTGAATATTTCAGAAGATATGTTACGGGATTGCACCATTTCCGAGGTATTCTACTGTATTGTATTGTATTTTATAAACCTTATTGAAAATAGTTGTTTCTGTTGTTGTGGTTCTCTAATATCTAGAATCTGGAAATTTTCAATTGCCCCTGTTTTGAAAAGAGGAATAGGTAGACAATTTAAAATTTTGTAATACTGAAACAAACTATTTTTTACTCCAGTATTTCACAACAGGTACCGGCACAACTCGAGGTCTCAATTATACTATCCATATTTGCAACTTCTTTACTGATCTTTTGGAAGACGGAATGATAATCCAGATTGGCGCTTGTCAATACTGAATTTTCTATTCAGTAATTATTTTAATGTGAGTTGTATTTCTTTTCTATTATAAACTTTGTATTAAGAGGACAAACTTGTCATTGTATACTAATTAAGAAAAAAGGTTAAGACCAAGAAAATGGAATCGGTGAACATTTAAAAAATTGAGAAAATGTGTGACGGATGACTTTAAATCAAAAGTTACTATAAGTAAATTTTCATGAGAAAACGTCAAGATAATGACACATTGTTGACGTATTAATGCATTATAAATGTTTGTAAGCAAAGTCATTCTGCATAATAAGAATAGTCAATGGAGCAGAAGTGAGCAATCAGTGCTTCAAATTCAAGTAAATGAATTGATAATCATATTTTGTGAGTAGACGAGTCTGCTAAACAAGCAAGTACAGTTACTATTTGATACGTTATTCTGAATATGCATAGCAGCCACATTGATTTGCGTTATCAAACACTGAATATGATGTCTTGATTCAATGAAGAGCATGGCTCTTGGGGAATTCTGTGTATGGTAAATCACAGTTGTGAACTCAACTGGCTGAAAAGCTGAATGCCTTCGGAAGGGAATGCTCTCTAAAATCTGTCGTCCACATTGTCTCAATGAACAGCGTTCCACGTATTCAAACGAGAATTCGCCATCGTGTGGGTGGCTTTCACAAAAACTCCTCCAATTTTTCATGTGCAGATTGAAAACGCAGAATACTGCTTCACTTGTACCTTCATTCACATAAACCAAAGACCTGTATACACATAAGCACACCATTCTGAATGAGTTGTAATAACACTTTTTTACATTCTACCATAAAATAAAAAATACTCATAGTTCCATTATTCGTGGATAATATTTTGTTATATTTTTTAAATAGTTTATGACACTTTCACAGAATATGTAAAAAAACACTCTAACATGAAGATTAATATAAAAACAGTTTGCGGTTAGTCACTTCAAAACTCACCCTTATGCTTTTTTTGTTAAAAAATTAAATTTGATATCAAAATTGTAGTGTTTGCAATGTCAACTCAATATCAGAGAAGAATATTAAATAAGCAAAAGGGTTTTTGACTTACCGTAAATTCTTTTAATGTTGTGAATTTCTTTAGTTGATAATCGCATGCGCACAAATATTTATAAAAAAAATTCTCTAATTCGATTGTAGATCTTAGGACCAAAATGTTATTTAGAATTTGGTCTGTTGTCTCCCAGAATCAGTATTTTAGACTAGCAGTGCCGTCACAAAGAATTCGTAACATTTACATGCAGATGAATAGAAATTTATTATAATTAAATATAATTATTTACTATTTATTATAATTTTAAAAAAAGCATTTCACGTCGTTCGTCGTTTCAGTAATTTTTCTTCTTTTTTAAAAGGGTGTAGGTAGAATAGGGGAGAAGGGGGTTAATTTGGACATGAGTATACTGTGGACAAATGTGGTTATTCCATAGATAACACACATAATCAATCAAAAGTGTTTCTTAGATGTTGGCAACTGTCCTCTTTAAGCCAGTCCAGTTCGGCCAGCAGATCTTCTGTGGTCATTGTGTAATGGTAAAAAATGTGTGTGGTTGAATTGGAAAAAGTTGTGTTAAAAATATAAATAAATAGTTTTGTTATTAAAATGTTGAATTTAATTGTAATTCATACGAAATCTTGATGTGTTAATTATCTCCTGCACACAATAAAAGTATTTTTTTCAGTTTAGTATAAACTTCTACTGACACAAAATCTTCAAAATGGAGGGTGCTATTAATGTGGACATTGACTTCAGGACTGTCTTCGCTAACCCCACAGCTGATTCTTCTGCTGCGCCATTCACTGCGCGTCGTCACTCATCGGTCGCAGCCTCAGCACTCCTCGTCGTCTGCCTGTGCCTGCACTCAAATAGTGCATTTTAATGAAAAACTATAAAACGGGACCCAGCACGAAAGTAAACACATACAATAAGCTCAAAGCTAAAACTTTTTCAGACGTTAGCCAGTGTTGTGAGGAAAGGAAAACCCAATTATAGCGGCTTCTAGGTGTTGACGTTGCGCGGCACAAATTTTTGAATGTGTCGAAAGAAAATATGCCCTTGGGGAATGAGTACACAGCAAATTCTTGTTGTATATTGTACGTTAGATTGCCAAAGTGTGAAGGAATTTTATCCCATACCGATGTGGCGTCTCAAGCTCTCCACCATATTGAATTCAAAGTGTCATTTTTATGCCCTCTTGGATTACGAGTTGAAAGCTAATTCTTTGGTCGAATGGCAGAAAATTAATTTTCATTGCCAATAATAACTTTGGCCATATCACACGTGGTTTTCCTTGCTGCTCCCGGCTTGCTAGGTGAGACGGCTCCCAAATATCGCGTTGGGACCGCAAAGTTCCCAAGCAACTGCCGCCGACCAGAGCAACAGAGCCAGTGAGTTCGAAGAGTGACGAAGTAATGTGAGAATTATTTTTTTCGGGCTCAACTTCTTAGTTTCACTCTGGTCTTCCAATCTAGATGGTAGTGAAGGGCATGTAAAAGGAGAGAGAACGGGACAATAATGAGAGAAAAAATATTGCGCAAGGTCCACCCATTCCTCTGATTTGATCGGAATTGACCAACCATTGATTGATTGATTGATTGATAACATGCCCATAGATATAGGGCATGTTATAAATAGGCAGTTGAAGATGTACATTCATTGCTAGGATTAATTCCGTAGCAATCATGAACGTGCTAGTCCTTGTCATTCGAGTATCTACTAAATTTGCTTGTCGATTCTGGACAAGATGGCGAATCCCGTACATTACTACCTCTAAATATCTGGAAAATACTTCGCCAGAAACAAAAACTCAAACATAATCTTGACATTTGACTTTGAATTCGCTAATTATTTTAAGACAATAGATTTTTGTTCACAATTTAACATTTATTTGATTAATTCTATTGTTGAATATAGAGCATTTTTCGTTTCGTTTCACAACGTTTCGACATTGTACTTAATCATCTTTAGTTCACTTAATAATCTTTAGTTTTTAGGTTCCGATTTGAGATAACATTTTACTACGTGTGTAAGTGCCCACATTGACATATAATTACGTAGAAAGATTCTTTGTCCTTTCAAAATAGTCATTACAAGCATAATTTTCAGTATTTACAATTATCAGTTCTATACACAGAAATGTTGTGCATTGACGCAGTCAATTATAAAGTTTTGACTTCACTTCTGACATTCAAAACCTTGAGTTCACTTTTCACATTAAAATAATTTTGGGATTCAAAGCTTATAGGGAAAATCCAATATACAGTTTTAAAGAATCGAGAATATCTTTACATTACTCCCATAAAGAAGAAAGGATCCGAAAACAAAAGCAAAAAGAACGAAGCGTAGAAAGATAAGTGATTAAAATTTATTGCTTCAAAATGCGGAACTATCTTAGAAAAAAATGAGATAATCAACTGGAGCTCTAATAGTAAATGTGAGAAGAACGTAAATATTACTACAGCAATTTCCAAGAAAAACTAACGGTATATTGAAACATTTTACTTTCTTAGTTTATTTAAAAAAGAATATTGTAAAAAGAAATTAAAACTTTTTGTAATGCATTCATTTTGATTAAATGAGTATTGATTCGAGTACGGTTCAAATACTCTAAACTTTGAAAATAAATATAAGACGCTGGCAGATTACATTAAACTTAAAAAAACGAGCATTTATTTTTCAGTTTTATTAAGCAGTATTTTTCAGTGTAATTGTTCAGTAGGAACAGAATACATACTTTTAAATACATTTGGGGACTCTTTTATTAATATGAATATCCAACAAAAGAATATTTCAGAATATATTCGACCTCAAGAAAATTCTACGCGCGCTTTCGCAGTCATTTCGAACCACTGTGCTTCACAGACATTTGCACGCACGCCGCCTGCCGGCTATCTTGCGAACAGCGCTTTCTACTCGCGCACCCGCGAGCTCCCTGCGCGAAAGTGAAATTTGAGAAAATCCTTCCTCTCCGGAGAGTCAGAGCAATGAGCGCCCTTGGAGGGCGGATTTGAAAAGGAGAACTCCCGAAGAGAAAATTCGCCGCACCCTGCGAATTCCCTTGGGCATGGACTCTCGAAAGTCTGTATGCATTCCTCGCTTCCTGGACGATATTTTGCTTTCGGAGTCTTGTACTATTCCAAACTCGTGGATTGTCCATAGATTTCCATTGTTTTATTGTACTGTTTGGGCTTGCGACTCAATTAATTCAATTCCTATTGCTATGACAACCTAATTTCCATTGATATTACACGGAAATAAGCGTCAGTACAAAGTCAAGTATCTGCCCTTCGAGTGTTTACTCCACACAGACGTAGATAATATATAGAAAAGTAATGTTACAAATGCAATGTATCATCGTGGATTCACGATTCTAATTACTTCCTATTTTGTATTGTAAACTCCTGTCTACATTCAATAGGATCAATTACCTACATTGTTTTCCACAATGTGTTAGTGATAATGCACAGATTTCATGCAGCTATTCCAGGGATACTGCACACAGAACTGATATTAATGTCTTTCAAAGAGATTTGGGAGCGTGTGTTCATTGGTACAAAAATACTGCGAGTTCATATAAGCATTTTTATTTACTTATTACATTAATAAGATGAAAAGATCTATTATAAATTTTAAAAAAATACAAATATTGCATTAATGAAATCGGAGAAAGAAAAAACGTTGAAAAAGAAACAAACAAAGGAAAGAAAATGAAAAAGGAAACACATTATCTTTACATAGATTGGCAAATGTGAGGACAGTTTCTCCCTAGAGATAAATGAGGTTAGGAGAAACTTAAGAGCTCTGAAAATTACATGATTTTATTGGAAACAATACCGTGTAGCTTAATTGTTTTGTTTCACTATTTAGACTGTATTTTGGCACAAGCCCGTGATATTGGGGAAAATGGCGATTTCTAATAAAGAATGTAAAGCATTGTGTGTTAAAGCAGATTTTGTTTAACACAATAATTGAAACTGTTATTAATGAAAGGGCCTAAGTGATTTTTTTGTCAACATGAGATACAGGTGGGATCGATTTCTGTGGGTATTGATACGCATTTTAATTATGTTAGGGCACCAGTCAGGTGATCACAAAGCTGTGAAATGAACACCCATTTTTACAGTTTATTTGTGGAAGGACACAAGTCAAATGACTTTGGTCATTTCATAAATTAAGAATTTATCGTAGTTTATGAGTTATGATTACCAGCACCAAGTTCAGGTAACTACTGCTTAGTATTTTGTTTGTACATTCGAAAGTCACTGACTGCTGAATAACGAGACGTTGCCAGATTGTCATTATTAATTTATTTCAAGAGCGTTTCAGGACGCGTGGTAACCGACGTCAGTCTTTTTACTTCAAGCAACAATGGCAGGAGAACTCAATTGATTGTCATAATTTGTTGTTGATTAATAAGCAGTTGTGAAAATAAAAACATCCTTGCCTTGCTCTTACAAGCTTTTAACGTCATGGAGCCTTCCGTTATTGATTGTAAGAAACGAAGAAGGGAAATATGAAATACAGAAAATTACAAAATAGAGAAGACTAAAATAGCTCTTCTTCGTTGTGAAGAATATGTAAATTTCCGCAACAACTATGTTAATCCTTGAATTGTTTTGTTCTGCTAGAATTCGAAGAAAATTTACCATTCACATGATAGATTCGGATGATGTACTGGATTTCAAAGCCTTGTGGCCTAAATGGTACAAAAAAAACTGTCTGTTTACAAAAACAAAGCAAGTCTGTTCCACGATCTCAAAAGCATTTTAGCTGAATTTTAAGCTACATGGAATTCAAGTATCATCCCATAAGGGAACTGTTATGGCATGCCAGTTCATTGGCGGTGTCAATCTTACACCACAAGTCATCTTACATCACAAGTCCCAACAGAATACCATGTGCAAATTGCCAACCTAAATGGCTTCTCCATTCCTCTAATGTAACAATTCATGAAGAAAACTCAAGGGCATTTCAAGAGCAATTACAGTGGCGTAACTACCGCCGGTCCAGCGGATGCATTGCGGTGGGGCCGAACGCCGACAAGGGGCCCCCATTTGAGGTCTTTTTTTGCTTGTTAATTACAGTTGACAATTCCCGTGACAGTTGCAACGGCAGAGCGATCATTCTCGAAACTGAAGATGATCAAAAATTACCTTCGAAACTCGATGGGACAAGAGAGGTTGGCAGACTTGAGTATTTTGTCCATAGAGAACAAGGTAACCAACTCCTTGAAAGCGAATCTGGACGAAATTATCGATGCGTTCGTTAAAACGAAAGTCCGGAGTGTTAGATTCTGTTATCCTTAAACTGTAAATAGTCCTTAAACTGGAATTGAAAAACGTTCAAAATAAGCAAATGAAAACAGTGTCTAAAATGTTCCTTTTTTTTTTGGGCTTGTAAGCTGGGGCCCCCGACCGACCATGCATCGGGGCCCCGGGAGGGATTGTTACGTCACTGAGCAATTAAGTATATTCCTGAAGAGAACCCAGAGTTTATAAAGGGATCTTGAAGTGGCCAACAGCTTCAACACTTTCTCACCAAGAAGATATAAAATGCATTATGGAGAAATAATAAAAAATGTTCATGACTCTGAGAATGAGTGAAAGAAAATAAATAGCGAAGTGTAATAAATATAATTGCTTTTATTCATGAAAGGACATAAGTCGCCATTTTTAACAAATGTTTTTTATTTTTTCTGAGGTAACCAAGTAACATAAAATGAAAATTTGCACAATAAATTATGTATATACATGAATAGAACAAGCCTACAATTTTTAAAATTGAATAAAAGAAGCAAGTTATGAACTAAAATGTTTTGTCTATTTCCAAAAACTTAGATTTCTTGACTTAAGCCCTTTCGAAAATAACCGATTCAATTTTTATTTTATATATCGTAGTTTTGGAATATTAACTTTTGCAATATTTTGTAATTTTATAAAATACATTGAGTGTGCCAGAACTGAGTACCCCCAAAAATCAAAATTACCGTTTCAAATTCAAAGGGCCTTAATTTCGAGAAATGTCATTTTTGTAGAAAATCAGCTGAGTGTAGGTACTAGGGACTACAGGCAGACGGATAGGCAGATATGGACAGAGACACATTTTGCCGCCATTTGGGTTTTCAGGTTCAAAGGCTCACAAAACATCGATTCTGGCTGTTAGAGGAAGTAATTTACTATATATATGAAACAATATTTATCCATTGTTTCGTTACCGCAGCTGGCAATAAGAGTTTTTCTGCCAAAAATTCCCTTCATCGCACGATTCGACATTTTCTGCGCACGATTACAATAATTTCGCTTCTTACAAATAGAGACGAGAAAGTAAAATTGCCAAAACTTACTCAGATCACCTGAACGTGAATGTAAAAGCTTGCAGCTAGCGAACATTCACAATTACGTCTTAAGTTTATGTTCACGTACGTGAATGGTTCCATGGAATAACAAGACACCAAACTTTTGCGTGTATGTTACGTTTACGTGTAAGAATAAGACTTACTTTTTGGAACGTGTTAAAAACGGCGCGGTGTAGCGGAGAAGAAAATGTTGAAAGCAGCCCGCGCGTGGGCGGAGTGGCGCGGGCTGCGTGCGCTCAGACGGTATAAATCCATCGGCGACGCGCGTGGCGGCCCCCTAGTGCAACCGCGCAACGCGGGTCGTGCGTGGCGTGGCGCGGCGTGGCGCGGTGCGGCGCGCTCTCGCAGACCCGAGCGTACGTTAAAAACACGCGGCGCCGACGGCGGGCGTTACAGTCGAGAGAAGTTCTGTTTTTTCTTCGGGGAATAAAATCGACAGAGGCAATTCGATTCAACGACGGTGGGCCGCTCGCCGGCCGCCGCTCGTGAATCAAAGTAATGGAGTGTCAGGCCCGGCGGGGACGAAGTTGGGTGGGAGGAGACGGAGGAGAAGGGAACGGGCAGAGCGGGGGAGGTGTGGGGGAGGAGAGGGGCCGTGTGGCGGCGAGCCGATACAGAACTGGAGCGGAGATGGTAGGAGCTCAAGGGGGAGATGGTAGTGGTGATTCCGAGAGTGTTGAAGTGATGACGGACGAGATAGGAAATGGTCGGGATGTGGTGGGGTCGGGGCGAGGAGAGGAGAAGACAGAGCGAGGAGGAGTGATGAAGGGTGTGTGTGTGAGCAGTGGCGAGGAAACAAGATGACAAGGAAAGGCAGATAAATGGTAGGTGCTGAAGGGATGGTGACTGAGAAGGGAAAATAATATGGGTGATAGAACGGATGTGGCGGTGAGGGCGATAAGGAGGATGGAGAGACGTGAGAACATTTTTGGAGAGGGAGACGTAGACCGGATGAGGGGGGGGGATGATTGGAAAGAAGGCGAAGGCTGTGTGAACGGTAAGGGGGAGCGGTGAAAGGGGCACTGACCAATGACGATGGCAATGGCGGCTGCAGAACTTAAGCCGCCACGAACGTTGTAAGACGAAGCAATGGCGGTGCGAGCAGGGCGACGGTAGAAGAGAGCTGCCGGAGAGGGTGGGTCGGCGGAGGCAGCGGTGGCGGTGGACTGTTCGACGACGTCGCGTGTCTCCAGCGGTGGCCGATACGGGACGTTGCGGTTCGAGAGCGCTCCCCGGGAGAGCAGCTGCTCTGGGCCCGACCAGGTTCCGCTCTCACATAAGAAGCGATCGAGAGGTGTGAAAAAGAAACTATCCGCTAAATCCGAAGCAATAAGTTTTTCGGCGACGTATTCTGATTTGACAAGACTTGTATGGCTTGCGAAGGCCTGAAGATATTGACATCTCATTTGCTAAACATGATTAATAGAATCTTTTTTTTTTCAAACAAATTTGCTATTACAAGTTCATGTTGCAAAATATAGGTCATAATTTTATAAAAAATGAGTTTCTGTGGGCAAGTAATATTTTAATTGTAGGCAAGTGGGAGAAAAGTTTATTACGTTTTCTTGTCTGATATTCTTCGTAAGAGAATATCTCCACTGGAAAAGCAAATGATGATACTTTAACAAAAAAATCCTTTTTTGTGGGTCATTGCTTCCAAAAAGTTTTTTTTTTCTTGCTATATTATGTTGCATCACTTCCTCGTGTAGGTTGAATAGCCAAATTACACGTTTAGGGTGTTTTTTAGTACCGAATGAGTATTTTTTATGTAAATGTCTTTTTGACTGTCCATCTGAAGACACCTCCAGTGCCCGAATTGTGTATTTTATCGTCAATGTTTTCCGTCTTAGAGTGTTGCAATCACAGCACAGTAAACACTCCCATTTGGTAATAAGGATCACAAATGAAACAAGCTCCCACGTTTAACCTACAGGCCGGACAAATATCTTTTCTTTAGAACTCTTTGTATGAATGGAATTTACTGAATTGAATGACATAAATTCATTTTCATACAAAGTTTTAACTTCGAAAAAATTAAAATTATAAGTATTTTTGAGCCTCTCTTCATTCAACCTGTTTCGTTTGTTTAGAAATAATGGATGAAACGTTGCGATAAATGCGATAGAATTGCATAATTAAGTTACATAACCATCACCACCAAGAATTTATTTGCTGCTATAACATCTTTGGTTGTTTATTCAGTGAAATATTATAGAATAAGATACTGCATCACACAAAATGTTGTAATTGTACAAATAAACCACCAGCATATATTTTTTGTTTATAGAAATTATCAGTATTTCTACGTCTGTATGTTTTAAAATCATGAAATCCAGTTACTTATACCCATTTATGTTAAGTCGGATAATAGCGTTGCATCAAAAATTGTAGTTTGCGCAAAATGTGATGAATTTGTATTTTCCGCCCTGAATTTAAAAGTCATATTATTCTAATCTTCTTTAAATAAGAAAAATCAAAAGCAGAAAGGAAAAAAAGACCATGCCAACACTGAGATGCATAACAAATAATAAAACGTTATGTATCATAATATCATCTTGTACTCATGGCTTTATATTACAAAAACCTCTTACGGAGTTTTGTTCTCTGCATTCATTGAGGAAAAATATAATTTCTAGTTTTACAAAATTTTTGAACCTAATACAACCTCTGAAATAATATCTATGAATATTTGTTTCATTTATTCCTCACTTATTGTGAATGAATTAATATTATATATTACGCGTAATCCTGCAGTATTGAAAATTACTTTTCTGAAAATTCTTGATAGAAATTTCCATTCGTACATTTCCACTCAAATGCAGTAAGTACTGTCATTCTTCAAAGAGGTGTTTGTTACTGACAAACCGCATGAATTCGTGATGTATCATTTATTAATCGCAAAAGAGAATAATATTCCAAATCGAAGCAACAGAAATGCAGTACATACAATTACTCCTATAATTTCCAGCACTACCTTATGAAGTACTGCTTGCAATTTTATTTTGTATAATTAAAACCGAATCGGTCCAATTGTTCGAATTTCAACAACCGCACAGCTAATTACATATCAAAAGAGTTTGGAGGTAGTGTAGGAAGACAAAGTACGTATTGGATACATCCACAACCGCAAACAGAATCGTACCAATTGGAGCGAAAGACAATTTTAAAATTAAATATTGTCATAGCTTTTGAATCGAATAGATCTTTCTTTGAGAATTAAAAACAACTTTTAAATGTTTAGCAATTTATTAAAAGTTAAACAATTATGCGTCTAATGGTAAAGTAAATGTCGGGGAAAAATACAAAAATCCATGCAAGATATATTTTCTATTTAATTAAAATTTCAACTGATTAAAACAAATAATTTTGAAAATACGAACAATATATTTAAATGTTTCATCATAATATTTGCGGTGAAAGAGTTCTGTGAGTATTAAAAGTGCTACTAAAAGTTATAAATAGTAAGTAGTGAATAGAAAATTAGTAGATGAAATTAAATTCTGCCTGCCACCAAACTTAGAAGTTCATAAAAATATTTACCCTCATACATAATAATATTATAACCACTACATATGAGTAGAGTAAACTAATTTTTGACCATTAGAAATCTATTATTCCAGTTTATTTTTATCATGCCGCTTGATTGGAAGTGATCATAAACTACAATATCGGAAACACAGTAACTCAATAACTATAATACCGGAAACACACAAAACGAAAATCAGAAATACAATCTTGAGTGTAAACTGTAAAGAAGAAATCGTTTTATAAATGTTTCACAAAATATTTTTTACTTTTACTTTTGCGAAACACTGCACTGAAGTGTTTCTCAATTAGAATTATTCGTTAATGCGTGTTTTCCATCTTTGTGGTGCTGAAAATCTGTCTGAGTTTGTGACACCCTAGGGACCGATCTTATCGCGCTCATTTGAGCAACCAAACTAGAAAGAAAAGCTGCGCCTGACCCACTTCCGAATTCTTTATAAAAACATTTTCTCTTCATTTCCAATAACAACTCACAAATTCATTCGGATCAATGTAATTAGGTGCTGCTCTAGCCACCAGGAGAGCCGAAGCCAAGGCACGGAGCCTTTGAGCGCGCGCAGGTGATCCTGGGCAATGGAGGAGCCGTGCCGACTGTGCTGTGCGCCGGCAAGGACAGCGGCGGCGGCGGCGGCAGCGCGTACACGCAGGGGAAGGGATAAGGCCTCCCCCCCTCCGCCCCTCCCGCTCCACCCGCGCCGCGGGACCTCCGCGGGGCTCCTTTGTGGCACGGTCGCGCGAAGGGCCGAACGCGGTGACGTATATGAACATTGTATCCGCACACAGAGGGCGCGGGGGACGAGGGCGCCGGCCGTAACTCGGTGGGCTACACGTTGCGCGTGACGGCGCCGCCCCCGTCCCCGCCCCCGTCCCCGCCCCCGCCCTGTCTCTGCCGCCCCCACCGACGCCGACGCCGCCCCCACTGTTCGCCGCCGCCGCCGCCGGCGCCGCCGGCGCTGCCGCTGCCGACGTGGCGATTTACGAGCGACCCACCTGGCCCCCGGCGCCCCGCTCGGCCCGCCTCGACCCGCTCTGCCACGACCGCCCCTCCTCGCAGTGACCGCCACGCTTCGCTTCCACTGCCCTTCCTCGGCCCGATCACCCTCCTCTGCACGGCCGTCCCTCCTCATACTGGCCGACTAGCCTCAACCTGCCTGCCTCTCCTCACCTCCACTGCCTTCTTCGCCACAAGCACACTCGTCTGTCAGACGCCCCTCATCGCGGTGACCGTCTCGCCTCCACCCGACCGCCACGACCCGACCGCCTCGACCCGACGCCTCAACCCGACCGCCTCAACCCGACCGCCTCAACCCGACCGCCTCGACCCGATCGCCTCGACCCGACCGCCACGACCAACCGCCGCGACCCGACCGCCACGACCGACCGCAACGATCCGACCGCCTCTTCTCACCTCCACTGCCTTCCTCGCCCGACAACCCTCCCCTGCCCGACTGTCCTCGCTGACCACTCCGTCAGGCCCGGCTCGACCGTCGTCGCTGCTACTTTCCTGTTCATCCCGCCTCGCTCGCCTTTCATCTCGTCCCCACTAACCCTTCACTCCCACCACATTCGCCAACCAAGTCGCCAGTCCCGCTCTTGTTACCCCCCAATCCATTCTCTAGATTGCTCACCCATTTTCCTTCTCCATCGCTCTCATTACCACACTCCCTGTGCTCATCGCCCACACACTGTGTGGGTCAGGCGGCCGCCTCATCGACATGAGATTTCATGCCACGGCATTTCAACGCCGCTCACTGGGAAGAATTGTTTGTGAAATTCTGTTCACGAAAATATGTCTTGCCTTGTGGGAAATTTAATGAGGCATATTACATCAATACCTAATTTGAAAATTTTCCTCTTCTACTCTTATGAATTGGGGGGCCGAGTGCTCTCGAGCGCTGCGCGGCGACCGAGGGAGTCTCAGGGTACTACGAATATTCTGTCTTCGTCTGACTCGCTGCAACATAATTTTGTGAATTTAGATTGTTATTGAAAGTACAGAAGTTCAGTCAATCAGTAACGGCATTTAATGTATTATTCATGATCTTTAGAGTTTTTCATTTTATATTAATTTATTCAAAATGTACATTTGATGAATTCTCGTCAAAATATATCCGGGTATTGAAAATTTTCAAAATACAATAACTTTTTTGTGTGAAACGTAATAGTAAAGTAAAAGTAAAAGTAATAGTTCTTGTGAAAACGTGGGAGTCGAACGTAAGCGCCCAGTGGAAATCAAAGCCAGAAGCATGTGCGCAGAGGGTGTGTATATACCGGACACGCGCACTACGCATAAAATTATGTAAGTAATGTTTCAATATATACTTATTTGACACAGTTTTAATTAATTCACTTGAATTGCTTACATTTTTGCTGTATGGGGTGTCCGGGAAGGAAACGTCCAAATTTCGAAAATAAGCTCTTGAGACTAATTTTAAGCATATTTTGTCTAATAAACTACTTAAATATTCCTAATCGCTGAGCCACAATAACCACTCTAAGTTGGCTTGAAAAAATGCTTTCTAGACAAAAATTTGCATCGTATAAGCATAAATACTCCAGAAATATGTTAATTGTTTATTACTTGAAAAAATGAATATATTTGTTCAAAAAGAAAAATTAACCTAGAAAAAAAAGCACTCAATTTCCACATTTCGACTGCTTTTTACTTTCTCGCTACCACCTACGCAATGGAGAGAATGTTATGTAACACTGCTCGGAAAAACGGGGAATTTTCGGCAGAAAAACTCTTATTGCCGGGCCCTGGTGACGAAAAAGTGGATAAATCCAGTTGCTAAATTTAGAAAAAGGTCCTCTTACACGTAGTGTAGCGAGAATCCATGTTTTGTATGTTCTTGATACCGAAAAATCGATTGTCGGCGAAACGTCCGTCCGTCTGTCTGTCCGTCCGTCCGTCCATTGGTCTGGTGTATGTGAACAACACTAGCGCCTAAATTATACGTACGATGTTTTCAAAACTGAATAAACCCCAATCGATCTGCCTTGAGTCGAAGCTCTTCGATTTTGAAAAACATTAATTAATTTTTGGGGGTCCTTTTCATGAAACCCTTGGGACAATTCAAAATTTTCTCAAACATTGCTCTTGATTTTTTTATTTAATATATTTGTATAACAAATAGGAGAAGGATATTTTGGATACAGAATGAGAAAGAAACGAAATGTCACGGAAAAGGCAAAAATCTGTCAAGGAAGGGGGAATAGACGTTAAAAATTCAGAAATAAAAATAAAGCAAAGAAAAGGACCCAAAGTTGTAAAAAAAAAGGCCAAACAAGGGAAGATGTGAGAAATTTTTGAGAAACGAAGTTGTAACAATGGATGTGCGTACGGGGAGAAGTTATGACGAAGATCGGCGTGTTTTAGTGGACGATACGGCGTTGGGACATCTTGAAGCAAGGTATAATAAGGTCATAGTAATAGTATTGAATGTCTGTAATGTACCTTTATAGTAGAAGTAGGTTCCACAGATTTTATAGACAATCATATTTATTACATTTTACTGGTATTTATCGTTTCATAACATGATTTATTGAAAACTGCAGAATATTTGAATAAATCGTGTTATGAAAAGATGAATACCTGTAAAATTGTAATAAATGTGATTGTGGTATATGAGATATATTCAACACGATATATTCATTTTTCAACAGGTCAGTGTGCCGTATAGGCAACTAGATTTGCTTACTGACAGGCTTTCGCCTTGCTTCAGCTCGGACATGGGCTGGCGCGGTATAGCTGCCTTAAACCGCAAATGTGATTGTCTATAAAATCAGTGGAACCTACGTTTAATATAAGGTAATATTCATGGTTCCCGACGGTGGCAGGATTTTTAATATTGGCTCGATAGATAGGTCGAGTTCTGTCGTTGACTGGAGAATTCTAGAGTTCGGCTGCTATAATTGGTAGTTTTCTATGCCTGGTAATTAATCGTTTCTCCGATCATTACCAGGCAAATCCCGGAGCAGTACGTAAACAAATGGGCCACGGACCGCGCGCGACATTTCCCTCTCATTCCTTGTCCTATCCTGTCCCTTACATTCACACTAACATGCACTATACTACTACATATGCCAGGAGACCGGTCGGGAGCTTAGAGCTTGTCCCAGCTGGGGTGGTGCCCCGCTGGTGGGAGATACCTGGTTAAGGAAATTCCCGGTAGCCGAGGTAGGTCGGCACCGGATCTCTCATGAAGTAGGGGATTAACCGCCTTCTACCGCGGTGAATCATGCACTAAACCGCAGCGATGAAGCATGCACTACGTGACCAAAGACCTTAGCCGCGCCCGGAAACACTAATCAACCCACCAACCGTCCTAGTTCTGCATCCCTGTATTTAGCCCAAGGTTTCCTTTGAACCCCACTCCCGGCGTCTGTTTACGGGGCCTTCTTAGCGAAGGCCAGTCATTTGGGCACTCCTTTAAGCGTCTGGGTATGATTTTCTATTCCTAGTCAGAAGATGTCAGTCTGAAATAAATTAAAGCAATATTTTGGTTGGGGAAACGATATCTCACGAGAACAAGAGATTGCCGGAAGATTTTCATTTTGCCGGGCATCAGCCATGCTTCTTTTACATACCTCAAGCATGGCATGAACATTGGGATTTTCCTCCTTTCGAAAATACACGTGCCTTACTCGGGCTCGAACTCTCGCTCTGGGGGACGGGAGGGCAGAAAGCTATCCACTCGCTCACAGAGGCAAGCGAACTGACGCGATTCATGTTGGAGAGTAAGACGTACGTTGGTGAGGATATCCGTGACGCGGGAACACAGCAGAGATGGCACTAGTACAACTCTGAGAACACGGGATCGGAGTAGCAACAGACTTTGGCATGGTATATCTCACGGAGCCGAGAAAACAGTGAAGGCAAGGTCGCCAGGAAGGATCCCGGTTAAACGCGAGCAAGCAGCGGGGCTGCCGCAGCGCGGGGTTAGTCAGGGAGGAATGGGGCAGCGATGACGTAAGGCCCGTCGGTGGATAGGGCAGAGAGGGTGAGGGTGGTGTGTCGGCTGTCAGCGAGAGGTACATCGGAGGCGACTCGGACGAGCATAGCGGGTAGAGCGGGTGAGGTGCGGTGGCCGCTCGAGGTGGGGGTAAGGGCAGTGCGGTGCCGAAGCAGAGATCTCAGAGGCGGCGAGGGAGCAGGAATGTGGCGTCGCGGGGGAGGGGATGAGGGGGTTAAGTGGAGGCGTCGCGGGGGCAACGCGGTGAGCAGGCAAGTGACCGGCGCGTGGGCGGCGTAGGGGTGAAGTGGGGGAAGCGCCGCGGCGGCGCGGGGGTGGCGCGGGGATGGCGCGGGGGTGGCGCGGGGGTGGCGCGGGGGTGGCGCAGGGCGTCGCGGGGCGTCGCGGTGGCGTTGCGAGGGCAAGGCCGGGGCATTGCAAGTGACCGGCGTGGAGGCGGGGCGGAGAGAGAGCGGAGCGGGGGCGGCGCGGGGGCGGCGCGGGGGCGGCGCGGGGGCGGCGCGGGGGCGGCGCGGGGGCGGCGCGGGAGCGGCGCGGGGGCGGCGCGGGGGCGGCGCGGGGGCGGCGCGGGGGCGGCGCGGGGGCGGCGCGGGGGCGGCGCGGGGCGGCGCGGGGCGGCGCGGGGGCGGCGCGGGGGCGGCGCGGGGGCGGCGCGGGGAGTGGCGTAGGGGAGGGTCGCGGGGGTGTGCTCTAACACGCGGCACGGGCAAGCTTCGAATCAATACCGCGCTGAGCTCTTCATTCCACACGAGCCGCGTCACCGGACTTATCGGCGATCCCATTACGTCGGCCGCCCCCACCGATAAATTGCCGCGCCATAAGGGTCAGCCTTTTCCATTTTACCGGGCCCATACGTTAGGGGTCAATAGGTCGCCGGCTGGAGGCGCTAGCCTCTCGCGATCGCTGCGCTGTATTAGGAAGAAAGGTGCATGCGGAGACGTCGGATGACAGGAGCCACGTGATGAACAGGTTAAGGATATGACAAGAAGCGAGCTGAATGCATGATAGCTATAAATGCATAGTCGGATTTATTGGAAGTAGCGAATGAGTGGCGTTTGCAGAGCCAAAGTTTCATGACATTTCTTTTTTGATTTAGTGTTCGATGTTAATGGAATAACATTCGCATGTCGGAAAGAACTGTTTTTCAGTAGTGAAAAAAATCAGAATTTTAATAGTCAGTGAAGCGTAATAAAGACGTAATCGGTTATAATAAAATTAGGGCTCATTAAGTCAAAGAAGCACACTTTTGTCAAGGTACCTTTATTTCTAAAATCTAAATACGTTTTCCGGACTGACAAGTAATTTTTGCCAGAAAGTTTGCAGCAGAATGTTTGGATTTAATCACCTAATTATTCATGAGTAATTGCGTTGAATACTCATAAAGAGACAGAAAATGGATATGAGTTCATAAAATCTGCAAAATAATTTGATTATAACCACTTTCAAACTCGTCACCATTACCCATGTTCTGTTGGTGTAAGAAATCTGTACACTTAACTTAGAGCACACAATTTTCTGCATACTTACTTGATTTCTTAGGGCAGTATTAGGTTAATCGACGTGATAGTTAACAATATAAGTTCTTCTAAAATATTCTCATGGGTAAATTTTGTTTTAATTTGTAGGGTAGTTAGGGATTATCCATTTCACTCAGAATGAATTCTATAAAAGAATCAGAAATCAAAACAATGAACAAAATAAGCAAAAACAACGGAAAGTTGCGAAGTAATGTTCAAATTATTACTGTGAACGCCTACACCATCAAATAAAAATGGCACACATTCAGAACTCCATAAATATTCCAAAAATGGAGGACACATGAACAGAAAGTAACGTAACAAGTGCGTGAAACAGGTTATTCACACGAGTTTATTGCGCAAGCAGAGCGGTGGCTACCAAAGACGAGTGCGCGAATCCTTTCGCACGCTTGTTGCGTCATAGTATTATGAAACGATGATGTAATCATAGGCATTAACCCTGCAGTGGTAACGTGGCTTTTTGAAACAAAAGTGGTAACGTGGGGTGTCTCCAGACCCCTACATTTTTTTCACGATATATGCTAAATAATTAAGAAATAAATTAATATAATATTTTTTCCTATTATGAACAATGTTTTGCATGCAATTAAACAATTTATTACGAATTTAGTTCCTAAACAACTCTGAGAATTCATCAGGAAAGCATCTAATATTTGGAGTTAATTTTTCTACCGGTCTGCGCGTGTTGTCACATCCAAGCCCATGTTTCCTGGCAAAAATTGAAATATTTTTCAGATTCATAGTACAACGGAAAATTTCAGTACCCATATTATCCATATTCCACAATTCGGCAAGATTTTGGTGCCTTGATTTCACAGACCTAGCCAAAATAAGTAGCACAATTACTGCTTTCATTTCCTCTTTGTCAGTCTTACACGTGCTGCGATAATTTTTATTCCTCTCTAAATCCATTTAATTTTTGATGTTGGTGTATTATGTAATTCTCTCAATCATATCCAAATCAATAAACAAAGAAAACACTATCCTGGGTTTTTGGAATTGCGTGCAGACTGCTTTTTCCAGGGCGGTGAGTAACGATATTCTGTTCCCGCTTTCAGCAAAAGTTGGCATATTCTTCCACTCCTCTCTTAAAATGAAGTGACCTAAAATGTTCTTAGTACTTCAGTATTAATTTTTCAGGGGAATCCTAACGTAAAAATACAGCATGCAGTACGTTCCCACACTAATAGAATGTACGAAACTGAAGACACCTTTGCTAACGTAGAAGGTAACGCGGGGGTCTCTAGGCACCACAAACAAAACAATAGCTTGCTACACGGATGAAACTCACTAAACTGGCAAATTGAGAGCATACTAAATATCATGATACAAAAAGAGAATGGTACTAAAGCAATGGTCAGGGTAGCCAACATGGGAAATACAACAAGCGGGAAGAAAGGATCGTGGGGGTCCCACAGGCCCCCGCGTTACCACTCACGGGTTAATACAGGAGTGTGAAGGGATATTACGATGCGAGCGAGGAACGAGCAAATACTTTTGCTACGATTAGATATTGTGATTTTAAGTTAAACCTTTACGTTGAATTGCTTCATGGCAAGTGGCATGCAATGTTCAACCAACGCTGTGGAGATGTACCCAAGTTTAGGGTTCAAACTCAATTGAAGCCGTGGATTTTTAAGGGCGAAAAAATCCTTCGTACTCCTTCCTTTGAAAGGGAAGTAAAGTCTACTGTCTCATGTAGATTTACTGCATGTAAAAGATTCTCAAGCCTAAAAATAGCCTCTGAGCTAAATTCAAATCGCCTGTTTCGTCGCCAGAGTATGGTGTGTATTCTTATTTCCTATCAGATTAATAACTGATCCAGTCCCAACAGGAAGAAATAGTATTCTGATATTCGTCTGTGTTTTGTCAACAGGAGAGAGCATATGTCGTTGACAGTCACCGCCTCACGCGTTGTATTGATATAATATTGAAATAGACTACATAAAATTTATTTAAATTACTGTTCTTATTAAATACATGATTGTGAAGACACGAAAATATTTCACACACAGAAAACATACAACGAACAATCATCGCAATGAAAAAATAGATGTTTCGCGCGCAGTAAAGAGGCCTGAGAAACTGTTCAAAACTTATTTTTTGACGTGCCATGCGCGAAACGCGGTTTCTCGTGCTTGTTTTCCGCGTGCGAAACAGCTAATTGTTTCTTCACTACGCTCGGACGACAAACAAGACTCGTTCGTAAATCACCTGTTTCGCGCCCTTGTTTAGGTAAAACACTACTCTAGAAGCAAAGTTTACATGAATATCTTTCATTAACAAAATACACAATTATTACCATTAAGGAAAGATATGTGATATCGAAGTGTTTTGTATTTGTAAGAGGTGACAAGAATAATAATCAATTAATATGATTAATATACGTAATATAACATCAAAATATTCCATGATCGAAGATCAATGGACGAAGACAGCAAGTCGCGACACGAATATTCAATTTGATTACTTCTCTGAAAGTGACGTCGACTTTTTTTAAACAAAGAGTTTTCTGTAGAAACGAATATTCAACAAAATATAATCGCCAATTCACGAAATACGTTCCTCTTTTCTATGCCAATAATTCTCTGCATAAAAATAAATTGCTTTTCCGATTAGACCTTTCTTTTGTGCTCAGAGTCGAGGTCAGAGAGCATTTGATAAGGATAATTTAATTTGGTCGTTGACTTTCGTCGAAATCCCATTACAGATGTAGCAAGCCGTAAATACTGCAGAAAGGACACAAAGCGACAGACGAAGACAACCAATGAAACGATCCCTCTATCGGCTAACGGGATCGTTCGAGAACTAATTCTCTTTGTAGCGGAACCAGGCATACTCACAGTGTATATTGAACTGATGAACCGATACACGGACAATATCACCCCTGCAAACAGCCTTTTAATTCTCCCATCGGAATTAGGGCAATTGGTCGAAATTTTGTAATCAACATCAAAATAAAAATGGTGGAAATATTCCATGTTCTAAATAGATATGGGCATCCAATTAGGAGCGATTATTACGCATCAATGAAAGGTCAACAAGGGCAGTCGCAGATATTGGCGGCCTGGAATAAAAAAGAGGTATATGGAATATGAGGAAAGTAAATTGAGCGCAGTAAATCAAATGCGATCTCCATTATTCTCTAATCAAAGAGAATTTTCGATCACTAATATTAAATTCTTGTGAGAAAAATAATTTACCTATCACCCGCATCTGGCAATTGGTATCTATTTATATTTACGGTCGATACCCTAATACTGTCAGAATGTCTTTTCGTAAAGAAAAATTATTTACTTTAAAGAAAAATCAAATTAGAATAAAACTTGTGTGACGTCATACGGGTGTAATCAAAACACAGACGAGAGTGGGTTGTAAGAACAGTGAGTTTATTGATAAACTAGACAGTAGTCACAAATAACAAATTCCATTGCTTACAATTAACTAACTAAATAGATGCCACTACTAGGAGGGATTTAATCGAACGGCTACCACACCGCTCTATATCTGACCTAATGCATGTCTCGCTTGTCAAAACAATGAATTGCCGGCCCCTTGCCTACGTGCGCCACTCGCACAAACTTACGCTGGGGGTAATGGGGGCCTTGCCCCCACCCCAAGATCTAGGGTTTTTATTTTCCTTCCTTTATTTGTCAAAATTAATTTCAACATTTATTTACGTTAGAATTATGTAATTATTCAAACAATACTATTGTATAGGATCATATCTATAGTACATAAATGTCATACAATATAACAAATAGGTTTATTGTTTAACAAAAATCTACGATGCAGCCCCCCGAAAATGAGAGGTTGGATCCGTCACTGATCAGTTCACGTCTTTGATTGTTAATTACCCTTCTTATGGTTTTGTGGTAGATTAGCTTCCATGAGCAAGTACTGCTTGACAGAACAAAAGTAGCCCTGATGTTTCATACTGTGTAAAGGACTGACGAATGTTCTCGAACAGAATGAGCCTCCCCTTAGCCGATCACAGAAATAAACGGATGAATGGCGAAGAGAATTTGTTTGAGAATGTTCCTTTTGTTGCCAAAATGATCTATCGATACATTACTCGGAGTACCTCTTAGATTATTAAATTGAAACAGGGTCGTGTAATGTAACCGATTTAGTTCTTATCTTCCCTCACGCAGCAGCAACAGCTCGTAGAACTCAAGTGTTGAGTTTGGGCAGCATGTTTTACTGCAAGTTAAACATTTCTTTGCCAACTAGATGATTGATGCCAACTCTGTGATGATTTTCTGTAGATTTTTGGTCTGGGGCTGATAATAACAATGAATGTACCAGGTTAGATATATCCTGCGAAAGTCTTAATCTCACTCACTGTAGATAAAAAATAGTACAGTTGCCACCTGCTGTAATTCCCCCCCCCCCCTCGAGAGTCTTTAATACAGATCAATCGAGAGGGGAGGTTAACGAAACATTTCAGCAAATACAGGCTTGATATTGTAAAAAGTTGTTTTCGTTTCGAATTCTAATTTTTATAAATTCTAAATTCAAAATTCTAATTCGAATTTTAGTGCGAAATTCAAATTATTAACTGATTGAGCAACCCAATTAATAAAACCGATAAACTATTTATTTATTTCTTATTTTTAAAGTGGGAATATGGTGGATTGATAAAAATGCGTTTAACAGCTATGTGATAGGAGTAAACTTCACAACTAAAAAAAATTGAAAAATATGCACATTTGATCAAATTATTTTTGGTTGGTAGTAACTTATGGTGTTGCCAAGAATGCAATTTAACTTACTAAGCGCAGTGCAATTGATGGAAACTGTTATTTAAATGTATTTTTTATACCAGCATTATAAACGGCCATTTTTGCTGCAAGAAATCGTTCATAAAATGACATTTTATGGCACAGATTATGACGTATTATCAGTTTATGGCAAGAATAATTGCGTCAATTGCGTCCCTTCATGAATCGCAGCGAAATAATCGTGTGGAGGCGGCGGTATAACGCGTAGCTGACCATGGTTTTTGTTGTTGTTGTTTTGTTGTTTTTTGCACAACACGTATGACGACATAATAGTGGCTAGATAACGTGCCAACTACAAAACTTCACTTATGATTTTTGTCAAAAGTATGCAACTCATTTATGATGTCCCTTTATTGCATTCACACAAATTTGAATACTCGATCTTAACGTTGCTCGTTTTCAAAACATGAAGTTATGCAATAACAAGTAGCAATATAAATTAGTAGCATAATATACTATTTCTTGGGTACCTTTTTGTTAATCCGCAAAAGAGATACATATTAGAGATTTAGTGCAAGAAACTGATAGGCTCAGAAGAACTCTTTCAGATTAAATGCAAAAACGAAGTTTGGTTGGCTTTTTTTATTTTATTTATTTTCTTTAGATAGTAAAATACAAAGATCAGTGTTTATGGTACACACTACATTTGTTATGATGTATTATCTACTTACAATTAACTTACATTAATCTTAAAATACAACTTACATCACTAATAGGTTGGTAGAGGTATCTTTATATAAATATCTCTACTTTGAGTCTGAGAATTTATTGAGAAATATGGAAATATGGAAAGGAAATTTATTCTTGATGCGGGTTCTGGGTACCCGATTTTGACAGATTCTTAGAGGGTTTAGGTTGGGTATGTTTTGGAAGAAGTGGGTGGATAAAAATATAATGTGGTTGGTTATCGGTTCTAGCTGGAATTCTTTATGGAGTTGTGCGTTGGAGATGTACCAGGGGGCATTCGTGATGGTGCGGAGGAACTGATTTTGAATTACTTGGAATTTTTTGGTATTCGATTTGGCTGCGCTGATCCATACTGGGCATGTATATAATAGTAGTGTTCGTATGATCATTTTGTATAGCAGTAAGGCAGTAGTGTATGGTAGCTTCGCTGATCTATTATTGGTTTTAGTTGGTGTAATTTAAATTTTGCTTGTTTAACTTTATTGCCAATATGTTTTTTCCAGTTGAGACGGATGTCTAAAAAAAGTTCTAGGTATTTTATGGGTTTGTTATGAGGATGTCATGGTACCGATTCTTGATTCAAATGTAAGAGGGGATGAAAGGAGGGATGAAAGGTATTAGGGAAAATATTTTCGCTGCTGTTTTTGACGGCTTGACTTAATTTTAATTTTTTGTTGCCCAGCTATCGATTTGATGTAGTTATAACTGTAGACTGATTTTTATTGTGTTTATGTTGGTTCCCGATGAACATATAGCCGTGTCATCAGCACATTGGGCGGTTTTTACATTATTATATTTCGGTAGGTCGGCTACATACAAGTTATAAAGAGCGGGAGATAAGGGGGAGCCTTGGGGAAGGCCTGCCTTGACCGCATTTTTGAATTAGAGTGATGGTTATCTGTAACGGCAAAAGTTCCATTGTCGAGGAAACTGGAAATGATTTGCGTAAGGTAATTTCGAGTGCCTATTTTTTTTATTTTATAGTTTAGAGCTTGGTGACATGTTCTGTCGAAGGCTTGAGAAATGTCAAGAAAGATTGCTATAGTATGATAGTGTTTTTGAAATGCCACATGGATGTTTTCAGAGATTGTAAGTAGTTGGTAATGCGTGGATAATTTTTCAGTGAATCCCATTTGTTCTAGGGGAATACTTTTGTGTATTGGAGATGCATTTTAAAACGTTTTAATATTATTTTTTCTAGAAGTTTGGATAGCGTGGGAAGCAGACCGATTGGTCGGTAACTGTTGATTAGAGATGCATTTTTATTTGGTTTCTGTATCGGAAAAATTGCATGTTTCTATACTTGTGGAAAATACCCTACTTTGAGGCATGAGTTGAAGATATAAGTTAAGTATGCGATGGCTGTTTGGGGAAGGTTTTTTAATATTAAATTATTAATTTTGTCATGACCAGGGGCTTTACGAAGTTTGGTATCGGCTACCAGTAGATGTTCATTACTACTGAGTTGATGATTCATGGCTACTGCACGAATTTTCCTATTTTGATGACAAATTCCTTGGTATATTTAAAAGGTAATAACTTTTCTTCAGAGAGCAGAACTGAAATATCAACTGCCTCTTTATTTTGGCCCTCTCTTTTGATGAGAACGGTGTTGAGAACTGAATGGAGAGCTCTGAATTTATGGGAACTGAAAGTGCTCGGTGAGCACTGAAAAGGGTATTGAAACGATAATCGCTTAGCGTGGCGCATCCACCGGGGGTCTTATTTTAAAAAGCGTTATTTGTGTTTTGGAAGTTCATTAGAAAAAGAAAGTTTAAACATATTACATCAACCTGGCTTGTCCATTCTCGAGTACAGAAAGTTACATGAAACCAATCGATTAAAATAATTGTGAATTGTTGGTGTTTTTTTAAAGAAATTAAGCTTAATTAGAGTCAAACTCATGAATCATCTCATAACGATTCGTGTAAATGCCGGAAAGAGAGTATAGCAATTCACAGGTTTTCACCAATGTACTCGTAGAAGCCTTCAATGGATGAAAAACACGTGTTTTCTGGAAGTATTCCGGAATATCCTTCTGTGAACCGGCTAAGAATTGTATCAATCAATTTGACTTGTTGAGAGAAAGAACGGCCTTGAAGAGGAGAGTTTTAAAAGGAAAAGAAGTTTCCTGCGTTACAAGAAAGAAAAAAATGACTTTCTATGCAGATAGTGGTTGTAAAACAGCACGTACTTTCTCGCCCGTATTTTCACGCAAAATTGCGCGAAAAGTATTCAAATCTTCGAAAAATTGTGCATGGGCTTATTTCTTAATCTATCTTTAAGGAACAGATTTTATTAGCGGAAAAATCTCTATCTTTAATATTTTGTAGGAAGATACCGAAAAAATTTGAATTTTTGCAATTTTCGAAAAATAGTTTTTAACGAAAATAATACCTACACCTCTCTCTTAAACATCTTTCACACAATCCAACAACAAAATTTAATCAAAAACGGTGCTGCCATTTTTTGAAAAGTTTGAAAATGTCCCCGGGGCTTCATGTAGAGTACTCTTCAACATTAAAATATCGGTTTCAAATTCAAGGGACCACAACATCAGCCAGATCCTTTGAAGAATATGTATTTTGGAGAAAATCGTCTGAACGGTTTAGTCACTACCATTGATAATCAGAAGAACATTTTTGTCGTCAATCGATTTGATGCTTCAAAGACACACAAAACATTGATTCTGCTTACATCACGTGCTGGAGATTTGTTTTCTAAAATTAGTATCTGAATTTATCCACTTTTTCGTGATCACAACTCTGTAATAAAACTTTTTCTGTCGAAAATTCGCCATTTTTCGCGCAGAGTTACATAACTTTCTCTCTACTGCATAGGGAGAAAGTAATAATAAAGCAAGATATTATGCAGTTCTAATGATTGCATTGTAAACCCTAACTTGCCGTTGTTAATATGAAGCATTCAGTTTCAAAATTGTATTTTTGCCTCACGCATTGAACACTCGTGCGTGCTTCTTTTACTATACCGGTTTCAAAGACGTTAAACAATGATACAACTCAAAATGACTTAACATTCCCGTCCGAAAAGCCCATAAAATGAAAACTTAGGCTCAATTCTTCAAAATCAAATGCAAAATTATTTTCGCTCAGACAAATTTTTATATCTTCCCACTCCAAATCAGTAATGCATTAATTTCTTGAACATCAATAATACTTTTGTTCCATTTGTCCCTATTTCAACACATTTGTCCCATTTTGTTTGAAACTTCTCAAGTAAATAATTTTTATAGGAGGTCAGTTAAGCATGAGTTCACTGACTTTTATACTTCACGATTTTTGAATAAAAGTACAGAAAAAATAATGTAAAAATTTTGGCTTTTACGTCAAAAGCGAAATTACGAAAGCTGTTTATAAGTTGCAAAGCGGCTTATATTTACATAAATAATTTCCATCAAGCTGCTCCTAAAATTATACAGCACTAGATGCACATGCATGTAGCCGACTTATCATGGGAAAGATAGGGCTTTATGTCTCCCCTTAAATTCATGTACGTCTCTTTGTACAGCGCCGACTTCAAAAACAATGCATCGCCAAAAACTGATAAAACTCAAAACGGCTTAACATTCCCGTTCAGGGCGGGCTGTCCGTTGCTCGCCGAAGGCAGGGCCCCGGTGCGGCGCGGCGCGGCGTGGCGCGGCGCCGGGTGTCACGGAACAGGGGGCGGACACGTCGCGTGAAGCACGGCGAGCACGAGGCCTCGCGAGGGCGCAAAAGGCAACGAGGAAACGCCAGCACACAACGACTTATCAGCACGCGACGCGACATGTGGGGGAAACGGCTCGGCTCCGGTCGAGTGACCACTTTGTTAGCTTTGGAGAGTCGGAACGCCCAAATATACTCACGTGTTTATTGCCTCATACGACGAAAGAACTTCCAGTAGGAATTTTCTTACAAAATATTGCGATGGTAGATAACCGCAAGGGGTTGTTTTATTTTTTCGAGTGAGCAGTGCAGGACGAGTCAAGTAATGATGTAATATCGATTTCCAGATAATCAGGAAGTACACGGTAACGGATCGGAACAAAACGGGAAACTGCTGTGTACATGGTTGTATGGTTATTTAAGCGGCTGCATGTGAATAAGTCATATTTCAGGGTGTTTATTTATTATTTGAGGTTTCTCTCCGGCCTCTTCAAAAGGTGCAATTACAACATGAGTTACCATAATTATAATCCATATAAAGTCGTAATGACAATCATTTGATTTACTAAGAATTATTTTGTTCAATAATTAAAGATTTCACGAAATTGAAACTACAAGAAACGTAAAACGTATATAGCAAGTAGTAAGAAATTAACTTGTCCATAGTCATTGATATGTTGCCAATTGGAAAATTTTCATGCATGGTTATTTCAAAAATATGAAGAAAATGCAGCGATAGTGGAATATGTGGAAAGCAATTTGGTTAAATGCATTACAGATCGAGGAGCCAGAAAGTGTGTCTATTAGTGTAAAAGGTAAATATGTGTCCCCACGAGGGTCATAGTGGGTACCCGACATAATGGATAGCCGAAATGGACATCCCCTGAAAGATGGAAAAAGACCCCGGAAGAAAAAAATAATAAAGGTTTCATATATGCTGTAACTGACAATCCGTCCAAAATGAGCAGACAATATGTTAGGGGATGGAGTGAGGGTGCGAGATAGAGGATAGAAAGAGCAAAGGGGGAAGGGACTGAGGATCTAGAGAAGAGCGAATGATAATAAGTCCATGAATGAGCGAGAGGGAAGAAGTACTGACGAAAGGTCGAGTGGAAAATTAGTTAGGAAGACAATGAGAGATAATGAGGGAGGTGGAGTAGAGAGGCGGAAAGAGGAAGGAGGATCGCCGAGAGACTGTGAGGAAACCAGGTGCGACAGGTGGGTGGCGAGTAGACAGGGTAGTCATGAGACACGACAGAGGGACTTCAAGAAGATAGGGCGTTCAGACAATGTGAGAGACGGTGCCTAAAAGGGAGCGGTGAGGAGCGAGAGGCGGAGACAGAGCGGAGTGAAACGGTGTGGGACGAAGTGGTGGTGACGGGGTGAGGAGAGTAAGGGGGTGAGAGGCGAAGTGAAGGGCGGGGTGAAAGGCGAGTTGAAGGGAAGGGTGAAGGGTGGGTGAGGAGTGGAGTGAAGGGTGGAATGAGGTACTGGATGAGGGGCGACACGAGGAGCGTGATGTGGAGGTGAGGGGCGGGTGAAGGGCGTGATGAGGCCCGTGGTGAAGGACAGGGTGGTAGCCGGGGTAAGAAGCAGTTTATAGTGACGGGATGAGGGGGTGGGTAAGGGCGTGGTGAGGGAGTGATAGGCGGGATGGGGAACGTGGTGAGGGGTGAGCTGAGGGGCGGGATATGGTGCGGGGTGAGGTGCTAGTTGGGAGACTGCATGAGGAGCGCGGTGAGAGGGTGAGGGATGAGTTGAGGAGCAGGTTTAGGGACGCGGGGAGGAGCGTGATGAGGAACGTGGTGACGGGTGAGGTGAGGGGCGGGATGTGGTGCGGGGTGAGGTGCTAGTTGGGAGACTGCATGAGGAGCGTGGTGAGAGGGTGAGGGGTGAGTTGAAAAGCAGGGTTAGGGGCGCTGGGAGGAGCGCGATGAGGAACGTGGTGACGGGTGAGGTGAGGGGCGGGATGTGGTGCGGGGTGAGGTGCTAGTTGGGAGACTGCATGAGGAGCGTGGTGAGAGGGTGAAGGGTGAGTTAAGGAGCAGGTTTAGGGACGCGGTGAGGAGCGTGATGAGGAACGTGGTGACGGGTGAGGTGAGGGGCGGGATGTGGTGCGGGGTGAGGTGCTAGATGGGAGATTGCATGAGGAGCGTGGTGAGAAGGTGAGGGGTGAGTTGAAAAGCAGGGTTAGGGGCGCGGTGAGGCGCGTGATGAGGAACGTGCTGAAGGGTTAGGTGAGGGATGGGATGAGGTGCAGGGTGCTGTGCTGGATGACGGGCGGCATGAGAAGCACGGTGAGAGGTGAGGTGGAAGGTAGGGCAAGGGTTGGGGCGGGGTGAGGGGGGTGGGCGGTGTTCGAGGCGTGGGGGGGCTGGCAATGCGGAGGATCGGATGTTGAATAGCGGTGGTGGCCGAGCGGCATTGGCGCGTGGCGGGGCGGTGCGGGGCGGGAGCGGGGCGGTGCGTGCGGGCGTTGATGCATGGCCGCGTCAGCGCGCGCGCCGGCCGCCTGTCCGTCCGCGTCCGCTCGCGGCGCCGCGCTCGTCCGTTTGCCGCCATCTTGCGCCGGACGCAGCCCGCTGCCTTCGTGACGGAGCGCTCTTCGCGGGAACCTCGCCCGCCTCCTAATTGGCCGCCGGTCAAAGGCAACGTTTTTTGCCGCGCCACGCGAGGAAGTTGTGGGAAGACTGTCCCGTACTTTTGGGGATGATGTAGAGATTGTTTACAACGAAAGTGAAAAATGACTTGTTTTTAGAAACTCCGATTGGTAAGGAATCTATCGCTTCATGATGGAAACGTTTTCCATTTGGACGGTTCAAATTCAAATAGAATACATTATTCACATGGGAAAACTTTAATGAAGGAATGAGAGAAACATACACGAAATATATGTAGGTTTTCATTCTTCACTAATGTTCTTATTACCTCAATATCACATTAAATTACAATAAGTTATTTTTCAATGTTTTATTCCGAGTTTTCCCTCTCCGAAACATATTATTGTCCCTGGGGACTCATAGCTCGTCACTGCTTTCCGAGTATACGGTGCTTGTTTTGAATCAATCAACCATACGAGGATGGGTGATCTTCCCATCGCTGAGAAGGTAAGAGGACAAGAATGAGGACGCATTAGGGAAGGAAAGATTCTACGCGTCCTGCGCCTGTGCGTTTACTGTGTGTGCTGCTCCGCCATTCGCTTGGAAAGGTCAGGAAAATACGTTAAACCATTGATCCGAACAGATGATCTACGAATTCGATTTCTGCACGAGCCAGAAATTCGCAGTTGTCATAGACGCCCAGTAAATTTCTGGTACTTTTCTGGGAAAGAACCAGTGACCTCCCACTCACCGGTACGCTCGAGTCATTTTCTGCTCGCTACCGGTGTTGGCGTTATTCAATATTTACTGTTTTAATTTCCCCGTCTCAACAAGAATATTAAATCTAATTTTTATTTATTTCTCACGTTTTTCTCGCATTTCAATAATTCATATTTTCCCAGAAAGCTTGCGCACTTCATAGCCAAGTGTACAATGAATGAATTAACACACACAGTAAAAGTGACTTTGAACGTCACTTTTAGCTTGATTTGCGACTGTTTTGGAGTTCGGTTAGCTTTCTATTTGACACTCAATTTTAACGCAACATAAAAGTGACAGCCGCTATTCATTTACTTAAATTTAATTTCAGAGAAATTTTATCAGGGAAGGGATTCCAAGAGATAATGATTCCGGAAATTCATCACGTCCCATCTAACATATATTGGCTCAGTTTGACTGAGTATAGTTGTAATTATGACCAAGGAATCTAAAAAGTATTACATCATTTACAAATATATTTATCAGTAAATAATATTTGAGGGAACGGAACACCTTAAAAATACAATATTTTCATCACCTAACTTTTTTGAGGTACGAAAGTACAGTACTAAGGTACAGTTCTCGTTCATGAAATTGTGAAAGCTACCATTTCTTTGTTATATTTGTTTTTCTTGTAGTGAGTAGCCGCAATAGAACATTAAATAAATGTATTAAATAGCTTATTTTAAAACTCTTTAAACCGAGAGAGGTGGATCAGGACATCAACTGATATCACTTCAGTGCCTCTGACCGGGAGGTCCTAGGTTCGAGTCCCGACGTTGACAGGATCTTCAACACTAGCTAGATAACTAGATCGAATTCAATCGCTGTCTGGAGGAGAACTCTAGTGGTCGACTACTCTGTTTGGTAGTTTCCGTGGTTTCTCTGATCAATACCAGGCGAATGCCGGACCAGTACCCTAACAAACGGGTCATGCGATCTTTCCTTTCCCTTCCTTCTTCAATTCTCACCCCTTACTTACACACACATTTACATGCACTACACTACCACACATGCCGGGAGACCGGTCGGGAGCTTAGACCCGGCTGGGGCTGGGTCCCGCTGGTAGGAGATACCTAGTTGGGAAAACCACGCTAGCCGTTAGGTAGGTGAGCGCCGGATTTCACCGTCCAGTGGAAAAAGATCGCTGCAACTTCTCCAGGAAAAAGCATGCACTCAACTGACGGGAATTGTGACTTAAGACGTTGACGCCCTAGGAATCACCAAACAACAAAAATAAAACATTTTAATTAGAATCTCTATCTTGCTTTTTATATTGAACTTTTTTATCGAAAAAAACAAATCCTCTTGTCCGTTCTGAAGCGTCTGCTACAAGTCTTACTATTTGCAATCGAAAATAAATTTAATGTTTCCACGTGGATTTGAAGTCGATCTTTCAATTTTCATTTTAACAGTCGAAGTTCTAATTGGGAATGATCTTGCGAGAACAGGCTCAGAGCACTCAGAAAGTGTTAAGGGTCGTATGCTAATTGTGGCGCTCACTTAATCGTGCAAATTCTCAGTAACAATAGCACAATGCGAGGTCGAGTACCTCTCCAAATCCTGCCCACTTCATTAACCTTACACGAAGCTAGGGAATTACGAAGCTGCAGTTATACCGAAATTGGCCTCCTTAAGGTAGATTAATGCATTTTCTCACTAAATGTTTCCTGGCTTCTCCTCTGTGAAACTACATTTCGCAGCACTGACTTCGTGGCTTGTGAACTAACATTCTAGAAGCAAGAAATATTTCATTTGATGGAACAGGTGCACCGTGTTCTATAATACAGAGTTCTCGAAATAAATTGGAGTTTGAAAAATGTTTTGTTTTTTACCGATTCTTTTTCAGATTGTTTCAGCTCTTTACACATATATTGAAAATGCTATTTAATGATTTACGATTTAAAACTGTATGTTAACTATGTAAACCAAAATAAAAGCGGTAATTGAACTCTTTTTTTAGAATTCTGCTTCCGTTGTACAGTATACAAATAACTAAGCTTGAATACATTATAAAGATCCTCATAGGAAATCAGTTTTAAAAATGAGGATAATTTAGTATTGCATTTTCCTCCAATTCTATACAATACGATCTGCATGGTATCCTCGGACCTCCCTTAGTTCTCTCAAATAATTGTTATTTGATTAGTACACAACTACGCAAATAAAGAAGTTGTGGTGTAGGACGTGCAGGCAATACTGTTAATGAAATCCCACCGGCCGCAACGTTCACTGCCTTGAAATACATTCGCAGCAGAGGATGCGCACCAGATGGCGCGCGGGGGAGGCGGCAGAGCGTGGTGCCATCGGCCGGAGCACGGCACAGCGGCCGCCGGGGGCGGGGCGCGGGGGCGGAGCGCAGGGGCCGGGCAGGGGGGGGGGTCGCGCGGGGGCGGGGCGCGGGCACGGTGGCGGGGCAAGGGGGCGGGGCAAGGGGGCGGGGCGCGGGGGCGGGGCGCGGGGGCGGAGCGCAGGGGCCGGGCAGGGGGGGGTCGCGCGGGGGCGGGGCGCGGGCACGGTAGCGGGGGCAAGGGAGTGGGGCGCGTTGACGGGGCACGTGGGCGGGCGCAGGGGCCGGCGCGGGGGCCTGGCGGGGCGGGGCGGTGGCTGGGGCGGGGCGTGCAAACCGCAGCGCTCGGAGGAACGTCGCCGCGCCCAATTACCGATTCACAGCAGGGCAGCGAGGGGCGCGTTCACGCCACTACCTCCGCCGCGACCCCGTCGCCACTGTAGCCACCGCCCCGTGACCCCTCAAGTGAACGCTGACCGACTGCTACCTGCCGCAGCCGCTTCGCTGCTTCCTCGGCGTGGCGGAAGCGGGGCTTTTATTTCTCCATTTTGTCATCTCCTGTATAATCTCATTCTGAACATTGTTGCATACCTCATTATACCTTCTTCACTTACCCATATATTTCTGCGTTCTTTAGCCAAGCACTTGAAATCACTCAACTTACACAACTCATTCTACATGTACTATTTTATTTTCCTCGTCTACTTTCCCTTCGATTTTTTACTTGTATCAATCACACTAAATAATTTCCCTTCATTGTGAATACCACAGCTATGCAGGCTCTTCAACTCTTTCTCCATCTGCTTCCATTACCACTGCAGCACGCAATGGTTCAGATTCACAGACCGTCTGTGATTATCGTTTCAACTTCTTAAATTTTCTGACATACGCCCTTTCTTTGTTTTCTTCTACCTACTTATTTTTCTCTTTTTCCCCTCTCCGTTTTTAACCAATAGTTTTTATTGAAAGTCGTTAGATCAGGTGTTTGTCATCATTAGATCAGGTATTTGTTGCAAATGGCGCTTGCCTGTATATTCTCTCCTGCCATTTTCCCAAATTTTTACTTTGTCACCACCTCCCACACACATCTACCACCGTCTCCTACTTCGTCATAACAAGAACAGAATCGAATTTAACTCACACACAGTTTCTGTTATTGTACCTGATGACACACCTACTTCCACCATCAGACCCTTCATGCCCACGACCGTCCCTGACACTGGAAACACTAGGCCATTGTTACGTCCCTGGCCGTCTTGCTCAACCACGCGTCCGGCCTACTCGCGTCGACCACGAACGCGCAGCAACACCACCGCAGTCGCATCCCACGGTGTCTCCGCCCAGCGACCTCACGAGCCTACCCCTGTCACTACTCTCGCCACAACCGCCATTCCTCAGCCGTCCATCGCCCTGTCATCCACCTATGCACTCATACCGCTCATACCGCCGCCCACTCCTCCCTTCGCTTCCATCACCCCCGTCGCCCCCGTCGCCCCCGTCGCCCCCGTCGCCCCCGTCGCCCCCGTCGCCCCCCTTCGCCCCCGTCGCCAACCCCGCCACCGCCGCCGCCCCCGTCGCCCACCCCGTCACCCACCCCGTCGTCCACCCCGTCGCCCACCCCGTCGCCCACCCCGTCGCCCACCCCGTCGCCTACCCCTTCGCCTACCCCTTCGTCCACCCCGTCGCCCATCCCGTCGCCCACCCTGCCGCCTCCACCACCCACGCTATCCCCGCCGTGCTGCACCCCCAGCCGCACCGCCGCCACACACCACCCCGTGGTCCCGCTCTCCCCGCCGCCTCACCACCGTCCTCGCCGTTCTTGACTATCCAGCCATCCTCACCGTCCTTGCTTCCCTCACCAACCCTCCGCCACCGTACCGCTACCATTGCTTCCTCAGCTTTTCTACGCCCGTTACCCACGCGATCCCCGTCCCTCACTCCTTCGCCACCGCCCGTGGCGCTCGCTCATGACAACCGTGAACGCTACTGTCTCCAGCTAATCTTGTGAATAATGCAGTAGAGTTGGCGCGGCACTCCGCGCCTCTTAACAGTGCGGGAGCGGCCAGGGAAGCGGGAGTGCGAGGCGGCGGTAGCAGCGAAAGCGGAGACGGGGGCGGGGCGGGGGCAAGGAGGGCGGCCGCCGCAGTGACGGCGCTTGTAAGGGGGAGAACGACGGCCCGTCATGCGGTGCGCGCCACCGTGTCCTTATCCCCCAAACACAAACCTACACGATTACACGGCGTGGCCTCGACTCTCGTAAAGTGCTTCGGTGAAGCCTCTCCCCCACCTCTCAACCCTCCCATTCGCACTCACCATTTCCTTTTCCCCTTCACTGCCCTTCCAGCCAGTCTCGCCGACAGCGGAAAAATATTTCTGCAAGAGCTTTTCTAAAGAACGTTAGACTCGTCCTGTTAGCGATGTTTACGGTTTCCTCTACGATTTGGCGCGCCTCCTACGTGAAACTATAACGCTTTTCCTATTGAAATCCATTTATTTTCTTTTATCGCTCCTCTTCGACAAAGGGCTTTTCATGAAATCGACACAATAGTGCGACTGCGAGACATGCGGACGCAGATATAACTTCCGGGAGCGTAAATTAAATGCGAAATCGATGAATCGTTATCGCGTGGACACTTCGATAATGCCTCGGCGGGGCGGGGAGAGACGGGGGATGGCTTCTACTTCGAAACAAATAACATCGCGATTGGAGGAGGCTGTGGGTTCGACACGGTGAGAGAACACTGGCCTGAATTAATGAATAGAAACAGAGCTAAAAATTAGATCATAATGGTATGCGTAGCTAAATTTATTTCCGCATCAAAAATTGAATGTAATATCAATCCAATACTTTTTGCAGTGTGGAGCTGACATTCATTTCGTATCGGCGTTTCATGTAATGCGCCATGGACGCACAAAAACCGGGTGAGCATTTTACTCGAGGGAGAAAGAGAGGGCCGAGTCAGGCTTGTTTGCGGACGAATACTTCACATTTTTGTGTTTTGTGTTGGCCTCCTGTTTGCGCACCCGCAGCTCGTGATGGTATAAACTGACAAAAGGGGAAATTGATAGGTCGAGTCCCAATGCCCGGCGCGCCACAACGGCGCCCTTAGCCTGGGAAGATGCGTGGGAGGTGTGGTTGTGGAGTCGATGAAACCACGGGAAGGAAAGGGTTGCGAAGAAACTAGATGGAAGGGACTGAAGGGGTAGTTATCACAGGTTAGAATGGTAGCGGTAATAAAGTCAAATACCGGAGAGTTTAGCAAAGTGCAAGAGGAGATCCTAAACGTGGAACAAAAACTGATGAAGTCAGTGGTCGGAAGTATCACGAACAAAGAAGAACAGAATGAGCACATTGAGATGGATTTCTCTTAGTTTCTAATCCTAATTCGTATATGCGCGCACAATAGTTCACATTCTTCGTTCTCAGTTTAATGAGTAGACAGTAGTTTTGAAATATACAACATTATATTAATTATAATAATATTAATTAATTATAAAATTGTAACAATTGTATAAATATCACTTTAATTGATGAAACGAAATAAAATTACTCATAGTATTTAAAAAATGCATTATAATTATGAAATTCAAATAGAAATTATCTGTGTTTTTGAATTTTTATTATCTTAAATGTATGCACTACTAATAGAGAAACCAGAACGAAGTTTCAATGCAAAAAGGAACATTGCGGGTGGTATAGTACCAGGAAATTTTGTTATACACATTACAGAAATATTTTCTATTACACGAACTAAATTGTAATGTGTACTACTGAGCCCAACAATTCTAACATGACTGCTGGTACCGTAAGTAATAATTACTGGAGCCATTTACGAGAGGTTCTGATTGAGGTGACAGCAGAGGGGAAGTGGAAAAGGCTGCAAAGAACGCAGGAGTGGTCGAGACGGTGATGATGGAGAAGTCTGTATCGGTAGATGATACTCTGATAATGGCGATGGCAGTAGAGAAGGTGAAGGCGGCGATGGTGATGAAGATTCTTGATGAAGGTGCTAGAAAAGGCAGAGAAGCCAAAGGAGGGGAAAGATGAAAAAATTAGAAGCTGAATCAGATGGATAAGGTGAAAGAGATGAAAGTGTAAAAGAGGGAGGAAGTGAAAAGAGTAAAAGAGACGAAGGAAGTGGAAGAGGGCTAAACAGTGGAAGTAAAAGAGTCCGGGGAGGGGAAAGAAGCGAAGAAGGTACAAGAGTTGGAGGGATGTGAATGAAGTAAAAGAAGTAGATGAGATAGAAAAACGGATGATGTAAAATTGGCAGAAAACCTGAAAAACGCTGGAGGATGTGAAAGAGGTAGGTGACATGAAAGAGTCGGAGGAAATGGAAGAGGGCGAGAAAGTGGAAATGAAAGAGACCAAGGAGGTGAAAGAAGTGAAGGAGATATAATAATCAGGGGAATTAAAAGATGTGAAGGAAAATCGTTGTAAAAGAAGTAGAGGAGGTAAAAATCGCAAAAGACGAAAATGACAGATGTGAAAGAGACGAAGAAGTTGAAAAAGGTAGACAAGGAGAAAGAGGAGAGGAAGTAAAAATCGGATGAGGTCAAAATGGCAGATGTGAAAGAGACGGAAAAGCGAAAGAGACGTAGAAATCGAAAGAGACATAGGAAGGGAAAGAGGTGGAGGAGCCGAAATAGGGTAGGCGACGAAGAGGCCGCTCGCTGCAGTGGGGCGGCAACTCAATTCTCCTTCGCCTTCATCGCGAGCGTCGCGTCGCCGCGCTGCCTCCGCCCCCGCCCTCCTCCGTGGCCCCCTCCCCGCTCGGCCGGGCAGAGCGACGCTGTTGATCGAGTTGCCAACTTATTACCACGCGGTCTGCGCTCGTGGCCCGGCCGCGCCGACGCCGCGCCGACGTCGCCTCGCGGTCGTCGCCAACTTTGCGCCGCCCACCGCCCCTGCGCGCCGCCAGCGCCGCCGCTGCCTCCGCTCGCCGCGCTTCCGCTCCAGCCTTCGCCTCGGCTGCCTGCCTTACCCCTCTTATATGGAGCTGCTCACTGCACAGAAGTAAATATTGCGGAGAGTTGGGAGCTCATTATTTGGAGGAATAAGTCTATGGCCGAAAGCTACACTAGTTGATAGAATATTCAAATAATAAGCAATTCGCTATTAATTTTAATACAATGATGTTTGGTCTTTGTTAGTTTATAACTAAAATTTGAGCATTGCGGATGTCTCAATGTTTAATTTTCAGTAGGAAAGCTCTGTTTAAGCACTGTATTGGCAATTATCATTTACGTACTATATGCAAATCTGATCCCAGAACCAATACAATATATCCAAGCACAATGTCCTATCTCCGCGACTAAAATATCACCACTAAGTTCAATTCTCTAAGGGAAGAGAATGGCGTAAGCAAATGGGTGTGTATATTAACTATAATAATACAGATTTATATAAGCTCACTATTTTTAATCTAGATGTCTGGTCATGACCGGCGAGGTATCTGCTCAATGTCTTCCAACCAACTGAGCTTGGATTTATAGTTCTTAACAAAATCTTTTAAAAAACCACCACCTACATCGGCACGTCATACACCATGTACACAGCCACATAACCAAAGTTGCATCCACAGCGGGGCACAACTCTTCTCTGTCACTGTCACCATCACTATCACCATCGCTGCCTTCTCTTAGGGCTCCTCACTATCCGCCCAAGCAGCCGCTGGCGCTTACAACGGCTTTCTCGTCCGCTCTCGCGAAAATAAGATATTCCATTAAAAGTTGTTCTGGTTTTGCTCTTCGGTGATTCTTCGAGCTTCATAACATCTCCATTTATATGATGATTCTATAATGACTTGGCTGTTATCGCGATGAAGCACAGAACGAGAATACGAGATGTCGACAGATTCAAATGGATGGTGATAAAAACTTCAGCTCAGGTAACAGAAGAATTTTCTTTTTCTAAAAATGTTCTCACGAGCGTGGAAATTATTAGAGTTTGATCGTTATATTTAATACTCAAAGGGTTTTCGTACACAAAGAAATCTGAGCTTTCTACTCAAACAAATTTCGTGATTTTTGCTTTAAATGAAAAGTAGTGAGCTCCACAAGTGTTATCTTTTGCTATTATTAAACGGTTTTATAGTACAGGTATAAACAATAAATTCTAACTGTTCTGTATCTAATCCTTCTATATCTATACGTTCTATATCTATATATATGTATATACTAATATATAAAGAGACAAATCCAAAATGTTCATATTCAAAAATGATTCTGACATTTTTCTCTACACTATGTATAAAAGAAACTTCGATATTGATTATAATTGAGTCTACGTGTGAATGTATTACGTGTGCAAGAGAAATGACATTTTTGTGAAAAAGTACTTTGCTGACCGATATGCAGTAAAAAGGTATGAATGCCCATATGTGTTCTACATGAAACAGTTCTCGGCTTATTTGTAGTAAATTAAGCATGCTCAAGAAGTATTTGCGAGTTGCATGAGCAAAAGTGAAACGTACTATGAATGATTTACGTGTTGCGCTGAAACTGTGACGGATGAATTTTAGAATAGAGATCAATAGAGAAGTGTTTTATTATAGTGGAGAGTGAAAGCGAACCTTAAGGTGATGAAAGAATGATTATTTAAATGAGTGAGAGTCAATTTGGCAAAAAGAAGTATATATACCTTTCGGTACCTTTCGGCAAAAAGAGTAATGGAAAATGGGTATTTGAAGAAACGCAACCTGAGTCAACGCTCTTTTGCAAGGTTGTTAAAAATAGAACATAAAAAGTTCTTTTAGATAACAGAAAACCTTTGACAAGCCGGGATCCATTGTGATCTCAGATTTTTGGAGATCTTATTGTCTAAGTGGTAACAGCACCTTTCCGACAGACAATATTTTTAAAGGATCCTAAAATACATACTCAAATGCAATTAAAAGCACTTTAATTATATTTAAACGTCAATTGGCTCGGCATGAATTTGAGATCAATTTCAAAATTTCTTTAATAAATAGATGATAAGAAAAAAAGTATGAAAAAAGAATGTGACAATTGATTGAAAGTATTAGTATGATATATAAAATCCCCCAAAAAATATACGTGAGTATATATATTTAATTTTCAGTTAGATTTCTTTATTATTTCTAGTTATAATGTGAGTGAATTTTGGGTTTTGGATCCTCAATAAGAAAAATATAAATATTTTTAGTGAGAAAGGAAGACTGGGTATAACCGGATGGTAGCAAGGCAGAGAGGTGCGGGGCAGGGCAGAGCGGGGATACCACAGAATAGATAGAAGTCGGCTCGGCTGTAAGGCGCGAATAAATGAAATTCCTCTTCTTGCCGATTAATTATGATAAATACCCGTCAACGCGGGGTACTTCATCTAGTAACATCTTATAATTAGAGGCAGGATTTCCATGCAAATACATGTTTTTATTTAAGCTTCGTAGAGATTTCAAACTTTGTAAATATATGTTTCATGAAAAAATCGTGTAAAAATAGCGTACATTTTTCCGTACATGTTTGCATGTTTTGGTACTTTTTTGGAGATATTAATGCATAATGCAAGTTTGGGCTTTTTTCAAATTAAAATTGCATTAATTTAAAATTAAAAATATAATACTGCATAAATTAAATTGCAAAATTTGTTTCAAAGCATGGTAATTTGTAGCAAAATTCTAATATTCTTCTAAAGAAATATATAGCTCTGTATATTTTGAATTTATTTATGTGAATTAAATGTTCTAAAAAGTTTCAAGTGGGCTAGCGCCTTGCATCTACTTCTCAAAGTGACAAAGCTAGAGAAAGGAAAGAAATTATGTTGCACTTTTTGTTACTAAAGCAACACTGAATCTATTAACAAATTCATTTTAATGGAAATGCGTGATGCTTTAGTACGGGCAAACATACTGTTAGAAAAAGTTTCAAATCCAACGTTTAAAGAATTTCTAGAGAAAAATACAAGACAGGACAACGTGAATCCATCCATGAATGAAGAAAATATTATCTTCCTTATCTTCAGAAATTAGAATCAGTAGGTCGTCCTGAAGCGGAGTCATCAAAAATTGCTGAAGACATTAAAGTGCCTGAAATTAATGTTTGGAGATGTGGGTGACACTGAAGCGGATAAATTACATAAAGTGTTAAATTGAAATCGCGACTTAAAATTTCTACGAAATCTAAAAAACATAATTTGTGGTGAAAAATCATAAAATGTAGAATTTTACCTTACATTGGCTTAGATTCCATGTTTGACGTATGTTCAAAGTATGTGTTATGACTTAAAAAGGTCACTTTCTGAATTCAAAATCATTTTTTTCTGACAAAAGAATGAATTTGACATAGAACAGATTAGAAAAATTTTTAATGGTTCACTTTTTACAAAAGAAAATATAACTAAAAATTTAAATAAAATAAAATTTGTTTGTGCATGTTTTGTCCATTTTTAACCGGCATCGTGCATATTTGGCTATTTCATAGTGCATGTTTGCATGCATATTTTAACATTTGATAGTGCATGGAAATCCTGTCTCGACTTATAATTAATAGAACTGACGCTTACGAGCATTTGTTTATTTTGACGGTTTGTTGAGATAAGCACATGGAAATCAATCGGCATTTTATCGAACAGTGCGAGTACATCTGGAGAATATGTGCAAATAATGGTAGGTTTATAATAATGCAAAATACCGTAAACGTTTGTCACAACGGTTCTTTTATAAACGAATTTCTGTGATTATAATTGTATATAATTATTTCCTGTTATTGTCTAAAAAAATATACTTATATCAAATATATTATACATAAATAAAGCATGTCCAGATTTCAAAAAAAAAATTAGAAAAATGTTAAATTCTGTATTAACGTTGAATATGTCGCTATTTCTCCATAATTTGTAAATCTTTTTCATTCCACTAGTTTTGGATAATAAAGTACTAAACGACGTGAAACAATAAAGTTGGTATTTTCGATTTTCTGTACAGTGCATACGACCAACATTTGTTTTAACTTTTATACAGTTTTTCCTTTTGGGCAATGTAGTCACAAGGGTTTAGCTAGTCTTACTAATAAAAATAGAAATGAAATTGATCGTTTCAATGTTGGTCGAGAAAATACAAATTAAAGAGAATTGTGAAAGAAGCTTGGCTAACAATTCTAACAGTCGTCGAAAGATGAAAGGTAATGCAAAGCTAGTTCACATTCGATTTTTTTAGTCAAAATGTCTTCACTCTGTTACTTTGTCTTGCTTTCAGGTGTCAGGTGAAAGAATTTCCTCAGTAAATGAAATAATTTTTTGCGCCATCTGGAAAGATCCCTTAGATTCGCGCTGGAAGTAACTTAACTAGCGATGCTACATCAGTACATACTGTCTCGAATTATTTGCAACTTCTCCAATTTTCGGAAACACAGATTGTTCACCGAAAATCGCTTCTGCTCCATTTTCACATGCAAACTTATATTTGCTCTACATACTAAAAAAGAATTAAAGAAAACTTTAGCTTGAGAAAATATTTATTAATTGCTCTTACTTCAAGCAAAACGTATGCGAAAAGTACTCATCTTTCCAGAAATTGTACGTGACCTTATTTAAAGATTTATTTTGTTAGAACAGATTCCATTAAGTGGATCTGTAACTTTGCATATTTTCTCGCAGTATTTTTAACTTCTGCAATTTACGAAAATTTATAGATCAACGAAAATTAGACCTGCGTCATTTTTAAGCGTTCTTTGCTCTACACGAGAAAAAAATCAAGAAAAAATTCGTTAATTGCATTAACTTGAAGCAAAAATACGTAAAAACTACTAGAGTTTTCAAAAATACAGTTTTTATAAAAGATTTCATTTAAAAAAATCTTTCAACACTTTTGCCAGAAATAATCATTTTTACAATTTTGAAAATGATAAAACGTTCCACGAAAATGGGACCAACACCAATCGTATTTTCGCCGGCCTCTTTTTGCTGAACTGTACTTTTGAAAATCCTTGTTCTGCTGCCGCTATCTTATCTTCTTAATGAGTACTGAATACTTGATTTGTAGGAATATTTTCCATGAAAGCCTGACTTTCTAACGAATTATATATAGGAAGAATTGCGATACAATCTAAAAGCAAATAATGAATTCTTGAGAATAAAGGCTGGATCAAGCACTATCTCTGAGGGAAAAGTGTAGTGTAATAAAATGTGAATTGAACAGATGATGTCCATACGTTTTCCATATCCATGATATGATTTTGACTCTAGAGCAAGTCAAAATAATACTTCAAGTCACAAAGAAACTCCAAATCATATATCCTTATGAAGTGGTGGTCATATTTTTGACAGTTATAAACAGTATTTGTGTCTCAGAAGTAACGTCGTCGAAGGGAACAAGGTGGGAAGACACGAAAGAAAAGGCCAATTACCCCAGAAGAATCAGGGAAAGCAACGGAAGGAGTGGTAAGAAGGAGTGGAAATGGGACAGCGGAGCCAAGGACAGCCTCCCTCTCGAAGGGCTGAGGCCAGAAGAAGGGTCCTTGTGCGAGCTGGGGCGACTAAGAGCGAGCGAGGCCGCGGCCGGCAGAGGGAGAAGCAACTAAAGTGATATGAAGAGAACATTCCGTCCGAAATTGAATTTCACGCATGCGCAAGCATTAGCTCCGTCGACTCGCTGGCTGCCGCCGCCTACTCCCCGCTCTCGCTACCGCCGCCACCGCCGCCACCGCCACCGCCGCCACCACCGCCGCCACCACCGCCGCCACCACCGCGGCCGCCGCCGCCGCTGCACGGGTACGGCCTCCACCCGCCACCCGCTCAGACGCAGCAGCAGAAGGCGGCCGGGCGTCGTCGAGAGGTGGTGACCGAGATGCAAGCTCCCTTCAGTCTTAGATAACGCATTTCTCTTCAAGATGTACTCGTTACTTACTGCTGTGAAGTTTTTTTATTAATGTACCACAATGACGACAAGTAGTTACCATTGCCTCTGTAGAGACCACTTCAAGCATGAATTTTGAAAAATAAGGACTGGAGGCTTCTCACTACCTTCAAATTTATAGGCTTGTAGGCAACTCGCTTGATTGTGGAGCTTATGTTTTCTAGTGGTGACGAGCAGAACGTACATTGTTCATTTATTTACCCTTCTTTTTTACATTTAAAGAAAACGTTGAAAACATCTTATTGATATTGGCTTTGTAATAACGTGACAAGAACAGGATACCTTTTTGTTATTTACGTACTTCAAATGAGTTCAAACAGTTGAATATCGAGTTGTCATTACGGAGTCAAGTATCTGACCATCAGCAAATGTTTGCAATTTTATGTCACTCCAGGATCAAAATCGGGGTTTGGAAACAACGTAATAAAAATAGAAAAAATTGAAAATTTAGCATTTTTAGGATGTATATATTGTAAAATCATCTATTAAATTTCACGAAACGAACTTAGTACTGCAGCTGAACAATTTTCAGAAAACTATGAATATGTTCTTAACTGCGACAACCACTGAGATGTTTACCTTGTGGTGTTGATTGTGCCACTGATGTGTTGATTACGGGTTGACTGCTGACAGTTGATGGTTATGAGTGATGTCGTCTCGCAAGGCCAAATGGTAAGAGGCTAATAAACCTGAAAACACAATATTCCCATTTTAATGTATTATATAAAGCATGACCTAAGATAAGTTGTTACCTCGAGATATTGAAAAGAGTGTGTTTTGGTTTTACATTTTGCCTGGTAATATGTGTTAAATGCGATCTCAAACCAGCTCGTATATCATATGATGGTAATAAAAGTAAGGCTATTGACCAAAAGAGAACGAATCACGCTTTAATACTTTGGCGCCTGTGACCAGTTAGGATAAACAAATAAACCTTTTGTCCAGTTTCGAAAACTTTTGCCTCTATAACTTCTGTTATAGAATTCTATTTTCTAGCTTCGTTCACTGGCGAGATGCGCTATTGCTGTTTGACGGTAGTTGTAATTGATAGGGGTCAATAAGACAATAAGGAAATTGAAATAAAAAATATATTATTCCATCTCCGTGCCTCCGAGACAATCACGAGCTATACACTCCCGTACTTTGTGTGTTATTTAAACACCAAGGCAGGTAACTATGGTGCTGTAGTTGTGTAGGATTTATTAAGAGTTGCTCCTGGGGAGTAGGATATGTATTTATATCTATTTTCTTTATAACTGTAAATTTTTGAATTCCATACATAATATTTTTACTTCTCATTTTACGAGTAAACTTATAATTTATATTTATTATTCTTACTTTTTTACACACACTTTTATGGCTTTTACCTTTTTTCATCACTAGCTTCGTGGTGAGACGTTCAATCCACGACCTCGGTGTAGCGTACGAGCTCTCGAAATTCTACGTAACGCCTGTACTACGAGGAACTTGCAGGAGGAATATTTGTATGTAAGGAACAGAGAGAGAGAGAGAGAGAGGGACTGAAACTTTTACAACAGAACTTCTCAACGCGGTGAAACAAAGAAGTAAAGTAGCTTTACAGGACGTGTTCACATCCCTGAAATATCACAAAGCTTATTCCACAAGAAAATTGAATAAATTACTTCGCAGAAGGAATTTCTATTTTGCTGCGTAATGTTACATGAATATAAAACTCTCTCAGATGCGACATGGAACTTGCATGTATTTCACCACAAGTATTAGACAGGCTAAAATACTTTATTCATTTTACCATTCGTGAGCACTGTTACTAGAGGCTGGGAAGTATTGAGTACAAATGAAATATTTGATTCAAATACATTTTTGCTGGTGAATCACATTTACTTCTATTGTCAACGCTATAAACACAGTATGATCTTCAAATTATGGGGCTACAACATTACATAATTTCTCGCATTATTTCTAAATTTGCGACTGTCGAAAATCAGGGATTTCAACTAAAATGAGACCTGCGCCATTCTCTTGAGTGTCCTTTATGCTATCCGACGAAAAGTTTAATAAAAAAACTGGAGCCATTTCTGAGAAAATGTTGAAATCGCCGCTGAGGCTTTATATAAAGCCTCAAACATCCAAAATCAAATACTTCCAAAATGTCTCAAAACTTCCAAAAGATTCGTTTCAGACTCAGAGGACTTTGAGTTCATTTAAATAGATCACGGAACATCAGTTATGGAGAAAATAGGCTGAATGCTAATGTTGGCACAGCTAGACGGTCAGACAGATGTTTTGCCGTTCATCGATATTTCTGAATCAAGAACCCAAAAAATAAGAATTCCAACTATACAACATTAGAGGAAGTTAATTTTCTGTATTTAAGAACAAGATTTATCCACTTTTTAGTTACCAGGGCCCGGGAATGAGTTTTTCTGTCAAAAAGTCACCATTTCCGGCTCATAATTGCTCTTACCAAGTGGGGCGAGAAGTACAAATCAATCCAAAGATAGTACTCCCCTTTGAAATGGATTGTAGATTTAGTGAACAACTACGAATACAAGCTGTTAAACTGGCCTATGAAGCAGGGGCGGATCCAGCAATTTATTTGGGGAGCGTCATAGATGGATGTTAAATAATAACCATATTTGTTATTCTATTGAATAATATTTTTGTAGCAAATATGATACTTAACAATATTATTTTTTAAATAATTGAATAATTCCAACATGAATATTTAAATCAATTTTGCCAATAAAGGGAAGTAACAAACGAAAACCCTAGGTCTTTGGGTAAGCAATGATCCCCATGCCTCCACTCCTGGATCCGCTACTTCTATGCAGCTTGATGACTTAGAACCTACGCAGCACATTATACAATATAGGGTTTGAAAACTTAATCTCCCTTTCATAGTCTCGAGTAAAAGGCTTCGCTTTCACTGGACACACCATTTCGCAATCCAGTAAACAGACTGCAAGCGATCCACAGCCGGTTGAGCGCGCCAAGGAGCATCATCTGGCCCGCAACCGGATACGCCCCGCAGGCCTCACTCTCCGTCTGCCTTCACAGGCACACGGACGACGTTGAGGGAGACGAATCGAAAGGTCGCAACCGAACCTAAATAGACGACACACCTTGTAGGACAGTGTTGTTGTGTAGGTGAATGCAATTTGAACTCTCACATTAAGAACAACTGAAAGGAAAGAACTTGCAGAAAAAGTTATTTTTGTCCGCCAGTCAACTTTGGAGAGTCGACATCATAAAACACAAATATGAATTTCTTATTATATCGCTGCATTGGTTTTGAGAAAATTCAGTCAATTGAAACCCATTAATACACCCCTTTTTAAAAAATGAGTAGATAAATGACTCATTTCATAAAACATACTATTTTTGAGAATAAGAAATAATTGATGTTGTTTTCAGAAAATTGGGGTAGTAATTATTTTAGAAATATAAATAAATTAACAATTAAACATTGAACCTCTTAATATAAATGTTGCTTGGAGAGACATCTTTTCAGTTACCTCGTGAGTCATTGTTTCATTTCCTAGCAACACTTCTCTGTATTTTAATATCATTGCGCAATATCTGAAGAACAATTCGGGCTGTGAAGATTATCAGTTTGTACATACAATGTAAAAATTGGAATCATGTCAGTCACGAATATTGTTAACTCTAGAAATGTTTGTTCAAGGACACTATACATCTCTTCGTCTTATAGCGCGAAGAAGCGGAAAAGTATGCTGGCTTTAGTGGTATGCACGGAACTGCCGGATCGCGACGCTTGTAGTGTTTAAGTGGATTGACTAGCGGTATTCATCCTGATTTATCGTTGTAATCTTATAGAAAAAGGGAGCGCCCAATATAAAAACGATTTGGAGAAATTCAATTTTACCTTGACGGAGGTAATCTTGTATGTATTCTACTCACTCTTGTCATGTACTCCTTTGTCCTTATAACTTCTTTCCAGGTAAGTTTATCATTAGTTACACTTAAAAAAGGATTTAGTATTTTGGCAATATACATCAACTTGAATGCATTTAATGGTCAGTCTAATCAGATTAATTCTGTTCAATTTGCCCAATATTTTACCAACGCGGGAGAGAGTTTATAACGTGTTGTTTTGCTGTCGACATGATCAAGGGTGATGGACCAGCATTTTACCAGCACTTATGGCCATATTAACATCATGTGTTTGATACACTAATGTTTTCTTCTTTATTTTCTAGAAAATTAATCCAGCGAAGGAAAGGGGTGTTTGGAGCCAAATCAATATGCAAGATAAAGGCAGCAATCTCGCGCTATGGTTAAAAAAATATTTATTTCAAGCCGTATTTTTTGTAAAATTAGACTGTAAGAGGATAATTCATTTCGTATGTTAGTACAGCTAGCCCTAGTTCCATGGTCATGCTACAAAAAACCAGTTAATCTGGCAATGGCAACGAACCCTGCATGGGGGCATATTACCTTCAAATTACAATGTTTTTGGAAAACAACAACAACAACTGAATCACTTTTTTTGTCATATAGCTATTTCAACTGGAAGCAAAGTGTTAAATTTCATCATGATGCTGTTAATTTGGCCAAGAGGTAAAATATATAATCAGAAAAATTTGAGGTGCTTAACGTGGCCATGTTACCTTCACATAGCTCACCTAGTTTTACCCGTCAGAGAATGAGCATCTAGACTTCCGAAACGTTTTTTTAATTTGACTCTATAACCTTTGTTTTTCACAACTTTTCATTTGATCATTTGATCGTCGTTGTTGGATTGATGTTTCCTGGCACGTCAAGAGCTAAGGATATTATTTTGTTTGTTTATGCCTGAAGGTGGCGTTATTTCTCTCCCGCTGTATTGTGAGACTCGGTATCGACCTGCGGTTTTCGAGGGGATATCCCTCCTCCAGGAATCTCCACCAGCGGAGGAGACAGCGGCAGAACTCGACCTCTCTATATATTTACCTATCTATCTATCTATTGCAGTGTTGTCAATGTCGATTCCACGAACGGGAGTCCGTGGTACATGTGCCACGACGAAATCGCCCCTCCACGCACTTCATCACCCCGCCGTCAGAGACAACGCCATCCCTATTGTAAAACGGTGGGATTACTACTACTACTCGAAACAAATTCCATTCCCGACGCTAGTTCCGCAGAGAAGCTCGTGGCATGCTACGGTACCATGACGTGTGCCACAGCCACCAGTAGAAGACCTTGTCACCACTGATCTAGTGTGAAAAAATCCCCCACCGTCGGGACTCGCACCTTAGGATTTCCCAATCAGTGACGCTGCTGAGACAAGAGCAATGCTGACTCTGAGCTAAACTCAGCCGCAAACAATTGTCGGAGAGCTCGACACGTTTCTCTTTATTTTTGCAATAAACCGCGCATTCGCTCCAACTAGGACAATGAGCCATTCACAATACTTCCTTTCATTACCTCCACCAAGACGTTTTCAACATGTGGAGGCGTCAGTGACCAATGGGACATAAAATATCGGCGATGTGGACATAAAGGGGGCCAGGTCTTGGGGGCCGAGGGCTATTCACCAGGAGGTCGAGCGAGGGAGGCGGCCGGCAAGGCACTTGGGAAGCGTCGATGGAGCGCGCAAGGCTGATGGTGCGCAGTCCCTGGGGCTCCAAGATACACATAGGGGTCGTCGATACCGTTACGGCTCATCCAAGGTTTCGCGCATTCACCATAGTCGCCTTTGAGACGTTATTTTGAGGCCTTGAACCAAGGGCACGAAGAAATTGTTTTATCTACAGTACGATTCTTCTAACTCTGCCCTTGAAGCCCCTATGGCCACGGTTGAATATCACACGGTATTTCGCGTCTTTCTCCGTCGTCGACCGCTAGAAGTCGCACAATCGCAAGCACTACTTGATACGGTCGCGATCATGCGATACCTGGCGGCACGACTGAGAACGTCGCGAAATACCGTGGCATATTCTATCGTGAAGACGGTCATTGAGAGGCCAAGTTAGAAAAATCGCAGTATAACAATATCTAGGGTGTGTACATACTATGGACATGTTTTGTAGGACTGGTGTTAGATTTTTTAAAATTTGTGGTAAATTTAATCATATTTCATATAAAAAAGTTACTTATGAATTCTGAAATGGATAGATCATCAACGAGGAATATTTCAAAAGCGAAAATGCGTAAAAAACACAACAGTAGACTTTTTCTCACAAGTTTAAATTACAAGAATACTGGCCGTTTCGATCATTGCCTATGTAGCATCGGGGAACATTTGCCACCTCTGGCTTGTCGTTGCCTCGGTCGTTGCGGCACTGAGGCCATTGAAGCCAGTGCTAGAGGTATTATACAAATATGCCTATCATTTTCCTTAGATTTTGTTAATGCTTCCCACCACTCAATATCACAAGGGAAAATTTGTTTAACATTTTTATGAAACACGATTCAACAAACATTAGATACTTCATTTTTCCAAGATCTACCTAAAGTAGATTAAACAAACTGCATACACTTTTTCGTTATCAGGGCCCCGTAATATGAGTTTTTCTGAAGAAAAATCGTCTATTTCTTCTGCTACATTTCAATACTTTCTCTTTACAAGAAAATAATTATATACAAACACGGTTCCATGTAAAAAATGAAAGTTGGTTTATTACGCGAAATTATTATGAAATTAAAGTTGCTGAACAAAGCATTACTCACCTGACATTTCACTACTTTTGAGCGAAGTCCATATTTCAATATCACGAGTCGTGTAGAAATAACTGGGTGTGCCTACATTTGATAGAATGCCTTATACATTAGTAAAAATATGAACTTCTACATTGTAACGCCCGATTAGAAGTCATTTACGTTTTTCTGACTGATGTGGTGAAGAGTTTCTTTAAAAGTTATTATTTTTTAACTACTCTACCATGTTCTCTTGATACTGAACATCACATTTGCTATTTTTACCGAACTGATTTGTCAAAACTTTTTTACCGGCATACTCCGAGAAATATTATCTTCACGAACAACAGGCGAGGCCACTTAAAGGGGTGAGGGGCAAAACAATTATTAGAAATTAAAACAAAAAATAAAACATGGACAAGGTTGTTTGTTCTGACAAGCTGAAACCACAAATGACTAATGACTAGACAAATAACTAATTCGGCAATGCTCACTTAAACAGCAATTGTCAGTCAATTTTGTTATGCTGACTACTAAATATGGGTTCTCAGCGACTGTGTTATCGTGACGCCTAGAAATTCTTACTCTCTAAGTATTTCTACTTAGACATCAAATTCAGTTAAAAAGATACTTTCTCAAGAGAAAAAATTAACGCATTCAAATAATTCAAACAAATGAGCAAAACATTTGCCTCATATTTAAAAAATTGAGGTTTTACACATTTTATTCTATAGTACTGTGATGAGTAGGATTAAAGTACAATGAGGACGATTACGCACCAAAATGTTTATCACGCAGGAAGTTCTTTTCGTTAAAAATCATTACTGTTATTTCGTACGTGCTGATTAATAGGCCTATCCTTCTTGAAAACTCTTTCATGAAAAACGTATGAGATCTCAAGTTTTTTCATGATTAATTCCACTTCTGAAATAATTGTGCGCAATAAATTTCTAACGGAAACATTATTATGCATATGTAAATTTTATTTTCTATGTTTATGAAACAATAATCAGTTATAAGAACTTTGTGCAAATCTACAAACGGGTCACTTTTATCTTATATTTTGACAAGTGTACGCTAAAAAAAGAAAAGAAAAGATATTACAAAGCATGCTGCTCACTTGCATTCTTCAATATACAAGTGCACTATCCCTTCTTCCTTTTGCATTTGTTGTCATTTTACTTTTGTTGATTTTAGCGTCCATTTCTATTTAGAACTACATTGGTCGGTCGATCCATCCGTGTGTCCACACAGCTATTACTAGCTGTCGGGACACACTAAATCAACAGTCGTCACCATGATCGATAGTCGCTGTAAAGGAAGTGGACATTGAAAACTAATTTGAATAGCAGACCGTAAATATTAGAATATATGAAAAGTGTTCGCGCTGCAGCCAGTACAGAAATTTCCCGTTTTTGACGTTAAGTGATAAATGGAAGGGAAATGTTGGAATAATTTGTTGACACTGTGGTTCGTTTTCGGATCAAGTTCACCTTTTTCAATCGCCGTGAGTCATTGGAGAAATTTTTTTCGCTTAATAATTGTTTAGACTACGAATAGAGAAATAAAAATGCCATCTTTCAATAGAAGATACTTTTAATGAGTTCACAATATGTATCAAATAGTAAAGGGTCCATTTTATGAAATATTTCTGCATGTTAAGGCTTTGCAAGGGATGTTTACATACAACACATTCTCTAATACCAAGCGTCAAAAATATAAAATATTCATTCATAATTGTGATATATAGTTTCTTCTGCTTAGGGGTCTGTATTCAAAACTTCGAAAATGAATGCGCTATTGCGCTGAACTATTCTGATACCCTAAGAAAATTATAGAAACAGTCTAATATCTCGAGAAGAACACATCGAATCAGAAAACAACAGGTGATTAATATTTTTTTAAATCCATTTATAACACCAAACATGACTCTCCAACCCACCCTCACGGGGTTGGGCGGGGGGTAACATTGAAATATTAAATGGAAATTCCCATTTTTATTGCAGATTCGGATTCTCCATAAAAACGTAAGCACGTTGTGAAAAGTTAATCCTTTCATTGCTCGATCCAACATCAGAGAATTTATATCTATCACTCAACCTACCATTTTTTATCATTTAATTATACATGAAACGTCATGAAATATCTGCCGAGTTAAGGCCCATTCACAATGCAGACGTAAACATAAGCATAACGTTAACATATAAGTTAGGACAACGTTTATAAGCGGACTCATTCACAATGCATTCGCATAAGCATAACGCATAAGACGTTAACTTAAAAGCTTGCAAGCTTCAAGCTTCTGTGCTTATGCTTATGTCAGAAATAAGAAATGAACCAATCAAAGGACGTTTAACTCAAAATCGAGTATCGAAATAGGATCAAAGTCGATAGATTGAACGAAAGACTTGTTTTTCCAAATTGCTTGGTTGATTTCCGACGGTTTTCCGCGTTGTTTTGTAGCGTACGATATTTTTGTACTTTAGTTTCGTTGTAATATTCATAGTAGTACCATTTAGTTTGAATTTTTATTGAAATTAAAATACGTAACCTAACCTAACCCAACTCACGGCCGCAAGGCCGAGACACCGCTGGTAGGCCTTGGCTCGTAATGAGCAGTTGTGCCACAGTACATACGTACATTTTTATATATGTTATGTATGTTAAATAAACATGTAAACTTTAAACAAAATTTCAATATATATAGATTCTCACATCCAACTAATAGTAACTAGAATGGCCCACAGAAAATAGAAAATCTTTGCTTATGCTTATGCTTATGTTGTACATTGTGAATGCTTCAGCCTATCACTTATGTTTAAGTTTATGTCTATGCGTTACGCTTATGTTTACGTCTGTATTGTGAATGGGCCTTTAGGCCTCATGTACCACGTGTCATCTCCCTCATGCAACTGCGGCCAGAGCCGCCAGAGGGCTCCACCGTCGCCGCTTCGCGCGCCAGCCATCCCGCACGTTCTTTTAGCAGCAGCACTCGTGCGCTATTATGCGGCGGGAGTCGAGCGGGCATTGTAGGCGCTTCTTGCATTGTTTACTGTAATCTGGCGCGGCGAGCTCCCTGATGCCGCGTAATGTAACGCGAGCGCAAAATGGACACGGCAAAGCCGCCTCCATACGTCACGCAATCCCGGAGGAGGGCGTTTGATGTATGGCTCCGGGGGAGGGGTTGTTGTTGGTGCAGGGTGCAGTGTTGAGAGGGAAAGAGGTCAAGGCATTGTGCTCGGGATTACCAGTCGCGAGACGGGGGTGGGCAGCAGTGGTCGGGAAATGTGTCTTTAGCGCGCATTATGTTGCGTTTGGGTGCGAGTGTTCTCCATGTGGTAGGCTTGGTTTTGTGCGTAGATTCGAAGCGGAACAAGATGGGCGATAAAGCTCGACACAAGGTGTAAGAAGTGACAGACCTAGTGGCGTTCGAATACACATTTCAATCCATATTAAACAATACGAACTTTCAATAAAAATGCCAAAGGGCTCAGTACTTTCTTAAAATATAATTCGAATATATTGTAATTAATATTGTAGTAATTCTTATTTATAAATATTCTTTTAAGCGCCATTTTAAGATGTTTGATATATAGAAATCTAAAAATTCCGAATATTCTTTATATGAAACCTACCTGGATTAGTTTTTTCTCTTGTGCATTTTTTAACTTCCCCGTATACGGACGTATAAACGAGTAATATACGTAGTATAAGTATAAGGAACGCTGCGCGAAAAAAATGGCGAATTTTCGGCAGAAAAAAATTCGTTGCCGGTCCGTGATAACGAAAAAGTTAATAAATCCAGTAGCTAAATTATGAAAAAAATCCCCTAACACGTGGTGTAGTATCCTTGTTTTATGGGTCCTTGATTCCGAAAGAACAATTGAAAAGAAAATCTCCGTCCGTCCATCCGTCAGTCTGTTCGTCCGGTGTATGTGAACATCACTAGCATTTAAATTATGCGTACGATTTTTTCTAAATTGAAGAAATCTCTGTCCATCTGGCCTGAATCGAAGCTCTGCAATTTTGAAAAACATTCATTATTTTTTGGTGGTACTTTACATGAAGCCCCCCGATATTTTCAAAATTTTCTCAAAAACGGCTCCAGATTTTTTCTTTAAATTTCTTGTAATAATAGAGTAAAATTCTCTTATTTTCTAATTAATTTTGAGTCTGATAATAGGTCCGATTTTCACGATTAACTCAGCATTTAGAAAATTGCAAAAGTTTGCATTTTATTCGGCGACTTCTTTCAACTACAAAATTGCAGACAGTCGACGGCGGACCGCGGTACTAGCAACATCGTATGCTCCGTTCGCGTGTGCTTTCGACAGTGTTTTTAATACCTTATTTGGTGTACATATAAACAAAACTGTGATATAGTCTCTCATTCAAGTGTATTCTGTGTGTGGCCGCTACTCGAAAGAGTGGCAACTAACGCCAATATGGATACACTGAACAACAAGGAAAACATAACCTCGAACGCCCAACGACAACAACATGGATCAAACTTAAAATCGTATGCTGGAGCTGCGACAATGGACATTTTCCCGTCAAAGGACCAAGCAATTATTATAGAAGCCCACGAAGGACTTACAATAAAAGATTATGTGAGTAAATTATCAACTTTTATCAATCCAAGTGATATTAGATTTGTGTCGCGCATAGCGAATAATAGGATTTGTGTGTTCTTAAGTTCCAAGAAAATTGCTAACTACCTAACAGACAACCATCAAACTTTCACTATTAATGACATTGAAGTGAGTGTTAGACCCCTATTAAGTAAACATGTAAGAGTTATAATATCCAATGTCTGCCCAGTTATCCCACATGAAGTGATAAAAAATGCTCTCCAACAATCGAATATTCAAATTTCTTCTAACATTACATTTATCAGAGCAGGTCTACCTGAACCAGGTATGTCTCATATTATGAGTTTCAGGCGACAAGTGTTTGTTCATCCAGATGAAGTACATAAATTGCCACAATCACTTCTAATCCCATATGAAGATACAACATACAGACTATTTTTCACAACAGATAATATCACCTGTTTCAAATGCAAAAATGAAGGTCATATTGCCAGCAAGTGCCCAATTAATAGCATTAGCCTTTCACCAATTATAAATAGAGCAACAGATAACAATACTGAGAATATTTTGTTAGAGATTCCCCCTACTGAACAAACAGATGATAATCCATCTGGCTCGACTGCTATGGATTGTACAAACTTCCCTCCTATCAAAAGAAGCCTTCCATCTGAATCATCCTCTACACCTGAGAATATATCAACTAATGATGTAAAATGTAAAGACAAAGGCTGTAAACCTTCAAAGAAAAAGCGAGCAAAAAATGAAAAAGAAGAACCTGCCTCTCAAGACAATTTAGTTAACAAGTCAATAGAAGATCTTCTACTCCCCACCAAAACCTATATTGACTCCAACCAAGACAAACTTCCTCTCTCATACACCCAATTCAAATCATTCCTTGAAAACCCTTTTGGAGCACCTGACCCCATTCCTATAATGAAAGATTATTCAACTGATTGTAATGCAACAATTGGTATGCTGAAAGAAACATACAAACTACTGAATGAAAGATCTATAAAGGGAAGATTTACAAGAGTTATCAAAAAATTAGAAAAAAGTATTCCCAGCAGGGAGTCCTCAGACTCAGAATTCAGTTTAGACAGTACCTAAATACTGTAAGTACTTATTCAGATCATTCAACAGAATTTAAACCATGCTGATACAACTGAAAGTTTAATATAATACAAAGAAAAAGTTATGTTAGTTCTGCAATGGAATCTAAATGGTTTTTACAGCAGGTTAGAAAACTTACAATATTTATGCAAACTACATAACCCTGATATAATCTGTATTCAAGAAACAAACTTTAAAGGAAAAACACATGGGAATATAAATGGATATAACTGCACCTTTAAAAATAGAAGCAACCCTGAATATGCATGTGGTGGTGTGGCAATATATTCCAAAAAATCTATTCCCACTGAAACTCTTAAAATTCAAACTGACATGGAATTTGTGGCAATTAAAATTAATTTAACTAACCCCATATTTATCGGAAATGTTTATATTCCTAATAGGTACCCACTACAAGAAATTGAAATACATGATATTATAAACCAAATAAAAGAGCCTTTTATAATTCTTGGGGACTTTAACTGCCATCACTCTTTATGGGGATCATACAAAATTGATAAAAGAGGCAGACTATTGGAAAAAGTAATTGATGACCATGACAGCATCATCCTCAACTCTGGTGATCCCACACATATTAATATCAGTAACAGTAGACTAAGTGCGATTGATCTTTCAATAGCTTCTCCCACAATAGCACAGAAATGTACCTGGAATGTAATGGATTTCCCCTCTGATAGTAATCGCTTTCTAATACTGATTGATATCCATGAACCAAATGTATCCATTAGTCATGAATGGTGCAACCCAATCCCTAATTATAAGAATATTAATTGGCTGGACTATCAAGAAAAAATTGATGAGCACCTCAATGAAGAAGATATTTTCAAGGAGGATAATAATATTGACCAGATAGTAAATCATTCTGTAATATTATATCCAATGCTGCTAACTCAATAACACAAACGCACCATGGCCCTTTTAAGTTCAAAAGCGTTCCCTGGTGGAATACTGATTGCAAAGTCGCTATTAGGAACGCTAAACAAGCATTTAACCGGTATAAAAAAAGAAGAGATGATGATAGTCGAATTAACTACAAGAGAACTAGAGCTATTGCCCGCAGAACTGTAAAAATAAGCAAAGCCAGATCATGGACTGAATATATTTCCTCAATCAACAGCCAATCAAACCCAACTGAGAGTTGGAAGAAAATCAAATCCATACGTGGTATGAAGACAATTAGTACTATACATTTCTTGCGTTGCAATGACCAGATAATAAGCGACCCCAAAATTATTGCTGAGGAATTTGCCGAAACCTTCATGAAAAATTCCAGCACTGCTAATTACCAAACGGATTTCATCACATATAAAGAAAAAGCCGAAAGTGAATCAAATATGACACCTATTGATGACATCAACTATGATAATGACATGAATTCCCCAATTTCCATGCACGAACTACAAGAAGTTTTAAAAAAGGTTAACAACTCAGCTCCTGGCCCTGACAATATTCCAAACTGCTTAATTAAAAATCTCCCAACGAGTGGTATTGACATTTTATTAAAAATATATAACCATATATGGCTAAACAATGTATTTCCTCAACTCTGGAAAACTGCCACTGTGATTCCGATTCCCAAGCCTGGAAAAGACCAGTCAAATAGCTATAATTACCGACCAATCTCACTGACTTGCAACCTATGCAAAATATTAGAAAAAATCATTAACAAAAGAATAAGGTGGTTCCTCGAATCTCAACATTTAATAAAAGACAACCAATTTGGATTCAGAACTGGTCACTCCACCACCTCTCATCTTATCAGCACGACAACGATAATCCAAGAAGCCTTTCTTCACGGACAGCATGTTATCTTAGTAAATCTAGACATCGAAAAAGCATACGATATGGTATGAACACACCGTGTAGCTGCTAAATTACTTAGTATTGGTATCAAGGGCAATATGTTTCAGTTCCTTACCAACTTTATTAGCAACAGAAGTATTCAAGTACGTATAAGTAATAATTTCTCTACAATTAAGAAACTTAACAATGGGCTACCGCAAGGTTCAGTGCTCAGTGTGACTCTATTTTTAATTGCTGTAAATGACGCTGATGATGATATTGTAAGCCCTGTTGTCGTGCGGAAATACGCCGATGATATGATATTACTATGCAAAGGAAGGAACTTCGATTCAACCAATGAATTAATGCAAACTGCTGTAAACTCTATTTACAAATAGTCAATGAAAACTGGTTTCAAATTCTCGGCAGATAAATCTGAATGTATGGTTTTTTCTAAAAAATTAAGCCCCTTCTGCCCGAAATTATTCCTGGGCAACAAAGCCATTAAGACGGTCACACATACAAAAATCTTGGGCCTGATATTCGACCACAAGCTCACATGGCAAGAACACATTTCTAAAATATACGCCGAATGCAAAAATCGACTTAACGTCCTGAAGTGTCTTAATCACAACAACTGGGGATCAGACAAAAATACCTTACTACTTACGTACAAAGCCTTAGTAAGAAGCAAAATAGATTATGGATCTATTGTCTACAATTCAGCGTGCAATTCAACTCTCAAGAAACTGGACACCCTGCACAACTGTGGACTCAGAATAAGCACTGGTTGCTTTCACACAAGCCCAACTGGTAGTATTCTCATCGAAGCGGCTGAAACCAACCTGGCATTTCGAAGACAAACCCTGTCAATCAAATATGCAATTAAAGCCAAAACATCCCTAAACAATATAATACGTAATGATGTATCTCCTGCAATTAGAAGTGGAAATCCACAGTGTTCTACACCCTTCTATAATAAAGTAGCTGCCCTATTCAGCTCCCTCAACATATCGAGGCTCCCAATAGAAAGTCAAAGAATTCCTGCTGTAAACCCCTGGATCATCAACACCATTGAAGTTGACAAATCTCTGGTTGAAGTTCAGCATAACAACCTTGACTCATACGAATGGAAACTAAAATATCGCGAAACCTATGATAAATACAAAAATAACTACAATATCTTCATTGACGGACGCAGTAATTCAACATTCTCTGAGGCCATAGTGAAGGATCCCAAATCTTTGGCGAAATTCCGGTTTATGAACATTGCTAGCCAAGAAAACATGTTCAACCATGCAATTCTGGAAGCACTTAAAAAGATAATCCAAAACCGTTCCGATGCCACTATCATCACTAATAAAATTCCAAAAGATAACTTCAAAATATATGATGAAACACAATCCAAAACGACGGCTCGAATTAAAGAACTACTTCACATGATTAAACTTCAAGGCTTATCAGTAATTTTTCTTCTTTTACCTAATCAACTGTATTCAATTATTACGACCGAAATACATAACAATGAAACTAATACAAAGATAGTAATTGATCTCCAAGGAAACAATGTAGGACCTAACCCGGGATATTCCAAGCAAGACGTCATAAGATTCATACGTAGGAAGATGATCCAGCAATGGGAACCGATATGGCGATGTTATAAAACTAGTAATACCCACAAATCAATCGATTTATTCATATCACTCAACTCGGACCCCAAGATGACTAGACGCGAACAAGTTTTAATTACGCGAATCAGAACTGGTCATTCTAAAATTACACACAGGTACTTGCTGGAGAATACTTCACCACCACTATGTGATATTTGTCAAGTAAGACTATCAGTCGAACATATTATTTCGTCTTGTCGAAAATATGAAAATATTAGAACTATGTATTTTAATCCAAATGAAATAGATAAAATCCTGTACTCTGTCACCTTTCAGAACCAGATTGTTAAATTTTGCAAAACCACAAATGTCATGCTTGAAATATAATATTATGGTAAGCCCGCTCGTATCTCTCGAGCTGATGTGTCATGACCCTACCCCGATGATAGTGTATGATTATGTTACGAGTTTGGTAGATAATAATACTATGTTATGATCTATATGTTAAGATGCTTTTGTTAATGTAATGATATGTAACCCTCGAAAATATATGTTATGACCCTGTCCTGATAATACTGTATGTCAATGGTATGTAAGATAAATAATATGTGATACTGTATTATATTATGACCTATACATTACGATACCTATGTTAATGTAATGATGAATTCATAATTGTCTGTAAACAAATGTTATAAAAAAATGTAGTCGCTAATAACCTCAGTCGTTGATGCGACTAAAAATAAAGAGAAAAAAAATTGCAGATAGAGATTTTTACTTCAAATAAAATTTGTTTTTCATAGTGAGTTCTTTAATTAAGGTAATGTACTTTCTTTTGAAAATTTTAGTAGTTTTTGCACAATATTGCGTGCAATATGTGCACTTTTAAAAAAATACAAAAATTAGATTTTCTCAAAAACGGCTCCAAATGTTTTTTTTAAACTTTCGGCAGGGTTAGTGCTAAATGTTCTTCATGTGATGACATAAACGCCATATTCCTCTATTCTTTTGCTTTTTCAAATAATTTCTCAAAAATGGCTCAACATTTTTTCTTCAAGCTTTTGAAACGGATTGTGCTAATTGGACTTTTTGGGGGTATTTTTTGTTTGTTTTTTTCAAAAATTACACTAATGTATTTTTTTTTAATTTCTCACACCGTTAATATGCACGTTTCCTACAATTTGTGAACACTATTGTATTAGAGAGTTAAAGTTCTTTAAATAACTTCAAATGAATTTTTTTTCAAAAACACAAAAGATTCCTGTGAAAAAGAACTTCAGATTTCGCATTTACAGTAACGCTGAAACGCCGTTCTGTTAAAAACGGCTCTAAATTTTTCAAAGAAAATTGTCATTTAGGACGAGGTTTCACTGTTCTTTAATACTCTTAAAATAATATTTCCGTTTTACTATTAAGAAACCGAAAAAATAAGGAAATGTTTTAAAAAAATATAACTTGGGTGGCGATAGAAGGCAGCTGGCAAGAGTATGTGTCAAGTCCGGATTGCTAGCCGATACCAAAGGAAATTGAAATCTAATACGGGAAAGTCTGTGCCATTCTGTAACACCACTAGATTACATTCAGTATTAAGACGTGTCATTAGAAGGGTCGAAAATCAATTTTTGTCATTTTCAACCACAAGGGGGTGTAAAATTATGCATGTTTGCATAGGAAATTAAAAAAATTAAAATGCACCATTGTTTTTTGACAGCTTAGGTAGATAAATCAAAATTTATTTTACAAAAATAACAAAAATCTTAAAAACCGCCATTGATGACTTTTGTCTTCAACATGCACTAAATAATAATATTACATGATCTTCATAAAATATATTCTACTTAATACAAAAATACATTTTGTGCATGTCAAAATGTTTTCTCTAATTTCCATAGTAAAATAAACTCTATTGCAGGGATTTGTTCTGCATGTTGCTTAGTTCATTTCCTAACATATATTTCATGTTTATTTCTTGACTTATCATTATTTCTCTCTTTTCCAGTGTAGCTTATCTCACTTGCTTATATAACCTTCCCGTTGTCTGTTCACATCAGGGAAAATATGGTACTTAGATTGGCTCACCAATGAACATTTTAGTATCATCTGTTATGACCAACAGTATCATCAGACCATTGATATCATATCAATCAATTAGTGCTAAAGAGAAGATGCATTTGGAAGGACAGAAGGTCAAATAAATACAGAGGCACAATTTATATCTTTGGATATATCCATTGAATGTCGGCTTTCTATGAACAAGTTCCGAATTTGTCAGGGCATCCAAGCTCAGAGCGCTGAACAATTTTGCACTTACAATATTGACTACAACTAAACGTTTATCAAGTATAAAATAAAGTCTTTCTTGATTCTCATTTCCCCTTTTTGGAAATGTATTTCTTGTTTATCCGAACTGGTCTGTATTTTGTTAATAATGGTTGGACGAGAATTAAAAAGTTAATAAAAAACCATGGTCTGCTTTTATCCTTTATTTCAAGCCTTTTAGTTAGTTGATGTCTCTGCGATATAGGCGATTGTGTGTTTTTAGCCTCTCCACGTTTTCCTCAGGTATGATGGAAACTTTGGTAATTTTACGTACTAGTGCTAGGAAGTAATTCCTATTTATTCAGAAAGAAGGGTTTTATTCCAAGTCAGTTGATTGTATATTCCATTTTAACATCCGATTTTCATATCTGTACAGACCGCCTTGCGCCGAGGATATGAAATAGACTGTATGATAAGTTGATTGATCGTGCTAGACAGTCTTTAACTCTTTCGATGGCTCCGTTTGGGCAGAAATCACGGATTTCAGGTTAGCAGGACTGCTTCCGGCTACAAACAAATGTACACGTGATTGCATAAACACGTTTTATTCATAAACACACAAGTCATTGCCACTAAAACATAAATACACAGTTTATAATTTAGTTACACTTGAAACGGTTTACTTAGCACTGTTGAACCTCGGCGTGAGGATAACAAAGATGGCAATGGAAGCTACCCGCTTCAAAGAATCGTCAACTCGCGATTGACAAATGTCAACGTGTTCAAATTGCGCTCTCAATGAGACTTCGAAAGCTTGTCAAGCTGTACCCGCAATTGTACGCTACAGTTTACACGTGATAAGCTTACGCTTTCACAGTTAAAATAATATTTTACAAGAGAAAAAAATATATTCTCTCATAGAGCCCAAGGCAGCGTCGCAAGCGTGCACTCTGATGTTGTTGACTTGAACTAATTTCTCTTCCAACGGCGTCGGACGCGCCGGAAGTTTTCTGCGCATTGCACGCAGAGAGGAGATGGTTTATTAGCGAATCACCGATTAGTGTTCAAATATGTTCTGGAAGTTTTGGCCAGTAAAGAATGGTTAAGAACCGTTTCAAGCGTGGCGTGATCTGACTCACAAAATATTCTAAGAAGCGCCGTTACGTGACGTTGTTTGGAGGCGCACGTGTGCGCGATAATCAGATAGGAGGGAGGGTCGCCCACACATACGTGGAGCGACGTCTTGTTATCTGTGAGGGAGCACAATTCAGCAAAGATTCTGTTCTGGCAAGCATATGAATAAAATATTTTCTACATGCAATTTTCTGGTTTTGCTCGTAGCCCGAAAAATATTTATCCCCTTTTTTTCTAAACCTTTCCAAACGAAAATTAAATATTTGTTATAAATAAATTTTTTAACACTTCTCATGTTTTATTTCAAAATTCGATTTCAGTGATACGCTCTAATGAGTTATCGAATCTTTGTCAAAACATTTTTTAGTCAATCACTAGTAAAAGCAGTTCATTCTGTGCGCTAAAAGTTCAATTAGCAGTACTGATGCTAAAAGTAAGACAATGCTTAAGTGTTCAGACAAATGTATGAATGCAAAATAAGAAACAAAATAATTTCCTCTCATAATATCAGTTATTACTAACCTTAATGCATCATTAACTCACTTGTGTAGTTGAATAAAAGTAAAGTCAGTAAGACTGACTAAAAATAGTGTATGACACATGTGGTAAAAGTGATTTAAGTTTGCTCGTAGGATTACTCCACTCGGCCTGTTGGCCTGGTGTCGCAACATTTTCTACGAGTAAAAAAAATAACACTTTTCTTACCTGTATCGTAAATCATCATTTTGACACGCCGTGAGCGAAACACGATTTCTCGTGCTTTTTTGTGTAATAAACAACTATTTTTTATTCTAATAGTGTGAGAAAAATTAAGAAGCATAGAAAAGTAGTGATTTCTGCGACTCACTTTCCTCGTGTGAAGTGGAGAACTTTTAATATCCATTAAAAAAGATTGTTGCCTTGTCAACCACTACGTCATTGTGACAAAAGGTCTCTAAGTAAGGCTTTGCAATTATGTTTTTTTACTGATGAGATTGCTCTATTGAAACACATTATATACAATAAGTAGTTGTAAACAACTATTTGATTCGAATCCTGCTCAGAAAACACTGTCATTTACAATTAACTACTTTCTACTGTAATAAACCTTAATGGCATAATTAATATAGTTATTAACAACATTAACTCGTTATACAGTTGTTGAACGAGATTCTGCATCTCAGCTGTATGTTCCACCTGCGGATAATCTGCCCTTGATTTTTTACACTTTTCTTGTAAGTAATATAAGATTACATTCTCTGTTAATTTAGATACTTTGATTGATATATAGCATATAATATTATTGATGTAGTATTTTTGATTTATCCGGCAACACTTTTTCACACACAACTAACTCCCGGGAAGTTATATTTGCTATTAATTTTAAACATCAATCTCGACTATTAAAAACATTTACTTCACGGACTTTAAAAGTACGTAACTACGTAGCGTATTTGTCATCAATGTTATAAGCCGCACAACCGTTACATAATAATAAGATTAATATTTATGCACCTGTATCTTCAAATTTGTAATCACTAGGAGGTAGGAAAAAATAAAAGAGCACATAACGAATGAGGCGCATTACGAGTAGAAAGCATCCATGTGAATTTTCTTATTTCTTTAAGGAACATTAACTGCGCGAATGGATTCATTTTACGTAATCAATGGCTATCACTATACAATGCACGCAACTCAGAGGATTAAAGTACAATGACAAGCATTGCTGCTACAATATGATTTCGTTGGATTAACTTCATAAAAACTGAAAGACTGAAAGCCCACAAGAACAGAATGTGTACAAGTAGTGCTTTTAAGAATAATGTTTCTTACGTTTGCACTTTTCAGGAGACAAGCGAATGACAAAGCTGAAGTATACCCTGCCTACAAGATATTGTTATATCACTTTTTGCACTCTACTTTCTACAAACTTCTTCAACCTTTTATATCAAATGTTAATTTGAATATGTACCATCTTCTAAACTCTTAATCATATACAATTTTCAAGGCAATACTTTCACTTTTATCGGCCACTCTATCTAAAAGGCAATAATTTTAACTGTTGTCAGTAATTACTATGCAAAGAACGGGAGCCCAAATAATATGCAATACGTTATATAAATGTCTCTGTTATGTAAAATTAGAAAAAGAATTAAGTCATATAATCAATACATTTTCCTTACAAATGAAACTTGCCACAGTTTATAACTAAAAATATAATAAATTCAAAAATTTAATCCTCAATTCAGTGAAAAATGCGCTTTAAAAAAAACAACAAAAGACAATATTATTCCACAATACAACTCGATTTTGTAAATGTCGCACTTTCCACAATTCGCATTAAAAATGTTTTGGTTTGCAAACGCTAACGACGCATTGTCTCTTCTGGTGAATATCGCGTCTCAAAAGAACGCAACACATAAAAGAAGAGCTCTAGAGGGCGCTGGCAAGGTGTTGTTCAGCCTCCACCTTTCATGCCCCTCCTTTCCCCCCGCGCTCGGCCTCCGGCCCGCCGCGCCGCTCCCTCGCAAGCTCTCGAGTGCCACCCGCGCCCTCTAACGAGCTCCCTGCCATTTATCCCCGGCCTCCTGCTATCGCATCCGCCGTCACTTCGTTAACTCCTACTCATTACATCGACGCGCTTGCAACTTCTTTTTGTTATTTTATTTTATCTTAACAAGAATTTATGAGCCCACATAGATTACCTCCCGTCAGGGCATCACGTTGCCCGCTCTCCCTAACACGGGGAACACCTCCTTTCATAAACTTCATAAAAGCGAATGTTGGGGTTTACCGTAATCCACGGGAGAAGCTCTGCGGATATTGATAGTCGCCGAGGCAAAGAGGAGAAGTAAATTGATTTTTAACGAAATACCGAAGGTGTAATTAATAGAACGTCAAGTTTTTCCTCCCAAGGAGATCGTGCGTCTTTTGATATAGACGCTGTCTACAATGTTTCTCTCCAATCATATAAGCCAAAGGCCTCACGACACAGAAGAAGGCGATAGAGCGTCATACAAACCCCTCAAAACAGGATCACAAATTAAACCTTTCCAAGACTGCCTAAAATCATTCCCGCGTGGCTGGAATAGTCCGGTTCTCAGCCGCAGGCGTAGTCGCTGAAAGTTAATTTTCCACCCCAAAATAAATTTCTCAGCAAGCAAAAGACACATTTCGCCTCCCCCAAAAAATTTTCAGGTAATTTAAAAAAACAGGAGCCGCGTTTCAGGCCTGCGTTGCCAAATTCAAGCGAGTGGGCGGGGCGGGGTCAGAGGGGAGACGGCCGGGCGACGGGTAGGACGGGGCGTCGTCGCCGTCCGACGACGCGCAAAAATGTAGCAATTTGCGGACGAGCGCGATTAGGTCGCATGAAATTGACGTAGTGGGAGCGGGGAAAGGCGGGGGGGGGCAGGGGGTGCTCGCCGACGGAGGCATGTTAATGAAACTCGGGGGAGGGGTGGGCGGGGGTGGCGTTCTCCGCTGCGGTGGGGCTGCAACGGGCGGTGTGTAGTTGAGGTGGTGAATGTGGCAGAGGGTGGAAAACGATGACGCGAGAGGTGGTACGCAGAAGGGATTAACTACATGTTGGACAGGACGCAGGTGAGTAGCGGAGAGATGTGGAAGGTGAAGGGAATAGAAAAATGCAAGAAATAGATGAAGGGATGTTGTGGAAAGAGGGCCATGATGTCTGGGAGATGGCGTGAAGGCGACGGTTGGGATGTAGAGACGACGACGAGGCCGAGGGCGATGGCGAAAGCAGGGAGGTCGGGGAGCAAGCAGAGCGGGATGGGAAACACGATGGAGTTGGTGACACAGCAAGGAGGCGGTGGCAGCGCTGCCCTCTGTAATATTCTTACGGAGAGTAATTAAGCCATTCGCGGAGAGGTGCAGACTCACGGAACGAACGTGCGTCCTGCAGGCGACCCGAGGAGGGAGAGGAGAAGTTCTTTGAGAGAACCAAGCACGGCATGTCCACGAGATAATAAACACGTGGAGTGAAAAACTAGTTCTGCAGAACAATTCTGGGATTTGTTGGAGAGGAATGTGGACGGCAGTCTCACTGAAAATGTTTGTGTTGGTAAATGAAATAAGGGAACTAACATGCTAATGAGACTACGCTATTTAAATGTACTATTAGACATTTATAATGTTGGGACAATATTTTCATTTGTCGTCGGCTGAAACTAAGAACGTATTATTATAAGTATTAGGGGACGTTAAGGAATGATTATAGCAATTAGTGGTAAGAAACTGTGTTCGGAATATTAACAAATATGACGAGAAAATTATTTTCCAATGATATGAAATGTAGCAGTTTTACATTAATTGAGACGTTCCAAGTTATCCATATAATTATCCGTATAATGCACAATCGATTCCGTGCTCAATTTTTAATGTCAAATGTACTTTTTATGTAAACCATGTACTCACTTTTCGTATTGTTTGTCTTATACTCGTATAATTTACGCTTGACATTATAATATCCGGTAAAATCCTAAAAAACAAATCATTCACTCTATCCAAAGAACAATAGTAACAACTCTTGGATCACTAATGTTACCAGGTTTTGTTTTGAAAGGCGTGGTGATAGAATTTCTTAATAACGGAAATTCAGTTAGCAGAAGGTAAGATAGTTCTAAGACAGTGTGATCTGAAAAGTATGTGGTACATAGTTAAAAGTGCATCTTCAAAAATTTTAGAAGTCTGAGTTTCTTTTACTTTTGAAAATTATACAACTTGTGTAATTTGCTGTGTGATGTTCATGAGAGTTTATATTGAGTAATAATAGAATTGGTTTTAACACATTTTGTGAGAGACACTACGTACACATTTAACGGAAGTTTACAGTGTATTTGTGTGTGATGTAAATTTGAGAGATTTTACATTTTATTGAAAAATTTATTTTATGTTAGAATGTTATTTTTGTTACTATTAAAAATTTAATAATTTCATGAATTTGTTCCTTGTCATAAGGTTATATATACTACACATATTTCAAGTTGTTTACATGTTTTACCAAATAATCTTAAACAGAAATTACTAAGTGTGAATTGGGTTTTAATTCTTCATTGATTTCCTTATTGGAATAAGACTTAGGTTTATTCTGTATACGAACTGTACTTGTACCTAATATGTCTTATTCCATTGTCAATCTTTCCTTTGAAAACCTCGGAATGAAAAGGACTGAACAGTTTTGTTATTAAAATATTGTTAATATTTACGAAAATATTATTGAATAGTATGATTTTGCATTGTTTGAGTCAAAATTATTTTCAACTATTGTTTACATTTAGTAAATAGTGAAAAATTATAATTGTATCTGAAGTTTTCTATACTAATTCGTTGAATTATCAGTGCATTGATGTTGATGTTTTCAAAATCATTGATTTTAGGTAATAAGTACAAAAATTCTATTTTGTGTATTAGCCAATTAAAATTTTTCTTCACATAGAGAATTAGGAGAGAGGAAACTGTTAACCAATCAAGAGCTTACATTTTGAAATTGAAGGTCATCTTAATAAAGAACCTTTCTCCGTCCAATAATAAATCACTTATAACACATCACTTCAATATCAATGATGAATATAGGTGTTTGATGTTTGACAATTTATAATGTTCTTATAAATAACAGAATTTCTCTAGAGAAAGATGTTTCAGAGAATTTCTCTATCCGAAGTTTGTTCTGTTCTTTTAGTTTAGCATGTGTTTGGTTTTGTGAATGTCGAAGTTCACGCCCTTTCTTCTTCAACTGTCACAAAACCAAATTCAATACTGGAAACGTTTTTGACGCCTCGAAATAAGAACTACTTGAACAAAAAAATAAGAAATCCAACACAAGCAGAAATGTCCCATCCTCGCCTTCACAGGTATTCCGGGACGGAGACCAGTATCCTCGTCCTTATATTAGATCTGACTGTGTACACGTCTGTTCGCTTATCTCGAAAGAAAACTTCGGGAAACGTGTCTGGAATACAATGAATATTACGGAATCGCAGTAGAGCCACCGGAAGGGGGACGATGGGGTGAGGTGGCGAAGAGGTGGAGAAAGTGGGGGGAGGGGAAGGGCGTCGCGCCGGATATGACAGCCGTGGCGGAGGCGGCGGCGGTAGGGGCAACGGAGCAAGCGGTGGGGCGCGCTCGAAAATGGATTACACGAGACAAAGAGATTGATTAATGGAAGAGGATATCGGGGCGAGGATACAGCGGCGGCGTGATTGATCGAACGAGTCGATGAAGGGGTGGCCGAGGAGAGACGCTGCCGCCGCGAACGGAGATGCAAGAGGAGAAGGAAGAGACAATAGGATACCAAGTGAAGAAAATCAACAGAGAAGGCTGTAGAAGGGAAAATATATTCAGAGGGAAACATGTTTCATATAATTCGTAAAAACCAAGGATGGTATAGTACAGTATTTTGAGTAGTTCATGAGCAGCAATTAAATGTAAACATTATTTTGACAGAAGGAAATATTAAAGAAATAGGCTCATTGACTATAGGGTCTTTCATTGTATTTTATATTTAGAGAATTTTAAAAGCATAAATATGTATACAAATGACATATTTTTTAAAAAATATGAAATTGAATAAGAGCGAACTAAAACTACCTACTTTTCATTGGACATTTCTGAAGTTGTCTTTATTATTCGTACGATGGACCAGAAGAATAATTCGCACTTGAGACATAGCACAAAAGCAATCACATTATTATTCCTTGTTGTATTTCTGTACAAAGCCGCCATTCTGTATTTGCGCAGTGTGGAACTAAAGGTGTATTGTATATAATTACACAATATACAAAACAAAATTCATATTCTTTTATTTTAAAATCAATTTGTAACTAATGGTATTGAAGTTATATTTTACAGTTGTTAGTATCCTTAGAATCACGATTCTTGTAAAAGAATGATTTTCCAATTTCGTTCGTTTTTTTCGTTAGAGTAGTAATCAATTCCGGCATTATCATTATTATTATTGCGTAATATTTTTAGTGAAAGATGCGATTGTCAAGGTAGACGTGTTCATGTGGACGTTCCCTTCACTATTTTCTTATTGTTTGGGTCGCTCGGGAACTGATAATAGTGTCAAGTTCTAATTAGTCCTTTTCTTCCAATCACACATAAATCACGGTTCTCAAAGAATCTCGAGAATGCACAGGAATTCAACGCATTTCCCTTTACGAACGAAAGGGCGTTTATTTTCAGGGGTTTGTATGCAATGTATTCGTATTTGGTTTGAACTTACCTTGAGCTTCGCAAATCTCTGCGTGCTTTGAGCGAGAGCATTTACGTCAGCACGGGAAGCGTACGTTCCAAGATGGCGCCGTTTGCGTTCGGAGGTTATCTCCGCAGATGCCCGTCGGGGTCGAAAGGTCGCGCGCCGAAGTTCCGCGTATTTACGGTGTTTTCCACGCCGGCTGGCTGGGGACTCCAATAGCACTATTTTTACGAGATTAAATCTATATATTTTCACAAGGAGGCGATACTCGCCCGCCAAGTACCGCGCCAGCTGCGTATGAGTTCAGAGAACCACCAAGAACCTCCGGGGAATCGAATGGAGCGCCGAGCAAATTGCAACAAACGGGAGAATTTCGTTTTCATTGACTTGTGAACCCATTCCGTGGCGTATTGCCGGAGGAAATGTATTGGACAGGAGACTTGTAATATTCCGTTCGTAAATATCATCTCTTATTGCATCGTGCACACACATCAGAAAATAGTTGCTGGAGAGTAAGTGGAAGATACAGTCGTATCGCCTTTCTTTTGTATAGAACAATATTTTCAAAACATCGTATGCAACACAAAATAGTAAAGAAAAATTCATACAGACTGATTTAAAAGGTAAAACGGAGAAGGTAGCCTTACTTCTTTATTGGAATTCAGAGGCAAACTATTTTCCCTGAACGTAAATGACGAATTTACATGGTACAGAAAATTATAAAAAAATATGCACAAGCCAATGTCATAATGCAGTAAGCAGGAAATCTTCTTTTTTACGAATGAAATTCAGAGCAACAGAATTCTCTTTACAAACTTTTCTCACTCAAAATTCAATAATGTATAAAAAGGAAATGAATTTTTATTTTAATACAAATAAATGGCAAAGAAATTTCATAAAGTTTCTTTGGAAAAAAATTAGTATTAGTTACTTTATTTTAATAAATATAATCACACAACAATGAAATTATACTTACAAATATCGCATATTTTTCAGCTGAAAAACATTCGGTACTTACGCGCTGCTAGATGCCCATTCTTTTAAATGTGTTTTTTGTATACCATCATTATAAACGACCCTTTTCGATACCCCGAATCGTGCATAATTCAGTATTTTATCGCACGCTACATGACGTCATCGCCATTATTAAACGCGACATGACGTCATGACGAACTTCTACTGTTCACAGAAAGACAGATCTGTAGAACTGGTTTCAGAAAGTAAACAAATGTGCAAAAATGAGTATTTCAATAGTTAGAATAAATATTTCTACAAAATATTATTACTCTACCTTCATTAAGAGATATTTCTCATCATCTGCTTCCACTAAAAATTTTCTCACATCATCTTTCGAAAATATCATAGATTTTTCAGCTTCATAGCCGACATTAGTTTGTTTCATATATAACTGAACTTTGTTATAAGCTGAGATGTCAATTCCATCTTTAATTTTCAGCATTGTCTTCAATTTTGAATGACTGCACCACAAAGATGATGCCTTACATACTGAAGACTTCACAATAACATAAATTAGAAAATGAGAACTCGACACTAGTATTAATCATAAAAAGTATGACAAACTTACCAACTCAGATATATATGCCAGAACAACTGTTTCGCATGTAATATTTATATTATTTGTTTCATCCACTTCCTAAATTTTATATATTCCTTCTCATACAATGCACTCGACTTTTTAGGTATTAAACTTTCTTCTGCCTTCGAGGCTTTTTCTAAAACTACCATTGGTAACGACGCCATCTTTCATTCGAATGCGCGCGTGAATCGGATCTCCGCTGTCACAGTTGTGACGTCATAATATCAACGTCCATGTTGCCAACTATAAAACTTTACTTACACTTACTTCGTTTCATTTATAACTTTATAATGATGTTATACAAAAAAATAGCGTATGCAACTCGTTTATAATGTTCCTTTTTTGCACTCATAAGAAAATAGTCTATTACTAAACTCACTCCTTCGTCGTTCGTTTAGTAATAGACTATTTTCTTATTCGTGCAAAAAAGGTCAACATTATAAACGAATTGCATAAACTACTATTTCGGTACTTTTCGTTTGTAAAAATACATAAATATTTCAATAGATAAAGATTAAAAGTGCTATTGTTTAAAAAACATTTTAAAATACTGATCCACATTTCTTTTATATAAAAAATATTATCTTTAAAAATATGGATAGAATAAACTAATTATTTATTTATAAAAAGCAACAGTTGCACCATGTTAATACTGAAAAATCAATGTCCCGCTATTGTAGATTAAATGTTATTTCAAAAGTTTAACAATTTTACAAAATGAAGAGTACGAGAGAAAACGTCCTAAACGTCCTAAAAATGAAATTTCGATAAAACAGAATTTTAATCTTTTTAAATCAAATAACTTAGTTATAAAATATTAGAAAACCACTTAGTTTAATGTTACATTAATAGTAACTCGGTTACCTGCAAACTGTGTTGTTGTAATATCAGGCATGAAGCACATAAAATACATGTATTTAAGAAATGTTACAAAAATATTAAGCAAAGAAAATAAATACTATTATATTAGTGATACTAAATACTAGTGATGACTGTTAATAATTGAAGGCTATTTTATAACTATCACGAATATCATCCGCACACATTGGCTTATTCAAAAAGTTACGATCTGAAACTAATACGCACGTATGCGTGAGATTTTAGGGCCTACTTTTATCGGACGTTTGCCATCTAGCAGTGTTCTCAGGCCTGAGCCCCATGTTTTAACTTTTCCGTATACGTACGTATATACGGAATAATATACGTAGTATAGGGAAAATTTTCAGCTGCGCGAAAAACGGCAAATTTTCAGCAGAAAAAAATTCATTGCCGGGCCCTGATATCGAAAAAACGGATAAAAATAGTTCCTTAATTAAGAAAAAAATGCCCTAAAATCCTCCTTGATACCGAAAAAACAATTGAAAGTAAAACGTCCGTCAGTCCGTCTATCCGTCCGTCCATCCGATGTATGTGAACAACACTAGCGCGTAGACCATACGTACGATTTTTTTCCAAATTGAAGAAATCCCTGCCATCTAGCCTGAGTTAAAGCTCTAAAATTTTCAAAAACATTCTCCAAAATATGGGGGTACTTTACTGGAATCCCCCGGATATTTTCATTTTTTTTTCAAAATGGCTCCAAGTTTTTTTTTTTCATTTCTTGTGAGAATACAGTAAAATGCACTTATTAAGGTGACATACGTTCAATTTTCACGGTTAACTCTGAATTTTTGAAAATTGCTGAAGTTTCAATTTTTACTGCGTCTTCCTACAACTACGAAATTGAAGAAGAGATTTTTCCTCCAAACAAAATTTGTTCTCCAAAGTGAGGTCTTTCATTAAGGTCATGTATATTTTTTGAAAATATTACAATTTTTTGAAAATATTACAATTTTTTGAAAATATTACAATTTTTTGCGAAATATTGCCTGAAAATTGGGCAATTTTCAAAAATTACAAAAACAAGATTTTCTCGAAAACTGCTCCAATTTTTTTCTTTAACCCTCAACTGGCGTGGTGAGCTTTTGTTCCATAACTGGCGTCGAGGTGAAATTTTGACACCTCGACGCCTTTTTTTAAATTTCTTTATGAAATTTGTAATGTAATTTTATATACTTCAGTTTAGTCACATTTTCATAGGATTTTGAAAATAATTTAAATAAAATAATTCATATTTAATACATTGTTCACTGAACTGAATAATAATTAATTTTTCTGTGACATTACCGAGCAATATTCATAAAAAACATATTTTCCCGTAAATTTGTAAAATTGATTTCTTATTATCAATTTATGGTTTTATTTAACAATAAAATATCAACATTATTGCAAAATAGACTAGTCACTCCTTTCAAATGTTTGTCTGACATTCGTGAGACATTGAGCGGGTACATGTATAACAATTTTCTTTCTCGGCCACTTTTTTCGCCCTACATTGCTAACCGCTTCGTTTTCCTGGTTTCTTGTGGATTAAATTTAGCAACAGGAATAGGTTACTTCAATATTCTTGAGATGGTTCTACAAAGATCTTCAGGTAGTTGCACATTCAAGAGTCTGACGTTCATATGTGGGTCGACAAGATGATGTGTCAGCATCTTCAAGAATTCTTCCCTTCACAGTCATTCCCGTTTTGTATGTCCTCAGTGTCATTATAATCATTCTCCACTTCTAACCATTTAGAGATAACGATATCATGGTTCACGTCAGCCCAAAATACTGACTTCAATGAAGACGCCATTTCAAACATAGTTGCGTAACTGGCGTGGTGGTGCCGCTGTGACCCCCAAAAAATATTTCACTCACGCCACTGCAAAACAATTGCACGAAAACAATACTTCTCAAATCAAACGATGGGAATGTTATTTGAAGGTAAAAAAACAACATATTGAGGTATCTCATTTGAAAAATAGGAAGAATATTCAACTTCGCATTTCGAGTGGGGTCAAAATGGCACCACGAAGGCAGTTGAGGGTCACGTTTTTGGAAGGGATAGTACTAAATGTACACTGTGAGACGACATAAACGTCAAAATGCTATATTCTTTCCTTTTTTCTAAAAAATTACAAAAATATAATTTTTTGGACTTGCCTCTCAGGTCGTTAATATTTTTATAAGCGGCGATTTTTTCACATTATTGTATTTAGGAGTACATATAACATATTTACTTAAAATAATGTTAAGTAAAGTTTCTCGAGAACTCAACCGTTTTCTATGAAAACTAGCTCAAAATTCTGCATTTTCAAAAAAGCTCAAACTCTATTTTCTCAAAAATGGCTCTAATATTTTTTTGGACGTTCATATAGATGTTTTCTACAATTTGTAAACACTGTTGTATTTGTGAGTTAAAATGCTTTAAAAGACTTGAAATAAAGATTGTCGAAAACACAAAAGATTCCTGTGAAACAGAGCGTCAAATTTCGCATTTACAGTAGCGTTGAAACGTCATTTTCTTAAATACAGCTCCAAATTTTTCAAAGAAAATTGCCATTTAGAACGATATTTTACTGTTATTTAATATTCTTAAAATAATATTTCTGTGCTACTATTAGGAAACCAAAAAATCAATAAAATGTCAAAGAAATGGACTTTGGGTGGCGATAGATGGCAGCTTGCAAGAACATGTGGCAAGTTCGAACAGCTAACCGAGACCAAACGAAATAGAAAACTAATACAGGAAAGTCTGTGCCATTTTGTAGCACCACTAGTTTGTTTTTGGACTCTTAGAGGGAAACAACTTAGGCGATTTTACCTTAAGTCGCATTATTTTTTAACATCTCTGAATAAATGTCGATCAGCAAGTTATGAATAAAGACATTTTAATGAATAGACAATGTACTAAACAAAATTCAGAAAACAATACGCCAATATTTTTTTAACACTGTAGAGTATGTTGCTACCCAACAGTCATATCAGCCAATAGATGAAATGAAGAAGAGCACGTCACATCTGCAGGCAGCAAATCAATTAAGTAGACCCACTTCCTTACTAACATTCAATTACATTCTAAACCTTCCTGCGCAAACCAGTGTTTTAGCTTTAACAGAAAGTCTGGACACTCATCATCCCTTGCGTTTTTGTAACAATATTAAATCTTCTCGTTGTCGTCGAGGTTAAAGTATCGAAGGCCACTGCGAACACAATTTTCATAAAAAATCGTACCTTTTATTCTTCTTTTTGCACTCTTCACATAGTAATCATAATTTATAATAATGCACAAAACTATCTATATTAATTATTTCTGATGTGCTCAGACTCAGCTCAGTGTTGATAATTTATATGTATATTTAAATATGATTGTTGCGTTTTTGGTAAAGATGCCTCTGTTCATGGTTCATTTATGATTACCTAAGGTTCATGTCGAGGCTCCTATTTCTGGTTCTATGGTACGAATTGGCGGGTGTGTTGGTAAAGTTAGGTGGTTATGGATTAATGCGTGTCTTTAGAATTATGGTTTCTTGTTGTTTAAAGTACAATTTTGTTTGAATTGGTATTAGTTTGGTAGGTGTTTTTTAATAAGTTTGACTCAGTCTCAACTACGCAGCCTCCGGTCACGTGAGAAGTGTTCATGGCTTTGTTAGATACCCAGACATTCGGGAAAAATACAAAAACAATGGAACACTTTCCGCTTATTCTCATACGGCGGCTTCTGACTGAATTCTCATACTGAATGCATCACTTCTCACGACACGACGTCATGCGACTGCACGGAACCATGTAAGAGGCCACTCGCCATTAAATATTTTCTATTGGTACTGCTATGAAACAGCATTTTTTATATTCTGGGTATATAAAAAACGTACATTACATTGTAGTATTTTATTGCAGTATTCGTAAAGACTGTTTTGTTAAAAGATTTAATTGACTTTCTTTATATTTTATTTATTGTTTTTGTTGAGCTGTGTGCGTCATTTTTTAGGAATCACTTTGTGTGGTTTTCTTCCGTAGAACTTTTGCTGCTGCAGTCCACAAGTTGATTTTCTTTATCTTAATTAAACACTTGACTTGATTTCTTCACTTTGGTTTAAATCATTTTGAGCTAACAGATATAAATTTTAACTGAATATGAACAACTTTTGAGCTTCCAAAGTAGCAAGTTATTCTTTGAGAATATTTTTTAAAATATTTTTAATGAATAACATTTTTATGTGTATTCCAACTAATGTTTCCTTTGCCTTAAAAACAATCTTCCGATGTACAATCTTTTGATGTTACCATGGAAATTTAAAGTATGGAAACGCACGACATCCAAATTTTTCCTCCTGTTAGTTTCAATTATTACTCAACTCGTATTTTTTGATCCTTTGATCTAAAAGGGAGGAATAAATTTCATTGAGGAAGAAATCTCTTACTTCAAAATTGGAGGTGTAGGTCGGTTCTAATGAAAATCGGAAATATACCTTTTATTCCATTCCAGCACTTTATTCTATTGCAGCTAATATTTCCAAAGAACACTGCCAGCAATTTTCCACAAAAAGTTTGGAAATTCGGTAGGTGTTATTCGGCATTCAGAGTTAAACGTGACGTGATCCCATCCTTCCATCCACAAAGACATCTTAATATTCAAATATAAAATTGCGGGTATCTCCTCGCCATCAGCACCAATTTCCCCCATTTTGTAAGAGTACTAATTGATCTTTGTATTCGAAGTTACGTGTTTTGAAAGTTACATCTCAAAAGAACCTCAAACACTATTTTACGTCTGAAAATTCAAAATTGGATTGTTAAGGTGATTCCAATATTTTTCCTCCGTATACTACAGTAGAATGCACACTTGTCAAGAAAAAATAAAATATCTATCACACTTAAATAAATGAAACGTTTTAGCAAAAGCAGTCTCCACAAATACTGCAATAACTTTGTGTATTATATATTCAATACAACAGTTCCTTACATACCAAGAATATCGAAAAAGGTTACTGTTCTCTGATGTAATACGAATATGGCAAATACTTAATGCCGGGCGACCTGCTCCTAAAAGCCTTGCAGTTGCATGACATTAGGTGAATCGTAAGCAATGATGCACTGTGTGAGAGAATTCAAACGGCAGGCGAAGTAAGAGAACAGGCGAAAAAATTGAATTTAAAAAAAAATTCAGCTAAAATCAAAACTGTTTTTCCAAGTTTCTGGGTATCAAAGAGAACATATACCTCTCATATGACTTATAGCCTATATCCATATGAGTGGTATATGTGCTTTTGTTACAAGTTTTGCGCGCATTGGAAATTAATAACACGGCTATTAAATACATTTATTTCCAAGTCCAAGTAATTTTCGTGTAATTTTGGATCAAGTCGTTTACGGTACAAACATTGAGTAAGAAACGTTTGCAACATTGGCTCTACATATTTTGGTAATATTTTTTATGAATAATTAAAACACTGATTCGTATTGCACAATGATTCACATGAAAATTTATTTTTTCAGCAAATCCAATAGAATCTTGTAGTTACGTTAAATTACGTTAAAAAATTTAAAACAGAGTCCTAAATACAAAAAGTCAAATAAAATTATCAAATAATTTCAAGCACATACTTATCTCTATCGTTGGCTAACGACTTTATCTAGCATAAAATTTGAGAAATAATATTATTGCCGATTCGAAGGACTACATGCTCGAAATAATTTGATACTTTTAAGTAAGATTTAATATTTCGACATTTGGTTAAAATTGATTGACTTTAATCTTTTAGAAACTCTAAGTGCGAGATGTCCTTCACAATTAATTAGTAAAGGGTTTTAAACTATGAAAGTTATTTTAAATTTACAATGAATAATACGAACAAATACGGAGAACTGAAGAGTTTATTTTCAACTTTCTTTTGAATTCTTCTGAAAACAAATGTTCAAAATTACTATTTCAGTTATGAAAATGGAAAACACATGACACTATTGAATAAAACGATTATTCTTAACAAACTTAATTGCCGTTTACCAACAAACAACGTGGTAAATGCTACTTCTGCTTTTCTTACTTAGTATCTGTAAAAGAAGTGACATTTTGTCTAATAGAGCATTTATATTACACGACTGGAATAAAAGACGAAATCTTCTACGTTGTCTTCAAATGTTGAAATGTAAATTCTTTTGCAGTGTTTCATTAAGTATGAATATATGTTTTACTAGTTACAAAGGGTACTTTTTTGGAGAGTTTAACATGTAATAATGTTACCCTTAGTTTCTTGTTAATGTGTTTGAAAGTTTTAAAAATTAATTCATGGTAATTATTTTCAGCTTCTTGCATCATCGTTTTCTTGGGCGAAGAATTGGAACAGGTAACATTACACGACAATACGTGTCGCAAAACCTAAAAAAATCGTCAAAGAAAACTCGTAACCTTCAAGATGGAGATCGCTAGATGCAGAATTACAGAGATATTCCTCCTAAGGTTCAAAGGGACACGGCTGGTTCGAGAATTTAGGTGGACCGAGCGCTGCTGGATAGGAGGCAAACCTCCAATTGAATCCTGGAGGCGGCGGAAAAGAAACAATATCCAACTTCCCATCACCGAGGTAACATCGGAGAGTCTCTACATCCACGTCACTTGGCAAGGCCCAGGACTGCGCTGATACAATCTCGCCGTTCACTGTAAAGTTGACCGCCTCCGCCACGAGAATGCGGTTCGCATAGAGAACAACTGTGATGTCCTGCGCAGAGGTACTTCCGACGTCCAAAGTCACTCCAAAATGTGCCATAGTACCACCATGACGCCCTGCGTTATTGGGTTGTGGTCGCAGTGCATCCGGTCTCGGAAGGCCTTCAGGAATCGGCCAATGTGAAAGAGGGTTACCTGGTGAAGTCTTTGGCTGTGTCATTTCCTGACCTAAATAATTGTTGTTATTGTCAGGTTGTTGTGCATGACGATGAGGACAATCACTTGGGTGGTGAAATGTATAATATGGTTCTGTTTTGAGGAACTCATCAACGTTTGAGCTACTAAAATGGTCGGTTTTTGTTAAATGAGATATTTGACATCTGTCACATACACTGTTTTGAAAAGGGTCAGTCTGTGAAAAGGCTCCCGACCGACAGTCCCTTTCAAGTTTATCGTGCATATGTTGGGATTGCATTAGAGCTTGTTGCGTAATACCACCTACTCTATTCGACTTTGAGTAAGAATTACATCTCTCAGGAGGTACATAGGTCGGTTTCAAATCGTTTATCTCATGTAATAATTTGCCTGGATTCATGAAGTGGGAGGAAGGCAAGGTAAACGCGTCGCATTCTCCGCTACAATTTTCAGTTTTCTGTTCTGGGATTTTCTTTGTTCGGGAATGACTACTGGTTTAGGAGTAGGAGTCGGAGGAAGACACTCGTTGCAAAATCCGAAAGCAGACAATGGCTGATTACAGAAGCTGCAGTAGTCTGTTGGAAGTATCAACTCACCTTCACAAGTGTGTCCTGGTGGTTTCTTTGTTGGAGCGTCTCGAATACTCTGAATCATATCGGCCACAGCTTCATTGGTTGCATCTTCTTTCCATTGCTTAATGCATTCTTTACAATAGGAGAACGTTTTGGGAGATTTTTTGAATTTCAACACATTCTGATCCTTGTTAACATCCGTATGTGGTTGTTGTGACTTCTCTTCTCGGCTATCTTGAGTTTTAGGTGCCCCGCATGTGCATGGAATCCGACCAGGAAGTGGTGGGGGTTTGGGAGGATATACATTTCTCCAGGGAGTAGGCTTCACTGCAATGATTTCTCTGCGAGGAAGAGTCCCTCGTGTTTCATTGCAACGACCACTAGTTTCATAAACTAGATAGAAATGCTGTTTACGAGGTGAGGATGTTACAGACTCTGAACTTACCCTTTCCAGCTTTCCTTCAACAGATGGTTCCGAATCGTTATGCCAGAAGTACTTCATGTGATTCCATGGAGCTTCCCATGACGACAGGGGATCAAACTTCCCCCGCGATGTCGATGGACAACTCATTATGGCTGGAGATTCTGCTCTGTATTAAAATAAATCCAATGTATGCATCCGCGGGTCAAATTGCATAATAATGTATGCTACCATACAGTGCTCATGTGTTTAAACATGTTTTAATAATAAATATCTTCACGTTTTTCTCATTATATTCTAAATGGTAATGTTAATGTGATATTGAAGTCCACATTATCTTTAATATGGTGTAATGCAATATCATTTCGCCATTGACAAGATTTCAGATCATCATCTTCGTCTGTCGTTCTGGGAAGAAAATGCATTTCGATGCCTCATATCAAGAGAGAAACTGCTATCATTGCTCTTGTAACGTTTCATTGTATTTGTATTAATACGTGTCAACAAGAATTTTGAAATAAAAGAATAACTATTGTGTTGGTATTTTGTTCACCTATAATAACAATAGATTTTGTAAAATAAACACTGGTTAAAAGAGCTTATTTCTTTCAGATGCTGGGATAAAATAATATTGCAATAATATTAAATAATTGTTTAGTCTGCACGGGAAGCCTCTTGAAATGTGATCAACTAATATTTAAAAGGTGATTATTACCAATTTTAACAGATACAATATTTTCAAATAATCTTTTAAGTGAAAAAATGTTACGAAACATAGTGTGTAAGTCGATTATGTGCAGATTTTGGTAATATTAATACTTACGCAAATGGTAAATACTTTAAAATGTAGTATACGTATAAAATATACCCGAAATTACATTTGTACGTATATTCTTCTTCTTCTATAACACGACTGAAGATGTTATGTGTCGGCTGAATACAAAATCTACTCCAGCTATCTAAGGAGCAGATCTAGGGACTGTCGGTGACTCTACAATACTTTGCGCAAAATGTGAGATTTTCCAAATAAAGCGATTTCTTGCACTTCCCAGTCTTATGAATTACCTGGGAGTTTAGACAATTTCTTATGGAACAAATTTATGGAACAAATCCCAGCTCCGATAACTATCGGTACGACCCGTGCTTTTACGCCCCACATTTCGCTGATCTCTATTTCCAAACTCTTGTATTTAAGACGTTTCTCGGCCTCGTTGATAACGCCGTTTGAATCGCAAGGTACAGCAACATCGACAAGTAAATACGATTTTTTTCTCCATATTGCGGATAACTATATCCGGTTTGTTTGCCGCTATCGTGCGATCAGTTTGAATTTGTTGGTCGATCGTTTGCATTTGTTGGTCGGACACGATCCAACAGATGTCACTGGTTTTGGTGAGTGTTTTTACCACTTGGGGCATGTGTCTGGAGCTTCGAGGGCGGTACAGATCTACCAGTGGAGGTATCTACACACCCTGTCGTGTCTTTTCAAGTATTCAGTCTTTGCTAGGATTGGACAAGCTGAGACAATATGATCAATGGTTTCTACGTATTCCTGGCAAATTCGGCATTTATCATCTTGTAATTAATATTTTTCGTTTCTGTCTGATCTTGGGCAGCTATTACAAGTGCCGTTTCTGGCTTCATTCCTCCCCTTTTAAGTCACATAAATGACTGATCTTTATTGATCTGTGCTCTGTCCATTCGTTTCAAATATTGTCCGTGGAGTGGTTTGTCTCTCCACGATTTCTTTAACATTTTTGTGTCTTACGTTTCATGTTAAGTAGCATCAGAAGTTCAGTGTCTCTGTCATTCTACGCATCTTGTATAGTTTTCTTCTTTCCACACTAACAATGCCACTGTTTCCCATTCTTTGGTCAGATTTCTTGGTCTGCCTCATTAGCGGGTCATCTTGATGACTACATACCTTACCATCCCGACTATTGCGTTGTGACAAGAGGCCTCAATTTGTCTGAGACCTCTTCCCCCTTCCTTAAAAGACACAGTCTATGTACATCAGCTCGAGGGTGGGAAGCTTGATGCATTGTTAGTTTTCTGTTTTTTCGGCTACAGGCACCGCCAAACTATTGCTGATATTTTATTCCTGGAATTCAGAGCGGACTGCAGCACAAATCTCCTGTAATACTCCCTGCGAATTCTCTCTTTCATTGTGTCGTTCGAGATGGTCTCACATTCTTCAATTCCTAGATACTTGTAAGTTTTATCTGGCTCAAGATCTTGAATTACAGTGTGCGTATCAACTTCAATGCTCTCTGACGTTGTCAGTTTGCTCTTTTTAAATTGACTTTTAAGCACATGTACTCATAAATATAATAATGTAAACAAATTGCCGATGGTGTCAATATTAACTATGTGAGAGAGAAATAGAGAGAGAGTTTTTTGTAATTTTTGAAAAATCAAAAGCATACAGCGATATGGCGTTTATGTCATCTCATAGAGTACATTAGGCACTATCCTTATCAAAAGTTTAAAGAAAAAATTTGGAGCTATTTAGAGAAAATCTTGTTTCTATATTTTTTTAAAATTGCACATACTGCACGCAATATTGCGCAAAATTTTTAAATTTTTAAAAAATGTACAAGACCTTAAAGAAAGAAATCACTATGAAGAACAAATTTTAATTGAAGGAAATATCTCTGTGTTCAATATTGTAGTTGTAGGAAGTCGCCGAAAAAATTCAAACATTTACAAATTTAGAAAATTCAGAGTTAACGGTTACAATCGGACCTATGCCATCTAAATAAATGTTTATACTCTATACTTACAAGAAATTTAAAGAAAAAATTTGAAACTGTTTTCGAAAAAAAAATTGAAAATGTCTGGGGGGCTTGATGTAAAGTACCCCCAATTTTGAATAACGTTTTTCAAAAGCCTGGCGCCTCGAGTGGAAGCAGATCGACAGGGGAATATCTATTTTGGAAGAAATCGTACGTATGGTTTAGGCGCTAGACGGGCAGACGGACAGACGGGCAAACGGGCAGACAGGCAGACGGGCTGACGCGTAGATGGACAGAGGGACAGACGGGTAGATGGACAGAGGGACAGACGGGTAGATGGACAGAGGGACAGACGGGTAGATGGACAGAGGGACAGACGGGTAGATGGACAGAGGGACAGACGGGTAGATGGACAAAGGGACAGACGGGTAGATGGACAGAGGGACAGACGGGTAGATGGACAGAGGGACAGACGGGTAGATGGACAGAGGGACAGACGGGTAGATGGACAGAGGGACAGACGGACGTTTTGAAAAAAAAATCAGTTTTTTTCAATCAAATTTTTCGGTATCAGGGGGCCCCAAAACGTGTATTTCCGTTAAAATCTCTAAATCGATTTTCCGCAGCATTACATATCTTGCCATATACTACGTATATTGCTCCGTATATATGTACATACGTGAAAGAAAAAATATAAAATAAATTATCGAACCAAAAATACCGTTGAATTTTCCCCCCTAACACAACGCAACTAAAACTTCAGAAAGAAACAGAACGTTTCCCAAACACGACAGATCCAGGCGAGAATTCAACTAGTTGTGCTCCATAAGTGCACCCGCAGGCTGGCAGGACTTTTAGCGCGAGGGCTGTAGCACTCCGGCAGTGAGCTGGGGCGAGCAGCCGAATCGAAGCATTCCGAGGAAGGACGGGCCGGCATTCACATTCATCATCGAAACATGAAAAATTATTTCCACTTCCGATGCAGCGGGCGCTTCCCGCCAGAGCGCGGCGCGGAGCGAGGCGGAAGGCGCAGGCAAAAGGGAGGAAACAGGCTCTGTTGGAGCAACGAGTGGCCGCGCCGGGAGACGCCATGGGAATGAACCTTGGCTCCTTCACATGCAACTACTACAGTTACATTAGTTGCACTGTTTTTAAAGTTTTTTCATCAGTTGAAAATTTCTTTCATACTTCATTCCTTTCATGCGTAGCTTTGTTCAAATATGTTCTTACAGTATCTGGCACTGGACTTACTAATGAATCGTATTGGCTGATAATGATATACTGCCCTTCAAAAATTCGCATCACACAATGACCTTGTATGTTACCTCCATACAAGATATGAACTGGTAATGTTGCAATATCACGATCATAATCGCCGTAACAAATACTTGCAAGTATAGAATGCCAATAATTAGTTTCATACAGCTAAATTGGTTTACAATTTTTGCTAATATGCACAATAATTCGTAAAGATAATCTGCTAGCTGTTATTCTGGGTTATCCTCTAATACTAACATAAGATCAATTAGTTCCGAAAGTTCTGTAGCAAAATCTTTTATAACTACATTTGAATCTTTTCCAAGATGTCCTTAACACTTTCATGTTTTTCTCCCCTAATTTTTGAAGAGACTAAAAATCCACAACTCAGTGTAATTTGTGTTCACTTCAGCTTCTTCAATTGCTCTAGTAAAATGTTTGAATTCAAATCTATATAAACATTAAAAGGTGACTGTTTTGACTAAGGTGTTAGTTACGTTTAATAAGAAGTTCTGGAATAAGTTCCAAGAATAAGTGTCGACATATTTCTCACCTGTAATGAAGTCTAATACTATTGGAATCTGAATGGTATCAGGGGGAAGTGATATTATTTAAGTCCGAGAGTTGGGTGCCTCAAGGATGTCGAGTGAGTGGTGTCGTTTTCTGTTTATATATTATTACACAGGCACGCAAACAAAATTTGTCAGACCCAAAGACCTGACACATGTTTCTCAACGTATTTTAACTTGCTGAATCCAAATCAGAAGCCAAAATTGCGCCACCTCCTTCAAATTTTTTTAATCGCGAAAAATCATTGTGAAATTGTAGATTGTAAATTTCAGTGTTTTTTTTTTTGCGATTTAAGAAAACTGGAGGATGTTGACGCAATTCTAACTTCAGATTCGGATTCAGCGCGTCTACATTCAAAGAGAATCGTGTGTCAAGTCTCTGAGTTTGACAACAACCCCCGAAAACAAAAATGCAATTTAGCAGTGATATTTTGCGATTTAAATAAACTGGAGGATGGTGGCGCAATTCTGGCTTCATATTCGGTTTCAATGCGTCGACATACATAGAGTCAAGTCTTAGGATCTGACAACAGCCCCCGAAAACAAAAAATACAATGTCACGATGTTTTTTGTCTGTTTAAAAAATTGGAGGGTAATTGAATAATTCTGGTTTCAGGTTCGGATTCAGCGCGTGGACACACACAGAGAAACATATATCAAGTCTTGGGTCAAACTATTTTTTGTGTGTCTGTGTTATCAATGATGATAGATGGGGGATATGAAGTAAAGAATGATTTTTTGTGCATTATATATTCCCGTCTAAATGGTTTGTCGTTCGTTTTGAGACTCTACGATGACGTATCTGGTTATGGGTGCAGGTCGAAATGCAAGTCGGATGAAGTGTGTCTGAATTCTGTCCACTCTGTCATAGTTGGCTGATGCGACACAAGTCTCATATTTGAAGAGTATAGTCGATTTCATCTAAGTATTGTAAATATGTTTTGTCTTAGTCTTATGAGTTGTATGGAAGATGAGGAATGTTAATAAGCTAATGATTCGATGTGCTTCCTTTAGTATGATTTTGACTTGTAGATCTACTGGCACGTACTGTGTCGTGAATTCCTTTTTAACATTCTTTACACCTTTATTTATTTCATTTAGCATTTATTTCAGATTTTACAGTTTCGTTTTCTACTCCTCTAATCGGATGCGGCTGGCGGTACACAAATTTCGAAATTTTTTAAAATCTAATATTATTCTTTCAAAACCTTGCGTCAAAGATTTGATTTCGATTTATTTAGTTAAAACACAATAAAAACAGTATGTGACGAAAACAATGTATACAGAATTTTCGATTTCCGGAGTATTTGTTATGTGTAGAACAAATATACTTTGAGTATTTAGAATTCATCAGGCAAATAATCTCTTGAAACATTCTCTCAAAGATCATCTAGAATATCTGGTAGCGGCTGGTCACCGACAGACGTATAACAATGAAACTTTTTAATGTATTACTGCCGAGCGGTGATTGTTGTACTTCAAAACATATAATATGCATAACACCTTTTATTCAAAACATTTCGTATATTTTATTTTCAGTAAAATGCCTTGGGTGAGAAAGTATTCACTATGCTTCTTTAAAGAATCACGAACAGATGCAGAGGGACGAAATATTCAGAAATCAATTACCGTAGTATATATTTAGTAGTATAACCGTATCTGTAGAAGAGTGACCACGATAATAAATCCACCAAAATGTCACTGCAATACCAGCGGTTATCACGGGGAATTAGCAAATTCAATGTGAAATATCAAAACGCTACAAATAATAAAAGATCATGCCAGAGAGATACAGATTATTGCAATTTCCATATAACTTCAATTGTTATTTCGTCCTTTTTGAAATGTGATACATTTGAAAACACTTGATCATCGTATGTGAAAATGTGTTTTGCTTCACCAATCCTGAATATATACTACCCGAAAAGCTGCTGCATATTGCCTCTAAAATGAAATTTCAAAAGTCACGGTTCGTATCAAACGCTAATTGAATTTGGCGTTTTTCAATTTTATACTTGTCACAAAATTAACACTGGTGGTAAATATATTGCAATTTCTAGACGAAAGAAAATTTTCTCTATAAAAATTAATTTAAATACAAGTATAAACTACTGAGGTGCTAATGAAATTTCAATGATATCCTTTTGAAAGAAACGAGAGAGAGAGAGAGATATTATATAAATCTTACGACTCATAATTTTTTTTCTGGTGTATCTGTCAAGAAGTGTATAATTCTGTAGTGGAAAAACTTTCTGAATTAATCAACTTAAAAAAACGCAGAGTAATGTCAGAAATTATATTCGAACAAAAACACAATTCTTAAATGCAGTTAAATTCATTCTCAACTGAAAGGCAGAGAAAAAGGATTAGTTCTGATCAGTTATCTGCAGTTCATTTCCTTTAAATATGTTAAAGATTAACCAGTTTCATTGGACATATTTTTGAGCTTTATAATATGATTTGTAATACTTTTTGTTTTTCAAATATTCTCATAATTTCTTTTACGCTCCTGGAAAAACCTGTCATGCTTTCTCAAACGCCGTAAATTATATAAATTGCATAATTTACTTTGCAATGCACTTTGAAATACAACACGTGCTTCCCCAACAACATTCGCTCCGCCCGCTTTAATTTGGAAGCAAATTCATCGCAGAAATGATATATTTCCATTTACTGATGGTGTCCGCCCCCTTCGCTAACTTGTGAGTCTGAGTGAGACCTCGTTCCACACCCAGTTGCGGCCCTCTCCGGCGCGCGTCGTTCCATTCAAAACCGCGACCAGCGGGCGACGCGGGGCCTCGCGCGCATGCAGATGAGCCCTCCGGCGGCGGGCGGCCAGGCAGTTATCTCAACTGCGGCGCGAACCGCACGGCACCACCGCACCACGCCGTGCGCCGCCTGGGAACGCCCTGACCACCACGCCGCGCCGCCCCGCCCCACTCCTTCCCCCACCGCCCACACCACCGGCGCCTCGCCTCCAATGCCTCCGGCCCTCCCAGCTGCGTCACTGCCCTCTCCGTTACCGCCCCCCGTCGTCACCCCTCTGTAGCCATCCGGCCCCCACGTCGCCACCGACTTGGTCACCGCCCCCCCCCGCCCTCTCCTACCCGCGACACCGCTGCCGTCCCTGTCCCCGACGCCCCAACGCCTCCACCTTCCGACCTCGCCGACCCTCTCGCAGCCCTCTCTGTTGCCTTCTCCCGTCGCCGCCGACCTTTGTCGTCCCCGTCACAGCCGCCCCACCCGCCGCTGCCCCGCCCCCCTGCCCTCGAAGTGGCGACACGGATACTCGGGCTGCGCATACCGGATGTCACTAACGGCGTGGAGGTGGATAGGACGAATAAGCGTAATGAACCCTCGGGCGAGAGGTGCAACAGGGGGGAGTAGAGTGGACGCGCGAGACAGGGGATGTTGTGTGAGAGGAAGGCTCTGAAGAGAGAGGGAATGGTAGAACGGACGCGGTAGAATTTTGAAAGTGTGGAGATTAATTAGCGGCAAATGGAAGGCACGGGAAAGGGTCGTGGAAAATTGAAATCCCTAGGAAAAATTGGTGGAAAAATCAATAGGTAAATAATATTGGAAGTTGGAAAATCAGGACCAGCAGGTAAGTTCTACTGAAGTGGCGTATGAAGGTAAAAAAAATTGTAGACGCTCATTTATGAAGTAAGTTGATAACGTGACTGCAAAAGTAAATAAAGCATTGTTGCTCTACATGTGGGCACTGTTGTATACGCACTTCACCAAGAAGGGAGTGCAACGGACCATGCCTATGGCCGATATCAGAAACTTCACGAGGCGATGAAAGTGGAAAGGGCAACGCAACCCACCGGCAGTCTCCCCGCCACCGCCGCCGTCCCGCAGGCATCTCCAGCGGGAGCTGAAAACTGAGCGCGTGGAACAGTCCACGGCAATTAAAACACCAGGCGCAGAATGAGCTAATAATAGAGTTCCCTCCCGCCCGCTCCCCTCGCAGCCCGCGCCGCGCGCGCCGCGACGCACCGCGACGCGCGCTGCCTTGCCGGGAGGGGGCGGGGCGAGGTGGGGCGAGGAGGGGCGAGGTGGGGCGAGGCGGGGCGAGGTGGGGCGGGGCAGGGCGGGGCGGGGCAGGGCGGGGGAGGCAGGGCGGGGGGCGGGGCGAGGGGTGGGGCGTGGGGTGGGGCAGGGCGGGGGGCGGGGGGCGGGGCGGGGCGGGGCCGAGGCGCGCCGTGTGGGGCGGGGCGGGGCAGGGGAGGGCAGGGCCGAGTCGCGGCGCGCCGGGCGGCGGGCGCGCGCAACTTCCTACGCGGGTGAGTGGGAAGGCGGGCGGGCGGATGCATGAACGCCTGAGGGTCGCTTGCGCGTGCGAGCGGCGTTGGTGGCGGCGGCAGAGGAGGAGGAGGGCGACAAAGAGCGAGACCGCGAGGGAGACGGTGCCGCGTAGAGGTCGGCGGCGAAACAAACTTCTCATCGCGAGCGCGTTGGCTGGGAAGGGAGACAAGGGTGGCAGCGATGGTGATGGAGGCGGGTGGGTAGCAGGAATAGAGATCTAGAGCTGGTAATAAAGGAAGAGGTGGCAGCGGCGGAACACTACGTGTTGCGTGTTCCCTACTTGTCTTCAACAGTGGTGTCCTCGTTATTCTTACTTCACGTGCATTTCCACCATAAAGATAATAATTTCCATCCGTTGTTTTTAGACAAATTTTCTTTGACGTCTATGTTACGAGTTGTAATTTATCCAAGGTTCCTTTTCTATTGTATTCGTTTACTTGATATTTCTTTTTAGTCAACTCACAAGATTTCCGTGTTCGTTGAACATTTTGTTTCTTCGGTGTTAATTTTCTCCCCTTCTCATCCGGCCTTAGAAGTCCGCCAACTTCATTTCTCCAACAATGACCTTCACTTACGTGCGTGGTTTGCATTTCACTTGCACGTGTGGTCCCATCTTCAATATCAGGGTACTCGTCTTCCTTCGTAACCTTAGCATCATTCTCATATCACCAAACCCTGACCTCATCGTATCTCCGATGACCTTCACTCTGCACTCCAGACGAGATTCACTCTTGCTTCCACCCCCTCTGACTCCACACCCCCACGCCTCTAAAACTCCGCTCGGGTCTCCTGCCCGGGGCACCGCCGCTGGTCGGACAAAAACCTTGGCGAGGATGAGGAGAGGCGGAGGGGGTGCTGGGATGGGGAGGGACGGGGTGGGTGGTACGAGGGGGCTGGGTGGGCCGGGAAAGCGGGGCGGAGGAGACGTCGGCCAGCAAGTCGACTGAGCGTGCAGACGCCTAGGGAATCCAGAACAGGCCGCTTATTGAATTTCGACTGCCGGCCCTGGCGGCCACCGACCCGCGGGCACCCACTCCCCGACACGACTCTTCTACATTTTGTGAAGAGAGGTTTCGAGGGCTTCGACAGGAGATTAACGATTTCTATATTCGATATTGGTGGAGCCGTGGTTTGGAGAGGCCTTCGCTAATGCATCCAAGAGATACTCTGCTTTGTGGAGTTACTCTTTTTTGCTGTTGAGTATCGCTCTGTGAACTAAACATGGAACTAAATGGCTGTTCTAAAAACGGGGAACCAGTTTAAAATGTTAGAATATTTGGCTATAGATTAACGTTCTTGTAAATGCACTTGTACATATAATCACAGATTTGGATATTAACAATAAAAATAAAAACAGTAATAAAAATTATAAATAGTAATAATATAATACAAGAACATGAATTAAGCTCTGTATTAATGCAAGAGTCATTGTCATGAGAACTCTTAACAGACGAAAGAAAATAATTTTGAAATAGTTCAACTTGTCATAAAAGCAGGTTGCATATAGTTTCAGGTAAGATATTGTCAATGTAAAATTAATATTTCCGATAAAACAAAATCGAATATTATTAATAAATCTACACTTAATATCTAATAAAATGTGCTTTGACAACTAATAAAATGTAAGAGTCCCCACTCTTGTATAGTAGTAGAACTTTGCGTATATTTGGTATAACTTAGAAAGAAATATGTACTAATATATACGCGTATAAAATGTGTCATTCTAGTTGCAATTCAGAAAAACAAAACTCTAGTTTGCAAACAGTCTCATTTACATATTTACCCCAATTTTTATTGTCTCAAATTTTATCCTCGAAGTTTTCTATTTCCACACCAGGAATACTACTACACAAAGTTACCTTGCTGTGACGGATTTTGTAAATTATTTTAACGTTTGAAGACAATAAATATAGAAGCTTATTATCGCATAGCTAATATTTAAATATGCATATATAACCTGCCTACTATAAAGTAGATTAACTGAATTTTTTACAAAAATAAGTAGCACTCTCACTCAGACGTTGCACAATTATTTACTGAAACCTAATGTTGCTCAGTCGAGCTACTGTTATAGAACTCAACACGTAACGAGTGGAAAGTCTATGAGTATGCAAATTGTACGCCAAACATCAAACTTTGTCCCTACTAGGCATTAAATTATTGATCTCAGAATTTCCCAGAAATTGTGTACTACTTTTCCATTATCCGACAACGGCTAACATTATTAGAATCACATCGTACTTAAGTAGCTAAGAGCTTCCCGCGGACATTGCAGAGCCAAGGAAGATCTCGCCGCGAGTATCAGCATGACCAGCGGAGAAACCTCGCCGGATTGACTTGAGCAGATAAGACAGCCAGTCGACGGGAGGGCGTCGGGAAGCGGAGGTTGGAGGGAGGGCGCGGCGAAGGGGCGGGGCTGTCCGTGGCGGGGCGCGGGAGGGGGGCGTCGGCAATGGGCCTCCATCAATCCGGGCCGACGGCGCGCCGCGGGAGCGCCAGCACTTAGCCCCGACAATTCCCCGCATCGGAGACCTGATTACCTCATCTTGGATTTGAATGAGTGACGCCTCTCTGGTTCGATTTCTCACCGCCTCCAACCTCCCCCACCCTCCCTCCTTTGCAGCTTTCCTCCACTTCCATTCCACTCCCTCCCTTCCTCCTATTTTACCCCTGTCCAACTCTTTCCTCGCAACACCCCGAACTTCTGCCCTCGTCCCTCACCTAGCCTCGTGGCTCGCTCCGCTCCTCGCTCCGACACCCCGCTTAGGCGTCTTGCAGGCAACTGCGATGTAGCTCGAGGGGCTCGCTCTCTACTGCAATTCGACTCTTCACGACATATCTGTGGTCACAAGGTAAAAGTTCTTAAGTCAAAAATCTTAGTTTGGAGAAAACAAGTATTAGATTTTCGAGCCACCGCTTGTTCCTACGCTAAACGCTATTACTTAATGATTTTTTTCTCGTTAAGGAGGCATCTTTTGAATTCGGTCTTTTTACTAAAATAAAATGTAGATACTCAACTTGTAGTTTCAGTACTTAACTCAATTTTGCCAAAAAATGACTTACGAACTTTTACCCCGTGACCACAGATATGTCCCATTACCGTCCCCGCTCCGGTGTCTCCTACAACGGGTTGCTTGTTTTTGTAGACGGTAGGCTGCTTCCGTGCGCTTCTGACTTTGTTACAATTATAAAAATACTGCCTCATTTTGCAACTCGGTATAGATGACTACAGAATTCGGTTTCTCGTATTTTTTAATTTTATTTTTCATTTGTTTATGTAACGTAAATAACAGTTGACAACTGTGTGTGATTTACTATGAGAAGAAGTATATTTTGTGCATGATTTTTTCACTCTTTTTTTTTTCGAATAATCTCCATTCTAAAACTAAAAGAAGTTGAATTACGAAGACAGGTGGAAACGAACATTTTTGGCGAGAATAAGGAAATATGAACTCCCGTGTAATCAAAACTATTTGTAAAATAATTGATAAATGACATACCATTAAAAACTGTGAAAGGAGGAAGCATTTTTATGCATTAGTATACATACATTTGTATGTATTTAATTATTTTGTTAATAATGACTGTTGTTTACAAAGAAGAAAATTATACTGCCCTTAAAGTAGATATTAAATTGAGACGAGTGAAATTGTCTTTGAATACATACTTTAAAATGAACATTCACGAATTTATTTTAATTCAATTTAATTTATATTAATTTAAATTTGATTTGAACATTAACGAATTTATGGATTAATGCATTGTATGGTGAACATTCTGACTCAACAAATGTATCATTCCATTCTATTTAAAACAAAATGAATCCTAAAGTATAAAGTTAGTTGAATAGAATGGTTCTACCGTCAGAAAAAGAAAGCGAAATAAAATTAATACCGAACGAACATACGAAGGATTCATTGCTAAAAATAAAAAGGTTAGTGTTGCTACCTATTTTTTGGCAATATCTCCGTCGTATTGTACGTACTAATAATACAATCAATTCCTATCTTCAGGAAATTAATAAAGAACAAAAACTAGACGTAAAAAGCTAGATTTGCAAAGAACCTTTCACACCTAACATTAACCTTTGCTGTCTTAAAAGCAGGTATGATCGAAACGTTGTACTCTACTTGTGAACACTATTCAGCTATTGCTTAGCAACTGAGCTGCACAAAGCATTTTCATCTCTGACTACTCTGCACATTCCTTTACTTCATGCCTTCCACATACATCCTTACACCTCTCGCGTCATGTCACTCGTTTTTTTTTCGAGTAATCTCCGAGCACCGCACTAGTCCATCCATTCCTCTGCACACCCCGACCCGCGCCCTAAAAAGGGCGATGCGGTTCGGGAGGGATGCAGGGGGCGGGTGAGGAAGAGATCGTTCCACCGCGGCCGTAACGGAGGAGACAGCACCCCAACCTGCAACAACGGGAACCAGCGCCACGTCCGATGATATCGAACTTCGTCACTGTCAATTCAATTTCCCGTAACCAACTCCGACGCTGTCGCCGCCGCCTCTGACATCGCCACCGCCTCGCCCACTGCCTCCGAGGCCAACACCTCTCTCTCCTCTAGCGGTCGTCGCCGCAAACATCCTTTCCGTCTTAATACTGATTCGTCTTAATCTTTTTTTTTTTAATTTTCAGCCTTACCTATTGTACCATATATAGTACGTACATCATTCATTTTACTCTTGCTTCATTCATCTTCAAGTACTACTACCATTTGTGCCTCTTTTTCTAATAATTGTCTTCACTTCTCTTCCCCCTTTTCCCCTTTCATTCCTTCCGTGTCACAAACCTCCTCTCAAAACTTGGCAACTTCTATCATCTACACCCTACTCCCCGTTCCTCACTCCTACAGTTCCCGTCTTTTTCTTCCTGCGCCACAATCGCCCTCATCAATGTCGTCAATTCCCTAGACACCATCGCGTCCGCCGCATCCATCTCCATCGCACTCCCTCCCTCTTATTTTCCGCGATCCTTCACCGCCTTTATCGCACGCTCCCTCCCTCCCGCCTCTCCAGCGCCACTCGCCCGCGTCACGTGAGAGGATAGGAACGAGTGATCAAATTTCCGCGCCGTCTACCCCTCATCCTCCGGTCAAGACCGTCTTAACGCACTCCGCAGGAGAGGTGGGAAGCGATGGGAATCAACAGAAAGGGAGGAAGACGGCTCGACGCTCCGCACTGCCCCGCCCCGCCCTCCCAACCTCGTCCCGCCCCGCCCCTCCCCGCCCCTCCCCCCCCTCCCCGCCCCTCCCCGCCCCCACCCCGCCCCACCCCGCCCCGCCCCGCCCCAGGCCTCGCTCGCTTCCACCGCCGCTGGCACTGGGCCTTCGCGCGACCCACAACGCCAAGGCAGACGGCCTTTCGATGAAGGTAAGGCGAAATCTGTTATTTTAAAGGATTGTGCGCATTAATGAGAATGCGCTTCCTTGGGATTTTGCGTCGCAGGTGCAAAGAACTCGTCTGGCGCCAAAAAAATTAAATGGGATCGTAATTTGCGACTTTTCTTTTAAAACGTACTAAATTCGAATTGAGCATTTTCGTTGACGACGAAGGATTCAGTTCAACGATGCCTTACTTCACGAGGCCGAGATCATCAGGCCTGCTCTTCCGCCTCACCATGCAATTTCGGTACGTGCGTATTGTCATTATTGGTATTGTCATTCATTGTAGCAGAGAAAGGAGTTAACACTCTAGGGAGGAATCAAGCGATTTGATTTTAGCTCAGATGCTTCTTTTAGGGTTGGAGATATTTCATAACCAGTAAATTTATCACATGAGACAGCCGATTTCACTTCCTCTCTAAGGGAAGGCGTACTAAGATTTTTTCGTCTTTAAAACTCCATAGCTTCGTACGGGTTTGAATCTGTGAACTTCGGTATTACAGTCTGTTATGACCGGTGATGTGACTGTACATGTATGTACACTAAGCTATAATTATGGAAAGAGAAATTGACTGACAAAGCAATGGTCAACCCAAAGTACTGATCGACACTATCACTAACTCGTAAGATCATTACTAATTACTACGAGACCATTCCAAAACATTCATTCTCTCACGGATAAATGGACGATGTTATGCGTCAACCGGCTGAGCGCCATTTTTGAAAAAATGAAATATGAACGCTATCAGTTGCATTGGACCACGTACTAAGTATACGCAAGATTTTGGCGCCAAATCTGTAAAATTGGCCTTATATTAATGAAAAATGTAAGTGCCATCAGTCACATCAAGGATTTTATGTTTCGCAACAACCGGCTATAAACCTAGATCGTCGAATCGGCTGTTCTTAATTTCACATTATGCTGGTAAGCGCCAGATATTCCACTCATGTTAGTGAATTTCGCACTTCAATGAAAAGGGAAGGTCTCTGGCCCCATGCAATTTGAATGGAGATGACGTGGCGAACGTTATCAAGGTCACGGGGGACCTTCGAAAGATGCGACGTGGGCGTGCGATATCGCCTGCTCGACGTGTTATTATCAATTTCCTTCCTAAGCAGTCATCTGTTCTATGCGATACTCGCACTCAAAACTAACACACAGGAACTTATGGATTGCATAGGCGCATTTCTCTTTTGTTTTTCGCCCGTATTTATCGACAAGCTCATATTAACTCGATGCAATAGCACCATTTTAGAAACGAGACTGCAGGAAAAAAGGTTTCCAGAATGCTGAATTGTTTGTCTCTGCAATTCCGTATCAGAAAACAGAAGATAAGGAATTACGCAGAAAATGGAAATATTAATAAATATGTAAAAATGTGTACTTATAAGTAAAATATGTCAATATTTGTACTTTCGTGTATAAAATGTAAATATGTGTACTAAAACGTGAACGTTTTTAGACACTAATCAATATGAAAAGTTAATACATTTTTGATTTGCCTTGACTGAGTTGAGTTAGAAAAATATGTAGTTATTCGTACCCTCACTGTTAATGAGAAAGTCAGAATTCAGGAGAGGAAAAATGAGTTTAAAATATTCTGGAATTTAGTCATATGAAGTAAAAGCTTGGTTCATTGTCAGTGAAATAAGAGTCAGCGAAATAAAAAGAAAGAGAGATTAGGGAGTAAGTAGACGATAGTCAACTAGGCTGTTGTTCAGGTGTCGTGTGTTTACCGCCATTAGAATTTAGTGTATAAGTTCATGAAAATGTTTCAATGTTTTCTGTAATGAAAAATTCTTGATCCAATAACATTTTGAGAATGGTTCAGTTAATTTTTACTTTCCCGTATACGTACGTATACACTGAGTGATATACATAGTATAGGGAAAGTCATGTATGCTGCGCGAAAAAATGACCAATTTTCGGCGGAAAAAAATTCATTGCCGGGCCGTGAGAACGAAAAAGTGGATAAAACCAGTTGCTAAATTAAGAAAAAAAAATCCCCTACCACGTGGTGTAGCCAGAAACCCCGTCCGTCTGTCTGTCCGTCCGTCTGTCTGTCCGTCCGTCTGTCCGTCTGTGAACACTGCTAGCGCCTAACCCATACGTACGATTTCTTCCAAAATAGTTATTCCCTGGTCGATCTGATTCTAGTTAAAGCTTTGAGATTTTGAAAAAGATTCTTTAAAATTTGACGCTACTTTATATGAAGCCCTCTGGGGATTTTCAAAATTTTCTCAAAAACGGATCCAAATTTTTTCTTTAAATTTTTTGTATGAATTAGAGTAAAATACACCTATTAACATGGCATAGGTCCGACATTCACGGATAACTGTGAATTTTCGAAAATTTTGAAAGTTTGAATTTTTTTCGGCGTCTTTCTCCAACTACAAAATTGTAGTTCAAGTAAAGTAAAGTAAAATTCAAGTAAAATTTGTTCTGCATATTGAGTTCTTTCATAAAGGTATTGTAAATGTTTCGCAAAATGTTAGTAGTTTTCGTGCAATATTGCATGCAATATGTGCAACATTAAAAAATTACAAAAACAAGATTTTCTCAAAAACAGCTCCACATTTTTTCTTTCAACGTTTGGTAGGGATAGTGGTAAATTTACTCTATCAGATGACATAAAATCCATATTACTCTACAGGTTGTTTTTTTCAAAAATTGCAATTTTATATCTAATTTTAAATAAATACAAAAACTAAGATTTTTTCAAAAACGGTTCCAAAGTTTTCCTTTAAACTTTTGGTATGGATAGTGGCAAATGTACTCTATCAGATGACATAAAATTCATATTGCTCTACAGGTTGGTTTTTTTCAAAAATTACAAAAATGTAAATTTTTTCACGTGTTTCTTACGTCGATAATTTTTACATTAGCGGCGATTTTTTCACATTATTATATTTATGAGTACATGTGCTTTAAATAATGTCAAGTAAAGTTTCTCGAAAACACAACCATTTTCTGTGAAAACTATCGCAAAATTTCGCATTTCCAGAAACGCTCAAACGCCATTTTCTCATTAATGGCTGCAAATTCTTTCTTCAAATTTTTGTAACGGATAGCGCTAATTATACTCTTTAGTATAGCGTAAAGTTTATTTTGAGTTTTTTTTGTTTTTTCAAAAATTACATAATTATATTTTTTTTGAAAAATCTCTCACATCTTTAATATGCACATTACCAGCAATTTGTAAACATTAATATATTTGTGAGTGTAAGTGCTTCAAATCAATTCAAATAAAGTATTTTGAAAACTCAAACATTTTCGGTGAAAATGAGCTTGAAATTTCGCATTTTTTAGCGCTAAAACGCCATTTTCTATTAAACGGCACATAATTTTTAAAAGAAAATTGCCATTTATGACTAGGCTTTTGTGTTCTTTAATATTCTAAAATTAATGTGTCCGTTCTACCAATAGGAAATCGAAAATTTAAGAAAATGACAAAAAAAGTACTTTTGGCGGTAATAGATCACAGCTGGCAAGAAAGAGTTTATGGCAATTCCGAATAGCTAAGACCCAAGGAAATAGAAAACTAATAGGGGAAAGTCTGTGCCATTCTCTAGCACCACTAGTCTCATATATGGCTGCAAATGTTTTCTTCTAACTTTTGTAACGGATAGTGCTAATTACACTCTTTAGTATAGCGTAAAGTTTATTTTGAGTTTATTTTTCTTTTCAAAAATTACATATTGTAATTTTTTTGAAAGATCTTTCACATCTTTAATACGCACATTACCAGAAATTTATAAACATTATTATATTTGTGAGTGTAAATGCTTCAAATAACTTGAAATATAGTATTTTGAAAACTTAAAACTTTTCTGTGAAAATGAGCTTCAAATTTCGTATTTTTAATAGCGCTAAAACGCCATTTTCTCTTAAACGGCACTTCTCTTAAACTTTTTAATAAGAAAATTGCCATTTATGACTAGGTTTTTGTGTTCTTTAATATTCTAAAATTAATGTTTCCGTTCTGCCAATAGGAAACCGAAAAATTAAGAAAATTACAAAAAAATGTACTTTTGGCGGTGATAGATGACAGCTGGCAAGAAAGAGTTTGTGGCAATTTCGAATAGCTAGCGAAAATCCAAGGAAATAGAAAACTAATACGGGAAAGTCTGTGCCATTCTGTAGCATCACTAGTTTCATTATTTTCTGTTTTTCGTATGTAGTTATATTAATATTTTTTTTCGCATGTAAATTTTTAAATGTTATGTATACAAATGACAAAACAAATTATAACTGCATTACGCATAGAACCACAGACTACGATACATTATTTTGCATCAACAGTTTATACGCGTTATTTTGGCGCTTAGCTGCTTTATACATAACAAAATATCCCATACCAAAACGCACCAACAAGGTTAGCGCTCTCTCGCGGCGCTTAACAAATTGTTGCAAAACTCTAATGACGACATTCTCTTTCCATCTAAGTGCAGTATAAGAATATTGACCTTTAATATTCATATAGAGGATTTTTACTCGTACAGTACGAATCAGCATGTTGAACATTGTCATGTAAGTGATTATCAAGTCAGAAATAATTAAATTACAGATTTTTGAGATGAAAATGTAATAAAAATCTTTGAACACGATTATCTCAAAACTCGTATGATGTCGTATAGTCGATTGATGCATGACACCGTCCAAATGGAAATTGAAGGGACCAAACAGTATTTTTATTGTTCACGCAACCCGCAATACACCGGAATATTGCAGGATGATGGTGCAACAAGGCGGGCTGAGAGGAAAGGGAAAGACAAGGCCGCTCAAGTTGAATGAGAAGAGCGAGCGACTTACGGCGCTTGGAACAGGGTGGTGGGAGGAGCGGGATGAGAATGGCGGGAATGTAATAGTTATTTAAGAAATAAGTATCGTAAAACATACTATTATACACTACGGGATTGGGGAATTATCGAACAAGGCCCTAGGCTCAGAGTTGCATTTTAAACAGTGATATGTCATAATATACATATATTACAGAGAATTGTAAATACATGTTATGATTCTAATATCGTACAATACATATTTTATAAAAAAATTCGATGAACTACATTTTTTCAATGAAGACCATCCTGAGAAGGGTAGTAGACAGATACATGTCAATAGTCAATTTGGACTATTAGAAGTAATGTGTCTTAATGCACTTATAACAAACTCAATGTTGTTATACCTAGCATTGTCTGGGGAGGAGAGTGATCGGACACCCACTGATTGGGGCGGATCGAGTACAGTGGACTTTGGTGATGCTTTGAACCAAACCCAAGCATTCCTCTTGGAGCTCGGCCTAAAACTAAATTTACTTATAACTAGTTTTTAATTCTAATTTCGGAGGACCACCTGGGCATTTGGTGCAGGCCCAGGACTGCATGGAATGGTAAATTTTAATGTAGTTGTTAGAATGAAAGGCTGAATAATTGATACGTATATTAATTGAAAAAGAAAGGAATACAACTGACACGTGATAATTGTTGTGAGTTGACACAATTAAATTGGTTCCAATGTCCCTGATGTGGAAATACATTTGTAAATTGGTCAAAATGTCACCTGCTGGTGAAATACATAGCCTTGTGTTTCATACTGGTTGAGCACGGGCGGGTCGCGAACACAGGCCCGTTTCAGGATGATGATTGCTGAGATCCGGCTGGATACCACGTGCGATACTGGTGGTGTACTCTGCAGGATGTCGCAACGGGCAGACCACGTGCCACTGCGACGAACGTGTTAATGCAGGGAGGTCTTGGAGGGCAGGCAATTACAGCGTGGAAATGATGAACTCATTATTCATTAATTAAGATATAGTTCTTTCCGTTCGCCATCTTGAATTGTGATGCGAGACGGAGAATTAATGGCTACGAGACCACGTGGAGCGGTTCGTAAGGAACAACACAGGAATTGCGAAGCGTAACAACACTTGCATGCGACAACGTTTATGAGCCAACTGATTGTTAATTGAAATATAGTTTTTCACTCGGCACTTTGGATCGTGATACGAGGCGGAGAACTTATAGCTGGGAAGCTACGCGTGGCGGTTCGCAGGAGTGGCGTGGAATGCGGAACAGAGCAGCACATCTTTACGCAGAGACAAGCATGAGCCAACTGATCTTTGTGAGCACTAGGCAGAGCGTGAGAAACCATGTCACGTGATTGAGGGGTGCATCACCGCGCCGCTGATGGGCATGTAGACCTGTGGCAAGTTGAGGCTTGCAAATCACCCAGGGCGCGTTCGGGAAGTGTCACATTCTAGCGGGCTTGGTAGAAACCAGCTGAATAGAATGGCATAAAATACAGATAGAAATGTGCAATTCTTCTTTTAGATACTGAAATAATATATATAAGCTTGCTTGTTCCAACAGCACAATTCAATCTGAACATGAACGGCAGACTCTGTGAATACCAACTGCATAACTCTCCCCGGCAAAAGGAAAATAGCTTTCGAAAACACAGTGAAGCACAATTGCGCTCCACGCGAGTAACAAGGATGAAAATAGGAAAATGTCGATTTGTTTTCACTAGAAAAGAAATAAATTGAATCATTTTTTCGGTTCAATACATATACATTATATGCATATTATTGGATACTAGCTTAGGCTAGCCTGGCTCCTTCGAAGGCGGGTGTTTTCAAGGTTGACAAGTTTTATTTTTTCTCAAGACCGTATTAAAAAAAATTTCAACAATATGATTGTCTGGCTCGTCTATCCTAACAATGTGTATCATGAAAAGTTATGGATAGAATTACTTTTTAGAAACATCGTGTTTCATTACATTTGTGTTTAAACAATAATTGTAAACATAATGAAAAAAACACCGTCACTATATTAAATGATGTAAGGATTCCCGTTGGGCTGAAAAGGCACTATAGTACTCCTCAGCGTTTCGCCATTGGGTTCCTCAAAACCCATAAAACTTGTTTTAACGTCAGGAATATTTTGGAAACATCCGGCTAAAGTAGAACCAAAAGATTCTTAGCCTACTCGATAGCACTCAAAGAGGTTAATTTCCGTAGGTAGCTTTAAAAAAACCCTAAGACGCATATTTAGATGCCTAACTTTTTTATCGTGTTATTTCGATAATTTAAAATGAAATTAGGTATAATAGTAGTCGACAATCTCAATCGAGTTAACAATAACAATAAAAATAACAATTAAGAAGTAAATTTCGGAAATAGAGAATAGAAATTTATAGCAATCCAGTAATGTTCTCGTAAGTGTATAGAAACTATCAAAAACATATTTTGTTTCAATTCTTCCATAATATCCTAGAGAGCACCAAATCACAAGTGTGCTAATCAATTTTGCTTGTCGGGGAACCGAATGAGCTAGAGATCACCTCTAGGTGCCGCAATACAAAACGGTTTTAATTGCTTAAAAATAAAAATAATTCGTTTTGGGATGACATTTCTTAGAACCTTACTGACGGATCAGAAGAGAAAGATCAGTGCCCCTCCAGGACTCCAATTTTCCTTGAATGGGACCTTATTTGTCTCGTTTGGTGAACCGGAAGGGATATAATTGTGAGTGATAAACAGACTGACGAACTGAGTCTCTATAAGAGAAATGTAGCACGACCAAATTGTGTTAAATTGAAGAAAGTTCCGCATCATGGTATTTGGTCAAAGAGAGTATTAAAATATTAAATCTTTTCAAGTTTGCTGTCGTTTCGGAATATGTAATTCCATCTTCAGGGCTGTTATTACAAATAAGAACAGGAGCAATGTCAACATATTGGAATAAGCATTAAACAATTACACTATAAAATATAACAGAAACCGGATCAATTATATGAATAGTGCTATGATATTAAACTACAAGTGCATTACTTATAAAATTATTACTTATAAAAAAACTGCATAATTCATCGATCTAGTTCCGTCGACACTACTAACTTATGTAACACGAATCCACATTGCAGAGCTCCATTGCAGGCTTAAACATCGTGAGTAATGAAGGAAGAAATTATGCAGTGATGCTGTAGAACACGATCTCGTCTTGTCCCTACTGCCTACACTTCCGGTCAAAATATTTATTAGAAATCATAAAATTACAAGTATCTATAAAATATTAGTTTTATATATCGTATGATTTAAATTATCTTAAACAAGATATGAAAACCAAGGTCTCTATGAAAAACTAATAACATAAGTATTGTATAATCAACACCCAACAGAAAGAAATTTAATAAGTTGACACAATACATAACAATAGAATGTTTAGTTAATTTTAATCACAACTAATATATTAATAAATAAAGAATATTTATATTTTTACTAATGTATTAAGATTCAATCAACCTAACATCTTAAATATACTGCAGTGTATATTCTGAAAAGGTCATAACCGGAATCAATTAAAAATGTAAGGGAAAGAAATACATTTATAATACTGTCTAAATGCAAGATGGGGTCCGAAAACACACCACTAAGTAAAGCATCGGGCCATTTACACACAGGCATCGCTTATGTAATTATTATAACTTACTATCATTACTATTGTAATTATTACATTGATGTTCCAATAATACAAACTACCTTGGGAAATTCCACCGATGAATAAAAATGACTGCACCGAGATAATCAATATCAACTGTCTGGGACTTCTCTTTACCCTTTTATATTAGATTGCGCGTCGTATCCAATATTGCAGTTCACTTCAGGCTTCGCATCATCCACAAATGAAACACTCTGTTCTTGGAGTTGTCTGTGATGTACAGTTGTAAACACCGACGTTCTATAACTTAGAGTTACCAATATTGCACACAAGCCTCGTTCGCAACGCTTAACTCATCTAGTGTGAACCAGGAGGCACCGCGGACAAAGGACGTGAGTGCTATAGTAACGTCGTCCGGAATTTGGCGTATTCCAATTCCCAATAATGCAGATGCCTCGCGACAAGAGACAGCGCAGTTGCATTGTACGGCATCCTGGCAACATCACTAAATTGACCTCGCCAACATATTTTCTAGTTATATTGTTTGGTTTCTTGGTGTAATCTGCATTTTTTGCATCAGATTCAAATCAGCAGGAAATTTTTCTAACGATGAAAAATGAACTCTACCATATTCGGAGGTATTTTATGTTAATAAAAAGTTTATATTAAGCGTAATTATTCGAGTTGTGGCTGTCATTAAAGGATTTTTATTGCTTTTTTTATTTAAGGTCGCATCAATTTGTAGGCCATTAGCGGCCACTATTGGATTTACGTTATGGTAACTGTAAAGATGACATTAAGTGGTAATGATAAGGGGTGAAAGGACGAACACAACTACAACCACGCCCGAGGCGGGACTCGTGCCCGCGATCGGTTCGTCCGAGATCACTACGGCACTATTGCTCTAGCGATTTCGGCCACCGAATAGGCTTATTGCTCTTTATGTGCCCTCAGCATACCTATTTGAATTCTAATTAAGTTGAAGGAAAAAACCCTTTTTGTGCTTCCTCTGAAAGAATGAATTTGCAATGAAGATGAAAGGTGTGAGCTCATCTGCTATTCTACACATAATATATATTAAAGCTGTAAAGAGAACGATTTTGAAGTCTCTCCTATTCGGCTGCCAGCTAAACAAGTGAGATACCAAAAAAGAAAAAAAATAGTGGAAGTAACTATATATTGAATAGATTATAGCTTTCATTTATTAATAAAAAACTACAAAATTTGCATTATTTGAAATACACAGCTAGAATGTAAACGGGAAGATGGCGTCATATCCAACTTGGCAAGTTCCCAAGAAATGGAAGAGCAGTTTATCTTGCTTAGAGAACTTCGTGTTGTGTGATCGATAAAACGATTTTTGTGACTATCAATTGTAAATTTTCAATGTGCTTTCTTACGAATCATTCTTGTAATATCTATGGAAAATATCGAAGAGAAAGGAGATTTCTTATAATTGTTTGGAAATTGATTTTCATATATTTTGATATATATACATTAAGGTAAGGTTAATAACAGGGTTTGCTGTTTTAGGCCAAAATAATATCTATGTATACTGTGTAAAGGTCTTGGTAAATATACAACATAATGTAAATTCATGAGTAAGCAGTATTTCATGTCGTAACGTTTCTACATCACTTCCTTCTATACGATGTAATCACGCTCAGCTAGTATTAAATGTATTCATTGTTATGTGTTCACATTGGGAAAGTGAGCGGCGGCAGCCTGTAGCCCTCAACCGTGTGCGGCTGTGCTTGAAAGACGCAACCGAGCCGCACGGGTGGAGGTTGCCCTCAACGCTCTCTTGCGAAGTGAGCATCACGGGTCGGCTAGGAACTATGTCGGCTGACTGCGAAGCCTTGCATAGCCCAGTAGTCTGCTATGTTCTAAAAGACACGTAACGACAAGTGCCGTTTGCGTTTCATTCGGAGACGTGTCGAAATGGTTACATGCAGCCCATACTACCTTAGTATGGACTGCATATCCCTCTTGAGGTGGGATGAATAGTGACGTCGTAACGGTCCCGGTTGTATGCGTGGGTTGCGGGAAGCAAACACCATCGCAAGCAGAGCGAGCCGGTGACGATGTAGCCTTGTACATGATGTGAAGTTCTCGTAAGTTACTATCTCACGAATTCCGTGTTTCACAGACACAAGTTCACCGTAAAAATGGCCCGAATGGATCTTGTGGTGTGAAGATTTCTGCCGTGACAAGATGTACCAACTTAAATACAAAGTGGAGGTAGTTGAACAGGAAGTTCCTCTGGAGAGCTACTGTAAACACCAGCGGAACTAAATGTGGTCGCCTACCTGATAGATAAAACGCCTTTTAAGCACTTGAGCAACATTCCTGAACAAATTAGTAGAAATTTATTTTATTAAAACGTTCACAAAAATCTCTTCTAAACGTTGGCGTAAATTATGAATGATATTATGCTGATTTCGGCGATAAATTGGAGGCCTCGGAGGGGATATCTCAGTTGACAATCACTGTCTTGCGAGAAAATGGAAGGTATTCCTTTAAGTATTAAAAGTGAAACTGCAAAATCTGCGGAAGATTTACTACTCAGTAAATATAAAGAAATATATCGTAAATAGTACATTTCCAAGGAGTGAAGGAAAGAAAAAAATATTAAAACGTTTGTGAGGTAGTTACATTAGCCTCTTTTGCCGCGAAAGTACCAGAAAGTACCAGTACTTAATACATATTCGTAGGGAAATGTATATGAAAGTTTGTATTATAATTCATTTGATTTTTATTATGAGTAGATGGATTGTTTTCATTAATGAATTATTAGTGTAAGTGTGTTTTAATGCATATTCCTTTACATTTCAATAAAATAAAGTTTTTGAATACATCATATGGTTCAGTTCGCCGGCAGAAGTTTTGCTGTTTACTGTGAAAATTGATAGCTACTTTATTCCTGGACTGTAATAAAGCGCCATTTCATCGACTCTAAAAACGTAAGTGAACAGCCTAACAAGGCGATCGGATAAGATAAATTACTTTCTCAAATTCATATCTTAGTCAAAATCCACATTTTGTGGTTTCTTAACAACAAAAAGGCGGTTTTTTAAACGTCCGTCCGTTCGTCTGTTCGTCCATAACATCTAAACTATTCCAAGATGTTTTGCCCAAATGAATATTTTACTATTAACCAGTCCTAACGTGAAGCTCTGCGTTTTTTTAGAAGAATTGTTTAAATTCTGAGAGTAGTTATATAAACTTCGTGGGACATTTTTACAAATTTCTTGAAAAGGGTCCCAATTTTTTACTGAAAATTTCTTGTAGGAATAGACTTAAATATACTTTTAATTAGTTTCATTGGTTCTTTTTCCGTTGTTAACCCTGAATTTTTGAAAAATGCAAAAGTATGACTTGATTGTACCACCTTTTATAACTATACTACATTAATGAAGATAAAGATTTTTTCTCCAAATGAAATTTGTACTCTACAAATACTTTTTTAATTAATATCCTGCACAATTTTTTGAAAATAGTAGTTTTCTCGCAATTTTTAGTGAAATATAAACAATGTTAAAACAGGATTTTCTCGAAAACGGCGTTAGTAATTATACACTCGCACTAACGCGCTCGTAAATAACCTTCACATAAAGGTTTATTTCAGCCACTTATAAAATAAAATTCTGTTACTACATTTAGAAGAAAAAAATATCAGAGATCCGCAAAGTGAGTTGTTCTGTGAAATACTGTGCTGGAAAAATGGCACAGTATTTCATAACTTTCTCCACACATCACCTATACATAGAAGTCCTGAAATTTTTTTTCTCATTTTGTTCCATTTGAGGTTCTAAATCAAATGAAGAACACAATCTCCTAATTGCACTAGGATGTCGAAATATTATGAACCATCAATGCGGGAAATATTTATAACAATATGACTATATGGTAAATAGCACACAAGATAATACAAACTAGTGGTGCTACAAAATGGCACAGACATTTCCATATTAGTTTTCTATTCCCTTGGATCTGCGCTAGCTGTTCGTAATTGCCACATACTCTGCCATCTATCACTGCACAAACATTTTTTTGACATTTTCTTAATTTTTCGGTTTCCTAATGGTAGAACGGAAATATTCATTTTAGAATACTAATGAACACAAAATCCTAGTCCTAAATGGCAATTTTCTTTTAACAATTTTGTGCCGTTTTAAAGAAAATGGAATTTTAGCGCTACTAAAAATGCGAAATTGGAGTTCTTTTTAACAGATTTTTTAAATTTTCAAAATACTTAATTTGAAGTTATTTGAAGCACGTACACTCACAAATATAATATTCTTTACATATTGTTGGTAACGTGCATATTAAATATGTGAGAGATCTTTCAAAAAAGTATATTTTGTGCACATTTTTAAAAAACAAAAAATACATCAAAATAAACTTTGCGTCATATTAAAAAGTGCAATTAGCACTATCCAATCGAAAAGTTTGAAGAATTTTTTTAGCCATTTATGAGAAAATGGTGTTTGAGCGTTTGTTAAAATGCGGAAATTTGAGCTAGTTTTCACAGAAAACTGTTTTTTCGAGAAACTTTACTTGACATCATTTAAATCACATGCACTCATAATTATAATAATGTCACCAAATCGATGCTAATGTAAATATTATCGCCGTGAGAGACATGTCAAAAAAATACATTTTTGCAATTTTTGAAAAAACAAAAGAATAGAGGAATATGGCGTTAATGACATCTCATAGAATACATTTAGCACTATCCCTACTAAAAGTTTAAAGAAAAAAGTAGGAGCCGTTTTTGAGAAAATCTTGTTTTTGTATTTTTTTAAATTGCATACATTGCACTCAATATTGCTCGAAAACTACTAAAATGTTCAATTAAGTGTAAATGACCGTAATGAAAGAACTATTTAGAAAGAACAAATTTTATTTGAAGGAAAAATCTCTATCTTCAATTTTGTAGTACTTGTAGGAAGACGCCGAAAAAAATTCAAACGTTCACAATTTTCGAAAATTCATAGTTATCCGCGAAAATCGGAGATACGCCACCTTAATAAGTGTACTTTACGCTAATCTAACAAAAAAAGGAAAAAATGTGGAGCCGTTTTTGAGAAAATTTTGAAAATATCCGGAGGGTTTCATGTAAAGTACCCCCAAATATTGAAGATTCGTTTTCAAAATCCCAAAACTTTGACTCAAACCAGATCGACCAGGGAATAGCCATTTTGGAAGAAATCGTACCTATGGTTTAGGCGCTAGTAGTGTTCACCGACGAACGGACAGACGGACGTTTTCCTTCCAGTTGGTATTTCGGTATCAAGGATCCACAAAAGAGGTATTCTGGCTACATGTGTTAGGGGATTTTTTTTCTTAATTTAGCAACTGGTTTTATCAACTTTTTCGTTGTCAGCGCTCGGCAATGACTTTTTTCCGCCAAAAATTCGCCGTTTTTTCGCGCAGCATTACATAAATTTCCCTATACTACGTATATTACTCCGTATATACGTACGTATACGGGAAAGTAAAAATCAAGAACTGTACGGATATGCACTTCTTTTCTTCGTAAAGAGTTTTATTTGTTGCTGAATAAAAGGAATAGATTTGTCAAATTCTGAATTTGTGGTATTGATTTGAAGAAATAGGTCAGACATTAAAGCAAAAGCATCATGAGGACTGTTACTATTGCTTTTATTAAAACATAACTTTAACCTAACTTTTCTAAGACAACATATTACAAACTCTATCTGATATTGTAGTGCCTCCTAGTTTTAATACTTTTTCACAATAATAAACACTGAGTTTCAATTCCTTATCCACCACAACTGAATTGATAATTTTAGGGATAGAATTACAATCAATATGTTGAAAAAGTATTGTCTTCAAAAATATGATGTCTTCCAGATTAATAATCGACCACTAATCGTCCAAAATAATGAACACCAGTTTGCTTCTTAGTTCATCAAAAGCACTAATAGATATTTCATTTAATCTTGCAATGTTTTCTTTTGCACTTCCTACAGTATCAGGAAGAAGATACTCGTTTTCTAAACGCAATTTCCTTTCTTGATGACTTTCTCTGTAGGAAGTGCTTCGGCGATTCAAGTAACCAGGACAATTGGACAACAAAGAAAGCATACCTTCCCGAGACAGTCATATATGTTTTAAAGGAAGACTGATTTTTAGTTTATCACATTAGAACACTGAAGTCTTCTAAGTTTCCCATTTTGCAAATGCACCTCATTAAGCTGAAAGTAAACACTAAACTTAGCAACTCACACTTTTTACTTTTTGTCTTAATTCCCTCACCTGGGCATAGAACCCTTATTAACAATGATTCTCACTTTTATCAACAACAGACCACATCTACATAACAAGCTACAAAACACTGCGAACCAGCTGCGAAAAATGCTTGGAAAACGAACACCACGTTCCACTCAAACCACAACCGCCCACGGAGTCAACCATATTGCTCTACTCATATAACACTGCTCAGACCTTCTATCTAGGTGGTATTGCTCTATACTACCTACATTACTCCCTATGTGTCTACGTATACGAAAAAGAACACTAGAAATGTAGACATCGTCCAATCCTTAATATCAGTCGGACGGTAAAACAATAGGAATTTTAAACTGTGTCGCCTAAATCTCCCACCAGCGGTCTTCCAGGTTAGTCTAATCCATCATCACTGTCTATTCTTTGTCTTCACTGTCTTTCGCGCCTTTCACAAGCCTTGGACCAGAGCCGTGTTTGGCGACCGTGGTGGCGACGGCGGTGGCATCGGCGACCATTCAAAAAGTTACGACCCCCCCCCCCATTAAAAACAAATGTAAGTTCATTGGGGCGGTGGGACGAGGGCGAAGACAAGAACAGAAGAGACCGCTGGGCCTCGGTTGCGGGGGAGGGGGCGATGGCGTCGCTGCAAGACGCTGAGGCGGTGATTATCTGAACTGAAGTGCCTCCCGTGCGCCCGCATTAGGAGCAGAATGTTGCGCGCTTGCTCACAGCAAGGAACCCAAGGGTTGCAAAATTTTCACTGGGGGCCGCATCCGACACTCACAAATCAACACATTAGAATTTTTTTTTAAAAAAATAGAAAAATTAAGAATGTCATTTCAGGAGTAACACATGAATGCTACATGTTTCACTAAGTACTAACAATAAATAATACAATTATTGTAAGATTCATACAACATTGAAAATGTACTTGTAAGTAGACGTAGTAGTTAACTGTCGTGACTTACACAAAAAACAATTATTTTGTCGTTTCATGCATGGAAGAAAGTTGTAGAATCCAGTAAAAAGGGTTTTGAGAGATTTTCGAATTTTGTGGGAGCCTGTTCCAGAAAGATTTTGTAAAAGATGTGCATTTTTCCGGAAAATGAAGATCAGCTAACAGATGCGGAAGGTTATTTTCATTCCTGAAAACAGGTCCCGAATTTCCTAAACATAGATCGCAACAAATATCCAAACATCCACTCGCAACATTCAAAATACTTGTAACACCCACCCTATTACGAAATTAATCCCTATACAGTATTTGAGCAACTCCTAGTGTGTGTATGTGCGGATCTGTCACCAATGCCAGGTACGAAAAGAGCATATTTGAATAAAACTAGGCATGAAAGAATTGAAGTATGAAAGAAATTTTCAACACACGAAACCATTTTTAAAACAGTTTACAGCGGCGGCGAAGAACATTTTACTAGTTAATGACTAATGCAACAGTTTCAACTTCTTTATATGAGAAAAATTTTAAAGGAAAAATAAATGAATGCATGTTGAATGCGGCTGGGAAAATATTAAGAGTTCCCTTCCTAGGGTAAACCCAGAAGTTTACTGTATCGTGTACTTTATGTTAAACGTTTGCAGTTGGAGGGCAAAATGTTCAACAAAGCTAGAAATGTTTTACAGAAAAGTTGCAAGGGACGTTTACAGAACTTATTGCGTTTCGATTCTTCGTAGGAATGTCCTTATTTGCAACTCAAGTGCATAAATACATAATTTTTGTTTTTCGTTTTTTTGTATATGAACAAACCGGTGTCATTTAGCAGTGTGTTTACTCATTCGGTATACCATAAACATAAACATCTGAAAGTTTTGGAGTAATTGAGATCGTCCTCAAGCTACTGTCCGATAACAAAACAAAATTATATCAACATTTGTTCATTGGGTAGAACATGCTGATACTTTTTTATTCTCTCACTCTACGTTAGTGTTATTAAAAAGAAGCGAACATTTGAAAACATATTTTATTTGCGTTACTTCATGAAAATATTAGTAAAACATAGAAATTACCTGATTCGGCAAACACAAGAAGAAAATTAATTTTCATATATTAATATTTTTCGTTTATGTCTATATTACGTATTATATATCATAAGTTGGTCCATCATTGATAAGACAAATCTTTTAAAAAACAGCTTTATATATACGGGATTTCAGCTTGCTTTGGTCCCTAGAATTTTCAATATGGCGGCCATTCGGCCCTGCCAACTTTGACAATGTACATGAAGCTAGACTTCGGCGCTACATTCAAACATACGCAATTCGAGAAACGTGCCATCAGGAACTTCTCTCATTATAATGTTAATTTTAATCAACTGAATGTTTTGAAACATTGAATTAATTATCATTTGGATCAATTATTTTGATAATTTTCTTCTGAAACTCATAATGTTGAAATATGAGAAGTTTAATGTTTCACTTCATTTTAAAATGCAAATATAACTAGAAAGCTTTAGAGGAATAAATTACATTCTTATAAAGATTGTTAATGATTGATATAATATAGAATTAATGGAAGGGCATTTAAAAAAATTGAAATCAGAGTATTTCTTAAATTTTATTTATCTCCATTTCATATTTACAATAATATATTTTATCTCAACATTCAACTGAGAAAACTAAGGAAGAAGAGTTAAAACACTATGTATTTTTTTACCATGTAAATTTATTTCAAAGTAATTACAAACAAATGTTTTTACAGTTAAGTTTTTTGTGAAATCTTCATATACACTGCCCCTGATCAGATGTACAATTTGTTATCACAATATATCCCATCCTTCTCTCTATACACAACCATAATTTTCTCAGAATATTCCACTGCATTTTTCCAATTTGTCCAAAGTTGACACCTTAAAAAATTAAATAATGTATTCATAACACTTTATTAAATTTAAGATATTGAAGCTCATTTTCCTTGTGTTAAATGTGTCAATGAATTTAGATACTTAAGATACCTTTTTAAAAGCCTGCTTCCAAAGATTTCTGGCCTTTTCCATTCAGTAGCAAGATTTTCTAACGACATTCTTATTGAAGAATCACTTTGACTGAGATCACATATTTTCAGTGGAAACTGCATTAGGGAGTAAGCCTTGAAACAGTCTGCCCTTCAGTTCCCAGCAATTTCTCAACTATACACCTGTTGTTAATTACTTTTAACACTTGAAAAAAATTAATTTATATGATAATTGCTTAAATAATTTTAATAGAATATATGATAGTGAATATGAAAAGATGAAATTTAAAATGCAATAATAATAATAATAATAATAATAATAATAATAATAAGCATTTACCATGTATCCTGACAATAAATATTTTTAAAATGTTCACATTTTGCACAGAACGTTAGCAGTATTGGTCTTATTTTACTTATGATATCTACATCACAGATCTGCTCATGGGCTTTCTTGCCTGGCTTCATAAATCTTTGGTCTCATTGTGTACTACATACACTCTTTCCTTTGGGTCAGCCATGACTGAAAAATATCAAAAAATTTCAACAAATATAATAGTTATATAATTACATTAATACTATACAAAATATTGCATAGTGTAATGTATAATATAGGTTTACATAGTAAATACTGTCCCACATTTCAAATACTAAATATATTTCCATGGGAGGGTGAAAGTATCAAAGTATGTAATCAGTAATTGTATGTTCAAAGCAATGTAAATCTGCATATGATTTATTGAATATGAATTGCAAGAGCAAAGTACCTTGTCATACATTGTTTGAAGCTGTTCTCTTTGACAGATATCATTGTTATTATTTTTACTATTGATATTATTATTACTACTAATAAGGCTGACAAAAATAATTCTCCTGGATAATTTACATCATCTTTTCCTCTATAAACAATATACTTACTTCGATTTTCCAAACAAAATTCTTTTAAGAATTCTGAACAAAGAAGGTTAAGATCCTTGGAAAAAGAATGTATCATAATTGCCTCTGATATTCTCCCAAATTTTTTTTTCTGAAAGAACTTTCCCTGTAAAGAATGTTTCCTATTATTTCTTCTTTGCAAACTATACCCAATATAAAGTACAAAAATATACACTCATGTTGAATGTTATCATGAGTTTTTTTATAGATGAATCTTGCAATTGCTTTCTTCACAACCATCTAAGTGATCTGATTGAGTACTGACTTCACAATACTGAAAGAATATTGTGAAGTCGATATGAACTGCATTTTAGAGATTCACATACATTTGTAATGATAATTTTTTCACATATGACTTTATTATTAGACCAAACACAATGAATTAAAATATGTTCAATCACCGTGTGTGCTACAATTCCTAATTTATAGATATAACCAAAAATATACAAAATACCTGCAGGTGGTAATGCACAAATAATCTATTCCATAGTACAAAAATTTAAGATTTGTTGGTTGTTATGTTTCATAAACATCTTACCTGAAATAAATATGCCACTTCACATGTACGTTCGGAATTCGTTTTCATAATCCATTCTCGTTCTAATTCGCTTTGAAATTCTCAAATAGAGCAATGACATTGTATCTTGCTGCACTATTTAATATTCATTGTTTAACTTTTACACGATTTGCATGCGTCATTTTAACACACTTACGTGCATTGTTTCCACTGTCTCGTTTAAAAATTCAAAAACAAATAATGCGATGAGAATATCAAATCAAAACGACAAATTTAATTTAAAAATTGTAAATATGCTTCTACGCCAGCTTCTACGCGTGCAAGAGTGCAGTTTTGAACATGTTGGTAGAAAATAAAACAAATGAAAAGATGCCAACCCCAGCTAAACAAAGTCTATTTCGGCGTGTATGTGCCAACACATGGGGAGTTTCGTTGACGGTTGACTCCTCTGAAATGGACCTGTACTAAACTTAAAGTGTAACGAAAAGTCCCTAAGACAATGGCGTTAGTATAACGGGTGATATTCATGACGTTGGTATGATCCACTTTCTCTGGGACCATTTGAGCCTGAAAACGGCTATACAAATTTTCCACAACGTTTCGGAAACATTTGGTTTCCATCATCAGGTGACAAATAATTATAATATATAAAAAAAATGGAGAAGTGCCAAACAGAAGAATTACTTCTTACTATTCCATTGTTTTTATATATTATAATTATTTGTCACCTGATGACGGAAACCAAATGTCTCCGAAACGTTGTGGAAAATTTGTATATAAAACTGTTTTTTAAAAGATTTCTGTCTTATCAATGATGGACCAACTTATGATATATAAATTAATTTTCAACTCAGCTTCCTCCTCAAATTTGTTAATATGATTGCCATTCTTCCTAACCCCCCCGACGAAAACTCTCACTATGTGGTGTTGAAACAATATCTTAACAGAAACTGCGAGTATCACAAAAAGCAGTCAAAAAAAGTAGTCACAAAAAGCTGTCAAAGAGCCAACCAAAAGATATGGATTTGAAAATTGAGTTCATTTCATCCAAATATAAGAATTTTATTATCTTAAAAACTAATTACGTTTCGAAAGTCCATGCTTAAAACAAAAAAACACATAAATCATTCTTCAAAACAGATAAATCATACTTCAAAATATTGAATTTAAAATATTTTAAAATATGTTGATGTTTTCAAAAATTATTGTCTGCTAATCCACTTTTTGTTATGAAACGATGTGGTAAAAGTAACAGAAATCGCATAATACCAGCAAAATGATTCCTTGGTAAACCACTATTTTATTACACCTCTATCGTTTGTAAAGCTTATGATTCTCTTATAGACATTCATAACTATGTGGCTTTACCACTTTACTTTAATGTTACTCATTTAACATCATCATACAATTCAAATCACTCTCAGAGCGAACTCTCAAACGGCTTAATAAAAGAGTAATGCATTTAAGACAACACATAAGAAACCAATAAACTTATGCAATGAAATACTTTTCCTATAATCACATGAAAAATTGCTAGTTTTGTGGTTTTAAGAAAACATTTCGTTTTCAATAATATTCTTAATTAATGTGTAAAATGACGGGTTTCTCAACTTTATGCCAAAGCTGCCCTGAAACTATTCTGCGCTCGTGAACCACTGAAAGAGTATTTGTTATTCCCTTCTTTTCAAAAGATTGGGGACCCCTGATCTTTAAGGAGAAAAGAGACAACAAAACGGCGCAATGGTCATGATGAAAAGGGGAAGAAGTTAGAGACGAACTTATGGACGACGTCACCCTGTTGAGCCTAATGTCTCTACAGCCGACCCTCGCAGAGGAGGAGAAATCGCCGCCAACCCGCTCTCACAAAAGATTAAGTGCGATTTAATTATTCACGTCATCATGCGGCGTCCAAAGGATTATCTATCTCTCGATTGAGAACGATAAGCCTTATCTTCAGTATCCTCCTCGGAGTAGCTTCTTGGGGTCGAGCCAGACGAGAATTCCTCAGAAGATAAGGTTTCATGGCCGCTCATATTTTGAAGGCGAGTTCGTAAAGTGCCCTTAAATGTCCCGAGGTTGAAGTGATCGTTCTTTCGCGAGGTGGGTGGTGGTTCTGGGTAATCCTATTGAACTGTGACCATTCCCGAACCCTCAGCGGCCTTTTGGCCATTCTACTTTAACCGTTTTCTTATCTTGCGAACATGTTTCTTTCACTACCAAATCACAAATTTACGAGGGAATGAAATACTAAAAGTTCTAGGAAAATACATTTCAGACTAGTTCTGAATCAGCACTATCTCAGTTCTTAAAAGAGGTGCGAGATAGACTTAAAAGGAATTTTAAATTATCACGCAGTTTTTAAAATTAGAAAAGAAAGTAAATAATATAATTTCCATGCACACATTATTTTACCTTCTTAATGATAATCATAATTTGAAACAAAGTTATGTTTTATTGGATTTTCTGTCCATGAAACAGTGGATAGTTCTTGCTAAATACCCACTACTCACGTACTATTATAAAAATAAGCTCTCAGAGCAACATAAAACACATTTCACAAACATAAAGTACCTGGATAGTTTGTTACGATTCTCACTAGAAAATGCACTTTCATTTTCACTTCGCATATAATTAATTATCTGACTCCAAAGAGAAAATTATTTATAACCAAATTTTAGATGCACAATGAACTGTATAATTTCCCAGACAGAGGGCATTTTGTTTTAGAAATAACACGCGCATTTTTCATAGCACTTTTTTATGATAGGCGATGAAAGGGGTAGGGATATGGAGAAGCATTTCGGGATGGTGGACCTAGAGCCAAAAACTCACTACCAAACGCCCACTGAAAATCTGACAAAGGAAATTCAGTTATAAGAAGAGTTCCGCCTCCGAGATAGCAGCGTATGTTATCCACGTCCACGTGTTCTGGCAACAGCCAGCGGCGTTGCAGGCAGCCACTCCAGCCTCCGGCGACTGCTCGAGACCGCTGGGCCACAGACGCCACCAGCACGCGGTCTGAGTGCAGCACCACGGTGACGTCTTGTATCTGGGCGGAACCCGTGCGGAGCACTACCGAAAATACGCGGGAGGAGTCGCCGGCCGACGATGGTCGATCACTCGCTTCGATAAGTGATGTTAATGAAATTTCTCCTGAAGGCCGTTCTTCTTGCCGAGAAGAAGTCTGCGTCGAAATAGTACTAGGTAGTCGGTAAAGGTCATCGCATTCCATTGAGTTTGAATACCTAGCTGGAGTTGGATCTGTACTTCCTGACTCGATAGTTGAGTAACGAGAACTTTCCAATTCCCGTGACACATTCATATGTATTAAATCAGCATTATCTTGTTCCATGTCCGTTGCAGAGTGTGACGAGTCCGCAAGATTGGGCGTTTGTTCAGGGTTTGATTCTCCCGAAGGGTTACAATTGTTCATGTAAGGTCTGAAACAAATACATCTGAGGGCCTGAATTACTCTGGATATTTCAGCTTTTGCACTACCCTCGTTCCATCGTTTTGTTTTTTGTTTAGGTGATTTCTTCATGAATATCGTACACTTCTTTTTCATCTTAACTACCATTGTGTATTTAGCTGCTATTTGTGGAACAATGCGAGGTTTGTTCGGTTTGTCGAAAACAACATAATAACAACCACGATCCCTACATGAAGAAGGATGTATGTTCCTACATCTGCGCCGGAATAACTGTCTCCAATTCCCGATGTTGCTCACTTGTCTGCGATATCGCGTACTTCCCACGTTATCCAGTTCATCAATACACTTCATTTCAATTCTTCTTAAACTATTAAAATCGCCACGCATTGCTGCTATTAGCTGTATTTCTCTTATCATACGCCGACCACTTCGAATAATTCTGCGCATATCTTCACAAGCTCTGCAAGTTACTAGAATAGGTGCGCGGAACATTTCCAAAACAATTCTGATGTTATTTTCGTCTAGACTGCTATTTGTCATTTTTCCTTCTTTCTTTTCTTCGTTCTTTCTTTCAGCCTTTTCTGTTCTTTCTACTTTGTCCTTTCTTGTTTGAACAGAATCTTCCCTGAGCGATTGTTCGTTCCTTGGTCGATCACATATTTCACTTAATCCTGGCACTGACCTTATAAATCTATTGAAGAAGGTGGCGATTTCGTCGTTTGACGTATTGATTTCCATCATTATATCATTCACAAATTCATTTCGTAATATTCTAATAATTCTATTTTCTAGAGTTGCGAATTCATTTTCCGCTGTAGTTCGTCGCAGTTCATTCCCGATTAAACTAAACAATCTTCTTTCCAACGAGTTCTCTTCATTGCTTGTTGCTGTTGCACTCTCCGAACGAAAATATGATTCGGTAAATTTTCTCCCTGATTTCTGGTTTTCTGATGGTTTCTTCGACATTTCGGCAGATAATATGCATCTAAATAAATCTCTATATAGTGAACTACGTATCAATAACACTTTTGAAAGACCTTTCTTCTCAAATTAATGAAAAACAAAACAACTACTGTAAAATTTCACAACAATAACGTGAAAAGAAAACAAACAAATACGCAGCAAACAAAATATATACAAATGAAGCTAATATGATATTTTCGGAAGTTCTCACAGGAAATTAAGTAAGAAAATTGATAATTCTATAAATTTCAGGTAAGTACGATGTCTAGGTGACGAATTCAAAACACATTAGACAATTTATAAGTTAGTATTCATCTCAAAAGTTTTAATGTAAATCTTATCACAGAATTACTTTTGAAATACAGTACATTATGTAACATTATTATATTTATGAAAAATTTTTTGCTCTTTTCAAGTTTAATACCTTCTCTATTTTTTCTGATACCTATGTGTTCATAAAACAATTAAGAAATTTTGTCCACTGCTTAATGTGCTTTAAATTGCATCTATCTTGTTCACTTACCATTCATCATTCTATGATCCACAGTTGTTTAACTAAGTTCTTCACTTTACATACATTTGATACTTATTGACGTTAAAATTTGTACTCGTAAAAACTACTTGTATATGAGAATTCAAATTTATTTTTTTCTGTTCTGCTCGATATACTTAATTGTTTTTCTAAGATACAATATACAATGTAATAAATCAACAATGTTAAAAAAGTATACACAGGGAATTTGTGAAGTTAAATAAAATTATCACATCTGGTATTATTCGTGTTTGTTTGCATCTAGACAAATATCAACAGTCAAAAGACATTAAATAAACAGAAAATTAATCGGATGTTTTCAATTCTGCTTCTAATTGTTCCCTCCAGAACCTACGTGCTTGTATTATTTTAATATAATAAATATTCTGGATTATCAATAAGAATTGAACCTAATTTCTTTGAACTCAGTTAATATTTTCTTTATTCTGTAATCCACATGAACATAAAGATTCATACATATTTAGAATTTTTACGTGAACATAATTGCACCTCTTTTTTTTCGGTGAATGTAAGTTTTCTTTTGATAAACTCGAAAGAATATTATCATATTTCAGGTCACTTTTATTATTGTTTTCGAACTGTTAACATTTTTTTTTGTATGCATACACCGCATGGATGCATCCAGAGAGATAAACACATGTCAGAACGTAGGAAGATAACTTCTCTCTGAATCAACCGCATTGCCACAAATCAACCAGCCATCAGACTGGTCTTTCGGCAAGCATTCCTGACCGCTTATTCGCACTGGGTCAGCACGACAGTCGCTAGAGGGCAACGAGAGGAGAGAAGTGCGACCGAAGCGCTTCGGGAGGAACGGGGAAAGGCGGGCAAGAGTGAAAGGGAAGAGGGAGAGGAAGAAAGGACGGGAAGGATGGTCATGAGAGTGAGAAGCTAGGGGTGTATGGTGCAAGGGCGATGTGACGCTGGGTGGGCGGAGCAAAGTGAAGGAGACGGGCTAGGTGAACTGAGTCAAAAAAAGGTGGGAGGGATGGGTTCGGACAAAGTGGGATGGGGCGGGGCAGGCGAATAAAACCGGGGCGGGTAGGGCAGATTGCGGCAGATCGAGACGAGCTGGCGCGATGCGGACCGGAGCCGCGGGAGCGAGTGAAGGTGCGGTGGGCGGGGAAGGGCGGGGCGGGAAAGAGCGCGCGCCCCTACGCACAGGCGGCGCCACTATCGCGCAGATCCGCATCGCTAATCTCGCGAATGATGGATTGTGCGGCGTAATGAACACCCGCCGGCGCGGGAATTAACAGGGGGACGCGCCCCCCGCCCTCCACACCCGCCCAAACAGCCTCTGGCGGCGTTACCGTTGCGTTCACGTCGTGGAGGTCTTCACCGCTGCGCAATTCTCTCTCTCTTTCTCTCTCTCTCTCTCTCTCTCTCTCTCCGATGCTGCTTCCTGGCTTCTGCATTCGTGTTGGCTTTCACGGTTCTTAGTATGGCACCTATTATTACTCCTTGGTTGTAATAGTGGTGTTACTCTTATAACACACCATTTTATCGTTACAGTGGCACATGCTCCTCATTAGCTTTGGACTTATTATTAAAACTAGTTTGCCATTGCTTTCAGTTGCAACGGTGCCAAGAATACACCGGTAAAGAATAAGTATTCGTGACCACAATAACGATTTTTCTACCCCCTTTTTGGCTTATTTAAGATCGCTTTTCAACTACTAAGGTCATATAGCGACCACTAAGTAACATTCGGGGAAACGGTAACGGTATTCGGACAAATAAACATCAAATTCATCGGACAGGGTTCGAATCCGCTACCCTTCAGACACGAGGCAGCTAGGGCTTTTCAGCCTTAGCGACCTCGGCTATCCAGGCCAGCACACTAATTTTTGAGCGATATTGTGGTTTATGAGCTCCAAAAAATAAATTGCGACGTAAAATAATAATAATAATAAGAAGAAGAAGAAGATTGTGTTACTATTATTGTATGTACATCTTGTATAGCGATAAGAAATGAAACAGATATGAGAATGTTGAGAGTGTAAATCATGTGGGAGAGTAGTACAAAAAGAAATAGAGATCTTGTCATACCGGAATAATTCAATATCCGTAGTTCACACAGTATAGAATGGAAGTTTCAAAGACATTAAAGAATGGTGGATGTGAAAATTCAGTGATGTTGAACAGTGTGTGTGCACAGAAGTGTCGGTGAATGACTCGGGCGCGGGGCGTGCATTTGTTCGTCGAGATATACCGCCAACTCTGTGGTAACACGATAAGCACGCGTTGGCAGGGACAGCAAACGGCATTGCCGTTCCCTGGATTATTCGAATCTGACGCGTTTAAAGGGATGGAGGGTTTTAAAAACAAGCAATATTCATGCCTCTGTGCTGTGGGGAAAAAGTTGATTACTGAGTCACGAGCTGCGTGTTAGTGTTGTGGTTGCGTTCCATGAACATTTATAGGGAGAATTTGAATTGTGTTTGCGCAAACATCCTTGCCTTTCGCTCTCTTTCTCTGTCATTGTGGTGGAAATGTGTCAGAAAGACAAGAAAAAAGATCGTAAAATATTTCGTACCAAATATAAACTCAAGTTAAACGTACTCTCATATTTCACTTTTAATTGGCATGAATTAAGGATCTCGATCAGAAATTTGCATTTCGTTTGCTAATCGCGTTTTTCGTTGTTGAAGTTTGGTTAGATTAGTCTTTATACTCGTATGAATGTAAAATAAATATATAGCTTTCTTTGTATACTATTTTCACAATTTACAGCTTCATACGTAGGTAAATTAACAGAAGGAATTCAATTCGAGTTCTTGCCCATTGCTGCTACTAAAAATAATACTAAAAGGAGTATATTTCATATGACATCGATTAATAGTCAATAGCTTGCTAAATTGGAATTTATATTAAAATTTTTAGGTACTATTTAAATGGTTTTCCATACATGTGTGGTCTACATGAGCATTCATTTAACAAGACTAAACGTAAATAATATCAAATGTTAACTGATTTTCTGATGGAAAATATTTGGATGTTCATTGTAACCTTTAGTTACATGCAATATGCAACCGAACTATGAAACAATTATCATCTACAGACAAGCAAACTGCTTTATGGTCGAAAATTCATTTAATTAAATTCTCCGTAAATTGAAATACCTGAAGTTAGACAAAAGTAGGAGGAAGGATAAATATTTTCCTGCATCCCACATTTACTAGATTTTCTAAGTTCATTAACTCCTTTTTCAGGGAAAGCTACCGCATAACAAATTATTTCAGTGGAATAATCAATTCTAGCCGACTGTTTCCACGAATCCCCTGCTCCATTTCCGCTTTGAAGACAAAGCAGAGGCGAGAAAAATCGTAAAGCAAAAGAGAAAATCCGAGTGAAACACTCTGGAGGAAAAAACCTTCCCCAGAGTCGCTAATGACATCCTAAATACTGCGAATGAAGCATCAGCATCTCTCTGTTTCTAATGAGACATTTCGTATGTACGCTCTGTGAACATAATTGTAATAGAATTAATCCATATTCCCTCATTGCGCTCAATATTAATGAACGCGAAATTCAGTTGGAAGCTGATAGAGAAGAGCCAGCGGCACCGCGCCCCCACCGCAGGCGTCGACATGTCATGACGGGTATATAACATTAAATTCCAATAAAAGTTCCCCACCTGCCAGCAGTGAACCTTTAAACGCCCATTATATCACTCATCTAGGGGTGAAAATTCGAATTAGAATCGCATTTTTGTCAATCAGTAATTTAGTTCCTGCTATAACGCAGTCGACAGACAGCCAGGTTTGTGAAGAGCACTGCTTACGTAGAACGTCAGATGCGTGATACGTTAACGAACCAACTACTCTCACAAAGAGATAATGGACATTAGCGAAAAATACGTAACGAGGCGCTCGAAAAATTCTAGTTAGGTTTGTCGCTTCCGAAAGGTCATAGCTTTGAATTGAAACAAAATGGAACGTAATGGTTAACAATGTTTGCATCGATATGTGCGATGCGATTCGTTGGACAGACGTATGAAGCGCGATAATATCCATTGGGTTCGCACTGAAACAGCTGTCCACTCGCAGTGTACAATGCGTAGGTTTGTTACTAAAGTGTGTCGCGCTGTTTGCTTTTCGAAAACAAAAGCTCACGAAAGAATTTCGATCCATGCAATACTGTTACTGCAATGTTTGTCCTCCATAGTACGAAATTTAACACGATAATCAAAATCATACACTGTTGTTTAAAACGTCAAAAGAATGATTTATACTGAGGGAAACGAAATTCCATATTTAAAAAAAAAGTTTTCATGAAATTGAGTAGGTATTGCATTTATTTTTCTGGTAATATCATGAAACATATGTAGAAACCTGGTAAATTTAAGTTACAACTATAGAAATTCTACAATCAAGGTTAAATGTTGAATGGAAATATATGGTTATACATGCTGTTGCTTTATAAATTTGTCTGGCGACATCAATACTTCTTCTCTGTCAATGCATGCTAAACTGGTTCACCCCAAGTGTCGGTGATGCCCACGGCGATGTGAAGATCTCCAGAGCCATCGTCAGCAGCATCTGCTCGCCACTGAGCACTCTACTCTTCGTTCCGTGACATGAAGGCCACGCCTTTCATCACGACTGCCGCGCACGCGTCTCCATAAAACTCGATGAACAGGGCGGAGCGCTCCAGACGAATCTCATCCTCGATGGAGCAAGGAATCTCCAGCAGTCCACAACCTCGACCTTGGAGTCGGGGAAGACGATGCCTGAGAGGGTAGCACGGATTTTCGACCCCAACGAATATCACCGCCTTCCCGCTGCCGCCCGCCTCCCACCAGCCATTGACTGCCATCTCTTCCCATCACCCCCTATGCCACCCATTTCTTCCTTTGTTTATCCATTGCCTCATTCGCATCGCATTGCTCCACCATTACATTACCACTCATTTAACCAATCCGTCCAACCGTGTCTGTTTACCGCACCCGTCTCATTTTCCATTTGGAATCATTTGTTTCATTACCTATCTCTTTTAACTGCTAATAATCCGACGCACAAATTTAACCATCAGTGTTTCCTTTGGGCACATGGATTTCCCTGTACTTCCTAACTTCTGCTTACCTCTTCATTCCACTCTCACAATTCACAAATTTTCGTCTTATTATTCACTGCCGTCGGTTAATTCATTTCATTTAATCACCGCGAGCGACTCCACCGCACAGACCATTCCGGTGTCCTCTCCTCCGATCACCATCACCCCCTCAACCACCATTCCTTCCGTCTTCAGGCGTCATCGTCGCGACCACTCTTGCGGGACCTCCTCAGGCGACCCTCGCGACAGTCGCCTTGGGACGGTGTCTCCCGCGGCCATTGTACAGGCCGGTCGGCCAGCGGCGGCGGCGGCGGCGGCGGCGGCGAGGGCGCCGGAGGCAGAGGCGGAGAGAGGGCGACCGCAGCGCTATCGGCGACGCTGCGCGCGGCGCTCGAGGAAGTTTCTTGCGGCGCGCCGGGGAACAAAGCGCTTATCTGACCGGCGTCGCCGCCGCCGCCGCCGCCACCTCCGCCGCGACTTTATTGGCCCGCTGAACGCGCGGGAACAATCGGCGAGCGTATTGCGTCCGCCTGCCCGCCCTCGGAGCGTAGCACGAGGATGGAGGTGGTGGAGTGGTAACGGCGATGGTAGTAGAGAGAACAACGTGATTGTGGAGAAGTAGTAACGATGTGGCAATGAAAATGGAGGCACGTTTTGAGGAATAAATCAGACGGAAAGATATATAACAAGGTTGTGTGGATGGGAGAGGAAGGTAGGGGGAGAATATAACAAGTGAAGCAACGGTGACTATTTTTATTATGCGTTTGTGTTGTGGCTTACTGGAGCTTATCACAACCACCTTAATCTTCCTATCCCTCCTCAGTCCCTACCCTGAAATGCGTGCATGAGGTAAGGGTGTGTGCCAAGAGGTAAGCTCCGTGACGGGTCTATGGGCTGCTAAGTGAGAGTCACCTGGCCACTCTCCATCTATAAAGAGTACAATTCTGTATATGGGAGATACAGAATGTAGAGGATGCGGTACGTACGGTAAGGGAATAAACGAATGGCGGCACGATTGTAAAGTGGCGGAATATGAGGCAGGAGAGAGATCAGATGATGAGGCAGACGGAGACCGGTGTGCGGCGCCGCTTTTCTCAGACCCGACGAGAGGGCCTCAAGCAGCTGGAGGGGGCGGAATGAACAGTCTCTCCTCGAGAACGAACGGCGGGCCCGAGAACACCGACTTGGAAGAGACTCACGTCTTCCGGCGACAGCGGCAATGTGCCGCCTCCTCCCGGCGCCTGACACTTCCATAGTCGTCCCTCCGCGTTTCAACGACGACCCCTGATATCAGTGGGGAAGATAGTGCCGGGAGCGGTAGTGGGGTTCGTGATGAAACTGGTGGCCACGGCTCAATGGTAGAGGAAGATGTGAAAGTTATTATAGTGTCTCTTCTAGGGGTGATATTTGACTAAAATACAGTGAGTTTGGCATTGTTATTGTTGGTGCTGGTTTCAAAAATTGCAATGGAGAAAAGTAGGAGAATTTTAGCTGTAAAGATGAGTGAAAACGAAAAGGTAACGAAACGTCAATAACAAGAAAATAGTGGAGAGAATGCGATAAAATCGCAAGTGAAATAAGTGCCAAATAGCGAAGAGATGGAGTAGGAAATAAAATCGGCGGAGGCGGTTGACAAAGAGAGCGTTGAAGACGGCGCAGGCGGCAAGGGCATTTACAACGTAGACCTTGTTAATAGCTACGGAAGGGCTATTGATGTGGTGACAAAAGAGTTCCCACAACTTCCAGATTGTGGAGAGTGTTGTAACAGACGACTATGCACCGATAGTGAGTGGAGGAGTGTCAGAGAAATGACCTTGCGGACATTTTGAAGGAGGAGAGCCAGATATTCAGGAGATTTTTAAAAACTTCGAGACATAAGAGCGTAAGCTTCTGCGGTTGGAGTGAGTAGCTACTATGCAGTCGAACAGCCAAGAATCTACCAAGTAGTACCAGCACCGGCGCCTTATCGCCAATTTCAGCTGACACACAACACTCGCTTTGATGGATAATCGGATTGACATGCAATTTTACCAACTTGTTCAGCACTTTTCAAAATATATATATAATATACACACACATTTTTCCGACAATTAATATTCAGACCTTTCACGACCCGCGGCCGTCCACTTCTGCCGTCAGGGTCTCCGTGGATTCGAAGGGCATGCATGTGTTAAAAACGAGTGTTTACATGGCAGACTTGGAAAGACGAGGAGGTTGAACACATGCACAAATAATCGAAATGCAATTATTTCTGAAAATGTTATTTCCATTTGAGACAAATAAATATATACATTTCACTTAGAAACAAAACTTTCACAGTGATGAAGTCTAATAAAAACGTGCCAAAACGTAGAGTATAACAGAATGTCATCAAGTGCTCTGTATGTAAAGTTTATTTATCAGTTTTCTTAAAAATAGCCTGACAACTGACTTCGGTAGAATTATTAAGAACCCACGTTACAATGACCTTGAAACTAAAGAGAGACCAACGGATGTGGTTTTGTCATCAGTTGTGAAAAAGCGAACGCACTAGAAATCAGACACCGGTTGATAGACGCCCCGGGCATTGCCGAGGCAACGTATATCCGCTGCGGGAAGCGCCGATGTCACGGAGTACCTTGATACAAAAAGTCTAATAATATAGCACTCCGAAAACTATTTCTAATAATATAGCACTCCGAAATTACATTATCTTAGTTTTGCATGGTTTTCTACCAGCGGGCGAAATTTCATTATACATTTTAGCGGATGAGTATCCAGCATGGTGAGTGTTGGGTGTGAGCTGTAGGGACGTGAGTTTCACTGATACGATTGACGCTCTCTTCAAATGTGAGTCGCGTAGTTAATCACTTTTTTGTACGTACGTGTTATTCGCGAAATTGTAATATCTCAGTTTTGCATGGTGTTCTACCAGCGGGCGAAATTTCATGTGTATCCGAGTATCCAGTGTGTTGAGTGTTGGGTATGAGCTATAGGGACGTAAGTGTAGCTGGTAAAATTGAAGCTCTCCTAATGTAAGCCGCGTAATGTTATTCACTTTCTTTCAAGAAGAAGAGAACAGAGCAACAGAAAGTCGCCAAGGAATGAGCATAGTATCCGGTATAAAATTTCAAATAAAAAAGATAAATGCTTCAAGACGCGTCCTCCTTCATGTAAACCATCACCCTCACAGTGCTGCTGTAATCAAACAAATTCTGGCGCAAATAGGCCATGTTTTACATTCGGCATATACAGGGTTGGTCCGGAAAGTAATGTCAATGACTTCAGAACAAAGACTTTATTGATCGGACCCGTACAATCTCTTAACACTCTTCAAAGTTCATCCCTCCTGCATCGATACACCGTTGCCAGCGCGATTTCCATGCGTCAAAGGCGGCGCAGAAGTCCTTTTCCGGAATGTCCTTCAAGGCGCGCGTTGTAGACACCTTAATGTTGTCGACCGACTCGAAATGCTTCCCTTTCATCGGGGTTTTCAATCGTGGGGGAATACGTCTGAGGGGACAGTAGGGACTGTAGGGAGGTTGTGGGATTGTTGTGACGTCTGTCTTGGCCAGGTAGTCGCTTTGAATATAGTACACAATTTAGTGATTTATATACTTTAATTCAAATAAAATGGAAGTAAGGCTGTGTAAAATGTATTGCATGACACACGTGGTGAAATCAATTTTGCTTGCTCGGAGAATTGCCCCGCTGGCCTGCCGGGCTCACGTTGCAACCTTTTCTTCTCAAAAATGTCACTTTTTCACCTTGTATCATAAAAAAACATTTTTTTCTTTCCTCGTGCCTCTTTCGTGGTCAATTGGAGGTTAAAACATTGCTCTCGTGTATTGTAAATTAATCACACATGAATGTGCTATAAAAATTCAAAACGTTACCTTACCAAAGTTTGTTAAATTGACTTATCCTTACCGTAATTTTACAACGATTTTCACTTTTAATCTCCAAGAAATTAATTTAGTGTTCAGGCCAAATGATTTCTCTTGGAAACATGTTGATCCTCCTGAATGTTCGTATTGTACCTGGATATCGTATTCGTTGTCGTTTTCTCTTAGCCTGAGACAAAACCACGCGATGCCAAACGAGTTCACCAGCGAAGACAATCGCCGTCAGAAAGAGATCCCAAAGCAACATCAAAAACGCATCACCCATTTGCTTTAATCCTAGCGGTTCCGGTCGCGGAGCAGGAGGTTTTGCCCGAGGATTCCATATTCCACCTTCGACCAAGTAATTATCCAAAGAATCCAGCTCAAACAAATTCCAAATACCGGCTTGCACCGTTCGGAGCACCAAGGCATTCAACCTGGCCAACAGAGGAGATCCTTTGGGAACGGAAAATCCTGAGAACGCGGGTGAGAGCGCACATTGCCTTACAAGATGCAACACGGGTACGCCATTTACCCGATGACGAGGGTTGACCTGCAGCCGCCGCAAGACGGTCTCTGGGTACAGGATGGCTCGGCGCTTGCCCTTCATTATGTCTTGGACGGCGAGAAGAAACGGAATCGGAATTGGGGTCTGGACGAACCTTTTGGAGAGTTTAAACATAATGTCGCTGCTCTCCGCTTTGGAAAAGGCGTTAAAGTAGATGGGATGAACTTCGATATCTGTGACTTTCGATTCCACTTCTTCCAGTGTATCGATTTCCGGTTCAAAGGAAGGAGCCGCCAAATGGCTGGCGAGCGCGCCCCCGAAAGCGTTGAGTACGACGACGCTGGCCAAGGAGAGCAGTAGTCGCAGCCACAGTCTTTTTCGATTATGCTCAGAGAAACCGCCAGTTACTGCCGTCCGAAAGCAGTCGAATAGTGCAGCTCCTGCCTGTTGAGCACTGAAGGACTTGGTAACGTAAGCTGATAGGATGCACAAAGCTACTGTGTAGCAGAGAAGGCTGAAACCAAAGCACATCCACACTACCTTGGAGAATGCCCAGACTAAACTGTCGAGAAAAGGAACTTCCGAAGAGCGGTGGACTGCGAAACATAAATTTGTTCGTTGAGTTGGATGTAAGAAGTCTGCTAGTAGTTTCATTTCAGCTGTTGCAATGTAGTTCAAACCGTTAAGTATAAGCAAACCGCTTTCCAAATAATCCTGGAGAACAGTTCTCCCTCCTTGTCCAGTTCTCTTAGTGATATTGGTGGGATTTATACAAATTGTGTTGCGTATTTCCATAACTTTTTGTGTGAGCAAGTACACAAGGTAAGGATCTGGAGCCTTTGCTTTATAGGTGGGAGGAAAATTTACTTCAGGGCATTCGTAAGTAACCCTATAACGAGGAATTGATTCGTTTCGCAAGACGTCCTCAATAGGTAGCTCAACACTCGCAACCTCGTTAGATTCTTTTCGGACAGTTAATACTATTGGATGCAAAATATCGTTGATCACTAGAAAATGTTTCAATAGAACGATATCTTCTTCCCTCGGACTTCCATGAATAAGAATTGTAAACGTAGCTGATGGATTCCATAATTCCGAACGTCGTAAGACGCTTAGTACTCGCTCCACCTGTCCAATTTCACGTCCATCCACAAACAATGCAACAGCGCCCGGTGTCCCTCCAAACGTTACCTGCTGGAGACCAGACCAAACCCCCGAGTCATTGGCAACGACAGCGGGAGCCGAGTCAACGCCTACGAGATGCAACGCGCAGGCGGCGAAGTCAAACAGGAGGCCGAGGACGTCGTCGGCAATTCCGTGGGGGGCGGCGGCGAGCAGCAGGGAGCTGGGCTGCACGCGGCGCAGAGCGGCTGCGCGCAGCGACGGGAGCAGGCGCTGCGCGAGCTGCGGGGCGACGCGCGCGCTCCATGCGCGCTCTTCACGCTGCAGGAGCCGCCTCTGAGGAGAAGTCCCAGACACGAGGGAAAGCGCACTCAACACAGACAGAAGCAGCAATTCCTCCCGCGGGGCGAGCATTGCGATGGCGGATTACCTGGAAAGTAGACGCGGTGAATGAACAATTAAGGGAAGGTTTCGAGGATTTAAAGCTGGAAATAATTGTCTCAACAACGACCGTTTACGTACCTGGAACACTATGCTCTGGATCTCTTGATGCGCGGTACTTGAATACAGTCTGGAGACGAAATTGAAATCAAGTTCCAACAAAACGCACGAGTGTCAACACTGGAAAAATATTACATTCTGGGAATTATTGTTGCTTTAAATTAACCAACATTTCAGTTGTGATTCGCAAACCAGATGTCTTACAAAATATCAGTTTTAATTGTGCTGTTGAAGTACAATTTCAAATGTTAAATTCAAAGCATGAATTTGCATCTTTGCGACTGGAGTGTACATATTCTTCGACTTCGTGAAGACGCAGTGTCCCAGGTGCCAGAGTGCGTAAATTGACACGGAAATGAATTGAAAAGTTTCTGCAAAATAATATCAACAGTTTTGATAATGAATTGGCATTAATTTTATTAACATTAACAATAATCTATTTTTTAATTATTGAATTTATAAATAATTTGCGAAGTTAAAATACATTGCTTGATTTCAGTAGAAATTCTTTATGAGATCCACATTACAACACGAAATAATTATCTTGGTTTTGCAGATGTCCAAATTATCACAAACACTATTTTTGACAGTAGTTCAGTAATTTTTCTCTCACTCTATTAGAAAATACCCCAAACGCCTTTTGGCTTTCAAAGAAAAGTGTATATCACTTGTATTAAAAATACTCTATTGTACACTGTAAAACAACGGTATCAGAAATTTCTTTCATTCCATTTGCAAACTTTTGCTGTAAATGTGAAACGTTAAAAGCATACTAACACCGTATGATCTTCGACAAATACTGACATTGCTTGCTTTGTCCGGTAGGTCGATTTTCAAGTTGTAAGCCAAAAAACTTTTGAACTAATGTGTATGAAATGCCACAATATTATTACGGCCCAGACAAGAGAAACTTTCGACCATTTGTTTTCAACCGCATAACCTCAATCATCTATTTACCCCTTTTTCACATGTTAATGACAGTTGAATTTCACTCGCAGAGGCTCATATCCATTAAAAGGAACCCATTTATTGGATATGCTATTTACTGTAATGCAAACTTTATGTTTCATTTTGCTTTCACATTAGTTTAAAACGGGACTTTCAGGTGTGCTTCTCTTTAATGCTTGCAAAGTATCCGTAATAGGGCAGAGTACGATAACGGAACTTTCCAAAAGCGATTAACGTGTACTATGTAGATGGGTAGTAATTATTACATTCATATGTAAGTTTTATGCATACCGTTTCTGGATGATAGATGGTTTTCCAATTAGAAAGTCATAGTTTTATTATATTTGACTTTTAAAACTATTCAAAATGTAAATACTATTGTTATACATCACTCTTGCGGGACATTTTGAAAACATGAATGACTGAACAAATGCGTGTACTTTACTGACTAATGTGAGATTCAAAAAGTTCTATGGTAGAAGGATGAAAGCGAGCTGAATTTCAGTACTATTACGAGGGAAAAATATTATTCAAACACTTTAAAACAAAACTTCGTGCGAATTTTGAAGTACATTTGACCTTCGTATAAATTCACATTAAGTGCCACAAGGCTGTAAAACTCAATCACAAACAATATGAAATATTTAATCGTATAGAAACAGAAAATATTTCTGACGTAACTTGAAAAATCATATGATAAATGAATTCTAAACATGAATTCTTTTGGTCCTGATTTGAAATTATATTGTGGCCATTTTCGAAAAACTTTTCAAAAATTGTCACATTTTAAAAAATCGTCATTTTTTAGTTAAGCTAAGAAATGTGTTTAGAAATTTGTCTATTTTTACTACGTACTTACAATTAAAAATAATCTTAATTGTGTGTTAAGTGAAGAAATATGTTAACAAATTTATATCTTTTTAATAGCCAAGATTTCATAAAGACAGTTCAGAAGACAATCGAAATGTACAGTAAAACATCGGCCGGGAAATGAACGGCTCCGCTCCGAACAAAAATTGTTCTCCAAAATGATAATATTTTATGTGCCCCTTTGCTTGTCCATCGACTTATCTGAAAATTATTTTAGACCTCGTGGTGTTGACGTTTAGTTTTGGAAAGTACCTTACTCAGTTTGGAATACTTACTCATTGTTTCTAGATTGATCACCAGATTAAACAGTGTAAAATTGAAGAATTTACAGCCTTTCTAGTTAATCAATAATCGTATAATTGTACTAAACTAATAGTGTGAACACAAAATGCATCTTATATTTTCCTTCAGATATCCACGTTAACTTTACAGTAAGACGAAAAGTTTGATCCTGCACTTCCTTTTGCTGGAGGATTTGATTTATTCTTGCTTTTCAACACGAAAACAATTGTCGATGTTTATTTTGCCTTTATTGTATACCACACGTACTTACATGGTAAACACCTTTTTTGTAAAGATGCAGCAAACACGAAAATGTTCTCTTTTGGTTGCTACTTCCGTTGCAGGACTATTGGTGATGAATTAATTGATGAGCGAATCGCCAGTCTCGCGTCCCTGAAAATGGTCTTTCAGGTGCTGTCATCGCCTGATGTGCATGATGAATTGGGAGACGTATAGAAATAATACATATAAGTAAACCAAATGTCTATTACAGAAAAATACTCCAATGAGTTCAGGCGTTGCAAGGATCTGTTTGATATTATATTAGACAAGCACATGATGTTATTTTGTTTGAATTAAGTTACCTAAGAATAACTGAGATTGAAATTTGTAGCACAAGCAAAATTAAGAATATAAATTCAGGTGGACAATATGGCTGTCGTGATTATTGAAGGTCACCCAGCAATCTTGCACACGCGCATGTATAACATGTTGCAACGTGAAGATACTGAGTGACAGTCGCACTCGTCCGCACGTCGTGGCGACCAGTTCTCGACTGCACTTGGGCCCCGCGCAGACTGGCGCAACAGGCGGCTTTGGCGCCAAAAGCTGGCTGCAGCCAATAGGCGTGCATATTCATGTAATGAGAATATTATAACTAAATTTGTTAGTTAAACCAATTATATAAAAATGTAAGTTATTGAATATTAGAATTTACAGAGTGCTTTGTGCAGTTAACATTTTAGTAAGTGAATTACTGCGCAGAGTTTGAATACGTTGCAAACAGTTCTTGGAATGGTCGGCGAAGGCAGCCCAGGAGATGTAATCTTTCTGAGAATTGCTATCCGTTGGCAAAAGTGCTTTCGTAGTTGAATAAATACCAAATGAAAGTTTGTACAATAACTTAGGCATATACGATGAACATAACATTGATTAAGAAATTGCGTGCTTGTTCGAACATGCTTATTTATAAAAATTTTAATTATTAATTTTATAAATTTATTATAATGTTACATATCCGTTACACGATTACCAACAGTGTGATCAAGTCCTTCGACCTCGTAAGACAGGGCCTCAGGACATGTGAACTCGACTTCGTAAAAACCAACGCTGTGGTTTTCAGACATGCATAAACCATGAATGTTTCACTAAGTGTACGTGGCTTGGGGGCTTCCAAATCTATTATATCTACTCGTATGTCCTAATCCTTCCATAATCTCTTGGGAAGGATTAGGATATATGGCCTGTAAGGCAAAAGTGAGTTCAGCTTGTGAGTACAATTGAGTAACTAGACCCCTTCATCCAGATCAATGGTGTAAGCACGGAGTGGGGGCCACGGGTTACCGTGGGCAAATAGAGAAAAGAGCAAGGCCAAGGTGAGTCTGTGCGACGTTCGGAGAGCGCGAAGGTGCTGACACTCTGAATGTCTTCAGAGGAGCAGTACTTGTTACCCTGAGTGGCATTTGTAGATGTTTCAGGTGCTGGTAGGTAACAGATGGCAAGAGGGAGGGAGATAAACCACGAATGTACGTATGTAGAGTTTTTGAGTTGTCTTTGTTCACATTGCGGAATTATAAATTGTGTAATTACGGTTAATTTGTTTGTGTTAAGCATGATTTAGTTGGTAGATGTGGAAATAAAGTTTTTCAAGTGGGAGTTCTTGCAGCCAATTATATGCTTGCAATCAGCATAACACAAATTGTAAATTATGTTACAAGGACATCTTGAATTGTTTCCGCACAGATTGTGAAGGTATAAGTTAAATGCATAATTTTATGTAAGTTGACTTGCTGCGGTGCAACGAAGATGAACAATATAATTCTTCTCGGGGGTGATTCAGCCAACGGTGAGGTGTCGCTTGGGCGATGAAAAGTAGCGCAGCGGTCGTGAGAAACAGGCCGCTGAGACAGGAAAGCTGCATGAACAGTCTCCTAAGTGTACGTGGAGCGCTGTCGTTGAAAGGCAAGCCGTTGAAACGCTTTAACAACTCACTAGCTTTTTAATTTGTTGCACCACACAGCGTGATACTAGTTATGAACTAATTTGTAGTCACTAATCAGGCGTCAATACAGTCACTGTCAGGCGTGTTCAGACATTCCAATATGTAACATTGGACCATCAGTACTTTTATAGTTGGGTCTACTCTGAATAGCAAGTTTATATACTTGTATAGTAATAAAGAAATTCATTTTGAATATTTTTTTCAAATATTTTCCTCAGTATGAGCTTTTCTGTGACGAAGTATGTACATTAGTAGGTAGATGAGGGTAGAACGATTGCCTCTCCACAAAATTTCCTTATATGTGGCCACGAACTTGTTGAAGTAATTTTTACTGTACCTTCTTTAATAAAAATCTTTCACACTTAATGCACTAGAAAAAGATAAAATAAACATCATCCAAATACTTTCGGAAGAAAATTATTTTTATTTAACAAAACAAATATCATTTCAATTCCTCACAAATGCACAAACGCATTGGGTAAAAATGGAGAAAGAGGATGAAATAATTTTTTTCTGCTACTGTGTTCAAATTGCAAATGTCCATGGAACTAGGAAATTCTAAATCAAGTATTAGCTCTCTGCTGTAAATTTAATTTCGCGCACGTTCATTTAAATAGGGACCCCGAACCAAAGTTTTAAGTGCTAACATTGCCAAGGGTCCGATTCTGTTTGCAATACCGTGCTGCAGGCAAGGGGCCCAGATAAGATAACTTTCAGCAACTCTCCGTAACTCGCGAGAAACTTTTTCTGCAACGCTGTGCACCTAGCTCGTAATTACTTTAAACTCGCGGGCGTCTGTTTTCGCTTCTTCTTTCCACTCCCTTTTTTGTCGAGAGGGAGGCCCCAATGTAAATAGGATCTACGCTTGATTTCCCTACAGATTACACTATCACCAAGACTTGCTTTTTTTTGTAAGCAAACAGTCTGACAGCAGCTGAGACAGGAGCTAGTGAGTAGAGAGCATGGACGCCATATTTAAGAAACGCTGGTTATACTGAAGGAAATCAGAATTCAATGTGGGAATAAGTAGTATATTCCAAATATACTTTAGTCTTCTCCTCCACGGTTTAAACAGGTTAATTATTAATAGCAAATTACAAAATATTCAAATGTATCTCAGTTGCATGGCAGCAATATTTTTATATAAATACAAAAAAATTATCTCGGTATCTGCAGGAAGATTATTTCTTTACATGAGAACTTTCATGTCTGCGACTACCATCTCTCCGTGGGCACGAGTGTGTCAGGTATGAGTTCACAATGACTGTCAAGAAGGGACGATTTTAACTGTTACAATACCTTTATTTTGTCAATACTTGATAAATACCAATGGTGCTATGGTCAGTGATGGGGAAGTGGGGGCAGTGATTGGTAAAGCAGTGATTGTTGAAGAGATACTGATTGTGTAATAGTATGCTGTTAAGATTCTTGTGAAGCTGGAGATGTGAAGTACTGGAGATCGCGGAATAGTAATTAAGGTAAATTGTGGTAGCAGAACCGATAGTGGTAACTGTCTCTGGAAATAAATTATATTCTGGAATGGTCACGTCAGGGATCGCCACGATTGTGCCACTGTCACAACATGAAAACGCAAGTAGTGGCAAAAGAGGGGGGCGTAAGGGGCATAATAAGCATCGGTGGCGTAGCGCCGCAAACTGCGCTGACCTTACTGCGAGTACTTCTACTGCTCGCCGAAGGGGCGGGCGCGACGTTCTCTCGTCCCTTCAAAGCGATAACCCCCGACCGAACAAGGTCAGCCGAGCGACCTCTGCCCTCAAGTTGCACGCGATCGCCGGCGCACCACGACCTACGACTCCCGGCCCCGCACTCGCTGCCCCCGCGCACAGCCCAATGTCAATCTTGGTGCTAATTACTCGACGATGTCGTGCATTATCTTCAGAAATGATGTGGTGAAGACTACTCATTTAAGGAGGCCTTTCGTCTACAAATCTGTTAAATTCATTTTACTATTGTAATGAGAATTATTGGTAAACATTATCTTCTGTTGATTTCATCAAATATTAATTTGATCAGAATCCATAATTCAAATAATAAAACAATGACTAAATATTAATACGCGTATACGAAAGCGTAAATGGCAGTTCATCTGATAGACTATGTTTTAATAAATTAACTTATCATCAGACTTTTTGATTGTATTAATCACATTTATCTATTAAGCAACCCCAGCCAACCCGCACGCCCGGTGCTCTGTGGTCGCCACACCAGTTGAGCTCGCTCCATCCGTTTCTCCCGCGCTGCCACACGTCGCTCGGCAGCAACAACAAAAACAACAACAATTATTATTCTTATTATTACGTCTACAAGTATTATTAGCAACATCTACAAGTATGCAGATGTTGCTGTGCCATGCGATTAAAACGTCGTTATCGAGGAGGCACAGAAACGTCTTAAATACAAGAGTTTTGAAATTGAGATAAGCAGAATGTGGGGCGTAAAAGTGCAGGTCGTACCGATAGTCATTGGGGCTCTAGGATTTGTTCTGAAAAATTTGCGTAAGAACTTGGCAAAACTCCCATGTAATTTAAAAGACTGTTCCAAAGAAACTGCTTTATTTGGAACAACCCATATTTTGCCAAACGTATTGTAGAAGCACCTACAGTCTTTATATCTGCTCCCAAGGAAGCTAGTTGCAACCTGGCGTACGATGTACTATATTCAACCGACTCAGATCTTTAGTCGTGAATTAGAGGAATAATAAGTTTGTGCGTCTCTGATTTTTGTGTGTGTGTCTACTTCATCATTCATCATCATTAAATGCTGATCCTCCCAGAAGAAAGTAACGTGCACCTACCCCGATAATCATGACTGAACTTCGGTGGGATGCATGTAGCGCATGGCCCCAAATAATAATATGTTCATTGCAAACACTTTTCATAAATACATCATGTAAGTATTTCACAAAAAAGTATAATAAAAGACAAAAATAATAGTTTACAAACAATATCACAAGAAAAACTAATGAAATCAATTTTGCAGTTAGTTGTACTTTCAGAAATATTATCCCGTTTTGCAAGTATACTAAAGGGGTAGGGTGATTTATAAATTATATTTCATATCAATAAATAAAATTGAGGAGTTGAGTTTAGCAGACAGATAATAATGCTCTTTACACCACTCTAAAAAATAGTAATGAAAAATCAAATACCATATTATTTACCATAAATTATAAATTACCAAATGACCAGATTGCGGACTTGATGCATTCTGACGTTACATTTTTCCATCCACAGCTTTTTCGTTGTAAACCAAATTTTGAATAACATTTTTTAATCAGGAATTCTGTATGTTTGTTTCGGGTCCTACAGAGCTTTCTTCCAAAGTTCGTGACCAATTCCTCCAGAGCTTCAACCGATTTGAGGAACAATCTGCCTGTCCATCTGTCTGCCAGTGTGTCTCTCTGTCTGTCTGTCTGTCTCTCTCTCTCACTCACTCTTTCTCTCTTTCACACACACACACACAGACGCGCGCGGAAGCACACACGCACCCAAGCACACACAAACATACATTTTATTTATTTCTAAATACTTGCTATTCAGTACATTCATTCACAAGATTACTATTGAATCAAAGATTAATGTTTTTAACAAGCAATTTCAAATAGTGGATTCACTTGATAAATTAAACGCGCTTCCACAAATATACTCTAATGTACTATTTAATAAAGTACGAGCGCGCTAATTAGTTTTCAATGCATGTTGATAGTTTTGAGTGATGTCCGGCATTCATAACGACGAAAATACAAAATCAATTATGACATACGACGTATTATTCAACACAAAACACGCCATATACTCCTAGAAGTTTTCTGTTGATAGTTTGCGCATCGTTCGACGGAGCACCCAACCCCGAGCGCGAAAAGAACGATGGCCTGCGCAGCGCGAGCGCGAGAGCGTGTTATCTTGTAAACAGCAAGCGGCGGCGCTAACTGCGCAGCTGCTCCCATCGCGCGCTCCATCCGTCGTCGCGTCGGGCGGTTAATAGAGAGTGGCGAACGCGCGAAGCTGCTGCGCGTCTCGCGGCGATCGCCGCCCCCTTCGCCCCTGCCCACAGCTCCGCCACAGCCAACTCCACCCCCGCTGCTGTTCTCTCCGCCCTCACTGGCACCGCCGTTGCCGCCCATCGCCACCGCGTGCTCCGTCGCTCCCACTCTCGACACCAATGCCGCCGCCATCGTTACCGCCAACGTCGTTTACTCCGCCGCCTTCCCTGCAGCCACCTCCCACCGCCGTCCCTGACTTCTCCACCCCATTGCTCTAGCCGCACTACCATCTCCACCCTACCCTCGACCACATTCTCATCAACCAAGCTGCCGCCTTATTTATCCAACGTCGCCTACACCACCGCCACTGCTATAGTCACGCTCACCACCGCCTGTGCCGTCCCTTCTGCCTTCATCCCTGCTTCCGTTTCGCCCTCACACTCACCCTCTCCACCCTTATCGCCGCCCACATCATGACCAGTACCACCCATTCCCGTTTCTGTCGCCTCCGCCCCATTTCGCCCACCGCTGCCGGCTACTGTCACCTCCCCCACTACGGTTGCCTTCGTCGCCACCGCCTCCACCACCGTTGCCCCCCCCCCCGCTGTCCGCCAGCGGGCGGCGGCAGTGTTTGCCGCGGCCGCGAGGCCGATTGGAGCGTTAAATCGCGTAAAATCCCCAGCCCCGCCGCCAAATGGAAGCGTTTTGTCAGCCTGTCCCGCCGACCTCGGCGCCCGCCACCAGCCAACCGCTGCCCGCTGGTCGACGTTCCTGTTACCCGATTGTTCGCTGACCCACCGAGTCATTCCCGCGCCTTCGCTGCCTTTGCACTGGACCTCCTTACTGGTCATTTACTTTCTTTAGTTTCCAGTGACTTCTTCTGTACAATTTATTGAGCTTAGATTCACAGCAATTATTTAAGACAGTCTCCACGGTCGAATAACCACACGGTTATCACGGGAAGAACTGTTGGATCTACTGGCCAACAGTGCCACTATGGTGGGTGCTGTGGTGCACCTCATCATTGAATACGTCTTGAAGAGTTAGCTGAAGGGTGAGGTGTTTTCAGAGAGTCTTACTTAACATACATAACATTGCAAAGGTAGTAAAATCCTTCCCCATGTATGTTGTGGATATTTTCATCCCACAATAATATATTTTCTAATCTGAGCCTGAAGTAATAAATTACGTGAGTAGAAAATATAATAGAATTAATTAAACGTAGAAGTACACAGAGACTTCCCAAATATTTCGGGAACATGCTCTACTCCACCAAAAAAATCATCACATCAAAACTACTACACGCTAATGCCTATTTACATTTTCTCAGTACATTTCCTATTCTAGTTTCCACCACATTTATTTAATTCACATACATCTCATATTTGACTAACTGATCCCAATTTTCGCCACCAACCGCGCCTATTTTACACTGTATGTTCACCCAAGATTTTCTATTACCAACCATTCTATTATCACCACTCACTGTATTTTTCTAAGCTTGTTAATTTCCTGAGCGTTTCAATCGTGGCATTACCTTCACAGCGAATTCTTTCGGAACTTATTGCCTCATGCCTATTTCTCTCAAGAAAGTTAGCCAACATAAACGTTTTCATAGTATCTTGCCATGAACCCCATTTACAATTTCGTTACCTCCATTCTTGCTTCTTTTACTGGCCAATTACTGCATATTCATTACGCTTATTTCATGATTCCATTCTATTTAACAGACTTCTATTATTTTCGAAAAAAAACTCTCCATCGTGTTCAACGATCCAGCTCAGAACTGTTGGTCCTCTTCGACCAGACTGCTGATCATCCATCCCCAAAATCGAGGCGAAAGTACTGGCCTATCAGGCGGGTAATGGGCGGTGTCTGGGAAGAGCGGCTGCGCATCGCAGCGATCCAGAGCGGCGTGGGGCGCGGCGGTGCGTGGCGTGGGGCGGTGCGTGGGATGGGGCGGTGCGTGGAGTGGGCCGGTGCGTGGGGCGAGGAGGGCAGGTCCGTGAGGGCGTAGCGGTGCGTGAGGCGTGGCGGGGTGTGGTGGGATGTGGCGGGACGGGGATGGGCGTGGCGCGCAGGGGAGGAGCGTAACGGGATGTGGCGGGGCACGGCGGGGAGCAGCGGGGCGTGGCGGGGCACGTGCTGGCCAGGGCAGCGATGGAGCCGGCGAGTGCTGGCAGAACGAGATAGCGGCCGTGCCTTTCCCGTTGCGTCCCACCCCGTCCTTTATTGAACTGCTCTCGAACAACTTTGACCTTTCTGTTTAATCGCGTCGCATTTATCACTCGCGAGGCGGAAAGTATCCCGGGGACTAAAATGCAGAATCGTTCTAAGCCCTCCGCAGACAAGTGGCCCAGTTAACATATATAAGTCGGGAGAAGTATCCCCTTGGATATTTATTGTCGCTTATGCAGCTGCAGAGAAACGAGTGTTTGGCGGCGTACCGGTTGTAGCGGAAGCCATTGTTTATTGGTTATTATTGCCTCTTCAAATCGTCCGCGTCGAGGAAGTAAATCATACGGGTGTGAGCTTCGCGAACAGGGCAAAGCTGGAGCTACATCAAGTCAAAGGCCCCATATTTTTCTTCTTCCTTTGTTCAAGTATTCGATACCCAAATCTTGTTTCTCCAATAAGTGCTCACAGGTCGTAAATTTTCAAGTACCTTCTATGCTATGCGCTAAAAAATGTTCTAAATTTGAAATGGATTGAAACGACTCATTGCTTTGTAGATTAATAATATTAACTAATAACTCGTGATAAATTTAAAAAGAAATACCATGTTACGAATATATCAAATGCCGTTATTATCACATTTACAATGATGGAGCGAAGAATGAGTTCGGAGTGGGTGCGGTCATTTATTGTTCAGTAAACAGACTAAATCAAACTTCAGTTAAAATAGTAGAGTTATACTCTATGTTAATGGCCATGACACAAATTTTCAACTCTAGTAACAACATGAATTATTCACTGACTCACTGTCAGCTTCACAAAATAGTAACAAAGGTAGGAGAACATCGGAAGTAATAAATCATATACTAGAAACTCACTTAAATGCATATAAATCAGGAAACAAAATTGTAATTGCGTGAAAAACAGCTCATCAAGTAATCATTGAAAATGAGATTGCCCACCTCAAAACTAAAAGGGAAACTCTGTATGTGTGCCATAATCATCCATCGGAGACCAATAATTTTCAAGGTATTTGGTATAGTATATTATGAAACTATGATGTAGTGATGATAATGCGCTCGTATCAAGTTGGCAATACTCTATCGTTCCTCGCTCGTGTCGTAATATCTCTTCATACTCGTGTTTTAATACCCTTTTCATCGAGTTTCATTCAGTACGTTTTTTACGAATAATAATTCTAATCTAAGTTAAACTTTTTCATTGAACGGATACCTGGCAGCTGGCATGAAGTTTTAAAACAACGCCAACTAAGCGGACTTGGCGGCCACTTACTCATGTCTCCCAGGTTGCATTGATTAACCAGGAGCTTAGTCCGGCTTCCAACAAGCATTACATGTGTCAGGATTCAATTTACTAAAGGAACAGCATCAAAGTTCAGTATTTAGCCTTATTTATCTCCTTAATAATTCATAAAATACCCATGGAGGATTCAGTCTTCTGAATTTCTTCTGAGCTTCGGAAATTGGAGAGCATGTGACGTTCACGGTCATCTCCCCACGGATTATCTCAGCATAGTAACTGTAACAGTCATTAATGGGAGTTTTGAAAACGGGAAGGGCACGTGCGGTTTAACATCACCATCTCCTGGGTTGTCTTGGTACAGCAGTATACACCATCTAACGAAACATTTAATACATGGATATCCAATGATTGTTTCTCAGCTGTAAACTTCTGTTACAGGTGAAACACCTGTACTATAATCAAGCCGTTTCATAATGACTATGATTATGCAATGAGGCGGAGCCATCTAATACGATAATCACACAGTAGGAGTAGAAAAATATATTAATGAACAACTAACACTTCAGGGGAACAAGGGATGGCAAGAATTCAAATCTACCAACATTCACAAAACTATGCCGAGCTTTGCAAATATGTTACATCACATGTTACATAACAACACATGCTTTTACAAACATGACGACCTTTAATAAAAAATAACCGATGTTATCTTCAGAATCATAACAGGCTGCATTCCAATTACCCATATAATATATTATAGCCGAAATCCCACAACCGCTAGGTTTATGTTCCTTTTCAGACAGGTAAATCATCTGACCATCATCACCCAAGGACCCCAAAGATAATTTACGTTCCTCCCATTAACTTCCTAATGAAATTGGTTCGCATAGCGCTCGCCCATTGTTATAATGTTCGTGTGCGCACAGTAGCCGTTGGAGCCCTCTAGCAGCATGTTTTTGAAACATTTAGTGCTAACTAATTGTTGTGTTGCTAAATATTTATTATCAGAGCACTCCAAAGCGCAAATCATTGGTTTTACGATATTTTTACTTTTCCGTATAAGTACGTATACACGGAGTGATATACGTAGTACAGGGAAAGTTATGTAATGCTGCGCGAAAAAATGGCCAATTTTCGGCGGAAAAAAATTAATTGCCGGGCCCTGAAAACGAATAAGTGGATAAAACCAGTTGCTAAATTAAGAAAAAAAATCCCCTAACACGTGGTTTAGCCAGAAACCCTGTTTTCTAGGTCCTTGATACCGAAAACCCAATTGAAAGGAAAACGTCCGTCTGTCTGTCCGTCCGTCCGTCCGTCCGTCTGTGAACACTGCTAGCGCCTAAACCATACGTACGATATCTTCCAAAATGGATATTCCCCGGTCCATCTGATTCTAGTCGAAGCTTTGAGATTTTGAAAAAGGTTCTTTAAAATTTAGGGGTACTTTATATGAAGCCCCCCGGGGATTTTCAACATTTTCCCAAAAACGGCTCCAAATTTTTTCTTTAAATTTCTTGTCTGAATAGAGTAAAATATACTTTTTAACATGGCATAGGTCCGATTTTTACGTACAGCTCTGAATTTTCGAAAATTGTGAAAGTTTGAATTTTTTTCGGCGTCTTTCTCTAACTTCAAAATTAAAGATAGAGATTTTTTTTCAGATAAAATTTGTTCTGCATATTGAGTTCTTTAATAAAGTTCATGTAAATGTTTTTCAAAATTTTGGTAGTTTTCGTGCAATATTGCGTGCAATATGTGCAATTTTAAAAAATTACAAAAACAAAATTTTCTCAAAAACGGCTCCAAATTTTTTCTTTGAACTCTTGGTAGATATAGTGGTAAATGTACTCTATCAATGACATAAAAGCCATTTTGGTCTATCGGTTGGTTTTTTCAAAAATTACAAAAATGTAATTGTTTTTACTTGTCTCTCACGTCGTTAATATTTACATTATCTGCGATTTTTTCACATTATTATATTTACGAGTATATATGCTTTAAATAATGTCAAGTAAAGTTTCTCGAAAACACTACCGTTTTCTGTGAAAAGTAGCTCAAATTTCGGCATTTTCAGAAATGCTCAAACGCCATTTTCTCGTATGTAGATGCAATTTTTTTCTTGAAACTTTTGTAACGAATAGTGCTCATTACACTCTTTAGTATAGCGTAAAGTTTATTTTGAGTTATTTTTTTGTTTTTTCAAAAATTATATAAATGTAAATTTTTATCTATACAGAGACAAACCACGAATAACGGCGTAAGGCGGTTTTGAGCACAGAGAAAATTTCTGGCTCGTTGCTAAGGAGGATCTCCTCCTCCCTCAAATATTTTTAAAATGAAATTTTACATGCTTTCTAGCGGTATATGCATCCATTTAAATATATACCAGTACATGAAAAAGATAATATTATTTTACTTCGAAATTCAAACTCCACTAATAAATAAGACATAATTATTACAATCCCTGAAACGTCTTATGTTCCAAGACGTATCTCTAAATATCTTGAAACTACAGCAAGAATAATGTTAATGTGATAATAAGGTATCCACACAAAAATGAAGTTGCCATCTGTCAACTAAAATGTTCTTTCCGTCTTAGAGAACAAAAGCAACTTACAAAACATGCTATTTATTACATTTATTGCAATCGGTTAACTACGGTAATTTGTTCGAAATATTAATAGTAAAATGTATTTTGAATCGCAAGTATTTTCTAGGGGTGTGGTAAAATCTGAAGCTCAGGTTGCCGTTTTCCTTTATTAATTAAAGATATTCGTCAGAAATTATCTTCCTCAAATTACAATATGTTTTAGATCCTTAGCAATGCATCCATATTCCATGGTAACATAAGAAATTTTCTCCTTATTTTGTAAAAACTAAAATAGACACAACATAAGATAAATAAAGACTGATATACGTTTTTATTGACTATTGACATTTTCAACAGGTACATGAGAATGAATCTTAAAAATATTAAAATTATGATAAAGTAGAAAATATGGGCACTTAGTCATTTAGTAGATCCATCAGTGTGTGCCAATAGTATAATAACATCAACAAAACTGTCAAGTCTCAGAATACAGATTATGTTTAGGTACTTCTAGCACACACTGATACATACACAATTTAATTTGCATTTAATTTTTTTTATTTTATAACCATTTTAATACATTTTAAGATCTACTCTCTTGTACTTGATGAAAACTTGAATAAATAATTGAAATTTGCCTACAATCATTTGTGTTTAACCCATTTATTCTGTCTTAATTTGGTCGTTTTTTATGATTTTACAATTTTGTGTTTTGGCACCACATTGTAATCGTGATCATTTGGTTGCGTGAGACTGTGTGTTACCAACCCTGCGCACTTGGTGTCTAATAAAATGCATCGTTTCTAGGTTCTAATTTCAAACTGTCAAACATCAGGAAGAAACATTGTTATAATGCACGACGGTTAAATGAAGTAAAATATTTCGTCATGTGCTACAGTTGAATTCGCCCATTTTATTTTCACTTTTTCTTTAAATTCACCTTTCCTTTGAGTTTGCAGCAAAGCAGAGTCGCAGAGGTCAGCGCAAATGCAAAATGCTGTGCAGGGCTGACCTACGCAAAAAATGATCTTCGAACTATTCCGAATTATTTTTGTGGTCATACTTTAGATGGTGAATAAACTGATATTCAAATAAAAATTAAGATGATTTTAATGACGAATACGTAATTGTAGAACGAGATGCAGAAAAAAGCTGTCTACGAACGACGCAAACATCGGAAAGTGACAAATTACTTTTCCGCAAAAGCTTTCGCCGAATGGTTTGCAGATCGTCGACGAATGAAGCCGCCAAACGCCTGGAAATCTCCCCATCGCACACTGGGCCAGGAAAAGCCGAAACCTGGCCAAAACACCCCTCTCCAGGGAAAGAAATGGAAGGCAATTGAATAAATGGTTAATGGAATGCATATAAATAAGTAATATCATCTGTTTCACAACAGAAATATATATATATATATATATATATATATATATATATATATATATATAGAAACGAGTTGTTAATTAACTCACACAAATTAAATAAAAGAGAGGGGGACAGGGATTCTTTCTCAGGAATGGGTTCCGGGTCTGATCATACATACAATGGAAATTGACAATGGTTTATTACAAAAAAAGAACCATGATCATTACAAGCAACTGGATTTAACATACACTTGCTGCCCTGTGATCCGTATTCCCTACACCAATCTCTTGTAAATTACATCATTCAATGGTTTGCTACTGTCCGCACCACATTCCCCTCCCCTGACATCCATTCTCTGATTACCCTGGTTACTGAATATCAGGTACTTATGCTGTATGCCTCTTGTAGCTCTGACGCGTGACTCCACCTCGGCGCTATCCTCGGGATTGCTCGGGTCTGCTCGGTCGCCCGCGTCGCCGCCGTGTCGCCACCGCGCCCGCCGCCTTCTCCAGCAATGCTCGCGAACACGCCACGCCGTTTCCCAAATCTTCGTTCTTCACAGTACTGGCAGACGAAATTCATTCGGCATACTCGAACACTCGTGTCTCTCACGCAACGGGAGCATTAGTTTCACGATTAATCTTTCTCCGTACAACTCACCAGCGTGTGAACGACGCCTGGTTACTGCACTCGCTCGTGTAAATATAATAGTACAAGTCTCAATTATCCCCTTTCCGCCCCCTTTTTCCCAGGTTGTGACTTTGATGTTACTGCACAGTCCTCACAATCACAATTGTTACTATCCTACGTTTATTCAACGTCTCTATTAGTTGCTGCACTCGTCCATGTCCACGTGTTTACCACTTACTACCGACATTATCTGTAGCATCTCTGTTCTTTCACATTACACACGCATCTTTTTAACTCCGCTTTACCACAGTTACCTGTATCACTCAAGCGTCTACTCGCACGATTCTTCTACTTTTTTCACACCACACTTTCGCTGATTTCATATATTACATCGCTCTACCATCTGACCTCCGCCATGTCTGGGCGCTTCTCTCTCGCCACTCTGGCCTCTTGGCCCGTGCTCGGTTCGCGGCACTCGGTTCCTCCGCTGAGCCGGCTCCGGCCCCCCCCCCCGACTCCGCCGGCTGGCCAGCCTGTGCCGCGCAGTTTAAACCTACGAATTGGGCCGAAACGCATTGTTATCACTGAGATGATAACAATTCGTTTCAATATATATATATATATATATATATATATATATATATATATATATATTACACAAGGGGATATTCTATGAGAGTTTGTCCTGCTAATTCATCTTCGCTGCTTGAAGAACTTTCACTTCCTTTTTGAAGACAAGGAGAGAAAATTCATCATTATCAATAATTCATTTAAATAATTCATTTTCTTTGGAGTTGCTTTACAAATGTAATATTTCTGCATTGAAGGTGTTGTCAAAGTGCTTCGTACCTTTCCATCTGCCATAATCAGAAGCATGTCGTGGTAACCACATTATATAGAAAGCCGTCAACAAGAGGCAGCCAGAAACAAGAGGAGACCTAAGGTTTTTATTTTGATTTTGCATAATTTGTTGTTGTTTTTTTTTTTCATTTTTATTTAGCTGAACTGTTTCAGTTTCAGAAGTGAAGCTTAATCGGTCTGCAATAACGAATTTATGGAGGTTGAGGATTTTGCCATAAAACAGTTTTTGTTTGTTACGAAGAGAGAACTGAATCGAATCAAAACTTAATAAACATGTCTGTATTACTGAAATAGCCTCCTGTTTTTACTCACTGTGTCAAGTGCTACCATCAAAACCCCTCTTGCTTATCAAACTTGAGCTGGGCGCCGAAAGAAATTTGGTGAACGAAAATTATTCGAAAAGCAGTATGGTAGAGTAGACTGCAGATTTACTTCGGTAACAGTTCTGTAAAATGAAATCAATCTAACATCGTTCCTTAGTAGTCTCTACTTTGTTATATGTGGGGTACACTAAGACCGTTCGATGAACCAATTCGGGGAACGTGGAATTGGTGTTTACTGAGCTGCGCATGTAAGCTTGAAGTTCTGAAGGCCTGCTTCTTTTCCTTCTTTTGATCCTTCACTATTTGCTTCGTATGAAGTCTATGGGCTTCCTAGGTTTGAAGAATCTTCAAGATCTTCTGGAGTAGGAATTTAAGATGGCAAAATGATCTTTCATTCAACCAAGCTGAATTTTCTTTTAAAAATTGACCACACTTTCTACTGCTTTTGTCCCAACTGGCAAAGTCACTATAGTTTGCCATTGTCTTGTAAATAGCTCATTTGATTTTTTATCAATATCAGTAAATTGACAATGACGACTAATTGCTGTATTTTGGCGTCGCGGCGATCGCGAGCCTCCAACAGCATTTTACATACCTCATTTTTCAGCATTTTGTAGAAATTCGTCTAAAAAGAATAAATGTTTGTTTTGTAATACAAATCGTCTTAGATGTCTAAAAAAATGTTATTTACTCTTTTAACATACGTCAGGAAGTGACATATGCGAGGAAGACGCAATCCACAGTACTTAGTGCAAGCAGTGCAAACTACGTAGAAAAAAATGTAAACGCCTGTATCTCACAAAACGCTGTAATGTGCTATATTCTGTTAACACGGTCATTTTTCTCACACTTTTTTCTTCTTATAACGATTTGTCTCAAACCGGAAGTAAGCGAAAGTAACAACTAACAGCCTCGAAGAAAATTACGATATTTCTATTGTAGGATTCAAATGCGCAAATTTATATTTATAACAATAACTTAAAAAATTATTCACAAAAATGGAAATAGTCTTTACTGGAAGATAAGAACACCTCTCTCTTCAAACTAAGTACCAATATCGGCTGTTTCACATTAGTCACGACAGAAATCAGAAGCAAACTGAACCCAACTTTGCAGCTCGGTTCCGTGGATTTAGAACGGTGCACTGAATTTCTGCTTATGTCTATGAAAGGGGTGGACATTATTCTAACGATAGGCGTAATCTCAGCGCCAGGGGTGTAATTTGAGTTTTTGGACTTTTGGCCAGCTTTGAGGCATTTCTGGCCCACGGTGCATCGCCCCGCGCACTTTGCACTCGGCGTTACTTATTCTACAGTTGCAATCACGAATTCCACTTTCACCTTTATAAACTAAACTAATCTTTCCTTCTAGCACGCAGATACACTAGAGGTCAGCGCAAGCGCAAAATGCTGTGCAGGGTTGACCTATGCAAATAATCATCTACGAATGGAGACTTCCATTACCTGCGTTTTTGTGGCCTTACTTAATATGATGAACAAACTGATGTATAAGTAATAATGAAGATGCTTTCAATGTCGAATGTAATAGTGGAACGAGATGTAGAAAAAAAACTGCAGACGACGCAAACTTCGGAAAACGAAAAAATACTTTTCCGCCCAAGTTTTCCCCGAATGGTTTGCAGATCGTCGACGAACAAAGCCGCCTAACGCCTGGAAATCCCCCCCCCAAGGCCCCGCGCACTTTGCACTCGGCGTCTAAAAGGGAAGCGTCGCGCGCCACTTGCGAGAGCGCGCATGCGTGCGTGGGTGGGTGCACTGCATTATTTGCGAGTGCCGCGGATTGCGCCGTATGACACGAGCCTTTTGAAAGCCTGGTTGCGCCAAGTTTGCGTTTCATAGATTATGCACGCCGAAGCGGCGGGGCACGTGAATAATGGATAGCGTCAAACGCTCGCCCCCGCCTTAGGGGGTGGCGCGGAGCGGCGAGGCGAGGCGCGGCAAGACGATGAAGCGGGCGAGGGTGGGGAGGAGGGAGGTGGAGGCGGGGAGCGACTCGGAGGTAGCAGCCTGTGGCGCGACGTGGTGGGAGTTGATGGAGCAGCGAGTGTGTTGATGGTGGGGTGGCGATGTGGTTTCTGATGCTACGCGGAGTACCAGACCTGTGTTCTGAAGGTACAATTACATCGCTTGCCAGCAGTGGAAGTAGTGAAAATACGAGTTTGCAAACGCCGCATGTTCAATCAAATTTAATTGAATGTTTGCCCTCTAGTATTGTAGCACCAATACAAGTCGGGTACAAAGTACTCGTATATTCGCATTTTGTTTTGTTTTCAAAACCAAAATTATTATTAGATTACCCAAGTTTATCTCGCTCACAATTTGAATAACATATTTTCAACGATGACTAGTAATCAAGGTGCTAAATTTACCAATCTCTCAGTGAGACGAGTTAATTTCGAGTTTAATCAAGAGAGAATATAAATGTCAGGTGTTTTTGGTGAAGTGTGTTTCTTGTAAGCTGATAATGATGAGTTAATATTATTTTATACGAAATCTAAGAACGATTGATACCACATTAGGGAGAAAATGCAACTTACACTTCTAGATTTTCTCAGATATGGCGTTGGAAATAATTTTATAATCAATATAATAACTCTAATGAGAGGTTTAACCATTGTAATTTGACATATTTAGGAAAAAATACATTAAATTCTCAATATCCATGTTGGTTCTCTTAGAGTGTAGATTTAAGTGTGGTAACTGGCCGATTACTCATCTTTCTCGGGTATTTATTTATCACAGACATTTATGAAGGAGTTCCGAATATTCTGCCTGAAAAGAGCATCCCTTTCGTCCCACTCCACGTCTCCCGAACCGCTCTACCGCCTCCCCCCTCTCTGCGCATTCGCTTCCTGCCATGCCCCACATCACATGGCACCTCCCTGCAATAATGACGCCTAGATGACCAATCAAAAATTGGTGGTAACATTTTCATTCGCGAACTCGCCTATATTTTGTGTCGGTTATTGAAAAGTGTTCTTGCGAAATTTTCTTGAAATACCTCTACGAATTCCTGAGTTATGCTGGAAGAAACACATATACCAGTGATGGCAAGGTCTCCTACTGGTGGTAGTGGCACGCTTCGTGGTACCGTGCTACGAGCTTCTCTACGCAACCAGCGTCGGGAAAGGAAACTATCAGTAGTAATCCTCCTCTTAGAAGGTAATGTAATAGAATTTGGCAAGGTACACGATAAATCACAACTTACAAACTTAATAGATAATACTGCTCGAATAATGTCAATGTACGGTACCAAATATGTCTGTGAATAAACATTTTCTAAATTGAACTTTGCTCAATAAGAAGCCTAGGATTCGTATTGAAAATCTGAGATCTCCAGAACCTGATATTACCAAAGTGAAATCGAATGTAAATAAGAAGATATGCATTGAAAAATCAAAATATTAAAAAACTACAACAAACGTTCTTAAATTTATTTATCTAAATCCCACCTAATCTTATTTCAAGTGTAAAGCATAAAATCTTTTAGGGTCACAGCCTTCTGACAGCACGCTTTAGAGAACAGACAGAAAATACTGAAAGGTACTAGATTCCAAGTACTAATCTGTAATAGTGAAAACAGCCGATTGACCGATACTACCTTATTTTCCATGAAGATCGAATACACTTCCTACAGAGAAGTCTGTTCTGTTTACCACTCTTATCTTACTTCCCTTAGGTCTCCCAAAAAGGAAGCCGGATATGATCAAAGGGTTTAAAGGTTAACGAGTTCTCGATTAATACAAAATCATTTCCTTTTCATACTTTCAATATCGATTTCCCGTAGAGCAAAACAAAGAACTGACCAACTATTTTGTGGGTATATTTAAAAGGCAACGTTCTCAAGAGCAATTAGCGAAATTTCTTTTTCTAAATGCAAAATTCTAAAAAATGGTTTTAACTTAGGTTCTTCGTTATTTGCACATTATCACTTCTACTTCAATTACGTGGCTTAACCCACTAAATATATTTTTCAATAATGAATAAGTTATTCGCACTCATAACAAATGAAATGTTAATTTATATTCAGTTAATAATTTTAACTATTTATGTTGTTTTGTGCAGGTAATTTTATAACACAAGAATAATATTTTCCACACTTTCGTATCTCAAAATGTTTAATTCGTTTTTATTAATACTGGGAATTTAATAAACAAACCTACTGCTTCCTAACTATCATTGGCTTCAGCAAAGTTGTAATTTACATACACCAGCAATGGCGCGCTCAAGTGGTGTATTAATATAACCAATACAACTAACACAATGTTTGAAACGTATTGGCAATACAGGCTCTAAATTAGCGGAACAAAAAGTTCCCATAGAGTACTGAAAACAAGAACGACCATCGTTTATTCAAAAGGAGTAAGATTGCCTCTTTAAAAGATCTCGTCTTCTTAACGGATACCGAAGTCATTTATAAACGTACAGCCTGCTCTATTTTACAGAACCTTCCCATTTACATATATATTAATATGAAGACTTTGATTAAGCACAATGTTATTTTTCTCCTGTATGCTTTGTGCTCAGTATAATTAAATCCCCCACAAAAAGATTGCAGCTTAATAAAAGACGCTGAGTTTACGTAGATGGTTGTCTATAGCGAACAACGGTGAACAGCTGGAAAAGAAGAAAACGGCCAATTGGAAAAGGGTGGCAAAGATAGTATATAATAAACTGAAAGTACAAAATAAATCAAGACTGAGAAAGAATAAGTGAAGGAAATCGGGAAACAGAAGGGTGAAGGGCGATTCCTCCCAGACCGAAAGTGTGCGGCATTACTTTTTATTAACGCAGCCTGCCGCCGTCAGGGCCAGTGTTATTGTCCCATAAAGCCGGGGATTGTCTACGATACGTCAATTGGGTTTAGAGCTGGTCCCGGATGCGCGGTGGCCCGCAGGGCTGTGCCCGACTGCGAGTCGCAAGCGCCATTGCGTTGTTATGACAGCCTGCGGGAAAGGCAGCTAAAAAATCGTCTTGTGACCGCAAGTCCTTCAATGTTGCCAGTCATCGAAATGACAGCAGAGACCTTTCTTACATTTCAGGCACTCATCTCAGGTATATAGAAATTAATTATATATTTATCTTCGTGATTAAGGGCGGAGAATCACACATAACTTCTCTTTGTAAATCTTCATAGTTACAGTGTATTCGACATTGTAAGACGATTTCTCTACAAGTGTATTTGTTTATAAAATAATCATGAGGTGTGAATAAATTAGTTTCTACTGTTTTCATATTTACTTGGCAATTTGTGAAAGTGACCCAAGTGGAGATAAAATGCTGATTTCGAATTGAAAATTTATTGCAGATTGTGGAGCTGAATTAAGATTTTTTGTCTAACGATTGAAGGAAAACAGAATTTTAAAATAAATCTCATTTTCACAGAAAGAAAAAGAGAGAGAGAGTAAATCCACACATAAATCAATAGAAGCGAAATGATAAGGATACGCTTAATAAGGCGAAAAATGTCTACGATCTTTCAAATTTGCTCTGGCAATACCTATCAAATGGTGAAGACCATAATGATAATGGATCATGTAGGTGCCGAGAAATTGTCCAGTCGAAATAGACGAAGAAAATCTAAACTGGCCGAAAAATTCCTACTAAGTAGAAGTAGTGGAACATAAACGAAGTTGTATCTTTCTACGGGACAACACTGTGATAAAACTCAACCACTAAAATCAGTATTCCTGTGAGTGCAGCGCACATTAAGTCTCAGAAGATAGCGGTGTTCTTTTCTCGTCGGAAAGTGAGATTTAGCACCGATCTACGCGTCAACTTGAAGGAGTTTTTATTCTGTCCAAAGGATCATCGCTCCAGTTGTAAAAAGCTCCCCGATGGGTCTCCATGTCACCATGTGAGATAGCGTAGTGCAAGTGAATATAAATGAGTAAAGCAGGAGAGGATGGGTCACGGCGGAGGAAGGAAAGCGCGGTTTGCGGCCGGTAACTTACAAACATTTACTTACAAACATTTACTTAAAAGCAATACTTTTTATAAATAAAAGTATTTATTTTCATTCAGATTTAAATTATACAATGCAAACTATTGTGTAAACTATAAAAAAGGATATAATAATTCATGTATAGATAATTAATAATGACAAAAATAGCTAAGTACTCAAGTACGTGGCATGAAAGGAATTAGCACACAAATATTTAAATTCCAAAAATGTTATTTTAATTTATTCATAATGTCAACTAAGCTTCAATAATTTTCTGTAAATCAGTCTTAATGTTTGTGATTGAAATCGTTGAAGTATTTCTAAATTTGAATCGGCTGCAGTTGTATTTCATATGTCCAAGCAGGATTTAATATTGTGCTATACCAAAATATTATATATTTTGTCAATAACATTGGATGTAAATGGGGTGGGTAAAAGGGTCTGCAAATGGCAATATACAGCCTTAGCAACGCCGGCGTAGTGGTTGGCAAGGTCAATAAACTACATTCAGGCCTTGAATAGGTGGGGGCGCTGGCTAAAAAGACATATAAAATAATGTGGGATTGGTCTGAAAAGGAATGACTATCGAGGGCGTGGCTACTCGGTTTGATAAGAGATGAATGGATTGGCTAAGGGAGAATAGACTGTCGAATTTTGTAGTTTTGTTTTAAAAAAGAGGAACGAAGGACGGATACCGAAGCGTTGAGGCCGGAAAACGGCGGAGAACAGGACATTCTGATATTGGTCGTCGAGTAGTACAGATCGCTCGCGAGATTAACATCAGGGGAGTGGGACTTGTAAGTTTTGACGTAAGACTCAATAGTTTTTTGGACTCTGAAAGGTGAATGGGCAGAGGTAAATTCGATGAGGACTTTGAAAGTTTCTTTTATATTGCGGTGTTGGACTTAAATGTTTTACCACTAGTTGGGGAGGACTAGGAACACTAAATATCACTTAAGAACCAATAGATATTCTAGGTAGTGAGGGCTGGATTCGTCGGCAGTGTCGCAAGACCAGAAGAAAGAAGCTGGACTTGGGTTCATTTGCATTCAAGTGGGAAGATACTGCGGGGCGTTGGTCGTAGATCAAGACGTTAGATCAGTACTGCAGTACAAAGGTATTATTTTAAAACGACGTCATGACCTAAAGACAAAATAATTGTCAATAGAAGTAAATAAATTGTTAAATTTCTCTTTTGGAAATGAAAAGATTTTCATTTGGTCAATCACAATTGTTAAGTAGTTAGAGATAGATAATTATTCCCTTTCAGATTCCTCGCCATACTGTATAGTTGACAGATCAAGTAATCGGCTATCTAGGCGATAGCGATTATCCATAATGGGACCCATTGACCCAGCTAGCCGGACATTTATCTATTTGTTAAAATTAGCTGTGGAAGCATTGGTTTTAATTAACGTAACCTGTTCCTGGAGCCCAAAATTTTACTATAAATTCGGAACGGGTGACGATTATAACCGTCCTAAGGTGAATGATGTCAACGATCTCGTAATAGTCTACGACAAGACATTGTTGGTACATTTCAATATTGATTTGGAAGTTAATAGTTTATTAATCAAAGAGAGAAATGGTTTATTTTGCCTAGAAGTCAATAACTTTGTTTGATTTTGATTTCAAGAACTTTTATTTTATTTCTGACGTACGTCTTCTACATTATCTTTTGACCAAGATGTAAACCGAGGTATTTTACATTATCTGTCTGTAGTATTTCTATGATGTAAATTGTGACTGGAGTGCTTCATTTGGTCTGAGTTTCACCGTTACGTGCACAAACTTGCTTTCATTTGTTTTACTTGCCACTTTGTAAACTAGTCTCACAGCTTTGTGAGGTAATCTTCTGTCTTTTCGTTTTCTGTGAAGGCATTTTTTTTGGAACATCAAGATCTCTGTGTCATCAGCAGACTTGATTGTTGTGATGTCCATGGAAATACGTAGGTCAACCGTGTGTAGTACAGTAGGGAACCGAGCACACTTCCTTGCGATACTCCGGCGGTGACAGAACAGAATGATTTTGTTAATTCCTTTCATTTTACTTGGAAAAATCTTCCTGTCAGATAAGAGGAATGTAGCACAAGAAAGAGGCGTAGAAGTAGTTTTGATTTTGTCTAAAATCCTGAATGATATATTCTGTCGAAAGTTTTGACGATAACAGTAAGATGTGGCGAGCCACCATTTCTCCACACCGAAGGTTAGCGGCTTGCATCGGCAAGCATAACATCTCGGCGGCACAACCTCCAAAAAGTGCTGTCGCATGCAAGCGAAGGCCAATACATACGAGCCCCGCGGAGCCAGGAGAGACGGGACCATGCGGAGCAGATAGGACCATGCGGACCAGACGAGTCCCAGGTGCAACAGGCGAGACAGAGGCGTACGTGAGAACTGTGAACGACCTGCACCAGTGCACCAAGAACGCTCTTCCATGATGACTCGTTCGCAAAGCTCCGCCGCCGCCGCCGCTGCTGTCGTCTTCACCGCGCCTGGACCACGGAGTGATCGGGTAAGAGGCCGCCACGTCTGAGCTCGACTTCCTATACATTCCCTCATCTAATTTATCGTTCCCCCCCCTCTCTCTCTCTCTTCATGTAACCGTAATAAATGGTGCATCGTTTGGAATAAGACTTCTTTTTGAGGAAACTGCCCTCCCTTCCTCCATCTCAATAAAATCCTCCCAGTCAACCACAGTACTCCAAAGTAAAGTGCTGCCCCAGGAATACGCTAAATCAGACAGCTCCGAGGGTGGCACGTCACAAAGACATAAATTCAATATAATTTCTTCTCTAGAATCTCATTGATAATACATATTTACACATATTAATTACAAATTCATATATATATATATATTGTAACGTACCGACTGCTCGGTGTCAATCGTGACTTACCCGTGAAGTGGCACGGTACAATAAATTTGTTTGTTTCAGGCAGGGCTCGGGATCTTTTTCGCGAATGTGGACCCTGGGATGTTCGGAGTACAATAAATACATACAGTTTATTATACAACGACAGTTTGATGTTTATTCATCTAATATCACTATTACACTTTCGAACACTGATCCCCTATGCAATGATTACTATGTTTTGGTACCAAAACTTAATACCTTCAATGCTAGCATCATACCTGTTACCACCTGGGTCACGTCGCTTCGTTGGGGCCCGGCGCCGATGGTGGCGGCGGCTTCGGCTCCCGTCGCGTGGTCCCGGAGCCGTTCGGCCCCCCAGCCGGAGATGAGTAGGCAAGTGTTCGCCCCTCACGCTGCTCCACGCGTATATTCTACACTAGTGCATCTAATTAACTTATGCTTGTCCTGACAGTCTGAACTCCAGATTTGGGTTGTAACTGATTATGCTAAACACTTTACACTATATTACTCTCTGAATCACCGGTGAAATATCGGTAACCTATACCCACGTGTTCTTGTTCTCCTCACGCGTCATCATACAGTTTCATTATGGAAAGTTCCTATACACTGAAAACCCGTCAGACACTGCTTGATCGGTCTCACAAATGATCACTGGTTCAGTCACTGTCTTGTGCAATACACATTCTATCTTTCCCCAAAACCTACGTTCGCGATGCATGTGCTCACGCTACAGGCGGGTTTCACACTCTTCGGTTTACCATACACTCTATCCGTTGACTTCCCAATGCTGTTCGGTCTGCATCACACTTCTTTAACGGTCCGAAATGTAATACTATGCAAGTCTATTAAGTTATTCAGCACTTAGGGGTACCTTCCCCCAAATAACTCGCACCGCTCGCGCACCACCTCCGTCCGCTAGCGTGGCTTCCGCTCGTCTCCCCTTCTCAACCGACTTCTCGCTGTCCTCCCCTCGTGTCTCACGCTCCACGTGACGCCCCCCTTCCCCTCCGTGTTGCCATGCTGCCTAGTTATGCTCGCGCCGTTTGTATGTTCTCTGGTTGTTTAAGTTGAAATGTATCGCGTTTCTATTTAGAGGCGCGGTGCGTTTCAATATATATATATATATATATATATATATATATATATATATATATATATATATATATATAAATAATTTGCTGCTTATCAGCGCCAGTGATTAAAAATTATTCATCTGTCTGTACAGCGGTGGTACTCTCGCTCCTGGCGTCGCCGCAGCAAACTTACTCTTGTTGAAATCGAATGTATTATTATATTGTATTTTACTAATACCTAGAATAAAATAAAATGTTTATCACGACGTTATAGTATTTTTTCGTCTTGCACAATAAATCACCATTACCCTGTTCCTTTGTCTTGGAAGTTTCACTTGTAAGACGCGTACGGCACTTGTAAGAACTATGTTAACTGCATCTAAATGAACATCGAATTTCTTCTAGGTTCCTAAATAATTTCCATATGAACGGATTTCATTGGTTTTAAAATTGATTGTTGTTGGGTTCACTAGGGAAGGTGGAAATGTACTCAAGACATGGTCTTTGAATAATCAAAAACATGTATCATTATCCAAGATGTAATATTATATACAAGGGAAATAATATGCCGAAAAATGAAGAGTATTCCGTACATTGTGTGTTAATATTATCACTCAGGAACATATTGAACGAATCGATAATAATTGGTAAGTTAACTGATACACGAGTTGATAATTATTACGATTGATTGATTAATTCGCGAATTCTGGCGCGAGAACTTCTACGGTCATTAGTCCCGTTACTGCAGTGCATGTTTTCATTGCAGGTAGTGGTGGTGGTGATCTAGATGGCGAGATCCGGCGGCGACCTAAGAGGATATTCCTCAACCAAGTATCTCCCACCAGTGTGGATTAAGCTCTAAGCTCCCGACTTGTCTCACGACAAGTATCATAGTGTAGTGGATGTGAGTGAGTGAGTGTGTATGTGTGTGTGTGTGTGTGTGTGTGTGTGTGTGTCTGTGTGTAAGTAAGGGGTGAAGATAGAACAACGAAAAAAGGGAGGAAAGATCGCGCGGGTCCGCGGCCCATTTGTTAGGGTACTACTCTGGAGCCAACTGCTATAATTCTCCTCTAGAAAGCTGCTGACCTTGACCCAGCTATCTAACTAGTGTCGAAAGTGCTGCCACCGCTGGGACTCGAATCCTATAACAGTTCTTGCCAACTCAGTGCTCTGTGACGTCACAAAAATGTACTCCGAGTCATGCCGCGGAGCAAAGGAAGACCTCGACGCGGTGACGGGCGCACAGTGTTCGTGTACGGAATGGAGTGTACGGTATGGGCGGGAAAGGTACTTTCCGAAAATCGATAATTACGTTTTTTAAATGGTAATAATTACGTGTACTGTTTATGATTCAATAACATAATGAAAAATTAAATATTATAGCATAGATTACTACATAACTCAAAGGAATATCTGACTCTGTTTATCGTTTATGTATCATATAATAATGTAATTCCACTATCATTCTTCTAAGAATATTTTTGGAGAACACAGTTTTAATATTTTAGGACAAAATTTTATGCAATGTAATATAATATAACAAATTTAGTTCGACCTGAAACTATAATGTAAGAGACTCGGGTGGGGTCACATGGGAGAAATTAGATCCCAGCGTTTATTATTTCATGTACAGTTTTGTTTGAGAATGGTGTAAATTCACGTCATTTTCGGTACCTTTTCTATAATTTCTGTCTTCAAAATCCTTTATTTATCCTATGATTGCACGCGATCTGTCAATTCTCAGAAATTTTGTTTATCTACAAAAAGAAACGTTTCTTTGCAAATCGAAAAAAAAAATAACGGGCATAGATATCTCCCACTAATATTGCATGAAACATCGGCAATGACTCACTTCTCACTGAGGGAATGGCTGATACGAAGTTCCAGTGGGCAATCGCTGTCCTAGGACCTCCCGGTCAGAAGCATTGAAGTGACATCAGTTGATACCCTGAGCCACTTTTGACGATTATAATTATTACGAAATATACCGACTGATCGCACACAAAAAGAATTCTTATTAAATGTTATTTTTATTGACGCATTACACTTGTGATTAGTCCTATGAATGTTGGGGTTTACCGATGAAATTATCTTTCACAAATGATTTTATTAATGCCTTTATTTCTGACTGGAAAATCTCAAAATAGCTCGGCTCTAGATAGCCCTATGCCACATTTTGGACATGAATAATAACCATAAGTATACTCCACGTATTGATTATTACATTTTGGGCATGAATGTTTGTGCTGGTCAAACAAATGATTCTGTACTACGAAGACATTTTTTGTTCACTCTATTACGAGGAATTCTCTCCTAATTATCAATGGAATTCTCTCCTAATTTATAAACTCAAGCTCTAGAATTCTGTATTCTAGTTAAACGTCTTTTCATCTTCCATTTTCCTATGAAAGTCCCCGTCTGGTTGGCAATTACTTCCGTGCCATATTGTTAGATGCAGTTATCAAGGTACACCCCAGGATTCTCCTCCGTCGATACTCTGTTTGGTAACTCAATTTTCAGAAATATTTTTCAATTACGACTCCCTGAAAATTCCAATTAGCATGTATTTATTAAATTATTGAATAAAATTAAACAATATTACATATTACAATGCATGCTTTGCAATGTAAATTTATAAGCACACAAGAGTATTTGTGGAATTAGTTCAAGTCCGTCCCATCCTAAATCTTAGATTGCTTTCAGCTGCATTCATTTTCGTAGAAATTCCAATTCATTACTGAAATTAAAATTCTGGAGATCAAAGATTTAACAACAACCTTCATAAAAAATTACTAAATTTCACAGGCAAAGTACACAGAAGATTAAGTCTGTACACAGAATGGGCTGAAAGAAGTGATCAATAAGCCTAGCACTTCGATTCCCGGAATCTGTCCGGCGGTGGGTCGGCCTTGGCCAGGCCGTGCGGTGCGGAGGGGCGGGGGGCGGCGAGGGGACGCCAGGCTGTCGGGTGGCGAGCTCGCCTGTGGAGCGCCCGCTCCTCATGCATAAACGATGCTCCATATTGCGGCGGGCTAATGCCCAATTGCAGGAGGCCCTTTGCGAGCGCCGCCGCCGCCCGGCCTCCTGCCGCGCCAGGCCTGCATTTCAAGGCGACAGCCGCGCGTGCCACCCGGCCTTCTGGTGAGTCACGGCGTCCCACAGGGACCGTTCACTGGAACCGGGTGTTTGGGTTTTTGGCACACAGGAGTCAGAATATCATATGAAATAAACTTATTAAAATAGAATAATTATATGAATGTTATCCCTTGTTCCATTGATGACTGAATTGTACCCCCTGTTAGTTATTTACTTCTTTATGTTTTATGATTTGAGTTGATTTAAATGAAAGCAATCCCTGTAAAGCAATTATGCTGGTCTGAGGAAAATAATAATAAAAATGGAATATTAGGTGATTGATAAATGAAACCAGAATACAACCTGTATGTGAATTCATGATACACTCTGAGTTATATTGATTCTCGAGAAATTGTAGGTTCCATACCCGATGAGGATGCAGGTCTGTGTCACGCTCGAGTCTTGGTTAACGATAGGCACGCTAGGTACTCCGAATGCCACGAGCTGAAATGAATTGTGCCAGCCTTTGTGATAGTTCGTGTCTGTTTTCTTTCTATGTATAACTCAATATATTTGCAATTTTCTTTAAGATAATTTTGCATTCTTCTTGCCATATCAAAATAACAGCTTTAAGCTCATTGTTTTAAAATCACATCTTGTCCTCTAATAGATATTAACAGATATTTTAAGGAATTGAATATCATTTCTTCTCCATTTCCTTCAATCCTCGCGTTCAAGGCAATGGTTCCTTTGATGTTAAACTATTTTTCCGTGTATCGAGAGAGAAGGGAGAGTATTGCATGATTTAGTGTCGCAGCAATTTAGTGAAGATTATTTTATAAGTCCACTTGATCACTATGAATTTGCAAACCACTGATAATGCTCGTAGCTTTTTCAAATCGGAACTCAGCCTCTTTAGACTCGATGGTCTTTTTAGCTAATTGAGGAGCGCACATAACTCCCTTGAAGTGCACTTTTGGCAGGTAAATCAACCAGAAAGTTCAAGCGTTCGAGGGACAATTGCAAGACGTTTTTAAGTAATTACCTTCATTATCAAGTGAGGCTTTATTCGCGTCACCAGAGAATTTAACATACTGTAGCTTATTGAAATCATTCACACTGTCCATTTGCGCATCTCAAATAAAAACTTTGGCAATAAGAGAAAGGTATATACAGCATAATTCATTTAATTACTTAACGATAAATATTATAGCCACATATATCTTTCTATCTTGTTAATGAAACTTCGTGTTTTGTAAACACAAACTTTTTGCAAGGAAGGCCATGTGAAAAAATATACCATTTTACAGTAATTAAGTAAATGCACTTTGTGAAAAAATAGGAAATACCAGAAAACTCTAAACAGAAATACGATTAAAATAATTAGAAAATATATATTCGTTATTAGAAAGAACCATTAACGCTCACAATAGTTTTCAGCTTTATAATCATCCGAACTAAATTATTTAGTTCATAGTATTACATTTATATTCGTATACCACATGTAACATTATTCACAATCACAATGGTTAGAACTCTGGGCGCATTATATTCATCTGAGAGACAAATCAATGTGGCTCTTCGTGAGACATTTGCAAACGTTACACAAGCGACAGGGAGATTTGAAGCACGTACAGTACGTGTCACTCTCGTCCTGCCTATCAGAACAGCGCACCGACCTACCACCTCACACTACAAGCGGCCGGCCCGGGTATTATTCACGCTTTATCAATAGACCAGTCCGTATTCCATTGATCCTGTATTCGCGTTTTATGGAAAATGGCACTTCTCTTTGCCAACCAGTAATAGGAATACATATCGAATATGAATCGATGTAATTTAACGAAACGGTAATCGCAGGAAATTGAAAATTTAAAAGAATCAACCGAGAGGAAATAACGCGAAGCACATCCAGTATAACTATATTTTTGACCTACTATGCTTGAACACAGTAATAGAATTGGGCCAATCGGAAATACAGCTTCTCTTTCACATTAATAAGGTTGCATGGCGATATAGTATGCAGGCGCTTTTGAATGGCCGAATACTGTTTCAAAGCATAAGCGGTGTCATTTTAAAGGCAATAGCCTACTATCACGTGCAGCAACTAACCCCTAGCAATTCTTTCAATAAATTTTTAAAATAATTTCCTTGCAAATTAATTGGAATCGAATTCCGATATAATTTGTTTTCAGTTTTGAAAAGTATGAACATTTTTCCACGTGTATAAAATACACCCTTTAATGAAAAGAGAAATCATACATTAAATAAAAAATTTAAAAATACATCAGATGAATTTTTCTAGCAACACGAAATATTAGATTATTATAATTAGATGCAATCAACACGAAATTGGGAAATTTTAAAGTATTTTTTAAAACTGAACTTATAAAGACATTAAAATATTTTAAATAACACATATCTACCCTAAAAAAATACCTTAATGGAATTCGCGGCATACCGAAACTTTTCCTTCTCTCAGTGTTATTACTCAACAATCACTAACGTGTTAAGAAAAGTACATGATATCATTTAAAGAATCAATAGGGTTGAAGAGATGCTTGGAAAGTTATTCGAGTGGAAAGTGCGTTGGTGGTTTATTTTTATTCCAAAACCTCATCAGATTAATTGTGAACACTGGACTTAATTCCTCTTATATTAGTGTTCTCTCTGTGGCGAACAGTAAACTGCGCGTTCCGCTACAAAGGCACGCGCGTAGCTCCTTTTCAGGCGTCGCTCACACAAAACGATTCTCGGAAGCACGTCCGCACGCAGCGGCGCCCCCTCAGCTCGTGCGTAGCGCTGGTCGCTTGCGAGGGGCAGCTGCCGCCGCAAACCATACGCTCGACCGCTCTCGCCGCGATCCATCTCCCTTGAAAGAACTGCCGCCGCTTCCGGGCGGCTGGTGGACACTTGTTTGTGAGGGTGGTCGAATACGACGACTCAGATACACACGTATAGATACCGGTGGATGAGTTGTTGATTAATTAATTGATTAGTGATTCCAGGCGCGTCAACTGCTAAGGCCGCAAGTGAGGTCGTAGGTCCCGTAAGTGTAGAACATTTTTTTCGCGGAAGATGGCGGTGATTTTTTCCGCTGGATGGTGAGATTCGGCGCCGATCTACGTCGGCTTATGGAGATTTCCCCCAACCAGGTATCTCCCACCAGCGGGGCACCGTCCCAGCCGGCGCAAATTCTAAGCTCCCGACTGATTTCCCGAAAAGAGTAATAGGGTAGTGGTTGTGAGTGTAAGTATGTGTAAGAGCTAAGGAAGAGGAAGGAGAGATCGCGCGTGGTCCGTACTTCATTTATTAGGGTACTGCTTTGGCATTCGCCTGGTGTTGATTGGAGAACCCACGGAAAAATACTTATTAGAGCAGTCGGCCGCAAGAATTTTCCTTCCAACAGCGGCTGAATTTGACCTGTCAAGCTAGTGTCGAAAATTCTGCCACGGTCGAGATTCAAATTTCAGGATCTCCAAGTCAGAGGAACTGCAGTGACTTCAGTTGATACCCTGAGCCAATTTTGATGATATTAATGATGGACACAGAGGTCACAACGTCATTGAATTAGTGTGAATTAAGATTATCGTCCCATTACTTCAAATTGTAGGAAAACTTGGTTTCAACATTTTCTTATTAAATTATTGGCTAATTACCTAGCCAAAACAAACACTTCTCCATGAAAAATTCACAAGATAAAGATTCGTATGAATATTCCTTTAATTGAATATTAAAAAGTTAATATACTTTAAACAATTACTACGGAATGAAAATCTATTCATTACACTCATTACACTACATTTATGAAAATAATAGATCATACCAATCCATAAAAGTATTTGATTACAGAACAGGTTGAATTTTATTTTCATCTTTTTTTTCGGTTGACTATTTACCCCTCACATTCTCACGCGTCTTTCTTTACATGCGTATAGTATGTGAAACTGTATGTGAGACTACTACTATGTAGTGAAACTATTACTGTTTTTAATATGAAAATATCAAAAACTGTGTCGTCAAGAGAAGATAAAGTGATCTTTCCTTACCTTCATGTTCGTTTTAAAAAGTATCAGGTATGCAATTTTGAAATGACTTCTGCCTTCTACCATTTGGAGTTTGTACTAGGACGTTTTGTAAAAAAGTATGCTTTTAATTTATTTGTAAAATACATTTGCTTTTATTCATAAAAGATATCATTACTAATTTTACTTAGAAAGTTATTTCTGTTATACGAATAAAACCATTCTTCCTTTCCAGAACAAAGTAAGAGTTGGCTCATAACAGAAACATCCGGCGATAAATGATCCAGAGAGTTGTTTTTGACGAAAAAAGGTAGTATCAAAAACTTACATATTTTACAGATTCTTCTATAAATTATTATGATTATAAAACATTATTTTGAAACAAAAGTGCGTGGAAAGTCGGCAAACGTCAAAGAATAGGGTCTCTGGAGAGGTTTGAAAGCAGTACATTTTATATTACAACGTTTTGGAAATGGCCATCTATAGCAAATGAGTATACATTCCTACCTTCAAAGCATCTTCTTTGGAATAATTGAAATTCTGTCTTTTCAGATTTGTATACATTATTTGTAAAATTTGATATTTTGTTATTTTATTGGATCTTTTACAGAAACCTCTTTTTAAAATGCATTGACATGCTTTGCACAATACGCACGAAAATTACATTTCAGAATATGAATTACGTTTTTGCTATTTGTGACTGACACGGGAAGTTCACTTTCATTTTAGTTTACATCGTTTTTAAATAAACTGTTTTTTCTAACTCCCTTCCTCCACTCTCTTCATCCTCCCTCCACGTCGTGTGGCCTCCCCCGCCCACTGTCCGCGTGCACTTCCCCCTCGCTAAGGCGCGGTGGCGCGGCGCGAGAGCGGAGCGGGAAGGAGAGGTTATGGATGCCTCCGGCAACCTGTCGGGCGCAGCGCGCCCTGTTACGTCATTGTCACATTTTTCCCCGCCGCGCCACGCCACGCCGCTCCGCGCCACGCCGCTCCGCGCCACGCCGCTCCGCGCCGCGGCGCACGTCTTGGGCAGCTGACCCTCCCGCTGCCCCCGCGCGCGACGGCGGCGGCGCCCTTTCCCCTCCCAGCCACCCCCCCTCCCCGCGTGGCCGCGCCGTGCACGTTGAAGGGATGGAGGACGCTGGGAAGAACGGGGGTGGGGCGGTTGACCAGTGGGTGTTGAACGGGTGATAGGTAAGGTTGGAGAGTGTGGAGGGTTGGACGACACCAAAAGGATGAGAGAGGCGGTGGGAGAGAGGAAAGCTGAATGAGACAAAGCTGAAAGGAAGGGAAGATGAACGGGAGAAAAGATGGACGGGAGAAAAGATGAACGGGAGAAAAGATGAACGGGAAAAAAGATGAACGGGAGAAAAGATGAACGGGAGAAAAGATGAACGGGAGAAAAGATGGACGGGAGGAGATCTGAACAGGAGGGAAACTAGACACGTGGAATGTTGGATGAGTGGAAAGCTAAATAAGGAAAGAAAAAAACGGATGTCTCAAGGGGAAAAGAGGGGGTAAGGGAAAAGAAGTGGTAGAAGAGGAAGGAGGAGTGTTGGGAGGAGAAGAGACAAAGAGGGAGATGAACAGATGCAGAACAAAATGCTAAAAGTGAGGAAGGGCGAGATGGAGAAGGACACGACTGGCAAGAGAAAAAGGGAAAGAAAGCGAGTGAGTGAAAGGGGGTGAGAGAAAGGGGGTGGCAAGAGTGGGGGCGGGGGAGGGGGTGGTGGGCGAATGGCGGGGGAGAAAAACGTGCGCCCGCCGGTAGCACGTTAACAGCAAATCGGCCAAATGGGGACAATAACTCGGGGCCCGACAGGGCGACAGCGATATATGAGCGCTATCGCGGTCCGCGCCGGCCCGCAACGCACGCCCCTCCCCCCGGTCCGCGCCTCCACCCCCTCCGCCGCTGCCCCTGACCTCGCCTCCGCCTCGTCTTCGCTCCAGGCCATCACTCCGATGCCCTGCACTGTCAGATTATTTCCGTGTCATGATGCTAATACCATCATTCTTTTTATTAGTATGGGTAGGCATATTTCTGATCTCATCACTATTTTACCTTCCATCAACATCTGCTCAATAGACGTTCACCCTTATGTTCAAAACTCTTCTTTTATTTTTGGAAAATAAATTATAGGGAGTTTTGTGTGATACTAATAGTGAGTGTGAAGATTAGGTATAAGAAGAAGAGAATACAACAGAATCAATACCTATTTTAAATCATTAAGTTTCAAAATCGCCACCTTAAAGTAAAAAGGTTCTATCTAACATTTTTTCCAAAAATGTCTTTATGTTATATTAGTAATAGTAGCGATGAGATTTACATAACCACTAAGTTATATTGATCTACGAAGCTTAGCTTCTGAGATACAGATAAGGTATAATGGTTCTATCTGCAAAACGTATGCTCAAGTTCGGGAAAAAAGGTTCTATCTGCTTCACCGCGCCAACCAATCTGTTTACATGTATGTTGACATTATCTTGTTGGCTGCGCAAAGTGTCCAGGTATTGTAAGATCTTTTGAGAAGCAGATTTAATTGCAATGTTGTGTGAAAGTGAAATTGAAGATGCTGTTTTTGAGCATTATTGTTCTGAATACGATCCTAATGCGGCAAGCAGTACTGAAGAAGACGAGACACCGAGGCAAAACAGTGCTGTAAGCACTGTTTGTGTTAAAGCAAAACAGATCTGCAAGAAGGTAAACATGTTTTATAAATATCAAACTATTTATTCTTTATCGGGTTTAATTGGTAGCCATCCAGAATTTATGATAGTTCGGCAAAATTGGGCATCTGGATATTCCTTACGACGCCTGAGTGAATGTCTTGCTAAATCAACGAATTTATAGGTTATGCGACACAAACTATTGTACTCCACTTCACATGTTGATATAATATTATAAAATTGGTTACCTATAAATCCTGTTTACAACCCGGATTATTACGATTTTACTTCTTTTCGGTTAATACGTAAATGTATTGTTAACCCTTCGTTAGGAGCGCATGTATCTAGTAGACCCAATCCATTTCAAGAACTCAATAGCTCGCTGTGTTGTGGCTAAGTTTTCGCAATTTGGTGGCATCGTGTAATAAGAAGGATTGGAAAAAAGTGCAAGGGTCGAAGAAACATCAAGCTGGCTTAGGACATTTAAATTACAGAGGCAAGGTCATCCAGCTTAACAATTTAACAAAACTACAAATTGTGGAAATTTTTGTCGTCACTACTGCACTCTAAATGTCACTCCAAAAGAGCAAGAGAGATTATTTATTTCGTTTTAAAAATTGGAAACTCATTCTAAAAAGGTCAGCTACATACTGAGAACATCAGATCCTTTCCAGAAAAGAAGAAATCCAACATAAAATATTCTAAACCTTCGAAAGAATAATACATTCGTTTACAAGTTTTATGTTTCAAATAAAGAAATTATTGTGTAAGAAGTTCTACCTCAACACACTTTCTATAAACCAGAGGATGATAAATAATGCACATTTACACAAAGATAAAATATCAGGAACACCAAAATTGGACGATCGAGGTAGCAAAACCCAAAAACCAAAAGACGTGAAAGACAGAGTGAGAGCACACATTAAATCTTTCCCTAAAACAGAGAGTCACTATTGTAGACCTAGTACTACTAAGGAGTGCCTCGTCACCAACTTAAATATCCCGATAACGTACGACCTCTACAAGGAATGTTGTGTAAACGAAAGATGTCAATTTGTAAAATTATCTATATATCGGAATATTTTTAATGAAGAATTGAATTTGTATTTCTTTCAGCCAAAAGCGGACAGATGCGAATACAGAATTAATGAGATGGAAAATAATATTTCTAATGATTTAAAATTAAAATACACTGAAAACGTAGATAACAAGGAACACAGGAGAAAGGAAAGAGAGGAAGATCATAAGATCAAAGATGAACATACAATTGTAGTGCCCTTTCATTTAGAAAATGTGATAGGAATTCCGAGAGCAAACAAGTATTTTCTCCTATAGGAGAAAATTAAATTTATTTAACATTACAGTTCATGTTTTCCCAACCAAAGATGTATATAGACCATACTGGAAATGACATTGCAAATGCCGTTTCCCAAATTTAAAATAATTAAAACTCACCTAAAGTAAAACATATTATAATGTGGAGCGACAGATGTGTACCCTAAAACAATAATCAGATGATGTCTCTGGCAATGAAGGACTTCCTAAAAAAACACTCACAAATCGATGACATAGTTTCGAAATACTCTACTGCTGGTCACTTGTGTATTCAGGAAGTACACAGTGTTCATTATCAGATAGAGAAAGCTCTGAGAGCTAGTGAATTCTGGTCACCGATTTCTTTCATGCGGATACATTTGGCAGTAAATAGAAAAAAGCCACTTAATATTATTCAGATGAAAACAATGCATTTTAAGGATTTCCATAAAAGCAGCAAACATCTTCATTTTAATAAATACCTTTCTCCCAAGTTTCGCAATTAAAATTCACTCAAAGTCTAGCTGAAGTAGAGTATAAAATTAAACATTCCGATTCACAATTTCTCACCGTAAATGTGCGACAATACATTTCTTCAAGATGGGTAGCGAAAAGTTCTTCTTCCATCTATCCGCCTTTGCAAACGTACGTGGCGAAAGAGAAGTTTTTAAATAAGGAAAAGGTAGCCGATTTAGCATACATGTTGAAATGGATGCCAACTCTGGATCAAACCCACTTCATAGAATTGCTTAAAAAACAAAAATAATATTATGGCTACGCGACATTTTACCTTAATATGTTTGTAATATATCATTTCAAATTTAAGCGTAATTCAGTAATTTACAATAGGTTACTTTTTGCCACTTCTAGTTGGCTAAGTCTAAGTAATGACATGAAATTAAAATTGAGTACTCTAAATAAGATTTTTACTAAAATGTAAGCACATTTCTTTGAATTCTTTAAAGTTTAATAAATGACACAGTTACATGTATATTTGCAATTATTTAAGTAATATACCAGTCAATTGTTCCTACCAACAAAGATAGAACCTTTTTGCTTGAACTTGAAAATGCATATTGAGAGTAAAATGGTTCTATCTGTGAAAATAGGGTCTTGGTTTCTACCAAAGTTACAATGCTTTTAGAATAATTATTAGTCTACAATTTTGTGCTTGGATGTCAAGTACGCTGACAAAGTTTCAATACATTTAATAATATAGTTTTTGTTTTAGAGAGGGACAAAACTTTGAAATGCTCTCCTGTAAAATTTACTGCGGTGCAGATAGAACCTTTTTACTTTAGTGTCGCGAAATGACTTCACGAAAGTTACTTTTATTTTCACAAAACCAAAAATACTCTGATTCTTGGTTCAGAGACGAAACTGTAGCCACACCGTGACTATTTCATTTTGACCCCACTAACCCATCGGCGGGCCAAAAGGATCCTCACTCGGAGGTCTAGGCTATTCAAAATTAATCGTACAGAACAGATCATTCTACCAGATCAATTCGTAACATGTATTCAAGATTAAATAAACTTCATATTTTTGCTTTGTGGAAACTGTATATCAATTTTAGGTTCGTGATCGTTATATTTCACTTTCTTTATTGCTATTCCAATTAAAATACTTGAGATAATCAACGTAGATAGGACATAGAGGGAATAACATAGACAAGAAAATAGATTGCGGAAAGATATCCCCATCCGGTTCCCTGATAGTATTATACAGTATATGTACGTAAAATCAAGCTTTTTGTCAGAACATTGCATTACCTTGCGAGACAGCTCATAAGGTCCTATTCGAATTATTTCGAACCACTCACGCGCAGTGTTGACTGCTGATGTTGCAGGCTGGTCGTACCATGAGTGACCAACTTCGCTATTGCATGTCGTGGCGCGGCAAAGAACAGCGAGCACAATGCAATTATGAAGGGTCGCTAGCAAAGGTTGGGCGCAATCACAGGAAAGCGCATTATACATGGGTTTTGTAACGTGAGCCCGATTCCATGAATATATTAATGACTGTATTCGAAAAACTACTTGATTTGGGAATTCTTAAATGTTTGCTTAGCGCTTGGAGTTATCAAAAAAATCACTTCATTATAGACGTTATAGAACAAGAAAAAGTGTTGACAAACTGCTGAAGAGAGTGATATAAGAAAAAAATGCTCCTCTAATTAAGCAGAACACGTGAGTTATTTGGTAACTAAACGTAATGATAACTTTTAGTTGTTTTTTTTATTTATTTCTTCTCGTTCGACATTTCTGTCTCTCGAGAGGTTTGAAAACAGTACATTTTATATTATAACGTTTTGGATATGGCCATCCATAGTAAATGAGTATTCATTCCTACTCGTGAAAACATGGTCTAAGGTTCAAAGATTTGTTCAGGCTTCAAGGTTCAGTTTGAGGTGTTACGTTGAAATTAAGGTAGTGCTAGGAAAGGATAAGAAGTGATAACTCTTCGCACAGAGGTGTGAGAGTTAGTGATTTGAATGTTTTATTTTAACGAAACAACATTCTGTAAGTACGCAGCTAACAATATTCAAATTTACATTTTCCATGAGTCCCTTAGCTCTGCAAAGACTCTGATGGAGAAACTTGTGTATGAAAATTTTAATGTCTGGAAATTCATTATACATTTCCATGAAATAATAATACACTTGTTCACTTTGATGTAAGTGTCCACATGTTATTAACTGTGAGTTCAAATAATCCCATAGTATTTTTAGAAAACAAATATCCGTCAAAATTGTATCAGACAGAGTACTGATCTGTAATTTTCTATCAAACAAATAACTCGAAATTATTGATCAGAGTTACTATGTACCTTTTACAGGAAATGACATCCAGTAAATTGCAACGTCGAATCTCGTCTTCCAGGTTTATCTTTTCCAAGAACATTCATTAAAATATCTGGAAAGCAAAATAGATAAAACAAGCAACACAGCAACGTAACTAGATATTCGATGTAGATATGAAGACGAAGGCAAGACGAACCGGAATGTATTAAACTTTAGAAACTCATTTTATGTTCACTTTGATCTAAAATACTTCGAAGTCAATTATAGTTCAAACTTATTTCAAAGAAGTGAAGCGAAATGGTTTGATCGAAAAAGTTTATCCCGACCAAAGAAATTCTCAGAAAAAAATATTTTTTGCTTAATAATAAATGCAACTCAATTACAACGTATTTATTCTAAATTAATATTCCATGATTACATTGTCTTTACGCTAATTACTAATCACTATTCACTAATTACATCTTATTTACTAATTTATATCTACTATGAAAAGGAATAACTTTTAAAACCAGTATAAAATACCAACAGTGAAAATGAAAATGTATCAGTCATAGTTCAGGTTTGTATTCATTGCTGATTGAAAATATGCCTGTCACTTTTATTTCTCATATTAACAAGATGTAATTATATTTGCAGTACATACATTACCTGCAGCTATTAGAATTGAATATGAATGACGAAAGTGAGTTGAATTACAATACAGAAGCATCTTGCATTTTTGAGTAGTCCTCAGCTGAAGTTAGCGATAGGGAGGGTAGTTAGTAAATCACAAATAGTAGGTTCAGATCTGATAGAAGTTATTCGTAGGTGCATAACTAAAGTATGTCATGTGCATGGCGATCCTGAGGAAAAATTAATTTATTCATTTTATCTGATCTTTTACTAATTTGGTGGTTAAGACTAGAACATGGAGCTGAAAGAACCGTTGGGCTGGTTTGTAAATCTAATACGTTCAAAAATTCAGAATGTTTCAGGGGCCATAATGATGCTTTCACCAGGCTGATGGAAAGCATAATTACATTATCTAATCTAAAGGTCTAGATTAGAGGTCAGCAATCGTAGATTTTTAGTGTTCAATAGCAGAATCGAAAGACGGCTGTTTAGTTGGCTGGGTGGCTAGGAATAAAATAATCCACCAGTATCTTAATAACTTCAATAATCGCCAGTACCCTCTCATTTCCTTCAGAGATTATCATACCTAGGAATGAAGTTGACGATTGACTTTATGCCTTTTTCTGCCGATCTACAGTAAAGGTCTCCTTAATAACTACTAATAAGCAAAGATCGCGATAACTCTAATAACGAAAATACAAATAAAAGGCATATTTCAACTATAGAAACCTATTGAAATAAGACTACCCATTCCGTTGAGAGCATATTATTTTTTCTGTAGCTATTACCTCCGGCCACTCCTGGAAATTGATGTAGAGATGAGAAGTTTACAGGGATAGCAGATTTCCTCGCCCTAATTCCAATAATGCTTTATAATTAATTTGATTATAATTATCTTTTCTTTCTTCGGAATTCTCACATTTTACTCACTACTTCTATGACTGAAATTCTCTCTCTAGTAGTAGCATTCTTGTCTTGAAGGTTTATTAGGAAAGGTACAAACCCAACATTTTTCCATAGAGTATTTTCTACATATGTCCAGTCTTACCCGCACCAAATCGAAACTATGATTTATGATGAATATAAACTTCAACATCGCAATAAACGTTAAACGTTGACCTGCTATATTAGAAGTTAAACATTTCTTGCAATTACTCATGTGCTACCACATAAACTGGCTTTAATATACTTCGCTAGAGACAGACATACGCAGTTCATAAGGCCTCTCCTCGCTTGAAAACATTAAAGAGTTCGGATATTAAGAGCACACATGCCTTAAGAACTGAGGCTGAGCACCGGCGAGGTGTATCTCTTAGCAATTCGCGTGAATCACACACAGCCCAATACAAGAATTTCTCGTTGCGCCCGAGCATGGTATAGCGCTGGGAAAAAACTACAATTTTTGGGAAATATTTTCGAAGAAAATATTGTTTTCTACTTCATGATTAAGGTTTTGCACAAACATTTCACATATTATTGTTTACCTTTAGATGTGTAAAGAAAATAGTGGTTTCCCCGTCACGCTGCCAAACACAATCATTTTTGCTGTATTTCATGACCATTTTCTGTAGACAATGCCGTTGCGGGTTCACGGGTTTTGGTCCAAAATAATAAGCTATTTCAGTTTGCCGACATATCAGAGTTTATTATTGCTCCATCTTCAGGGCTGGACAAGTTTCACAACACGGTTATTACAAATATTGTCAACAATGATAATAACAATTGCATATTAAAAACTATGTATAAACATATACATTGTATATATGTATGTATGTATGTATGTATGTATATATATATATATATATATATATATATATATATATATATATATATATACACAGAGTGTTTTTTATCGTTCGCCGAAGATTCCGGCCGCATCGCCCGGGCAGTCGAGGGCTCATTCGCCCAAGGGGCCCCGGCAGTCGAGGGCACACACACCCAAGCAGCACACCCAATGTATACACACTTTTATTTATGAATGAACTAAATAATTATTATCTTATGAATGGTGGGATGTCAATTTGATTGATGTTGTACCGGATATTGTTCTCTCGGTACCCAGTGGTTAGCTCCCATGTTATACACTAGTTCATTCAGGAACATGTACTCAGGATGAATGGCCACGCTATCTTGTTTGGCTGTTTCTCATGATGTGAATCTTCATAATATCTACTTACTTCCCACGCACAGCAAGATATGTGTCCTATTTCTTTATTATTCAATATTGTATAAATTACTTACAAGGGGAATAAAGAACAACAAACCATAAGATTAAGATGAATGTATTTCTGGTGGTGCTATTATATATATTAATAATAATAAAAAAATTTTTTTGTTTTGTTGGTTTTGAACACAATTGTATATAATCAGCATTTCGCGTTATACATATTGTGATATACCAGAATATTACAAATTTTATTTAATAATATTAGCTGTACATGGGGTGGATAAATGGGTATGCAATATGGCGGTATACGGCCTTAGCAACGACAGCGCAGAGGTTGGCAAGGTCAACAAACTGTACACAGACCTTGAAGATGTCAGGACGCTGGCTAGATAGCTAAAGAAGATAAGATGTGGTTGGTTCAAAAACGAATGACTGACGGGGTTGTGGCTACTTGGGTTCGTAAGAGACGCACGGGTTGGCTAGTGAAGATTAGACAGTCTAATATTGCCGCTGTGTTTTGAAAAAATAGAATGAGGGACGCTTACCGAACCATAAAGGGTTAAAGAACACATTGAACAGAACATTCTGATTCTGGGTGTCGGGGAGTGAAGATCGCGGATTTTGATAGTAGACGACGTGGTGTAAAGATCGTTTGCGGACATTATATTAGGAAAGTGGGACTTGTATATTTTTTTGTGAGAGAAGTAATAGTTTTTTCGGACTCTGAGAATTATTTGCCAGAAGTGAATTCGCGGAGGACTTGCACAGTTTTTCGGATATTGCAGTTGAACTTTAATGTTTTACATAACCAGTGGGAAAGATTAGGAACTGGGAGCATCGGATAAGAACCGATAAATAGTTTATGCAGTGTGGACTGGACGTGTCAGCAGCAGCGCAAGATCGGAAGAAAGAAGCGAAACTTGGAACCGACAACGGTCAAGTGAGAAGCGACTACGGAGCGTCGGCAAGCAAAACGGTAAAGAAATACTGCAGTACAAAAGAGATAACGTATTTAAAAGGTCATGACCATAAAAATTAATTGTTAAAACTTAACGTTAAATAAATTATTGAATTTTGTTCTTTTGAAATGAAAGGAGTTTTCATTTGTCAATCATAATCTTTAATTAGTTGGAAGCATATAATTATTACATTTCAGATTCCACGCCATACTGTATAGTTGGCAGATCAGGTAATCGGCTATCGAGGCGATAGCGAGTATTTGTATCCGGACCCATCGACCCAAGCTAGCTGGATGTTTATACAATTTTGTTTAAATTAGATGGGAAAACTTCGGTAGTAATTAATGTAACCTGTTTCTGGCACCCAAATCTTAATATAAATTTGGAACAGGCCATAATTACAACCACACTCTTGATGAGACGATGATAAAGGAATATTTCAATATATATATATATATATATATATATATATATATATATATATATATATATATATATTAGGGTGTCCCTTATTTTCCAACTTTCAAATTATTGACCGCTTACCCCCCAAATTTCGTTCGCATGACCTTAAAACATGCCTATACAAAATTTTGTTGGGATCGGAGTATTCTAATCCGTGCCGACTTGAGCGCAAATTCACTCGTCCAGAGCTATCACCAACCTCGAATTCGACATGTCCAGAGCTATCACCAACCGCTGAGTCAGGCCCGAGCACAACAATACATGAATTTTAATCGATCGTGTCACTCGTGTTTAAGGTTGCTAATCTAACATAATGTCATATGTGTCATATGCAGTGTCAAAGAACGTGTGTTTTTAATAGGAGATAGTATTAATTATTTATATAAAACTCCAAATAACTGGACACAATTTACCATGAAATAAACAAGTGCTTCAAGTTTTATTTTATAGCATTTAGGAAGTAAAATGAACAGTTAGTGTAAGCGCTAAACTTGTGGTTCGTGAGTGCATGATATTTGGAAGAAAGCAAAAATTCCGACAAGAGCTAATCACCATTGTTCGCAAAAACTTAACTTCTACTATTCGGAGTGAAGAAAATTACAAAAAATGCAAGCAAGTGTGAAGATATTTCGAAGTACCGTGGAAAGTTAAGAAATAAGTTTACAATCTATTTGATATTGCACATCCGAATGCTTTACAAATGATTACGTTGGAAGAAGAGAGAATGTTTTTATTTCGGCAGAAAGAGTCAGGATATAAAAGCTATCTTGCAGGACTAGACAAACATCGCGCGGATAGAGAAGAAAGGGTGTAACAATGATAAATACAATAAGAAACTAGTAGTGCTACCAACGCACATACTTTTTCGCTCTGCTTCTATACGGTCCTTATTGCTATTCCACTACTTCATAAACCAGCAAAAGTGTATTATACCAGCAAACGTTTTCCGTACCGAGACCCGACATCCAATACTCAAAGAAAACGAACCGACACTTATACGACTAGGCCACACCAACACAGCCTGTGTCAAACAGAGCCATGAAAGAATAGAACCGACCTATAAAATGGTAAATGCATGAAAAAGAAACAATTGATACGATGGTACATACGCTTTACAAATCCAAGAAGAGAAGAAAAAATTGTTAAAAGTTAAAAATTTGAACAAATATATACAGTTATCGCAATTACTTATATTTTAGTCAAAACGTAATTGTATTGTGGTTTTATCATTAGGAGCCGGTAATTGTCAACATGCGAAAAACGTGTCTTTCAAACATGACCAAGAAAGGCAGCGGTGAACCGCTTTACGAAGTATTCGTAAGGCTCGAAAGTAATAATAATTTCGGAACGGTTAGGGATTGTAAGTTCATCGTATGCGTTCTGGTTATAATGTATTACAATTTAACGTTAAAATACCCCTAATTTTACTTAAATAGGTTCATACAGATATATACTAGACAACGCACAACAATTTGACATGTCATACGCTTTAGAAATCTAATAACAGAGTTGAAAATTTGTTTAAAAGATGCAGTTAGGGAAAACACAGACAAGGCCTGTCTATTTATCTGCATTGATTCTATTCGTGAGTAGAAGTACTTCAAATGATTTTCAATAAAGTATCTATACTCTTCAATGTTTCTTCCTGCAACATCACATTCATCAAATTAAAATCCCCATCTGGGGATCAAACTCGGCATCTTCCTTATCTAGAAGATCTCAACTCGAAGGTGCTTTAATCAGCCGCACCACGGGACTGACATGCGGACCAATTACTTATATTTTAGTCAAAACGTAATTGTATCAGTTCTATTAGGAAGCCGGTAATTATCAACATACGAAAAACATGTCTTTCAAACATGATCAAGAAAAGCAGCGGTGAACGGCTTACTCCAAATAATTTATCCGCAGATCGGCATTTGAAAAATAATACTGCGAGAAAGTATGTGCCATTCTATAGCACCACTAGTTGATTTATATATTTACCGTCCCTTATTACACAAGTGCAGAAAATTTAAAGAAAAAATTTGAAGCTGTTTTTGAGAATTTTTTTTCTGTAAATTTGAATCGCAATTTACGCAAAAACTACTCATTTTACCAAAAAATGGTACATGACCTTATTTGAAGTGCTAATTTTGTACAACCGACTTTGTCTGAGGCAAAAATCTCTATCTTCAATTTTGCAATTTTAAACAGTTTTTGCAATTTTCCAAACATTGGTCCTATCAACGAAAATTATACCTACGTCATTCCCTTCAACGTTATTCGCACTATTCAACAACAAACTATTCAACAACATCATCCCCTTATCACAATATATATATATATATATATATATATATATATATATATATATATATTGAAATGTACCAACAACGTCTCGTCGAAGACTCTTACGAGATCGTTGGCATCATTCATCTAAGATGGTTATAATCGCGACCCGTTCCGAATTTATATTAAAATTTTGGGCGCCAGGAACAGGTTACGTTAATTAAAAAAATCAATGCTTCCACAGCTGATTTCAACAAATGTATAAATGTCCGGCTAGCTGGGTCAATGGGTCCCGTTATGGATAATCGCTATCGCCTAGATAGCCAATTACTTGATCTGCCAACTGTACAGTATGGCGAGGAATCTGAAAGGGAATAATTATCTATTTCTAACTATTTAACAATTTTGATTGACTAAATGAAAATCTTTTCATTTCCAAAAGAAAAAAAATTCAACAATTTATTTAACAATATTTACAACTGTTTTTTTCCTTAGGTCATGACCTCGTTTTAAAATATATCTTTTGTACTGCAGTAATTATTTACCGTCTTGGTCGCCGACGCCCCGCAGTCTCTTCTCACTTGAATGTAGGCGATCCCAAGTTCCGCTTCTCTCTTCTAATCTTGCGACGTTGCCGACGCATCCAGCCCTCACTGACTAGAATATCTACCGGTTCTTAATTGGTATTCAGATTTCTTAGTCTCCCCCAACTAGTAGTAAAATATTAAGTCCAAAACCGCAATATATATAAAACTTTCAAAGTCCTAATCGAACTTCCCGTTGCACATCAACTTCCAGATTCCGGAAAACTATTGAGTCTCACTCGAAGCTTACAAGTCCTACTTCACTAATGTTGATCTCGCGAGCGATCTTTACTACTCGGCCACTATCAGAATGTCCAGTTCTCCCTGTTCTTTCGCCCTCAACGCTTCGGTATCCGTCCTTCGTTCCTCTTTTTTAAAACAAAACTACAAAATTTGACAGTCTATCCTCCCTTAGCCAATCCATCCCCCTCTTATCAAACCAAGTAGCCACGCCCTCGACAGTCAGTCCTTTTCAGACCAATCACACATTATTTTATCTATCTAGCCAGCGCCCTCACTTATTCAAGGCCTAAATGCAGTTTGTTGACCTTGCCAACCACTGCGCCGGCGTTGCTAAGGCTGTACATCGCCATTTGCATACCCTTTTGTCCTACCCATTTACAGCCAATATTATTTACAAAATATTATATATTTTGGTATATCACAATATATATGTATGTTTATATATAGTTTTTAATATGCAATTGTAATTATCATTGTTGACAATATTTGTAATAACCGTGTTGTGAAACTTGTCCAGCCCTGAAGATGGAGCAATAATAAACTCCGAAACGTCGGCAAATTGAAATAGCTTATTATTTTAGACCAAAACCCATGAACTCGCAATGGAATTGACAATCATTTTTATGTAGTTGTTCGACTTTAGATGGTGCCTGCGGTTCTGTTTTTTGGGGGGGCGAGGGTAATACTTAATACTATTTAGAGAGGACCTTCGGAGGGCCGAAACGACTGAGTTTAACTCATTGCCGCTGTCTTTGTAGCAACTCTGACAGGGAGGTAATAGGTTCGAGTCTCGACGGTGGCGGATAATCGACTCTAGCTATTCGATGCTAGGTCGAATTCAGATGCTGTCTGGGGGGAAATTCTAGCGTCCGGATGCTCCGATTGGTAATTTTTTGGTTTGTCCAATCAATATCACGTGAATGCCGGAGCAATACTTTAACAAATGAGCCACGCACTATCGGGGCATATGCGCGATTTTTTCTTTTTTCCTCTTCTTTGTTCTATCCTCTCCCCTTTACACACACTACACTACCGCACATGTCAGGAAATCAGGAGAGTTCTTACTGCTTGTCCCGGGTGGGGCGGTGCCCCGCTGATGGGAGGTCCCTGAGGGGAAATCCCCACAAGCCAACGCACAGGTCGGCACCGGATCCCACATTTCGCAGGGGAGGAGCACCGCCACCATGGGCATTCACTACACTTACGGAACTAATGATGTGCAATTGACGTGCCCTAAACAATTAGAATAGAATAGAATATTTATTTCGCTACTTGGGATACATGAAATAATTCAGGTGGTAGCGTTTTCTGATCAATTAATCTACATAAAACAAACTTCAAACCACTACATAAATACAACAAATACACAAAATGAACATCAAACAACATTACTGAATACAGTTTTGTAAAATTAATGTATTAACCCTATGCTAAAGCTAACCTTAATATAAAATAACAAGAATAATACACAACAAATTAATTTTAATGTTAACATATTCTAAAAACATTACAATTTATTTAATCTAATTTAAAAATTTTTGACATTCTGAGGAAAAGTCTCTAGCACTGCTGCAGGTAATTTGTTCCAATTTTGTATGGTTCTATTAATAAATGAGAATTTACCTACATCTGTTCTCTGTTTTCTTTGCCGAATTTTGAAGCCATGATCTTTCCGCCCGACGTATGTTGGTTTTTATAGTCTTGCCCGAACTTCACTCCATGGACGATCACCCCTGATTGCTTTGAATTACGCACAAAGAAAATTTCTCTCTGAGTTTTTCCAAGGGTTCCCACGATATAACTTCAGAATTAGAACGTCCCCTCCTAAAAAATTTTGCGGATTAGTCGTTCAAATCAATTAGTCGTTCAAATCGGAGGGCCCGGGTACCCGGGCTGAGCAGCATCTCGCACCCGTGCCGTCGTGCGTGCTGGGCGCGCGTTGGCGCAGGGGCGGGCGTTCGAGTCCCGCGGCCGACGCGCGGCGCGGATACCTGCGGCGGCGTTTGACGCGCGGCGCGGGCGACCCCCCGCCGATAGGTCATCCGGGGACACGCCGGGGTTAATCGCCGCAATAATATGCGCCCGTTAATGTGATAATGCAGTGATAAACGGGCGACCAGCGACAACAACGGCGCTCGGCCAACGCCCGCGCGGGCGGCGGCGCGCGCCGCTCGCAGCCGCGCCGCACCCACACGCGCGCACACGGACGCGCGCACACGCGCCCGGCACAGGCGGACTCTCACATACAACGCGCGCCGGCGCCCGCGCTTTAACAGAAATGGTAATGTGCGCACAATGCGCCGCATTGCTAATGCATTAGGCGAATATTTTCAGCGTTGATACGCCTGGATTTTCACTGCGTCGACGGCGTGGTCGCTGCCGGCAGATAGCGGTGGCGTGGGATTATTAAAACAAATATCAAGTGGACTATGAAGTAAAACGACGCGCTCGCTGTGGAGTTTCTGCCCGTTTTACCTCGCCTGTCCTGTAAATAATGGAGCTGAATAAACGTCTGTTATGGGAGCGGGCGGAGGAGAGGACAAGTACGGCCGGTGGCTGTGGCTGGGCGTTGTTGTGACAGCGGTGGTGGTAGCAGAAGGTGGTGTTACCTTTCTCCGTCATTACTGCATCCGGAAAGAGGTTCGATAAATGTCGCCCACGCAGACTGTATGAGAATGAGCTGTCACGCGCAACGGCCGCTTTTCAGGTTTGCCTCCTGGCTTTGGTGCCCGTTGTGGAGTGAATACTGCGGAAGGTTACTGACTGGCCGCATTCAACGTGTTGTTCCTTGCTACATTTTGCGGAGTGAGTTATTTTCACGGTGCGTAGGATACTGAACATTATCGGAACGTATGCGGTGCTAAACGTAGAATGGCGTCAGACATATATCGCTGGAAGATGATTTATGATATTTCTTTATGGTGTGCTCCACACAGCGTTATGTGCTATTTTGCTAGCGAATGGGCTTCCCTGGAAACACGGGATGCTCGGCTGTATTTACACTTTGGTCCGGGACATGTTTACGAGATGTGTATTTAAAGTTTTGAAAGTCACAATTGTAAAAGATGAAAATGCGAATAAAATTTTACATAGCTAGGCGAGTAGCAGTCGGAGTCTAACCAGAGGTCAAGAGTTTTGAAGACGTCATGTTCACTACGGTATCACAAAGTTATTACAAAATGGCTCAGGAAAATAAATTTGGTAATTTACAAACCTAGGATTTAATTTTATTTATCAAGAGAGTGTTTGAGAGAGCTAATTTTCTACTGGACACACACTGAGACAATACTATGTAACTGCCCTTATAGCCAGGTTTTATTACCTATGTCTCGCATCGATGGTACTCACCATTTTTTCATTTCGGCTCCTGTAATATTACAGTATGAAGATTTATATTCAACAAAACGCAATGTCAAATTTGATACTTAAATATTTAATAAGTGTATATACATATATTTTTGTAATACGTTTATAAATAAAGTTTTCTGACGTAAAACAAGAAACACAAATTGAGGTTTAAGAATTAAATGTTTTCTTTCGAGAAAAACCAACTTACACACGAATAGAGTTGTTGCAATTACAATGGATTATTGTTTCAAATAGTTATGAATTATTTACAATTTAAAACCATACCATAATATCATACATATTGAAACTACATAAATACCAAAATTTACCCGTTAATTATCACAAATATTAATATACTCTTTATAACAACTCTCAAGGAACCAATTAAAAACTACTAAATGTTTTGCATTATTTGAAAAAAATAATAGTTGAGTATATTGTAGTACTCTTCATAGTCTAGCTCGAATTCTAGTTATTTTGATACTAATTATTTTCCGTAATTTGCATTGTTCCTTCTCACTAGTGATCTTCATCCAAATACGGCAACTTAAAACATATTTCCAATGTTTTACTACAGTTCCATTAATTCTCCAAAAAATAAAACTACTATCATATTTAATTATAAATTACTTAAGTTAATTTTCACACTTATAATTGCTTCCAAACTTTCTTTAATATTCGTTTTTGTGTAATGAAAATCTAAACACGTGGTACTGTCATTCTGACAAACATGTCCATCGCTGCTCATGACTAATATTCTCCTCTTATTATTTAGTAAAAAAGAATAACACATCCATGCAATACTATTTGCTTACAATTGCTATTTCCTTCCAATATTATTTGTACCTGGTAACATTTATTCTTACTATCCAGACTGCAAAAACTCTGCAAATTGTAAATAACTGTTTTGAATGTGAAAATTACGTCATGGTAGAATCCAACTTGGAACTAGACTCTACTCCACAGCATTATAGTCACCACATTGCGCGAGAATTCATTATAATATTGAGGTTAAATTTCACAGAAACAAGAAACATCTGTTTAATTTTATCATGAAAGATTATTTGTATTTCTTTCAAATTTCTTTTAGAACAATTTCGGATTTTGCACTTTTATGACAACGAGCATCCAAAAGAACGAAATCTTCTAAAAAGTAATAGGAAGTTCAAAAATATATCTTTGAACTTTGTAGAATACGGCTTAAAAATCATAGATTTTTCTACATTTCCCCTTCATTTCCCCCCATGTCCATAATCTTTATTCCGTCTGCTCCCCAAAACTCGCATCCCTAAACCCTGGTTTTAAGGACCTAGGAAGCATTGTTTCCGAGGTATACAAGTATAATTATAAAAAGTGTTGCAGTAATTTGTTTTTATCTCATCAGTTATCAGTTATTTGCAAACTTCACTTCTCCACGTCTTAAATCTTTTGATGCAGGAGGAGTGAGTATTTCGCAATCCAGTAGTAGCAAGCACATTTAAAGGGTTGTATGTTTCTTATAAATTGTCAAAAACCTTCAACTATTCTTAATGTTTTTTATTTAAAGAAAATATATAAAATATACATTTTCTAATTGCTAACATTTAGCGATAACTTGTCATAACTAATGAGATAAAGTATACCGCATCATAACATTTACTTACACTTATTATTATTTATTACCGTGGTGGCAAAGGAAGATAAAATGAATTCCCGTAATGTTGCAATAAACTGAATACTTTTCTAGTGTGACGAGGGTTTATTTGGATTTATACGAACAGTTTCCCGCTCTTTGTTTTTCAAAACATCACTTTTCCATTTACTCACCTATTAGAAAACCATGAATTCAACACGACACGTATCATGAAGTATTTTTATATATTATGAAAATATTTTATACTTGCGTCATTTTTGCGTTTTCCCAGTTTTCGAAGAATGTTCATCATATTGATAGCACCTCTTTAAAATTATTGCTTGTGTTTCTCTACTAGTGATCGATATCGTTCGTTCTGGATATATAAATTAATATATTTCGCATTTAAAAGTCACATATCTTATTTCCTTCGTTAACTCTCTTGTCGTAGACCTCTTCCACTCGTTTTCAGAAATTGATCGCTCGTATTACACATTTGTTGTCATGTACAACGATAGATAGACCTCACTTTAACGCGCAAATATAATCCAAGTAAAAAATTGATACTTTCTCAAAAGAAATTAAGCATTTATACCATATCCTGTTATTCACAGTATTTTCTGACGGATAATGAAAAATGCAATTTAAATTATTAATTTGTGTTGGAGGATACAGACAGACGTTAAAGCACTACAAAAAGTGTGAAATTTGTCTTCAAGAGTGGAACAATTACGTGGAATAAGATAATGTATAATTCTTTATTTTTCTAGCTCGCAACATCTAACCCGGAACTACGCCCGATAGGTCAGATACCTCAGACCGCAATATCAAGGAACCCTTGTATTTCTTCAATCTGTCTCCAGAAGCCCAATATCTTTGCACCGCAGCGCACGCCCTCGCGTCGTCCAAGCCAAATCCCTGCCCGGGGCGCCCGAAAATCTCAACGTAAGGTTAAGAAGCTCGAGCGGGCGCCAGGGAGACGGCTAATGTTGATACAGTAAGAAAATGGCCGGGGCCTTATGAGGAGCTCCGGGCTGTGGGAGCGGGAACGGTTCGAGAGAGGAAGGCGGTGGCGAAGGCGGCAAAGGCTCTCAAGCCGATGCACACTGTTTCAGCAGAGGAACTAGAGAACTGGCGATGGCTGAAGAGAGACGCCGGGTTGAAACAAGGGAAGATGTTTGGGAAAGGGAAGCTGAAATCCAGTGGAATCTATAATGTCAAAGAAGTGGGAGGAATGCGTATTATTTATAGATTAGGGACAAAGGGGGAGGTTGTGTACGTGGACACAGAGACGACGACAACTCGTATTGTGAATATGAAGCGCCCAAATATCGAAATAATCGAGCACGGTGGAGAACCGAGAATGAGATAGAAATTCCGAATTGCGACTGGACAGGCTGCAATAAAGAATCGTCTGAGCGTCAAACTAGCCAGGTGGAGAGGTAGTGAGGCAGCAGTGAGGCGAGAATGGGATCAGTTAGCCGACGGGGAGTCAGTGAGATGGCGCGATCGCACGGCAGCAGACAGGAAATAAACACGACAGGAAGGCAGAACGGTGCAATCGCGGGAGGGCAAGATACAGGAATAGAAGACGTCAGGACAGGGGACGGGAGATCAGTGGGAGGAAATATCTCCATGAGCAGATGGAACCGCAGGGAAGGGAAGCGTTAGGATAGCGATAGAAGCACCAGTACACACAGGTGTGGTGGGAAGGGCTAGTATGAGGAAAAAGGAATGGCGGCTGAGCAGAATAGCAACCAAGCGACGGCTATAAGGAAAAAAAGAGGATAATGGGATCGCCAGAAGAAGTGTGTGAGAGAGAGAGCAGCAGCAGCGAGAAAGCAGGGGGCGAAAAGTCTCCTTTGAAAGCAGCGGCGACGGTGGAGACGGGCGCCGAAGGCGGCGGGGGCAGCTCGGGAAGAAAAAAGACGTCGAAGAGTTCATATTCGGGGGCGGGTAAACACAGCGCGCAAGGCCGGCGGAAACCGCGGTCGTCCGCCCCCTTCTCGCCGCCGCCACGGCCCCGGCCCACCGCTTCCTTCCACGCCCGCGGCGCGCGCTCGCTGCCCTTCATAAGGAGCTACTGGCGGCCGCGGGCGGCGGGGGCGGCGGGGACGGCGGGGGCGGCGGGGGCTGTGGGGGCGGCGGTGAGGGTGGGGGCGGAGGCGGGGGCGGGCTGCGGGGGCGGCGGAGGCGGTGGAGGCGGTGCGGGTGGCGGGGGCAGCGGCGAGGGCGGGGGCGGCGAGGATAGCGGCGGGAGCGGCGGCGGGGGCGGGGGCGGCGGCGGGGGCGTCGGTGGGGGCGGGGCGTCGGCGGCGGGGCTGGAAACGAGGACGCTCAAGGAGAGGAGCCAAGCGCCCTCTCGGCGACTCAGGAGGACGAGAGGCGACCGGCGAGTTGGCGCATGGGGATTGAGAGCGAAATAATCCACAGCGCTCAGAAGTCGTCTTCACTGATTAAATAAAAAACAAAATCAGAAGTATATCGTCCGTGAAAAGATTGAAATTATTAGGATCACAAAGAAATAGTAACAATTGGAAAGTTATTTCTACTTGATTCTTAAATAATAACAATAAAAATAATAACTTGAAATAAATTCCGGAAAAAAAAATACAAAATAGTAGTGAAAACGTACAAACGTATGGAATCCTTGAGCAATGATGCGAATGGTAAACAGATTTGATGAGCAGAATACACGCACTATGTTATATTAAAGAAAATTATATCAGGGGATTGCAGATAAACTAATTTCTCTAAAATTAAGATTATATTATATTATATTATATTATTAAAAAACGTTCTTGCGTTTTCTCTATCAGTACGTAATAATGTACGCCATAAAAATACAATTGAAGAATTGTGTTGGTTACGAGACAAGTCACACCAGATATAGAAAATTTCTCGCCTCGTAAATGTTAATATCTATATTTTGGTCCAAGTGTGTATCATATTGTTGCTTTGTTTGTAAATATTATCAAGACGTAATATCAAGATAAGCCACACTTCCGCCAAAAATTATATATATATATATATATATATATATATATATATATATATATATATACACACACATTTAATGGGAGGCTTGCTGTGGCTACTGCGGCTTATCTTGTTTCCAAATCCTTTTAATTGAATGAACAGATATCCTGAGCAATAACAAAAACAATGAGGCACAAAACACTTGAGGATATTTTTCTAAAAAAGGCAAAGAATTTTTGCAAACCCTGAGTAACTGCGATGTGATAAATGCGAATGTAGACGTGAAAAATTATACGACAGGGAAGAGATGTCTTTTGAAAAAAAACTTTGGAAGTAAATGAAAATTACAAACAATTGACAGAGGAAAGGAGGTCGTGGAAAACCATAATGGAGCAGGAAAAGAACGACGCAGAACGCACTCGGTCGTAGAGACGGAAAGGCCTATCGAAAGCGCAAGGCCGAGAGCAAATTCGCGCTGACAGAGGACCCGACTAACCCGGATCATGACGACTGTCGGACTGCAAACAAGAACGCAGGAAGCAGATTGCCAGCGAGTCCAGGGGGCGGCCACGCGATGCACAGGCAGCGGGGTCAGGGTCGTCTCAGTCCACCAGCCTGAGGGGAAGGGAAGATATGAGCCCGGCAGCGGAGTCGGCGCGGCTCGGCGCGGCGCGGCGGAGCGCGGCGGAGCGCGGCGGAGCGCGGCGGAGCGCGGCGGGGCGCGGCGGGGCGGCCAGGGCGCAGGGTGCGGGGCTGGGCTCAGCCGGCGCATTCTCAGCATATTACCGAAGCGGGGGCGGGGCGGGGAGCGGAGCAGCGGCGCGCCGACTCCGCGGACCTCGTTAAAGAGGCGCGCCTAGCCGGAGAAGAAAAATCACTTCGGGGAAGCCCCGGCGCCCTCCCTCTTCCCCACTCCCCTCACCGCCGCACGAGCACGCCGCCGCGCCGCCCCGCTCCGCGCTGCTTGGAGTTTGGCGCCGGAGCATTCGCGAGGCGCGGCTAGAATTTCGCGTTTGGGGCGAGGCAAGGCGCTCATGTTTAGTAGAGGGGGTTTGGGGGAGGCAAAGTGGTCGAATTTAATATTTCATTCTTTAAAGATTATATCAATGACAATCATAGTTTACCAAGATAGCACATTCATTTCATTGGCAACAGTGAGTAAAAATGTTTACTCTCAGCTTAAATATCTGAACAAAGAAAAATAATAATACTTTAATTAGAAAGTACACCACTGTAATGAAATCTATTACACTGATTTTTATTTAACCAAAAACATACCCCTAAAGAGTAAGCCTACACACTTACAAACATGAAAAATGCAGTAAATACATCTTATTAAAATTCAGTTGCATTATGATAAATCTCAGTGTCTTCCTCAGTACTTTTTATGTTTATCATTTAACTTGAAATTTAATCAAAGAGGAACTCTCCTGCAATAAAGTTTATTCATTACAGCGAAACATTTTATTTAATAAACTCTGGAATTCTCGAATGTCTTTTCTTTTTAAAAACTGTTTCATCTTAGGGATTTATGTAAATGAGCGCAATATCAGATGTAACAGATGTAGATAGCCAAAACTGAAAACTGATTGATTTCTGTTAAGAGACCTGCGCGAGACGATTTTACTCGAGTATCGCAGCAGTTCCCATCCGCTAGACGTCAGGCCAGTAGGACGGTTTTGCTCGCCTCGCCTCACCAAGCAAAAAATGCTCGGCCTCGAAAGCCAAGCATCCGATGCTCGTGCGGGGGACTCGTTCTAGTCTTGCGTAAGGAGTCAACGAGCAGTGGGTCACAATGAGGCGATGTGTCTACACGAGCTAAAATAACGACGAGTGCTGTATGGGCTAAAATTAGATGTGGGCATGGAAACCGGACAGCTTAAGCTAATGCATGGAAATATTACGCTTCAAATAAAAATAATAATAAATAATACAGTGATTGACACATTTCAACAGGAATACACTATTTCTACATTTTTTATCATTCTGGATAAAGTATCATAATGACGTGCTGCTGCTCAAACGAAAGGGTAAAAACATCTTTCTGGTACAACTTAAATATTACCAATGTTTCTAAATTAAATTACAATAATGCATAATTCAACAAATTTGTGCAAGTTAATTGCAATGCGAACCCTAAAATTCCGTTTCAGATTGCAAACGGAATTAAATTTACTGACGGAGATCAAGAAGAAGAAGAAAAATAATATATATTTTTCAAATTCTACTTAATTTTCACCGATACTCGTTTTTTAATATCATAAAAACAACTAGTGGTGCTACAGAATGGCACAGAATGACTTTCCCGTACAGAATGCTACAGAATGACTTTCCGGTATTAGTTTTAAATTTTTGTAATTTTTGAATAAACAAAAGAATATAGCAATATGGCGTTTATGTGATCTCAAAGAGCACATTTATCACTATCCCTAGCAAAAGTTTAAAGAAAAAATTTTGGAGCCGTTTTTTTGAGGAAATCTTTTTGTATTTTTTTAAAATTGCGCATATTCCACGCAACATTGCACAAAAACTAGTATAATTTTCAAAAAAGTGCACATGACCTTAATGAAGGAACTTACTTTGGAGAACAAATTTTATTTGAAGGAAAAATCTCTATCTTTAATTTTATACTTGTAGGAAGACGCCGAATAAAATTCAAACTTTTGCAATTTTCAAAAATTCAGAGTTAACCGTGGGAATCGCATCTATACCACCTTAATAAGTGTATTTTACTCTATTCTTACAAGAAATTTAAAGAAAAAATTTGGAGGCGTCTTTGAGAAAATTTTGACAATGTCCGGGGAGATTCATGTAAAGTACCTCCAAAAATTAATGAATGTTATTCAAAATCCCAGAGCATTGATTCAAGTTAGGTGAACAGAGTTTTTTCAATTTGGAAAAAATCGTAAACACAGTTTAGGCGCTAGTGTTGTTCACATACATCGGACGGACGGACGGACCGACGAATGGACGGACGGACAGACCGACGGACGGACGGACCGACGGACGGACGGACCGACGGACGGACGGACCGACGGACGGACGGACGGACCGACGGACGGACGGACGGACCGACGGACGGACGGACGGACCGACGGACGGACGGACGGACGGACGGTCCGACGGACGGTCCGACAGACGGACGGACGGACCGACGGACGGATGGACGGACCGACAGACGGACCGACGGACGGACCGACGGACGGACCGACGGACCGACGGACCGACGGACGGACCGACGGACGGACGGATGGACCCACGCACCGACGGACCGACGGACGGACCGACCGACCTTCCTTTTAAATCTCGAAATCGATTTTCCGCAGCATTGCACAACATTCTCTGTGCTATGTGTATTACTCCGTAAATACGTATGTGTACGTGAAAGTACGTCACCTGGCAACGACGCTCCCCACCGGGCAATGACACGTCACCGGGCAACGACGCTCCCCACCGGGCAACGACACGTCACCGGGCAATGACACGTCACCGGGAAACGATGCTCGTCACCGGGCAATGGCGCTCGTCACCGGGCGCGTGCGGCGCTGACGCGGACGACGCTGGTGCGTACGGTGCGCCGAGCGCCGCCCGGAGGGAGGCGACGCGACGGCGGCACCGCCGCTCGATTTATCGCCAAGCGGCTCCCTCCGGCCCCGGACTATCAAGGCTGTTTATGGGGGCCCCGCGCAGCCCTGAGAGCAGCCCCGCGCCGCGGCGCGCCGCCCCGCTCGGCGCCGAGTGCAGCCGTTACCACGCGCAAGCACGGCGCTCCCCATGGCCCACGGCACTCATTGCCTGCGCTCTAGGCCTGGTCAACCCACACAACGTCAATGTTTTTTTTTGTTTTGTTGAGTAAGTGGCGTCTAAAGTGGCATTGGGTTGTTGGCACTAATTGCAATTTATTGACATCATGTTGAAAAATTGTCGATAGCACAATATCCTTAATTCACATGCTTCTCTTCATTAAGGAAGTAAAGAAGTTCGCTCCATGTCGCAGATTATATTTAGATACTTATTATTTATCTCTTAATTATTTTTCAAATTATTTCCCAGATCTTATGCCTATTGCTATATATTTTCATTCGGATCCTAACCAAGAACCGATAAATCCCAGAGTTGATTGCGTAGGATGTGGGGGATGGTCAGTTGTGCTCTCTTTTATTGTTAGTAATGTAAGCCCACATCAGGACCACGGGTAGTTATTAGAACTTTCCATCAGGTCTCTAGCAATAGCATTTACATCCCTTACTTCTGCTCAGACATCCTTGAACTTCGGTTTCCAATCTTATCAGCTCTAACTGGAAATCATGATATTTCGTTACATTTGTATTTTCTGATCCAATATAAAGTCTGCTGGGACGGCCAAGTCCAATACCCATACCAGTTTTCTTCAATAACTTTAAGATCTGGCGTAAAATGATCCAACCGATGATCAACTGGATCTTGAAATCCCAAAGTATGTTTGTATTTCAAGTAATTTGTTCCATTTTTGCTTCCACCATTGATCATCATCATCATCATCATCATATGCCTTCAAGTCATATGTTCTTCACAGATTCCAATATAGCACAGAGATCGCTTTCATGGCGCTTGAAATTTACTCTGAAATTTTAGTAAGAAACTGATTAAGTTTCTAATTATTCACAATGTTTGCACCGTCCGCGCTTGCTAACTCCGACAGCCTTATTTAGTATGACTTGAAATGCCTTACTTTTTAAAGTCTAATCTTGGGCTGCTAAGACGTGGCCTTCCGTCACCTTCTTAAGGGAGCCTTCTTGCAGACAGAACCAAGGGAGAAAGCTGCCCCCTTCCCATAGATGTCCCGTGCATGCTATCCATGGAGCAACTTGCCGAACCAACTTATTCGGCCTCCCTGTTACAATTATCACATGACATCTCCACCATAATATTATTAACATTATACAATCCAGTATGGAATGATGGTCTCTCTGAGATATACCAGTTACGAGGGAAAGTATGGAACGTAAGGTAGGAAACTTCAACGTTCGTGATCTATTCGTGATTCTAGATCTTTCGTGATCTATTGGAAGGGAAGGGGAAGATCGAGCGTGGTCACCCGTTTTACCATGAGTTGCTCAGGCATTCGCCTACTAGGAAAGCTACACAACACTCCGCTACTATTCTCAATCCACCAGACGCTGCAAACACATCTGATGTTCAACACATCAAGGAAATTCCTGGCATCTAGCTGGCATTGCAAAAGTGCATATTCGTATAGGATTTTTCTTATAACTACAATTACTGCAACAATTCCTTTCTCAAAAACAGCTAATGTTTTTCTTTAAATTCTCAATGTATGTGTCAAAGAACTGTAAAAAACTAGTGTTAGTCCAATTTCCGGTGAAACCTCTGTATTTCCAAAAATTGCAAAAAGTTTACATTTCAAAAATCTAGAACTATTCATATTTTGTCTTAAACGAAATCTTTCTAAAAAAATCAGGTGATTACGGAAGGTCATGTAGAACTTTTTGAAAAAGGATATTTTTCGCGTAATTTTGCATGGCTAATGCAATTTTTAAAAACAATCATTTTCTCGAAAACAACTCCAATAATTTATACTTATTTTTACACGGATAGAACAACGGACGCTTAACAGAATGGTGCAGTTCACATTATCGCTTAACTCTCTGAATTTTCGAAAATTGCAAACTTAGAAATAATACAAGAAAGTATATGTTCTTGTAGCTCCACTATTTTTTATTTGCGGAAAGGGGAGATGTGTACGTTTCTCGGAGTTTGTAAGAATAATACATACAAACAAAAATGTACTAATCTACATGTATTTAAAACGCTAAGGGCATTAAACGCTTGGAAAAAATTATTTGTACTCAACCAAATTGCGTTATTTTCGTGTAAATGAAAGGTAAGTAATCCCAGTTGTTTTATCGCTTGCTATCATTAGTCAGATTTTTGGAATAAACACGAAATATTAATTACCTTATAATTTATAAAGTAAACGCTAACCTGCTGCCTGTTGTTCATTACTCCAGTTGCAAGTCCAACCACGTGGAATTATTCGTGTTGTTGTGCGAGTTGCATACGATCTACTAAAAGTATTCAACGTTTTATAACGCGAGCAAGTGATCACAGCGAAGGTAGCGAATTTTTGAAAGTTCGAAGATTCTGTGTTTATAAATGCAAACATTAGTGAATGTATATAGGCTCAATGTCCAGCAATAATAATAATAATAATAATAATAATAATAATAATAATAATAATAATGACGTCCCCCTAAATTCATGGCTGAATTATTATTATTATTATTATTATTATTATTATTATTATTATTATTATTATTATTATTATTATTATTATCAATCTTTGCCTCCAAATATATTTCTAGTCCATTCATTATTACACGATATCCCGTCAGAAAGGTATAAACAAAGAGTAACGAATATTTTATTTAATACAGCGCTCAATCTACGCAGGTCACAAAAAATGCATTTAGCGACATGTGAAAACTTTTGAGGCAGACGTTAATAAAGTGAGAGTAAAGCATTGAATTGAGGGAGTGAAATGTCCAATCGCAAATAATTTTGTTACCTATCTTCCAATATCCCTGAGGTTTCGCCTTTCAAGTCCTAAATGAGGTTAGCGCTCTGGACACACTAGCCAGTGGTGACGCGTCATATTCAGTTACTCGCTGGTCGTAATTCAATTACAGAATAGCTACCCTACTATTGAGTATGACGCGATCATAAATAGCTAAGCGCCCCACTAGTTAAACGAAAAAGCTCTATAATATTGAGCACACAAAGATTTTCTCAAAATGTTCTTTAATTAATTTTTTCGTTTACTCAATCGATTGAGTAAACGAAAAAAATTTGTTTATTAATTCCATGAAAAATCATTGATTATCACAATTATTATTGCATGCGTGCAATTAAAATTTTACCGTGCAATTAAAACTTCACTAATACCAATCAAAACTTAGAAAAATTATCAAAATCGTTTAATTATGTCTTTATAACACAGACGTAGCCAAAATATTACCAGTCAGTCTTGAAACATAAACAAAAATGTACAGCACAGATTACGTACGTCCAAAACATATAATCAATGAACAAATAAAACAACATTATAAACGAATAATTATTAATAGTACTTATACAATCATGTTAATATTTATAGTCATTATTACAATAAAGCCATTGATCCCAATGTTGGTCAAGGCCTCACACTTAAATAGTGGGGTGGTTCAAAATTGTAATCGCTTTCAGGTGAGCTAGTCCTTGAGGGCTTTATATTCATAGTACAATAAGTTAAATTAGAATCTGTTACCTTACCCATACATGGCATCAATCATCCTGACCGAAAGTCGCTTCCCTTCCCCCAAATTCTATCAAAATTCTATCAAAAAATTAATACTTCATTTGCAATTCATTTACAATTAGGAAAACACATTACACATCAAAATCACCTGAAACAAAAAGTATTTAAATAATACCTTGATCCTCCATTATCTCCTCTATCCATATCCTAATTAACTACAGAAAACTATGACAGTCATTATCCGTCAACTTGACTTGAAAAGGCTTCTCAATTTCAAATGTATTAAACAATTGTTCATTTGCTACCAAACCATTAATTATTCAATAGAAACATTTCTCGGAAAGTTCAGTTGACATGACAGTTAATATTTAAGACACCAAAAACGATAGAAGTTAAAAAATATTCATCTGGAGAAACGCCATATACTGTCATGTAAAAACCAACTAGCCAATATAGATACAATAACGTATCTGGTGGATTACACCACGAAACTATAAAATTAATTTGTTTAAAAAATACATTTTTTGGTAAAACAAACACGTGTGTAATAGTAACGAGAATGTAATAGTAATCAGTAGGGCCCGGATAATTATGTAATTACATATTTCCGCATGTTAACTCTATCAAGTCAAAACCACAATATATTTACGTTTCATGTCGATTAGGGCCTAAAACCGATGACTTTTTAGTACATGTATTTACATATTTTACCCGAAAGTACATATATTTACATATTTTTCACAAAAGTACATATTTTTAAATATTTCTTAATATTTTTGTTTTTCTGCATTCTTTTTGTATAATTCTTCATTTATTCTACATGTTTTTGATATGGAATAACCAAGACAAACAATTCAGCAATGTCAAACAATTTTTCGACAGCCTCGTCTCCAAATTGGCGCTATTGCATTGCGTAAAAATGTTGATATTGCAGCACGCAGAATCCTACAAAAGGGCAAGATGTTGCATTCCAAAGCTTCCAGTGTGTAGATTTCAGCGCGAGTAAAGCAGAGAACAAAATACTACTCAGAAATAAATTTTGTGTGTGGAAATGGTACGTCTAGCAAGCGATAACTCGCGCCCACAACGTATTTTTCAGAGGTCTCTCTTGACCTTAATGCCCTTCGCCAAAAATTGCACGCACCAACGCAGCTCAGAAAGCGCCATTGACAGTGTTCTGTCCCCGTTTGTTGCACTGGAGCCTAAACCCTTGTTTGTAAAGTATCTCTGTGAGGTGAAAATCTGAAGTAAAATTATGATGTGGCACTACAGCTTTTGAATAAGAAAAGGACAGAAAATAATTCACGGCGATTGGCTTAAACCTTGTGGTAACGCAGACTGGGAATTTGCCATAGGCAAAGTTTGGTTTATCTTTTCAGAGAAGTCATGCAATAGCGTCTTGGGTAAGAACATTATTAAAGAAAGCTGAATTTGTGCTATGAGTCAATTGATTAAATATCAACCAGCATTGTTTTTATTCCCTAATCCGTGAATAGCATTGAACAGTGACATCTTGGGATAAAGTTTGAATATACACCAGTAACTTCATGCGATGTGGAAAACTTGGTCGGTACAAGGCCTTCGAACAGATAATAGGAAAAATTTCATACCTATAGAGTATTTGAATAAACTCCTCGTGTGCATGCTTGCGGATGACCCGTTCCGTCTCTCACGGGTAGACTACTTCCCGTGCACTAGTGGAGACAAACGAGTTGTCATTCGACGCGTCTCGGTGTCCTAATGGGGAACTGATAATTTGTTTCCAGAAATGGCTATAAAATTCTAAGAAATTTCCAAAAACGTGTTTTTTCGTGTTTTGGCGCTGTGATCTTGGTAAGTATGCCGGGAACTAAATCAACGCCACCTAACTAGACGTAGGTGGTGTTGATTAAACTCCAGTAACATACCGACGAAGAGAAAGACAGAGAAACGAAGACAACGAAGAAGAAGACGAAGACGTAGAAAATGACAACGAAGAAGGAGACGACGTAGAAGGAGGAGACGACAAAGAAGAAGAAGGAGGAAGAGACGGCGAAGAAGAAGGAGGAGGAGACGACGAAGAACGAGGAGGAGGAGACGACGAAGAACGAGGAGGAGGAGACGACGAAGAACGAGGAGGAGGAGACGACGAAGAACGAGGAGGAGGAGACGACGAAGAACGAGGAGGAGGAGACGACGAAGAACGAGGAGGAGACGACGAAGAACGAGGAGGAGGAGACGACGAAGAACGAGGAGGAGAAGACGACGAAGAACGAGGAGGAGGAGACGACGAAGAACGAGGAGGAGGAGACGACGAAGAACGAGGAGGAGGAGACGACGAAGAAGGAGGAGACGACGAAGAAGGAGGAGACGACGAAGAAGGAGGAGACGACGAAGAAGGAGGAGACGACGAAGAAGGAGGAGACGACGAAGAAGGAGGAGACGACGAAGAAGGAGGAGACGACGAAGAAGGAGGAGACGACGAAGAAGGAGGAGACGACGAAGAAGGAGGAGACGACGAAGAAGGAGGAGACGACGACGAAGAAGAAGAAGAAGAAGAAGAAGGAGGAGACGACGTAGAAGGAAACGACGAAGAAGACGACATAGAAGATGAAGACGAGGAAGACGAAGAGAAAAACAAGTCACACAACCGAAAGTAATTTAAAGCATCAGTGACGTCACATTCAGCTATTTTCTAAGTATTTGAAACAAATATTTGTTTCTCATATTTTACGGACACCATTGTAAATAACAGAACTGTGAGTAGAATTATGTTTTAATTTTGTTCTTTACGAGTATATTAAGTCTACACAGATCAACATTTAAGCAAAAGTATTTTATTAAAACGAATTGATATAATAATTAAAGTGTTACATATTTCTTACTTTTTAGTACATATTTCTATACATTTTAATACATATATATGTACATATTTTCCTAATTTTTAGTACATAATTATCCGGGCCCTAGTAATCAGGTAATATATGAGGTATATGACCTCTTTGACGAATATACTTGGAGTAAGTTTATATTTTATCAAAACATACCTTAATATGAATTTAAAATAACTTCACAGCATTTAAATGAATGCTTTTGCAATTACCACCTCTTCTTGACGCATTAGACTGAAATAAATAGTATACTATTGAACATAAGTATAAAATGTATTATGCAACTATAAAACTCTACGTAGTATCAACAACGTTTTAAAGACAATAAAAATTAGGTTGCTGTAATATTTATCCAAACCGTTAAAACGTTGCTTGCAACTTTGTACATACTGTGTGTGCATGCAACCTGAGGCAGAACGACATTTGTATGATATACTTTTATATTACTGGTATTACACCACATACAGTATAAACGTGTCTGGTTGGAAGATCCAAAACAGTAATGGCTGATAAGGCACAGTTTTTTAAGCATATAGTTTAGAAAATCTTCCAGCTGTTTGATCACCATCTACTTCGTATACTGATGCATGGTGAATGGATATTCTTTACACGTGTTACTTAACTTTGCCTTCAAGAAAACTTCCGTAACAATTACTCTCTATGGAATAACTTCGTCACACATTTTTAATGATCTTCCACAAAACGTAATTGTATCTTGAATTAGTCTGGTATAATTCCATGAACTGTATTATTACATCAACTTTGGAAGGGAAAATCCCGGCTTGTCAGGTCCAAAATAATTTTTCTTATGAAAGCTACGAAATCTGTGAATGCAGATGATTGACCTCTTCTCAAATCTCAAATACCTTATCAATTCTAAAATCATGAAACGCATGACCACATTATCATGATCATCATTATCTGGGGTCATAAATACCTTTCTATTCACTAGAATTCTCTCCTAAATACGAACATTTTCTTTAACTGAATAATTTTTATAAATGTCTTTTAATTCAACAATTACTCCTTCATGTGATAACAATTAGCTTTTAGAAATTTAAATATATGCAGGTTTTGGAGAACCGTCACGAAACAACTGATGATTCAGCAATGTGCACGCATTGAACAAGAACGCTATAAAAACAATGTAAACTGAAAGGAGTACATTAATATTTATGGGGTTTTGAAATACTAGGGCACAAATTTGAAAATTTTAAGCATTAAAAATCATTAAATAGAAAGTATATAATTGGGTCACAAACCAAGGAATCGAATTGACACTTCCCAAGCGTTCTACATGAATTCGATTATTTTTCAAAAAAATGTTTCAGATGCTTCAATTTTAACACATTTTAAGTAAATTAAAATTAAGAGAATTCAAGAAATCACAAACTATAATATATAAAATCAGGAAAATAGTGTCACGAATCGAAATGTCGTCCATGAGCTTGCTAATGTTTAGGCAGCATAAATGATTACATATGTAATAAATGATTATTGCCCGAAACTTTTCCGATTATGAACATGAAAACGTTTACAACCTTCCAATACCGCTAGGCAGGCTGAAAATGTCTTAGCCTAAGGCTTGTATTTCCAGAAAGACGCGGCGGCATAGTCCTCGAGAAGGGAGAAGACGCAACTCCTGAGAGCTGAACGCGAAAAGAAGGGCTACCGCCCCCACCCCCGGCCCCGCCTCTTCCGGAAGTCGATCGTTCCGCCCCGCGTAATATCCAATTACGGGCGTTCGGAGCGTCGACCACAAGACCGAGATGATACTGCGCTGTTTCGGTGAATAGGCGCATCACGCGTTAACTTCGTTGCACGTGCGGCAGCGCCGCCGTCGACCTCCCTGTCCGCACAAGTTTGCTTCTCCGTGCGCGCGCTTGCTCCCCTTCATGCCCCCCTGCACGCCCCAAGACATTGGAATAGTATCACAGAATAGATACTATTCTGTGATAGTACCACAGACTTTGGAATAGAGTACACTGTCCCTAGATGCAGAAATTAGCGCAACCGCCGCCATTTAGTATCCTTCCACCCGACAACCCCGTCAGGGAAATTATAACAATTAGTGACATTACGAAGATTTTTAAGAGTATTAACACTGGTTTAGGTTTATTACTGGTTTAGGTCATGATTCTCACGTTTGTTTGTTTGTTTTTACTTCCTCGCATACTGCATTGTAGAGAAGGTAGCGTCATGCTGCGAGGAACTATTGGGACTGCAACTGCATATATGTTGTCACATTATTTCTAACTTTTGCAATTTTTGAAACTTCAGAGTTCATCAAAAATTGCACCTGCACCATTTTAAACTTCACTTGTTCTATCAGCAAAAAAATTACAGAACCGATGTGGGGACGAATTTGAGAATTTTTTTTATAAATTACATTTTTATAATTTGCATTTTAAAAATTGCAAATTATGTGAAAACTATTAGCTTTTTTTAAAAATAATTGTACATGTCCTTTTAAATATCTAATTTTTTAGTACAGACTTCATTTAAGACCATATCAATCTACAGCTTTGTAGATTTTAAAATTTAAGTTTTAAAATTTTGCAGTTTTCGAAATTTGAGTGTTTGCCGAAAATGGGACTACCTCTACTTTTTTTGCGGTTATTCGATACATACGAGAATATAATTTAAAGAAAAAAATTGTTGAGAATTTAATTGTTTGAAAACTTCTGTGGTGGCAGAGATTTTGTGGTAATCCATGATAAATTTTCAAGGATAATGAGGTATCAACTACAATAGTAGATTAAATATTTTTTAATATGTAGAGAATTTAGTCATACACATCTTTCGGGAGTGTTTTTCCCATCATCACACCAAGTAACGCAGATTAAACACATTAAGTAAATGTTAGCGTAGTGCTCCGTCCAAGGATGCCATGCCGCCATGTTGTGCATCGCACGTGGTACGGGGACAGACTGCTAGTAGTCTGCTGCTAAAATATTTTCTAAAATTGTACAATACCTCAAAATGTCTTTAAACAACAGAGTTCATTGAGGCAAAATCTCTATCTTCAATATTGTAGTAGTCGAAACACACCTAAACATTTTGAAGTTTTGCAATTTTTAAAATATCAGATATTTGAACGAAAATGGGATCTGCTGCATTATTTTCACCGACCTTTACGCTATTCGAGAAGGAAGTTTAATAAAAATGTTGAGCCCCTTTTGAGGAAAGTTTGAAAATTCTGTTGACACTTCATGTAAAGTACCTCCAAAAATCCAAATATCCGTTTTAAAATGGAAAGGCTCCGAGTTCGTTTAGATCGACAAGAGAATACAAAATTTTGAGGAAATCATCTGAACACTTTACGCGCTGTTATTAACCACACACAAACGGACGGACAGCCAGACAGGCAGACAGACGTATTGCCATCAAGCAAATTCCTCGTAATAAAGATCCTCAAAACATGGACTACATCAGGGGTAGATCCAGTCGATCATTGGGGGGGGGCATAATAGATTTTTGTTAAATAAAAACATAATTTATATTATATTGCATTATCTGTTGTAGTGTATATAGATACTATAAATATTATTTAAATAATTAAATTATTATAAAATAAATAAATATTGAAAACAATTTTGCCAAATAAAGGAAGATAACAAAAGAAAACTCTTAGCCTTTTGGGGGGAGGCCATAGTCCCTATGCCCCCCTTGAATCCACCACGGGACTACACAACGTGTTGGAGGAAGTAATCTATTACAAGTAGGAACAAGATTTATTCACTTTTTCTATATCAGGACCCCACAATATGAGTTTTCCTGTAAAAAATCACATATTTTTGTCACAGCATTAGAGTACTTTCCCTTTACAACGGAAGTATGTAGAATGGCGAGAAAGTAAACACACGATCGACAGGGGAGAGCAACTGAAGAAATAAGGCCGCGCTCGCTCCTCCGTGACAGTACTGGAAGATACCCGTACGTGAGGACGGCGCGCACATGCGAGCCATTTCTGAAACAGAATGGACCTATAATCATCGTTTCTCAGCCTGTTGGGTTCCAAGAACGCTATGTGCCGAAAAACTATCAAAACTATCAGACGAAATATAATCTATTCCACTCTGGAACGTGGCAGCAATCACAATTAGCAAAACATTTCATCTAGTGGCCCTTAGAGTCTCTAGCCCCTAGAGTCTCCCTAAAAGCGTTTTTCGATTTCCAATATAACCGGGTATCCCAATTTGGAAACCTGCCATTTTGGAAACCTATAGTGAACAAAAATTTGAAACGTAAGAATTCTTATAAATTGACTATTAGAGAAATTAAAATTAATTATTAATATGGGAGTTGATTTCACCCCATCATTTTCGACGAATTATTTTCTCTCTTAAAACATAACTCGTCTTTTCGGTAATTTTCGTAACTCTCCAATGCCTCTGACATTCTGAGTATCTGTTGGTCATTATATGTGCGACGACAAGGACTCTCGCAGTTACAGTGTTTTTTTCCACGATCTCTAACAGATGACAATACTGCTCACGAAATTTTGCCTGTCTGAAAAAAAAAATTAAAATTAACGAAACTTTTGCATGTACCACTTTTCTGAATACCTTCAAGAGTTATAAGTGTATTACCGATACAAGAGAAATTTAGAATTATTGTAGAGTTACATGTAATACATGTAATTCTCAAAAGGATGATTAAAATATTATCAGAAGATAAAAGGCAAACAATGTATATTTTAGCAGGACTTACTGAATATTTAATATACATTAAATTTAAGCAGTTTGAGATTAAATACATGTTCATGAACTATATTGTTCCCAAAAACGTTGTTTTAACAAACTAACAAGTTTTATAAATGCGTTGTATATTTTCCAACGTGCGATTATTAAGTTAATAGTATGAGTTTATATAAATGTTGGTTTATCTCCATTTTCTATTGAATGTGTCTCATGGAGGGATATAGCATTCAAGTCAAATTTATTTCAAAAAAATGAATTTTTAACTTTTACTTTCACTGCAGTTAATATGATTGTGTAATGTGTTCTCTTTGGAAATGTTTGAATGTTTAGTCGTCAACAAACTGTTCTTCTGGGATAAATTTGTGGTTCAAACATAGGGCATTTTTACTGGCACCGGAACAAAATTATGCGTCAATATGCGGTGAAACTGATACATACATTTCATTCTTTTCGGAAGCGATAAATTATATTCCGAGCATTTCACAACAGAGCGCAAATAATTGATATCTAAATCCAAAGCCTAAATATGATACCCCGAGCGTATATTAGTTGCAAAGGAATTTTTTATTGTACTCTCATTAAATGTCACAATTGCTATTTAATGAAATGTCAAACTTTTGAATTCCTGTATCAAGTACAGATAATATAACCGCATTGTTAGTTTAAATTTCATGACGTGTATGATTGCAAACGGTTGAAACTTGTTTACAATGTCAAGGAAGTCGACAATAATAATCGTAAACGAAGTAAATAATATATTAGGCCTTAAAATTTTATACAATATTTTCAGTAGAAGGCAATATTTTATATCCCTGATTTTGGAAGTATTCTTTTCTAGAAAATAGTAAAAAAACAATTTCCAAAAGATATGATTTTTGAAGACAGGAGAAATTTTATTTTTATTTGCAAGGAACAATTAAATAAAATTAGTTTGAAAATATTTCTCGATGGTACAATTTGCAAAATACATTTATTTTTAAAATACAAGATCTACAGATAATACGAACTCATAAAAAATCAGGAGTGATATGGGAAGAAAGAAATGATATAGCTTTTATATGTATACTAAAAGAGACGTTCTTTTGTAACGAAGCCTCCTCTTAATACTGTTTCCTGATTAAAACAATATTGATGCTTTGTGCAATTTTAATTTATTAAATAGCAAAAATCTATCGAGCATATCAAGATACTGATATATAAATTCCATTCTACTATTGAATTTGTTTTGAGTATTCCGTAAAATATGCATATACATAAAATCTACATTTCATTATTTTGCAAATGTAGGTAATTTCAATGATATAAAAAATGCATGAACTAAATTTTTTTCTAGTTTCACCTATTTGATTTAAAACATCCTAATTCTTAAGTTTGCATATAAGTATTACCACCTGTTCCCTTTCAAGTGTTGTCCGCAAACTCTTCCACACAATCCCATCAGAGATATTATCCTCCGCAAAGAAACCGTATATAGATTTCCTTGATTTTAAACTGTATCCATAAATCATATTATTATTGCTAATTCCTGGAAGTCCAAAACAGCGTTCAAATAACCTATAAATACGGAAAATGCTTGTAAATTGTTAGAGTGGCCATGGCATTACATGTTCAATTGTTTCTCAGTATCGTTACCATAGCGGGCATAAAACATGCTTTAAACAGTTTACCCTAAGAGTTCCATAACCAACACAATGGAACAAAAATAATAAACTCACGTCACTCTCCGCGCAATGGTAACATCAAGGGAAAGCGTGGACACAATACACTGCCATAGAGGAGATTAATAGACGAATTTTGTAAAGAACAACCCCCAAGTCAGCATTATGGTGGACACCTCCAGCCAGGTTCTCAACGCAATAACTAATTTATCTCTGCAAGACGCGATTTCACAAGAAGGAAACAAATGTCTGGTGACGTCTCATGTTGATACGATTTCACCAGGAAAAATTCTGCTAGGGGAGCAACCACTTCCATTGACAGAGGAATACAGCGACAGTATGGTACGTCCACCTCCACCCAACACACCTCCCCCTGACGTGTGGGACTCCTCAAAGCCAACGCTGGGCAGAGAGCCTTTTGTGGCAGTATTGGACATTGGTACAGCAACGCCTCTCGATGTTACTATAGTTTTGTATGCCAACCGCGTGCTCATGGCTGAGGCGTTCCCACATGGTCAAATATTTCTAGGTGGTGGCAAAAACCCACTGGTGCACCGCTGGTGCCTTCCCGCCAATGTCGACGAAGATAGCATTCGCTCTTTCTTGGGAGAGGGAAAACTGCTTATTGCTGCGTTTCCTTTGCCACCGAATTTTGACTGGCCCTTCAAAACGGCCCCTGCTATGCTAGGGCCACCTCTTCGCACCGCATGGCCTTGTCCCATTATGAAGTGCTAACGGACTCTGCTTCTGTTGCAACGGCGGGTTGCCGTTTCGATGTTTTAATTACTTGAACGAAAGCTGGTAGTTTTAATTGCAAAGTAGAAATGTAGTAGACGTTGCTTAAAATAGCGCTGCATAGTTCATATTTGAATACGAGCGTGTTTCATACACATTGTGTGTATGACGTCTATTACTTGTGACGGTCACAACCGACATTCGTCGAAGTGTCATATGACAGTGTGTGTGTGTTGAAGTAGATCAATTTGGCCAATAAACATTTGTTACATTTCATCTCCGGATCTCCATGATCTAACGCAAGAACAGTGATCAGCATGACCAATATGTAACATTGTATTATGTATGGCCGCATGCGTTTGTGGTTATCTCTGTATATAGCATGCGAAGTGACTTAAATGCACGAATTATGACGTTTTATTTGTTCGATCTCAATATAGTATAAGTTTTCAACAAAGCCATGAGAACATATTTAGAATTTGTAAAAAAGTAATGTGATAAAACAACGTTAAAGAAAAAACTATTAAAACACTGCAAGCAATAAGAGATAATGCTTCACTTTCCCTCCCATATAATGCATACTTATAATTGAATCTTGCTACAATCTTATTCAAAAACTTTTCTTCGAGTTAATGATAAAGCTACTGAGAAAATATGAAAAATCTGATTTTAAAGATGTTAAGACGTTCTAGAGATGCAGGACATTAATTTTAGATACATTCTGTTTGCAGAAAATTACGTATTTGAAAGACATATAAAGATGATCACCTAAAAATATGTTGTTTTGAAGTATCTTTCAGGATATTTGATAAACGTTATATAATTTCCACGTTGCTACTCTCGACATTGTGACCAGCGACTATTGAATTAAGGATTTAAATAAATATCCAAAGTTTATATTACAGTAGTTATGCTGGGCAAAGAAAAAATGCCATTATCCTAAAATACCTAAAGAAAGAAAGCGTTCTTTGCATTTTTAGAGTGTTTGGATCTTGTCGATTTAATCAACATTGGCATTAATTATATTTCTTGAAGAAATGAACTGACAGTAATAAGGCATATTGACTAAATATTGAGAAAGTGTAGTGTTCAGGAATTCCTTGTACACCAATAGCACTGATCAGTGACGTATATTGTAATTCAATTCCCTCGCCTATAGACTGTGCTTCCTTGTAACGATGTAATTTCTATTAGTTTTATTTGTAGAATACACTTTTTTATTCTCATGAGTCGTATGCTTTTTTTATGATCTCTTGCATCTGGGGATAGAAACCTAGATATAAAAGAGAACCTCTATCAGGGCGCTTACAGCCCACCAAAAATATTTTATTTAGACATAATAGGATCACCGAGTGAATTAGCGAAATCAATAATATTATGTGTCTTTATGACTTACACATTCCTTACGAATTATAAATCTGTGAATCTTCACTTTCCCTTCAATTCATGAATGGATTGCTAAAGATAAACTATTACTCGAAGCCCAATATTTTCTATGTTGCAAGATATTTTACCTCTTTTTTAGTTTTTATTTCTACAATTCATATAATGGAACTGTCACCGTCTGATGGGTATGAATTTATTGCCACAAATGATGTGTTTCATATATTAGTTAATTCCTGACGGTCCGCAAACCTAAAACTTATCAAAATTAAAATTAATAATTTAATGTTATCAGACATTTCAGAAAATGCTGTGTATTTTTTAGTTTTTTACTTTAAATACTACATAGAAAAAGTGGTGAACCTTAGGTGAAAATTTGACTTACTGAGTAGTGGAAATTAATGATTTTATTTAAAAAATAGTTTTATTATGACATACTTTTGTACATGAATGATACAAAATTGTTGATTTTTTAAATTAGAATCGCTTGATTCAAGCGAAGGTAATTTCTTCGGCTTTTATTTTGAGAAACATAGGTGGGCCACATTCAATATCTTTTCTGTTTCCACTATGGTTGCATGTATCAGTATATGTGCTTATTATGTAACTCAAGGTGTTCATGGCCGAAAGCGTTGACCTGGCCATAGCAGAAAGACAATTACCCCGGCACTAGCCCCTACGCAAGCCTAATCTACACTTAACTAATTCGCTTTTAAAAAACTGGTGATGTACAAAAACTCTTTATGTGAACAGAAAATTTATAAAAGACTGATAATTGTTAATATTGAAATGTAGCCTTTAAGATACATAAACAATAAAAATTCCTCTAGTAAAAACCTTAACACAAGATTTAAAACTATATACAAGTAATTACAAGAAAATTTAGAAAAGGCAGTGATATTTTTTATTATTGAGGTGTAGCCCTTACGATACACACACAGACAACGAAAATTTGACTTCAAGAACTTAACATAAGACTTAAAACTACTATTGACAAGTATTTACAAATTATAAAAGTGAAAGAGATTCTCCGTGTGTGACTGTGTGTGCTGAAGGATCTAACCTTTGCGAGCAACTAATCGTCTCCAAGCGCTGCTGTTGTAGCACCCTGGGTGGTCGTCCCACGCGACCTCACTCTAGCCCATTCAGTAACTTGTCCATCTTCTTACCGTTGGGTTGTGCTGCCCGCAAGTTGCCCTTGTGCACTAAGTTGCCCCACTGCTTGGCAGTGACGGCGCCCCGTTTTGGCATAGACCTAGACGGGACGCTGCATGTTACCATCCCTGGCACGAAGAGCCGAGTGGGGTTCTGCTATCTAGCGGAAGATGGTGTTAAATCGTACATTAAGTAAGAGTTAATCTGGATGATTGTTTTGGTGATGTTCTGAATTGATTGGTAAAATCGGGGTATTGTAATGAAGTTGGGAGGGTCTCCGGGAGGATCTGGACGCCATGTATAATTTCACTTTATGGCGAGAATACTACCATTGAGGGCAGTAACAGAGCAGATGAGTTGCGGTTTGATCTTGTCCGCAGCTGCATGTACGTGAGTCCGCGAGGTGTAATGTGTGTAATTTAGCTTTAAGGGACCATGCCCAGTCATGAGTTGAGCTAATTAAGGCGTGGACCTTAAATGTTTACACTCTTGTATGCTATTGACAATAAGCTGCTCTGCCCGACGTTTCCTCATCCCATCCACGTTGGCAAATTTCACTTAACTTAATTTTAACTGTTGTAAGTGGATATACTAAATCCCCTACTTGCATAATTTCACCATCTATCGAAGTAAAAGGATAATTGTGTTTAATATGCCTACTAGCTGCTCTGTGCTGCACCATGGTTACATGCAGTGGCGGCTCCTAAACTTCAGGCCAGGTAGGGCACGAAAAAAAGCTAGAAAATAACTAATAAAATTTTTATTTTGAAGTTTAAGGGCTGTCAACTAAAAAACACTTGAAATTCCTCACTGGTTTCTCACGTATTAACTCGGCTGAAGGAGAAGAGAAAACAATTCAATTGAAACAACAAACGCACACGCTCAAGAAAAAATTACTCGCAAAGAATTCACAGCTGCTGATATTATCAAGATTACGCGGGCCCTGAGCTAATAAGCATTTCATTTCTCAGACACTATGAGCGTTGTTTGTACATCTGTAAAGTGGCGCCTGCAGTGGCAGTCACAAAAAACTTGTGACCGTGAAGGGCCTTAAGGGAGCATTACCCCCTCCCTTTTTTCCCCGCACTATGGGTAAAAGCTTTTCTGAACGGGAGGGAGCTGGTCACACGAAGCTTGCGGACTTCGCCCTGTTGCCACAACTACCTCGTTATCAGCGCTGTGAAATAGTATCGATATCGCCCGTGAAAACCTTAACGTAAATTCTCTAGAATTATTACTCGATAATATGACACGCATTTCAGTCCACTATTAATATTTTCCTTTAGAAGTGGGAGGGCACGTGACCATGTGACCTTATGGTAGAGCCGCCACTGGTTACATGAATCAGCAAGTTGTTTGTATATAAACAGCGAACACGCGTTAACATTACACACAGTGCTCTAAGTCAGTATCGGACGCAATGCCTCTGGCCGACTAACCACTCCAGTCAGGGTCCAGGAGAAGCGACAGCAATCAACCTAGAACTGCGGCGTCAAACGTGTTCATGCAGTGTAGAAATAATACATTGAACACAGCAGTGAAGTACTTCAAAAGGCACTTTCAACAAAGTAAACTTGTGGTGCTACAGAAAGACAGACTTACTCGTAATGTTAGTTTCCTTTTCTCTTGAGTCTGGGCAATGTTTTTCATTTTATCCCCACCTTCTTCCCAGCCGCTAAATTTCGGCGACTAAATGCTCTATTACTGCCACTCGTCCCTGTATTCCGCTGAGGACATTTCTAAAACGATCATCATCTTGCTCCCCGATCCCGAGCATAGATCTACCTCAGCTGCCAGTTTACATACTTGTCTCCGTAAAAGTATGCCTCCCTTGATCCCATCTCGGATCTTGTACCACCTCTCCGAGAGCACAGCAATGCAGTTCCTCAGTTTCAAATATATCTCAGCAAAGTGGCCTGTAGGGCCACGGGATTATGGAAGGTTTAGGATATGTAAATAAAACACTGGAGGAACCGGAATGCCAACCCCTCCGCCACCAGGATAAATACAAATCTTAAAACATTCATGCTTTTCGCGTATTTCCACCCTTCTCCCAGCCACAATGTTCGTGTAATTGAGCTCCCTTGCTCAAAGCCTCTGACTCACAAAGCCGAATCGTTTGACCATAATATTGATAAACGTGTTACGCTTACGTAACATAATGACACATTTATAATAGTAATACACTTGTAAAATAACTAAAAGGTCAGTTTTAATTACCAGAGAAAATGTGGCTCGATATGTCAATTTTCATTGAAAGACTTGGAGCCGTCGTTGAGAAAATGGGCTTAAAGCGTTTCTGAAAATTAACAACTTTGATCGCATTTTCTCAGAAAACTTTTAAGTTTTTGAGAAACTTCATAAAAAACCATTTATGATATTTGTAATCACTTTATGCAGTACTGTGTAAAATAGTACATAATGCAAATTTCAAATGAGAGATATTTCAAACGAAATATTTGTGTACTTTTGGAAAATCAAAAGAATATATCAAAATGGATTCATGACATATTTATTCAGTGTATGCAATGATTTTTTTCACAAAGTGTTGGCTGAGTGGATGACTATTTTAATCCGCAGTAATTTCCTGATAATAAAGCATTGTTTATTTCACTCAGTGTTCCACAATAGTCAGAATAAGGCTAATTTTACGTTAAAACAGTAAGAATCGTGTTTCGAACAATTTAAGCATTTTCACTGCAATCGACCAACAATTGGCTCGCGCGCAATCATGCTATCATTGTTAACGGGTTGCATTTGAACTGCGCAGCTGTCTGATATCTTTATTCATTGTTGGGCTGCATTGAACATATATTTAGAGATATAAGATAGGTTTGGAAGTTACTAGACTTTGAACAACGCTGTATAGAATTTGTTTGCCCATGAGCTAGACTTTTACTTTCTCGCTGCGGAGTAGAGAGAAAGTTATGTAATGCTGCACCAAGAAACGGCGAATTTTCGAAAAAAAAAATCTTATTATAGGGCCCTAGTACCGAAAAATTGGATGAATCCCGTTGCTAAATTTATAAAAAAATACTCAAACATTAGCGCAGCCAAAATCTATGTTTTATGGGTCCTTGATACCTAAAAATCAAATAACGCAAGAACAGTGATCAGCATGACCAATATGTAACATTGTATTATGTATGGCCGCATGCGTTTGTGGTTATCTCTGTATATAGCATGGGAAGTGACTTAAATGCACGAATTATGACGTTTTAGTTGTTCGATCTCAATATAGTATACGTTTTCAACACAGCCATGAGAAAATATTTAGAATTTATGAAAAAGTAATGTGATAAAACAACGTTAAAGAAAAAATCTATGTTTTATGGGTCCTTGATACCTAAAAATCAAATAACGGAAAAACGTCTGTCTGTCCATCTATCTGTCTGTGAACAATGCTAGCGACTAAACCGTTGAGTGGATTTTCTCCAAAACTGATATTCCCCAATCGATCTGACTGATGTCACGGCCCTGTGAATTTGAAAGCCAAATTTTAATTTTGGGGGTACTTTACATGTAGCTCTTGGGACATTTTCAAAATTAAAAAAAAATAGATCCATCATGTTTAATTAAATTTTGTTGTTGGATAGTGTGAAGGACATTCAAGAGAATGGTGCAGGTCTCATGTTCGTTGAAAACCCTGAGCTTCGTAAAAATGTTGAAAAATATAAAGGGGAGATATTTGAAATGGATTAATGAGGTTGCCTTGGATTGTGTTCACCGGCGCGTGCCCAGGCGGCGCGAGGGGCGGCAGCAACGAAACGAGCGTTGTTGGACGCACCCAAATAGAAAAGAAACCAGTGGCGCTAAAACAGCACGTACGTTCATACAGCGTCACAGGCTGAAAGACTGATGAGTCCTGAACTAGGACGAAATGCTTTTGCTACCCTAACTGCTCATCCTCTGCGCCTCTGCGCTAGGGTCCCTCTGCACGCACACTTGTGCGGTAGGTGGATACGGCACCACGCCGCTATACCCTTTTTCTCGAATGAAAAAAGATGAGAGCTGTTTAAAGTAATACCCCTCTTCTACATCCACTGGTCGTTGACCGAGTGAGCATAGGCCAGGAGAACGACTTTCCGTGTCTTGTTTCGTCTTGTGTTCGACTCTTCAGACGCGGACTTGAACCGCATGACTGACATTTCTTCATACTTGACGCGTCTGTTAACGTCGCTGCGTGGAACATGCTTCACGGCTAGCTGCCGTTGAGTAGTGCTCTTGCACGAGGTAGTCTCTTCCTCTGTGCAACACCCTCGCTGCCAGCCCGGTGCAACATCGTTGCATAACCGTAGCTTACTTGGCGCATCGGGTGTACGAACCTACAGAGTATATTGTTCATACAGCATCACAGAAGCTTTTCAAGCGCAAAAAATTCTCTTATTGTAAGTTTGAAATTTGAAAATTTCAAAGCGATAATAACAGCAATTCTCTGATTATCCACGAAAAAGTGAAGATTCCCAAAAGGTTAGAAAAGCTGGCTAGAAGATGCGCATTGTAAGTTGGAGTAGAAGTGGAGAAGTAAAGAGAGGCATGTAGTACCCGAGAGCAGGCAGCAAAGGAACGAAGCTGAAAGCGAGAGGGCGCGCTCAGGGCGGGTGACGTCTGCTGGGCGGAGCGGCGGCAGGGGCGAGGTTACAGGGAGCAGCAAGCGCGCCGTCCGCCACGCCCAAGAGGGCGGGCGCGCGGAATAACTCCCCTTCCAATCACGGCGGCGTGTTTTGACAGCTGTCTCCTGGAAAGCGATACCACCCCGGCCGGGCGTATTTCAAGATACCGGCTGCAATTTATTTTACATACGCGTAATCACGCCGGAGCGTCGCCCGCCTGTCATGCAGGGTCGGTAAACGCCATTAGAATTGAATTTCAGACGGAAGGGACGCGCCGTGCCGGTGGCGCCGCTTAACAAGAATCCACGCGCGCGCCGCGCCGTGCCGTGCCGCGCCGCGCCGACGGAGGGGGCGGCGTCCCGTGAATATGAAGGGGGCGCTGACGGCTCGGGGATTGCGAATTGACACGTCGTCATCGCTTTCCGTGCTGATGCTCTCTTTGGCGGAGAAAATTGTGAAAGTGGGAAAAAAATCGGGAAATCAGTTCTTGTAGAAAGTCTGATGGTTTCATAAATATTTGAAAATGGGAGATGGTTAAGTTTGATTTTCACGTTATTTGTAACTGTAATGTTGAAGGTGGCTGTAAAACTGCCGAAAATGTTTTGTTTTTTTTTGCATAATACATGTTTACAAGATGATGGTTTGAAGAATATATCCTCGAAATTTAAATTAATAACAAAAGTGTCACCTTTAAGCTTGTAATACGCGATAACGTTAAATTACAATTGAATACTTTCGTTATATTTGATTTCTCCATTAATTTCAACAGAAATATCACAATAACGTGTTAAAACAATGTAAATAATTTTACATTTCAATATAATATTCATGGTTCATGCTCATGATTTGAGCTATTAATGCGACAGAATATCGGCTTAATAGCTAGAAACATATTTCTTATTTATTTAAATTTCCTACAATATCACCTGTTAAAATACTGTACACCTAGCATTCACTCGTTTGGAAATAAAAGCTAAAAATGAATATTTTTTGGTAAAAATTGAATCGTTAAATACATATGGTTCAAAATTATTTAGAGCTGCCTACTCTTCACTCCCAGTTACTCGCAAAACAGAATGTCAAGGCGTTTGCTATTATATTAATTAAGATTTTCTTATGATGTTTAAACACTGTAAATTTAAGATTATTTTGTAATATTATGAGTGTCTTTATCCTCTGCGTTCATCAGATTAAATTTTAACACCTGATGAAGACATAGCGTTCCAGACATCTCGCTTTTGACGAAACGTCCCACGTTTTAAGACTAAAATTAAATGCCCCATTTGGAACATACAAAATCACACCCTTTTTAAAATCTTTCGATTTGAATTGCCCAAGGCAAAAAACGCACGCGAAACAAATCTCAGCGACAGTAGCCGGTGCGTCGGTCGTCCAGATAACGGTGTTCACGTCATGGCACATCGCAACGCCCTGTTTATTTTTTAACGAATTGTTGTGTGCTCGCACAGCGTATTGGATACGTCAAACACCCTACTTTAAAAAACTGTTTCTTACTTCCTTCTCCTATTTATTTACTAGTTTCTTACAGATAAGTAAAGACGATTGTTAATTTAGTATAATTCACAGTTTTCTGGTTTACAATTTACAATTATTTAAAGAAACCGATGATGCTAAAACAGCACCTACTTTGTCGCCCTATTTTCACGCACAATTACGCAAAAAGTACTCAAATTTTTGAAACACTGTGGCTGACCTTATTTCAAAATCCATCTTTAAGAGACAGATTTCATTAAAAAAATCACTTTCTTTACTAGTTGAGTTGTGGAAAAATTCCTAAATAATTTTTAACTTTTGCAATTTTCGAAAACAGAGATTTCAACGAACATGAGACCTGCGTCATTCTCTGAAACGTCCTTCAGGATATCCAACAAAAACATTTAATCGAAAGCGATGGAGCCATTTTTTTGAAAATTTTGGAAATGTCCCATGGGTTCTCCCAAAATTAAAATATCGGTTTCCATTCAAGGGGCTGCGACACCAGCCACATCAATAGGGGAATATCAATTTTGGAGAAAATAGACTAAACGATTTAGCCGCTACAGTTGTTCACAGATAGAAGTTTTGCCGTCATTGGTTTTTTAGGTATCAAGAACCCACTACATCAGGTATTAGATGATATTTTTTCTAAATTTAGCAACTGGATTTCTCTAATTGAGAAGCAACTGGATATATTTACTTAGAATCTACTTTATTATCTACGTAATAAATCAAAAATATGTTCACCGAGCACCGATAATCTCTAAGGTACCTACAATTTGGCACAGCACATTTTTACCAACCCTCTTCTGAATCACTCCGTGAAAAATCTTGCGAACACAATTTGCTACCTCGAGGATTAAAGCAGATTCGCACTCTTCTTTTTCCGACCTCTAAACGCGCCGAGAGAAGCGGTGTTTTATATTTTACCGTCAACTGTCGCATTAGGATCCCCAGAGTCTAATCTCGCAACTCAATTACCGGAAGCTCAATCACTGTCAAAATTACAAAATACTCTAATTTTCAAAATGGGAGAGTGCGTTTCGGCATTGTCCATTTAGCACTGTCAGACGAAGCGCTGCCTCCAGGTGAGTCTGCAGCGGTGTCTGGTAATTTATAAAAGACCTCAAAACTGTGTGCAGCGCTTGGGACGGAAACCTATTTGGAAAGTATTCTTCCTTCAGCTCGAGGAAAATAAAGCTACAAAAATGCATTGAAGGTCTCGAGCAACATTCGACGGTTATTTACGTCATATTCTCTAAAATACATTTATGCTTCATCCATTCTATATTTACGCAGAACAAATGTTATATTTTGCAATAAATAATGCTATCAATCTTCTTTGTGCTATTGCATTGTCAACATTGTTATCAATTCTATAAGCAACAGCTCTAATTTTCCATGTTCAGTTGTCGAACTTTTAATAATTCGAGGAACGAAATGACATACGTCCCAAAAATATTGGGACGTCTGGCGCTTAATACCCGTTCTTAATATTTTTGTTGTGAATATTAATTGACGGTAATATTTTTTTAACCTTTCATAGTTATGAGTGCTGACAATGCCATTTACGATGAAATGAATTGTCAAAATATTTATCATCATATTGCTTGTGATTGAAATAGTGTACCTTTACGACGAAAAGTAGTAAATCTATAAATGTATCTAAATTATCCAATCACATCCCCTGATTCAATTAATAGGCAAGATATTAATCATAGACTCAAATGTTTGTTTCCATAGGCAATGCGGGTACAAGAATAAAAAATCAAATGAAAACTTGTATCTCACGTTGATTTGCAGGAGTAACTCATGCACTAATCCACTAGGAGAAAGCATGTATAATTTTCAAAAAATATGAATTATATTTTAAGCTTTTGTAGCTTTTGAACAGTCTTGAGATAAAGTTTCACGATTTCCAATAGTTCAGTCAAATCACCAATTTATAAGAACAATCCAACCATGTGATGACCAAAACTTAAAAGTTCAAGGGATTCAATTATAGACTTCGAAAAGTTTGTTTTATTCATCCCGAGTCATACATTTTGAAGTATAATCCTACTTACTTTTTTAATAAACTCGATTCAGTTATTTGAAGAAAATATTTGCAGAACATCCAAAGTACCACTGAGACCAATATGATCAAAACTTTGGTTCTATAAACGTGAAAATTATATGAGATTCTTTGGGCACACAATATAAAAAATTCAATCTTCACATGGATTAACTATGTTTCTAGATCCTCGGATAACTATCAATGCGTGGCTTTGAATCGTAAATTTAACTGTGTATAATAACTCTTTAGTGATTCCAAAATCCTCTCAATTCCAGGAACGGAGGCGAAAACAACATCAGTCGGAAATCAGAATTCACAGAAACGTTTAACGGTTCATGGACACAACTGTCCCAGACGCGTGTACCAAGATCGATTTAATTCAATCTTTACTGGGCCGCTAGCCTGAATCAAAGCGACTCTGGATTGCAGTCAGAGCTCCGCTTCCGCTGATCTTTTCAAATTTTGCACGTTGTTATTGAAAAGTGGCGCGTTATACTGAATACTGTTCAAAAATACAAATGAAGACCTCGGGGCAACGTACGATGCCACACTACGTAAGTTCTGAGAAGGAGAGTAAAGATTGATATATTTCATTCTCCTCATTGGAATAAAGAATATTAATGTATGACTTACATTGCCATTTTGCGGTGAATCTTTAAAGTAAAAACCGAAATCAGATACATCCATGGGACATCAAAAACCACTAATATCTCAATTTGATCAAAAATGTGGCATAGCTTGTTATTACCCCAAGGTCTTAACACGTAACAAAAAACAAACATGATAGACAGTCAAATAGCATTTATTAAAAAATAAGATTATGTATTATTAATTTCCAGTGAAACATAATTTTTTTAATAGATCCTATGACTAAGAACGATCTCTATCCTAATCACAAAATAAAATAACAAACTTCCATTCGAAATGTAATACTTGACTCAAAATCTCTTTCCTTTGTGTTTTAAATATTTTAACACTAAATATAGCTATAATACTAGTAAATAATTAATCACAGATGCTTTTGAAACTAATGTAAAGGTTTGTTTAATTATTACATGCGTTTTTATTCCCATTTTTGTTTAACGATCCAGCACAATACATCACTAAAGAAAATGCGCTTTAAAATTCAACAGCCGTTCAGTATAAACTTTCCCTGGAGCACACAGAATCTCTCCACGCTCCAATAATAAACACACAAGAACCGTGTTATCTGGGCCTGATTAAACGCCCTTGCAGAAACCAACAAAGCGTTAACGGCTAATCAATGGCGACGCTTCGGCACAATAACCTCGGAAATAAATAACACACTCTTGACAACACATAGCCGCGTACGATAATTATGCCCCGGAGAAACAAATTAATGGTAATTATTGTAATGTATTCATTGTCAGGGACTGCAGTGCAAAAGAAATATTTAGCATTTAGCGACAAAAAACAGGGTGTATACAGCTGCAACATTTAAATTCCGCGTTAATCAACTTAGTAACGTCCGGCTAAATTCGTAGGCCCGTTTTTTTAGCTCGATCAGCGCGGGCGGTCGACGGCGGAAACTGCCCGGCGCGCTACCCAGCGGGAGGGGACGGCACGAGTGGGCGGGGCCGACACGACTCCGAGCGCGGGTGGGAAGGGCGAACAAGTTGCAACTGCGCTGCACAGAAAGGAGCGAAACAGACTAAGGGTGGGGGTGGGGGAACTGGAATAGGAAAACGGTAAGCAACCACAAATAGGAAACGGAGGAAAGGATGGAATAGGATAGGAAAGAATAGGGAGTTAATTTGGGAATGGTTTGGAATTGTTGGGGATTGGAAATTGGGTTAATAAAATCAAGAGATGGTTTGGGTTGAAAATACGAGCTTTGATGTTTGTGCGGCCGAAGATTTCAAAGCATGAATCTGAAGGAATTATAAAAATCACGACCCAGTATTGATAGCAGCAGGAAACGTAAAATAGATGATTTCAAAGTTTTGGGAAAAAACAATGATAGAAGCCATGAATAAAAAGCAATAACAAGGCATCAATGGCATGGAAATGGAATGAAATCATGGCATGGAAAGAGAAGGAAGAGAAGAAAGAAACTTGACCTCAAAAGAGTGAGAGGTATAAACCAAGCACGGCGAGCAAAATAGAAGAGGTGCTGTGCTGTGTACGGTAAATGTGATTCTACAGGAGTGTTAACGCTGATGCGCTATTGATTTGTACCAGGAAGAGCGGTAACGAAGAGAAGCTTGGGTGGCGGATCCGCAGGAAAATACAGGGCAGATTAAGCGGGCGCGAACAGGTCAGAGGACAGAGGGATGGCCCACACCAGGGGCGGGGGGCGCTCGCATTTATGGCCACGTTGCGCGCAGGAAAAGCGGCCCGGTGAAATGAACTTAACGAACCATGGACTTGGCGATTCTGGGCGCAAATTGCTGTAATGATCATCTTTAAACATAACGGCCCGCTGTCCGCGCGGGCTCGCGAAACGATGTTGCACCACTCTCTACATCCGCCATCCTCTCCACGCACCGTCACCTCCATCACACCAACACCATCTCCTCCACATCATCACACCTTCACCATTACACCGTCACCATCACACCACCACTATCACATAACCAACGCATCACAATTATCAGACCAACACCACACAATCGCACCATTACCACCACCTCTATCGCCCTTTTCCATCAAGCTAAATGAATCCTCAATCGTCCACAAAGGCCTTCGTTTCCACCTCTCGCGCCTAAACCTTCACCATCACTTTCCACCCTTTGGTTGACCCAACTTCGCGCATTCCTTCATCGTTTCTCCCTTCCATCAGTGGTGGCCCTACCATCACCACCACCACCACGCCTACACAAATACCACCACCACTGTTTTCGCAGCCGGCACCGTCACTCCCGCGGCGGCGAGTGGATATCGGGGGATTGTGGGCAAACCCAGCCGTAGACGAACTCTGCCTCACCCTCCGCCCTTCGTCACTGCTGGTGGCCACTGACTGCCCCGGCCGCCCGTCACACGAGCCAATAACGAAGGAGGCGGCGAAATAGTGAAAATAACCGCGAATTGGAAGTGGAATTGAATTCCATTTTCACCCTTGTTCCCGTTTCGAAATCGATGGCGCGGCCCTTCCCCGTCCCGAATCTCTGACGGACAGAAAAGGCGAGTCCTCTAAAGGGGTGATAAGACGTAGACACGCTTTTGAGGTGGTCGACTATAATAGAACCTCTTTCGAATGCCCTTTGCCAAAACAGTCTCAAGGGACTAGTGAAATGTGGCCGGAAACAATGCATTTTAAAAATAAAATCACGTACACAAAAAGGTCAGTTTTCCAACATTTAGTGTGATGTTCGCCTGCACAGATCAACATTTTTATCTGCAAGTAAAAACGTCAGTGTTCATATACAATAACCATGGGTTGATAAATAAATAAAAAAGATTGATGTTCTATTACCATTTCGTTGATTGATCCAATTCTATTAATCTTATTACCAAGAGGGGTGGTGGTTCAGACTCACCAATAATAGTAATTTTCCACAGGTTTCAATTTTTTATGAAGCTGAAAATTATTGACTGTGTTTATGCAATCCATTTGCCGCAAATATAGTAAAATTTTACACAAATGATTTTTTTGAATTATTAAAGTGTCTTTAAAAATAGAAACTGTTCTCATAGCAGGGACTTACTAAGCAACTGAAAACCGATAACATATTTTAGAAATATTTCTGGTAGTATAAGCCTTAGTTGATTATAGTTTATTTCATTATATTACGGACATATGTCTTTATTTAGCATACAAATTGTTATATGTGGGTAGGGACATGGGAGTTACGCTGCAATTAGGATCGTAGATTGGGTACAAAAACGGTTCAGGAAACAATGCGTTTTCAACATTGTAATTGTTGATTTGGCTTGTAATTATAAATATTGATCTGGAGTATTGTAAACGAATGCTTAATAGCCTACTGTTGTTTATATTAATGTATCCTTTATTCTGTATACTTTAGAAATGTAATTGGTTTTGACATTAAATACAAATATTGTTGCGATGAAATTCATATTTTTATTATCATTCACAGACAAAAAATGAATAATGTTTTTTGTTTAATGAATGCACATGGGTATTATTTATTATATCAATTTATTAATTTGTCAAAATCGTCAAAATCATCAATCAAAATTTAAGCGGTGATCTCAAGACTTTGCACATTTCGTAATATAGGGAACAATTTATAATATGGAAGTGCTAAGACTAGCATATTTTGCGAATAATTACCTTGTGAATTGAATTAAAATGTGTCGTATTTAATTTTTAATATTTTTATACTGCTTATGTTTCGTCAAACTTTCGAAGGTCTTTCAAACGTTATGTCAGTGATGCGGAAGAAAAAGTAGAAAAGATACATTTATATTCCAACAAAGACACATAAATAAATTCATGAAACCAGTTTATACTGAATGTTTGAAATTGTGACGAAAGCATTTAAACATATCTGAAACAGAAAAGGGAGGGGAATTATAAAATAAAATCTCAGGAAAGGGGGAGGATCCAACAGAAGAAAAATAACGCAGCACGGAAAATGGTAAATGAAAAATGTATTGAACTCGTAATTAAAGAAGTGTTAATAAGCAGGAAAAAAATAAAAATAAAACATGACAAGAAAGAAAGAAAGAACAAATGAAAGAGAAAGGAAGAAGGAAAGAAATGGAAGACAAAAAAATATTAGAAATCGGAACGGAGTCTCCACTGGAATGAAATTGCATACTTAGATGCGCCAGAGTATAAGGCGTTGGCAGCTACCGGCGGCACGGGTCACTTTTCCTCGCTTGCGCGCGCCGCACTCCGTAATTTCATGGTGCGAGGCCATCGGGAGCCGCGCCCGACTTCCTTCCGTCGCGGCCGCACGTGCAGGGCAGGGCAGGGCAGGCAAGGGCAGGGCACGGGCCGGCACCCGCGACCTCGCAGCCGTACGACCTCCCGCCCACTCAACTCTCCGCCCGCCAACCGCCCAACCTCCCATCCACTCCCCCTTACACACGCACACGGTTGCCCTGTCTCACGCACACATGCCACCTCTGCCCACAAGGATCTGCCATCACGCGCCCAACCACACGTCCACTCTGCCAACCACTCGCCCTCTCCCCAACCATCCCACACCCTCCGATTCCCAACCAACCGACCGCACGCCCTACCACCCGCCAGCTTGCCAAGACCTCGCCCACTCTCTCCCAACCACCCGTTCGCTCACCCAAACATCCGTCCTTTCGCCCAACCACATGGTGGATTGCCCAACCACTCGGTCGCGCGCCCAACCACTCGCCCGCCAGCTCGTCCGACCACTCTCCCTCCAATCCGCTCGCCAGTCTGTCCGCTGGCGTGACCACTCGCTCTCTCACTCCATCGACTGACTGGCCGGTCTCCTCGGTGGCAGCAGAGGCAGAGGCGGCGGAGGCGGCGGCAGCGGCGGGGCCGGCCTGGCCCATGATTTACATGCTAATCACGGCGAAGGCTAATTCGCGACCCGCCCACCCACCGCACCCGCCGGTGCCGGCACCGCCGCCGCCGCCGCCGCCGCCGCCGCCGCCGCCACCGTCTCCTCTTCCACACCGGCCTCCCTTATGCTCCCCCTCGAACAGATTTTTGGTGTCCCCTCCCGCCCCCCAGAGTCCCGGCGCGGGTCGAGCGTGATGAATCCCCCGGGAGAGCGGTGGCATGCGGTACGCGGACCGGGCGTGCGGATGAAATTTAGGCCCCCGGATTTGTTCATCTAAATAAAGGGAGGACGTGGAATTTAATTTGAGACGAACAAGGGTGCTTAGTAATTGCGTAAGAAGTAGGGGGTGAGAGCTTTACGAGAACTCGGTCTTTCTGATTCTGTGTTATTGTGCAGAACAAATTAAGGCGTGTGTTACAGGCTTTGACGTTTGATTAATGTATTTAATAATTGTAATTGCATACATGTAAAATGCGCGATATTCAAAGCATTGAATGTATTATTTTTCACTGAATAATTTGCAAGTCGTCTACGAGAGTATTGAAACAGCTGGAATGCACTGTTTCCGATGTCATATGTCACAAAGAAGAGGTTTTTTCTGGTTATTAGAATGAAGTAGAAATGTTATCAGAAAACAATATAATGTTAAAATAAGGAAAAGGGAAGTAATATTACTATTTTAATGTAAGTATGGTTCTTTACACAACTTACTCAGTGATTGGAAACTTCAGAAAATATAATAAATGGCTGATAACATTACATTTTTCAGAAAAAGTAAATAGTTACGATGTATAAACGTACTGTTGAATACAACTTACTGGATGAATTATTAAATGAATCTGTGCTATAATTCACTGACATTAAGTGCTCTTTTAACAATATTCAAAATGAATCTGCCCCTTGCAAATGCTATTTCCCAATCAGATGTGTAATGCTAAATGCATACCCACGTCTCTGCAGGCGAAAGTTCGAGTACACAGCCAAATAGCATTTGGAATTTAAAAATTATTTACTACGTCCTGGTTCGGAATATCAAGTAATCTGTCAAATAGAAGCTTCAAGACAGTTGAATACTTGGGTATTTCGTGTTTCCTGGGGCGTCAACCCCATTGGTCAATAATCCAATGAGGGTAGTGAAAGTTATAGCCTGAAGGTGGCGGTATTTCTGCTATGTAGGAACATGAGATCTGGTAACGACTTATACAACATGTCTTCTTGCAAGGTTTTCTCCTCCAGGTTTCGCCCCCAGAGGGCCTCCGTCCGCGATAAACTCTCAACTCCCCACTGGTCACTCAGCATGTGTGATGGAGTAGTGCGTGTATATGTATGTGTGTATGTATGTCTGTAAAAGAAAAGGAGAGATAAAGATGAGAAATGAAAGACGTTTGTTACAGTTCTGATCCACTTTTCGTTTTTTTCAGGTATTGCTTGAAGTCTAAGTACCTATCAGAGCTGTTGGTCACTCGAATTCTACTTCAGACAACAGCTGAATTCAAACTAGCTACGTAACTAGTGTCTAAAATCCACCACCATCGGGGTGCGAGCACTAGGACAAGAGTATTGAGATTTCTTCAGAAACTTCAGCTCTTCCGTGACAAGACACTAACGGTCAACAATCTGTGAACTAATTCTCTTTGTGAACTGAATATTGAATTTTAACACATTGTATGAATCTACACAATTTTTCTTTTGAGTAATGAAGTATGTGAAGTGAATTCACATTTTCTCTTGGCTTTAAGGGGAGTAACAGAGCAAAAATCAGAAAATTTTCACATTTTTATTTTTTAGACTCATTAAAAACTTTGCTTTCGTAATAACATGGTATATCGTGCTGTTCTTATCTGAAATGCATTCGAGACCCGGAAGAACAATGTTCTTATTTGAATCGGGAGGATTAATGATGTTTGTTTTAACATTAGGCCATGAGGACCGATGTTTTGTCTAAATTGCAGTTGTGGCCATGTGGCCAATGATAAAAATTGACTTAAGGTTGCTGTTTTGCATCTCTGGTAGTTCTGACGAAATGAGGTTTCAGATAAAAACAAAATGATTAGTGAAGAAATGAGGAAGTGAATGGCGGTAACTGAAATAAGTGATATTTTGCAGTTTAAATTGAATTTACTACATAGAAATTTGAGTGACAAATGAATACATAAGTACAAAAAAACACTGACCTTCCTTTGATGTATAACATGGTACAATACTTAAAGCTAAAATACAACCGTGCTTCCTGAGTTTAAGGTGAGAAGTTTGCAGTGGTAGTTCCTTCCATTCTACGACGTAATGAAGTTGATGCACAATGAATTACTTAACGTGTGGTCACAACACAATTCAGGTATAACTTGAACATTTACTGTAGTTGAAGTAGTTCAATATAACACGTTTTGTATAGACAATGATGAAAAGACAATGTTTTGAGTGAATTTGTGAGCGCAAGGGCTTGCGTGCGTGTACCCACAGCGGTTGCCAGCCAGACACTGCCTGCGACCTAGGGTAACGTATTTTTCGCCGCCCCCGGCCTGCGCTGTTGCTGGAGCGGTGTCGGCTCGGTGAGCGCTGGATCGGCGTTGCCGCTTTGTCCGCACAGATTCTCGACGCGATTTGTAACACGTGCATTGTCGAAACCGCATTGTTAATGTGTTTTTATGCCATTTCTGTTAGGCCTAGAACTCTCACATGGCCCTCCATGTTTACAGCTGTTTGTTCAAAATGTAATAACTCAGTAACTAACCAATTTAGAAGGCTGTGGTTTTCAAAAACGCGTTTAGTACATTTCAGTATTGATGTTGGATGCACTGTCAGATCTTTTTGGGCGACATTGGGTTCCTTTCTAGAATGTTTGTTATGACGAATCCTTTAACAATTTCATTTGGAGCAGGTTTCCTAAAAATATATTTGTGGGGATTAAAACATTGAAGTTGGGAGTTTGTGATGCAGTAATATCATTCAGTGATAAAAATTCCGGAAGGAGTAAAATACTTCAACAATTAGGTATTGCACCAGGAGTCAACACAGTGACAGATTTCCAAGATATGGATGACAGAAGAATTCAGAATGCACAGCAAGCGGATTTCTCATATCAGGAGGCAAGATTACTACGAAGAAAACGAAATGTGAAAGAAAATAACGAAAAGGAAGATGATACTCAGTGTGGCCCAGGATTATACTAAAACATCGTTTTGTTAAATATGAGTTTCTGTTACTTGTAACTTTAAAGTCCTTTCCTGCAAAACTACATTTTTTCCTACATTTGACCCAAAATTTCAAAAACTGTTTAAACTACATGGTTAAAATTTTCGGAGTACATTCCCATAATAAAAAGACAACTACTGAACTATAATTAATATATTTGAATTCATACTTTTTGAAATGAAAAATAATGTATTAAGAAAAAATGTTTAAAAAGTCTTACTTACAAAACGATTTTTAGAAAACAAACCAATGATACAATGCATATAATTGTATTTCAGTAGCTGTATAATACAACATTACAGCATCTGTTAAACTTTCAGATTCCTATCTTTAATAGTTCTTAGAAAATGGGGTACAAACTCGAAATACGTTCATTTGTTCGTAATAAGTGTCTAGTTTTTTTGTAGTCCCGTAAAAGAGTATCCGTAGGAGTCACAAATTATAACTGTTTGCAAATGAATAAATGGTGAGAAATTTCCTGTAATCGAGCTACAAAAGCTACATTTGGCTCTGAATGTTAGGCAATCGCGATAGCTCAATTTTAGGTTCATAAAATATCACCGACTGCGTCAGAATATGATCTGCAGAACACCTGTGCAAAGGTAGTTGCTTAACACTCAGCGACAAATGCCACAAGTCATTATAGGAAGTTTTAGGTAATTTCCAACTATACATGGTTGATTAATTGATTGATTACTAGTGATTCCGGGTGCAGCAACTGCTTAGGTTATATTTCCGTTAGTGTAATGCATGTTTTGCTCGAGAGAGTGCTGTCATCTTTCCCCGCTGGAGGACAAGATCCGGTGCCGACCTACCGTCAGCTAGTTTTCCAAACCAGATCTCCCACCAGCGGGGCATCACCCCAGGCGGGATAAGCTCTAATCTCCCGACTGGTTTTCCGGCATGTGTGGTAGTGTAAGTGTAAAGGATGAGGACAGGACAAGGAATAGGAAGGAAAGATCGCGCGTGGTCAGTGGCCTGTTTGTTAAGGTATTGTTCCAGCATTGGTGTTGGTCGGAGGTCGCCTGGTGTTGATCGGAGAAACCGAAGAAAACTACCGGTCGGAGCAACTGACCGCTAGAATTCTCCTCTTTCCATCAACACTCAACAAAAATATCCAAACGCTAGAAATTATGCACGTGAACGAATATTTCGAGGAAAGTGACATAATAATCAGATGTATGACTGATGTTAATATATAGTGCGATATGTTCTCGTGACCAATAGAGAACACAAAACTTCACATTACGCTGCATCTTAGCATTGGTCTGGGAGCGCAATAGTCTCTCGGCCGCAGCAAGATCCTCTTCGCTGACCACAGCTCGTAGCTGGACTTAATCTGGAATGCAGCGCCAGAGCAAAAAGCTAACGACCCATTCCGAGGAAGCGCAGCAACCAACTGCAACGTAGACGCTAGATAAGCTTAATGATCTCCGTGCGCACGAGCACACGTACCGTCACGTCGAGACGTACTAGGACATCTGGTGAGATTCCGTTCCATAAAATGAGAACATGTGTCCGTTAGCGTGTTTAATAGTTTATACAGCAAAGTTTGTTTTATAAAGTTGAAAGTAAGTTATTTATGTTGTTCAGTAATTAGCAAGGGAATATAAGACCCACTTTTCACAAACAGTGAATGATTCGTAGAGCTCAGCATAAAATGCTTCAACAATTTGTTTTCGATCCATGATGAAAGAATTGGCGGCAACATAAAGATACACATAATAATTATCGTGCTGTCCACAAGAAAAAATGTTTAAAACTGCTTTAGTAAAACTTCACAAAAGATGGGGAAAATACTTTTCGTTACGCGCAAAATTTAATCATATTTTCTAGTCAGTTCGCTTGATGTTTGTAAAGTAAAAAACGCCCAAATAAAAAAAATGAAATCATAAGAGCTATCGCACGGAAAACATTTGTTCAAATGTATTTACACCTCCCTTTCCGACTAGCACTCGCGAAAAACAAACGAAACCGGAAGAACAAAGGTATTCGCTAGACTGGAAAAAAATTCGGCGGCGAAAATTACGATATTAATTTCGTTTGCGACGCTTCAAACAATGCACGCTGCGCCGCCTACAAATGCGACGGCAGTGGATGGAGAAGGAATTGGAATTTCGGGAATACTTCGCAGGTGGAATTAATAATACTGATGCCGTGGGTTTCAAGCAGGAGGACTCGACCTCAGCCGCGCAGGCAAGAAGATACACCTCGGTCGCATAGAAAGGAATACGATCCTATAGATGCGTATTACTTTCTCATTGCCTTCCTGTTCTCTCAACTTCAGGTGATGAAATGTTTGAAAATTGATGACTTCGCGTTTACTTGTAAATTGCTAAATACATCTAATATATAAATTGCTATAACACTTAAATATGTAGATTGCTATAACATCTAAATAAATTGCTAAGTACATCTCGACTCACATGAAACCTGTAGCAGTTCCGATAAGAGGTATTTGTTCATCCCTTCTAAAGCCCGGATATTGCCTCCAGCGATTTACAGTTTTCCTTTCACCTCAAGAAGTTCCTATCCGGTCAGCATTAAGCAGTCACGCAGAGGTGCAGGCAACTGTCAAACACTGTCACTTATCCCAGACGACAGATTTCCACGACGCGGAGGTACAAATGTTGATCCCACGTTATTACAAATGTATCAATTTTAGTAGTGATTAGTTGAAAAATAGTGCAAATGTGATGTAACAATTGCAATGTAGTTTCTCCTTGAAAATGCATTGTTGTTTGTTGACAATCTAGAGAAACGTACTTTCTGAATGCATCATGCATTTCACAACAAATGTTAGATATGTAAATTGATTCCCTTGTGAGGTGGTGATGGCATTTGAATGCGAGAAAAATGAAGAATGGCTTTATACATTTAAGTAAGCATAGTTGAGAAGCCGAAAAGGACAAGTACGGGAAAGAGAATGAGATATTAAATGGTGCAGAGGATGTTCCAGAGTGTATTTGAAGGGGAACCAATTTCAGTTCGGACCTCACAAATATTTTTTTAATGTTTAAATCGTTAGCATGAAATATAACAGGTACAAATATATTTATAATGAGAATTAAGCTTTATCTACGATAATATTTACTTGCATATGTTAATTATTTTGAATACATTATGTAAAATAAAAAATATGGATTTGGAGGGGAGCATGGCCCCCTTGCCACCCCTGAGATTACGTTATTATTTTTCCCTGAACCACTTGTTAGTCCGTGTGATATTTAATTACCTATTGTTTTTTGCATAGCTCAGTGATTTTCTGAATCTATTCCCGCATCCACATTTACTTAATAACAAGAGGAGGTGCGAACCGTCATGAGAAAGTGAAAGCAACCAGATTTCTAAGACCACGAGCAAGCATGTCAAAGCGGCTCAGCTCTACCGAGTGATTTGGTGAGGCGCGGCGAGACGGCGCGGGGGAGGCGAGCGGTGCATTCCGGCGGACAAAGCGAGGCGCACTTGAATGTGCGGCACGTACGGCAGCCTCTAATTTATGTACAATCGATAACGCCCCGCCCGACATCCGTCTCTCGCCACCCTCTACATACAAATCCCATTCCGGCGCGATTCCTTGGCTATTAATATTGTTTTGTACGGCGTGCGCCGGGGTTCGAGTCCGCAAAGCGCGCGATTTGTATTCGGGGCGCGAGGCGCGGCGCGGCGCGGAGCGGCGCGGAGCGGAGCCCTTCCGGGCGGAGTGGACGGGCGGGAGCGGGGGGGAGTGGAGGGACGAGGGAGGGCGTGTGGAGGGTGGGAGGCGGGTCGGCGGCGAGTTGGTAGGGTGGAGGAACTAGACGCCAAGGAGGGCGCTTAATACAGGTGATAGTAATGGCGGTGGTGGCAATGGTAACAGAAATTGCAGCGACAACGGTAGACACAAGTAGTGGTACGGGCAGTGCCATAAGTAATGATGGTGGTAATGGTGGTTGTGGTGGTTGAGGTGGAGGAGGAGGCAAAGGAGGTGGTGGTGGTGGTGGTTTTCGTAGTGGAGGAGGAGGTGATGGTGTAAATGGCGATGGTGGAAGATGCAGTGAAGGAGTATGTGGTGGAGAGCAAGGTGATGATGTTCGAGAAGTGGTGGTGGTGGTGGTGGTGGTGGCGTTGGTGAAGGAGGAGGAAGAGGTAGTGGCGGAGGTGGTACACATGTAGGTAGGGGTGGAGGAAACTGTGGTGTCGGAGAAGAAGGTACTAGGGAGGAGGAGGTGGGGAGGAAGAGGAGCAAGTAGTGGTGGTGGTGGTGGTGGTGGTGGACATTTTGATAAGGATCACCAAGGCATAATTGTGGAGGAAGGTGGTTTGTACGGAAAAATTACTGTTGCTAACGTCAAAACAGGAGGTAAAGTAGTGTTTTAATTGGAGAATGAAAGAAGTAGAGAAAGTACTGCAGACGTGGCTGATATTGTGTTTTAATTCTTCTCGACGATGTGATCACAAAACTTGATTTTTTTTAAAATCATTTTCAAGCAGATCTTAAATATCTAAAAGTATAAATACTGCGAATAGTAAAACAGATGGTGAAGAATGCAATAATGTTAGAGGTAAAAATGTTCACTTACGCCAAAACATATTGTTGATATTAATAGCTTCAGAATTCGTGATGTTTTACCACTAAAGTATCTGCAATACAACGAAAAACTTTGGTCACATTAAGTTTTGAAATCTACTTGGCATAAAATATATGTAGTAGTATCTTTCATTTAAAATACTTTTTTGTTTGAATGACTTATTATTGTGTTTTACTGAGAAAAGGAATAAATCTTGATCGCTTAGAAAATCTGAAATCCTGTTTCCTCAAAAGGCCCTTTTGGAAGCAACTGAAGCCGGAAGTCCACTTTATGAGAATTTCGAAACCATTTGAGATTTTCTTTACAATTTAAGTTCTAAAAGACGTTTCCATTTATCATATAAACATGCGTTTTACGTTTACATATATGTTGTATATTAAAATGTTATGTATTGTTCTACTAAATCTGAACTGTAAGCAGTCAACATAAATCTAAAAGAATATTCTGATGTAGAATTGATCACCTTCAAAACTATCAGATCATTTGCAAATCACAAAATGCCAAAATGAAACAAACGTTTTTCTACATTGTTGATAAATATCATTTCGGACTTAGCAAAGAATTTTCTTCTTTACGTTAATCAACAACATTCATTTCATTAATCAAACCGAATGTTTCTATTTTAATAACTTGAAAAAATATTTTTAAATCTTAATTTAAATTAGGTGTATTTTCTTATAATGATATGACACATAATTATGTTTTACATTGTAATTTACGATAATATGAGTGAATAATGACAAGAACGTGTGTTTTTAAGCATTGGATGTAGATGTATGTACATGTTTGTCATATTTGTTACAACAACAAAAAATTCAGGGTGTAACACCGCCACCTGTCGGGATGTAACACGACCCACGGAGGCGGTTCCATAAGAGTCTGACCTCACCAAAATGACGCTTGACAATGGGAAAACATTCTGAGCAGAATACAGTTTCGTCTTCTTTGCCGTATTGCTGTAAGTTTGCTGCCGATATTTCACTCACACTTAGCTTTGTGGAGAGATGGACGCGATGCTTGAGCTGGATGCGGTGTGTCAAATCTCATGGTGTTTAGTTTTTTTTTCATGTTAACCCTCCTGTGCTTGCTGTCCAAATTGAAAGGATGCTTGAAAGTTCTGTGGCTTCAACAAGTTGGATCACAAACTTTACAGTCCAGATTGGACACACAGAGACTACTACCACTTATCCAATTCCCCCCCCCAAAAAAAAAGGAACTTCGGAGAAAAAAAATTTCATATGCGTATGACGTGAAAGGAGCATTTTTTTACCATTTTACGACAAAACTGGAGTATATTCCAAAGCAAAAGTTTTAAAACAAAGATGTGAAAAATGGATTGGAGTAAAGAATGATTCAATTGAAACGTTACATATTTTTTCTTCATATGATAAATGGAAGTTAGCCAGTCCAGAAACATATGGAACCCATCTCATATATAGGTAAGTACTCGGCACATCCGAAATAAAAAAAATCACTGATTCGCTCACTTACATTCCTTCACTGATTTCGTCATTATAACAGTTGAATTTTTGTTCTTCCTAATAGCTTGTTAGTAAATCACCAAACCCTGTGAGGTAAATCATTTACTCATTTACACTGCAGCCGCACGTCGAGTATTAGTGCACTTGGCGATGCCGTGCGAGTGTAAGATAAGTATTTTAAGATATGCAACATCTAAAACTGCCGCGCCTTTTACAAACACTGATCGTTTCTACAAAAGTCCAGAACATTCGAATAGGAAAAAAATATAAAGTGCTCAAAACATATCAATATTTACCTCATTAACCATCCAAATAACTTCAAAAACTGTGATGTTTTGGGTATTTTATTTCTTGAACTATTACTTACTATACTTGTAGCAATAAAGGTTTCAGTATTTTCAGTGACTTTTTACTTCTATACAGTGTCTTTTGTCTACTGTAGTAAAGAACTGTTTTTGCGTGTACAATTTTATCTTTTTTCTACACTCATTACGAAAAATTCTCCTTCTCCTTGTACGTAATGTGTATCTTTTTCTTTTCAATTCTAAGTAATATCAATGCAATAAGAGACACCACACGCTGTCTATGGAAAGTACAGTACGACTTGTGTACAATCACAGCCATTGATAAAAAAAACTTGTTATCGAACTCTGAGAAGTTCCAGTATTACTAGAGTCGATTACTACACAACTTTTCTCAGCGCATACGCCGACTCAATACTACTGCAACAACTAAGTTTTACAATTCCTTGTTACGTTTTTCAATGGATTATTCTGTTGCGTTTCTATGATAACTGCTTCCGTTAACCCGCTTGCTCAGTTAATCATGATTCGTTTAGTCGCTAGACTGCTGTATTGTGGCATGACTATGTAAAGGTTGTGTTGAAAATATATTGTTCGAGGGTCCTTATTTCAAGCAACGTCTTACAGCCGCACCGCTTTCCTCACGCAAATGTCCTGAAGAAGGAACAGGCGAAAGAGGGCGCCTCCACCTGTGGAGCGTCAGATAGCCGAGCAGGCTGCGAAGGCTTAGCGCCACCTGATAATGTCCGCTCGCCGAGAAGTAGCAATTCACTGCCTTTCTAACGAGCTCTTTCGCATGTAAGTTCGCGGAAGGAACTTCCAGGCGACGTTTAAGGGTCCTATCTCAAGCTAAGCTCGCCGCTAAGCCACGGCGTTTCATAACACGGCGGCTAACTGAAAATAACACGTCGGCGCGTGGGGCCTCAATATACTGCGCGTGTAAATCAAATGAGCTAGTTAATGACCAGTGTAAAGTCTTATGACTGCGGAAGGTGACGCGAGGTGGTTTTACTTCTACTTATTTCTTAACGAGAAATTATTTAACGCTCCACCGGTTTAAGGACTTCGTGAACAACGCAAATGCGAGGACACCTGCTCATAAAAACTGAGTGGAAGAAGAGATTTTTACATCGAAGCAATATCGCGTTGCTTTTCTGTCCGTAGGTAATGTTCAGTGACGGTTGGTGAGAATTTTGTACTGCCTAGATTAATCAGAATAAATTGCAATATGATCTCTGCAATTTTCTATTTTAGCTGTCACCTATCAATGTCACGAGAGAATATGAAGCGAAATTTTATTTTCAACTTCTATTCATGATGAAAATAATTTTATACCAGAAGAAATTAATGCATCTGTAAACAATGTATGAGCAGATAAGAGAGTATTGAATTTAAATTTTATTCTACAAATGATAAAGCTGTCGATTTTGAATGAGATTGTCCAAATAAATGCCGCATTCACTCTCTTTCTTACCACTTTTTTTTGCAAGGGGAAGTATCCTGATGGAATGTAAAAGTAAAGTACGTACAGATAAAAACAATCAGTTTCCAGAAAATACGAGTATAGAATTAATAATTCTCATTTCATTACCTGCTCTTACTGAAGTATGCACACCTTGAATTTCAAACATAATTTCAACTTAAACACCCGGTTCGTAGATCCATGTTTCGGTGAAGTGAACATATGCCTAACATGAAATTTTATCGCCACGATAGCTAATCGAGTCATTGATCGATTCAGAAGGTTTGAAAATCTGTGAACCCTTTCATTCATGTGGCACCGAAGCCATTGATAAGCAAATTCATTTTACCTGCTTTTGACAGTTTCAGAAGGACACTCAATTCTTCTTGAGAACTGCATAAAATTGAAATTATGTAGAACTGGATGATATGAATGCGTCTACTGAATGCCCATTTCTGGATCAGTAGTTTGCTGGCAAAATTTATGCCTCCAGTACGAAATCTAAAGTACACAACCGCCGCCATGTCACCAAATGCAGGTTCGCGTGACCAGAAACTGACCGCTTGGGCGTGACAGTATCAGCGAGAGAGCCGCAAAATAAAGCACGCTCGCATATATTTTTACGCAAAATCGCGAGCTCTTCGCTGCGACCTCCGTTGTCCAGCGAACCAGCGAGCGACCGCATTCCAAATTTTGCGAGCCCGCAACCGATCCGCAAAAACATTACTCTATTTGCGCCGAAAATACCATAGAGCGTCTACGCAAAGTGTTATTTCACACCGCTGCACAGCGCTGGCAAACCCTGCAATAATTTCGACGAATTTTCCCTTCGAACCGAACCTGCTCGAGTGGAGTGGTTAGCGGTATTTGTTTTCAATAACGCACATACGCATAAACCTCTAGAGATACAGAGGGGAAACGGATGGAGCTTAAATTTGAGAGTTCCCGTACGGCACATGCAGTTCCGTAAAATCACGCGGACATTTTTATCGAGAAAATAAGCGCGGACCGCATGTAAGCGAATAGCTCTACCGGAGTGGAATAAAGCGCGATATTTTTACGTCTAAGAGATATATCGAATCGCGCTCATTTTTTCTCTGCATCATGAACTTCTAGAACATAAACTCGGCGGTACTGAGCAATATAGGTCAAAGAGCTGAATTCGAACATGGCTTCATGCGCGACGATAATTCAAGAGTTTCTATTTGAATACAATGTACCTACTCACCCCCGCGACAAAGCCAGTTGGAGCGGTTGGAACGAAATGCTTCCGTTGGCCTTTTATAATTCTCGAGCGTTTCGCGACGCGGAGGTCCCTGACTTCCCGGAGCGAAGACGGTCTCGTGCGCGCGGGGCGGGGGTGCGGGGTTGAGCGTTCTGGGGGCGTGCCAGTGGAGGAGGAGGAGGAGGAGGAGGACATCTTCCTCTGTGCCATCATCTCGCTCTCTGGCCGCCCCCCTCCCCTGTACGTTAACCCCGCGCGGCTCCCGAAATACAACGGAACACGACCACCGAGGATGGCACTCACAGATAGCATTAAGCCGTGTATCGTAAACTTAACTAGATATTGGAGCCGGCAGTTTCCGCCAAAATGTGGAGGATTTTCGCCACTAAGTACATGTTGCTATAGCCGTATCGTCCATCACATTTTTTAGCCGCGACTCGACCGCTTTGCGGAGGCTTTTAAGAAGCGGAGTACGCGGTGGTGGCGATGGAGGCGGCGGAGGCGGTGGTGGCGATGGTGGTAGTGGAGGTGACGATGGCTGTAGAACGGAGCCACAGCGAAGGCGGCGGAGAGGCTACGGGCAAGGCGACGCAAAGACGGTGTGGTGACAATGAGTCAATATGTGGATACAGTTGTCGTAATGTTAATTGGTAACGATGGTTCCATGGAAAGGGAAGCTTTCTTAATTAATATTTCATTTTAGAATATTTTGTTTTACCCATATTTTTCCCTTTTTAAAGAACCTTCTTATTACATTTTAACACTTTCCCGTGAACATGCTAAATGAAATGTTTCGAAAAAATGGAATTGGAAAATTTTCCGTAAAATACTCATGGTCCATTCCATTGTGTAGAGAACACTTTTTATCGTAAGTTGACTGCAAAGATGCTCATGGATATGTTTCTGAGCCACACTAATGTTATAAGAGAGAATATACGAAACACGAACATTTTTTAAGCGTGGCCCAATCATAACAATTTGGGACGTAGCACCATATTGACCACAATATCGACCCATTGTAATACGACGTTTGGAAGAAAATCACACACACTTACACTCAAACATATATATGTAAATTTTAAAGTCATTAATCTTACCAAAAACAATATCCTACAAAAAGTCCTTCTCATATAGAGGTGTCTGAGACTAAATATTAGAAAGATATAGGGGATGTAAGGAGAGTCACAGAAGATCACAGTTCACTTTTTGCTACAGAAATGTGAGAAATTTCATACAGCGAAGTGGCATTTACTCCTGATTGGTATCCAACTAATCAAGCATTGATTTTGGTCATGTATACACAATCTCTTTAACTGTGTTCAAACGTCACTTGCCAAACACCAGTGCTTGAGTTCCCTGCCCTCGAGTACCCAAAAAAGCAATTCGGCCGACCGGATGGGGGCTAAGGTTCTGACGTCTTAAGGTTCGGCGCAATCGGAGGACCGCATGCGATACAGGGCAGCCGTAATATGCACTTCAATTTCGTCATTTGACAAATTTTCATTTTTCTTTGGCAAAACTTACAAATAGTATCACCGCTCCGATAAATATTTATTACAACCTTTTGGACATTATAGAAGAAGAGAAAGTGCCAAGAACTTGAAAGAAAATAGTATTGTTTAATTTTTCTCCGCGCTTTAGTAATAAAAATAATAGAATTAAATAATAAATAAAACTAATGTATAACAACATTCCTTGTAACTTTAAAATATTTTTTCTTATATGAAATACCTAATTATAATTGTTAGTCTGAAGTTTCCACGTAGAACATTTTTATAAGATAGTGAACAGCGGCTATGCAACTAAACTGCAGAAAAAATGAAGTAAATAGTGGTATAACTAAGAAATGGCTTAAGTGTATTGAAAACAGAAGTTTCATATTAAAAATGAAGACATAAAAGGAAGAAAATGTGGTGAATAGGGATGAAGATGGCAAATGTCTTGTGTAACCTAGCAATGAAAATTAAGTGAGAGACGAAAGTCCAAAGGACATGGAAAGGCTTTAAGAGGAAAAGTGCGACTATATGTTACTAGAAAGAGTCTTTTAGAGTAATAACTGAAAATAAAAATATTGCTAGAAAGCAAGGGGTTTTCTGAAGCCGTAGATAAAATAAATGCTTTACGAAATAAGTTGTACAAGTAGAAAAAATAAATGATTTACAAACGAAATGAAAATCTTATGGTCACGATCGCAACATAAAAACACAAACGTGAAAAATACCACACAAGTATATCAGCACAATGTATGGTACTGCGGATCAAAACTCAAAACAAAAAGAAGAAACGAAAAACAAGAAAAGGAGTAAGAGCGAGGAGAAGGAAAAGTACTGCAAAAGAAAGGGAAGGAAACAGGAACGACGGGGACGCACTCGGGAGTTCGCAGTCGCGTGGGAGGCTTCTACATAAATTTATCTCCCGGGCGGGTGGCACACTGGAAGATAGAGCCGCGGAGATACACCGGGCATACGGAGGCGAAACAGAACGGATAAAAAAAGAAGGGAGAAAAACGCACTTGGGTCGCGGAAAATATACAGGATAGCGAGCATATAAAAGGAGTTGTAAACGGGGCGTGTACAAAAAAACATAAATATCGTACGTAGCATATAATATGATACAGGAAAATAAGCTGATAATGTCGCTGTATACGTGCACGCCTAGTGTCGTAAATTCTGCCCGCGCAGGCCTTTATTACGAGAAATATGCACTGGCGGCGGATGGGGCATAAATGAGCAGATAAAACAAGCGCATTCCCCGAGCAGACTTGGATTTGCACCCGCGCGCTGCGAGGTAGCGCCAACGGATCGTGAGCTTTAATTCCGAATGTTCTGTTTTGTCTTCATAACGCACGATGAGCTGCTGCCGCTGTGAGATCGCTGCTTTCGCCTCGCGCTCCCCAAACCGCTGTGAGGCAGGCGCGCAAACGGGCAAAAAGCTTGTTGCGCAGGACTATGACGGACGTGCGGTTCCTGCGTGTTTTGTAATATTTTCGACAAATTGTTACAATACCACAATCAACTTTGATTGGTATTCATTTTGAATTTTTTTCTGTTTCCATAAAAACTTTTACTGCTCATGACAACATAAATACCAAAATATAACATTTGCCCTTACATACTAAAACAACGCGTTATGTTTCACGTACTGCGAGGATGATCAGAGAGTTAAAATATTTTAATTCAATCGCACAAATTTGAAAAAAAAATATTTAAAAATAAAAGGGAAAATAACTGATATAGCTCAAGTTGCGATTGAAGATAAACTTGTGCATGCTTAGTAACTATACATAACTATAAGAAATGTCTAATTGCATATACGCTTACATGCTCGTTTGCTTTTTGTCGTTAATGAAGGAATAAAATTAAAGTATTTTGACATTCTGAGAGTATTATTATTTCGACGGTATAATCCACAAAATAATAAACTTCATACTGAAAAGCTTTTCTTTTAATAAACAACTGAAAACCACACCTGGACGATTACTTAGACCAATTTACAAATAAATGAAAAAGTAAATCATGTATGTATGATATATTTTGCACTACATATAATGTTAATATTTTTTCCTCTTCTTCTTTCCTTATTCTATTCTATACTTTCTTTCTCCTTTCTATGTATCTCTATATGTCCTTCTTTTCCGGTTTCAACCTGCTGCTTTGCAGGAGGGGGCGGGAGCCCTAAAGGCTAAGGGAAGGAACCCTGAAATGAAACCATGGGCAGAGAGGCGTGGAGCCAATCTCTCTAGGGAAGAAAACCCAAAAAAAATCCTGGCCCACCAGGTTGGAGGTTGGGCTATGGGCCAACACCCCATTCCCGTAAAAAATTTAAACCAGTTAAAAACTCTAAGCAACCTTTAAACGGACGCAATCGAAGACGACTTAAGCAACGAAACAGGACAATGCAAATGGCAACGTGGAATGTACAGGGTATTAACAAAAAGTATGAAAAAGTATTCAGGAAAAATTAAATATAGACATTGGTTCGCTAACAGAAACTAAGAAGAAAGGACGAGGAATTGAATACTACAGTAATTATATCCATATTTATAGTGGTGTAAACAAGGACAATAGGGCTAAATGTGGAGTATCAGTAGCAATCCACAAAAAATATAGAAAGAATATAAAAACCTGGAATGAGATTAATGAGAGACTGCTAACAGTGGAGTTAGATATATCTGGTCATACTATGGTAATTTTATCAGCATATGCTCCCACTGAAGATGCACCAGAATCTCTAAAAGATTCGTTTGAAGAAGCACTAGTGGCAATATTAGAAGACATTCCTTGAAACAAGGAAATCTTAATAATGGGCGATTTAAATGCTCGAACGGGAATTAAACAGAATAATAATATAATGGGTAGATATGGAGAACAAGTATGTAATAAAAATGGAGAGATATTAATAAATGTATGTAGTCAAATGGATATTAAAATCATGAATGGGTTCTATAGACACAAAGATATTCACAAGTATACATGGACACAACCTACCAGGAACATTAAATCAATAATTGATTATTATATTTTAAGACAGAGAATTTATCTAAAATGCCAAGACGTTAGAGTTTTAAGAGGAGCAGAATGTGGTAGCGACCACTATTTAGTTAGAGCACTTCTTTATTTTTTCCATAAACCAAACTTGCAAAAGATCTTAATGCCGGAAACTCATACTCCTTGTAATCCAAAAATATATCAGTTGGAATGCCTACAAAATGACTCGACCAGTTTTCTATATAAATGTAGATTGGCAAACAAACTGCAAATAAATGTAGATAGAGCAGCAAGTGAATTATATGAGCAAATAAAAACAGTAATCCATGAAGCAGCTTTTGAAGCATTAGGTGAAATGCCCAAGATAAAGAAAAAACAAACATACCGGTGGAATGAAGATTTGAAGCAAATGATTGAAGAGAAGAAAGTGAAATATAAAAAATGGCTAAGCTCGGGAGACCCCAGAGATAGAACAGCATATAGTAATATCAATAGAAAGGTTAAAAGATCAGTAACGAAAGCTAAGGCACAGGCTTGGGAAACAAAATGCTCTGAAGTAAATAAGTTAATGGGAAACAATAGGTCCAGAGAAGCATGGAAAACAATAAAAGAACTAAAAACTGATGTGTCATGTAAATCTAGAGTGTCACCAATTAATATTAAACAGTGGGAGGTATCTTTTCAAGACCTACTGAGGGAAGATAAAGCAGAATACAAATACATCAGCTATAATGCAGATAATGTATTAATACATGAAGCTATACCAAGAATTACTCTAAAGGAATTAAAAAAACGCTCTGAGAGGGATGAAAAATAATAGATCTCCAGGCCCAGGAAAATATTTAGGCTTTACAGTTTCAAAAGAGGGCACAAGCAACAAAGATATTATTAATAAGGTAAATCAAGGGAAACGAGTCATAAGTATGCTAAATTCAATTCTGTGGAACTCCTAGTTATCAAAGAAAACAAAGAAAAATATATACGGTACCATAATAGAGAGCATTGTTACATATGGCTCATAAGTATGGGAACTAACCCCAAAAAACAAAAAGAGATTATTGACGACTCAAATGGACTTTCTGAGACGAAGTTGCAGAATTTCTCGTTTACATCACATACGTAATGATGAAATGAAGGATAAAATGGAAATTCAAAAGGATATAATAGATACTGAAGAACGAAAACAGCTTCAATGGTACGGACATCTGCTGAGAATGCCAGAAGAGAGGTGGCCCAAACAAGTATATAAATGGATACCACCGTATAGAAGACGGAGGGGCAGACCATCAACCCCATGGAAACAAGGAATACTGACTGCGATGGCGACAAGAAATTTGACAGACGAAGATGTAATGGATAGAGAAGGCTGGAAAAGAGGAACCGAGAAAAATCGCCAGATGTAAACCACTCGGATATATATATATATATATATATATATATATATATATATATATATATATATATCATTAACATTATATATATAATGTTATATATATATAATGTTAAAATAGTTTTCGATAAAAGAGAATATTAATTGGTATACGTGATTTCCAGAATAATTATTGTAGTTAAATTTCTTCTGGTGATGAAAGTATAGGACAAATTTCACGACCACTATAAATATGGCAGAGTGTATGGCAATAAATACCTAAAAATTAATGTATTGTTGTGCTTAAAAAGTAACTTCTAACTGGAAACGAACCAAATCAAAGAGTTATAGTAAGGGCAATGGAGGGTTGTCCCACAAAATGCAAGAAGTTCTTACTCCTTGATGATATTTCTTTTCAAACTCATAAGATCTGTTGTCCAATCACAGATTGACCACTACCATCATCTCATCTGCTGCAAAGACCTACACGACCGTGGTAATTCTGAATCCAAAAGCAATGCATACATGCACTGTGAACCATCCACTCACATCTGCAATTACGTTATTTTTTGCCTTCAAGTTTTTGCCGCATACAAAATTATTTGTACGAAAGCAATGATTGGAAGAGTCTCCGCCTATTATTCCGGATATGGAAGAAATCTGCAAGTAGTTAAAATTCAATTTCCTTTATATAAGGATCTTCCCTCTTTTAAAAAAAATTATGGCAACATAACTTGGTGAGTGTATTTCTGATGGTTAGGACATTATCCCCCCGGGGTAGATCGGACAGATTGAAGACTAAAATCATTCAAGTTCCCTGATTAAGGGCAAAACACATTACCTCACAATAAACTTTACCATCGTACATTACTGGAAAAACTAGGAACCCTTGAGCTTTAAAAACCAGCCTTTTCTCTCCCTAAAAGCAATACAAGATATGTTTGCTCTACCCTAATCTAGAAAATGAGACTTTTGGAACGTGGAACGTGGAACGTGGAACGCCGAGCACGCGTAGCATGGATTGCGAAAAACGTTGAAAGTTGAGTTACAGAGTGAATCTATTTTCACATTCAAAAACAATGAATTAAAAATTTATGTTGTTTTGATATTGCAATGTTTCGTGAAAAATCTTTGGGGCCTCTCTATTATATTTGTTTTGTCGGGATTCGCCCTTCTGGGTACTCTAACTATTCAGAACATTCATCTGGGAGGGGACCACTGCACCATATGCTGCCGCAATGTTTATAATAGTATTTCGTAATGAAAGCACACAAATTAGGTTTTCCAAATCCCATTTTAATTACCAAATTAACAAGTGCGGTAAAATGCAGTGAACATAGGAGGGATAGTTAGGGTAGTGCTTGAAAAAAAATTTGCGGAAACATCTAAGAGAACATTTGGGAAATATTTGAGGATAGCTTTGGGGAAACATTTTGTGAACATATGGGGAGATCATTTAGCGGATTAATTGAGGGAATATCTGAAGGAAAAGTTTCGGGAATATACGGAAGGCTATTATGAACCTGTGAGGGAACATGGAAAATTTCGTATAGGGAACGTATGGAAATACATCCGGGGGTACATGCCGTAAACATGTCTGGCAAAGCTAGGGAATATGTAGAGAATATGCGAGGGAGTATGTGGTGAACATGCAAGAGAATATGTCGTAAAATGCGAGGATATATTCAGTGAACATGCAAAGGAAACATGCGAAAAATATGTGAGGAAACATTCGAAGAGAATTTATCAGGGAGCATGGAGGACATCGTGAGGGGATCAAGTGGAGCGAAAAACTGAAGATTTATCTCCTCAGATTATCCCAAGAAATGGAGAACCATGGCAGAGTAATTAGCAACGAGCACAAACTCGAATAATTTGTACAATTAAATACACGTGAAATTAATGGGCCCCACACGACGGGTCTACAATTCTAAAATGTAGAGTTTCTGCTTCACGTACATTTTTTTGGGGGGGGAGGAAAATGGGGAGGAAAATTACCCAAAGTATTAAAACTAACAAAGGGTTAAAACAAGGATGTAGTTTATCGCCACTTCTCTTTAATATATATATGGAACAAGTTTTGGAAACTTGGTACAAGAAATGCTCGCAAATGGGAGTTCTCATAAATGATAGGTGCTTACATTCTCTACTTTTTGCAGATGATCAGGTCATTTTGGCATCAGATCGGGAAGATATGGAGTTTATGCTTAGGAAATTAAAAGAAGAATACGAAAAGTGGGGACTTAAAATTAACCTTAAAAAGACCGAATATTTATGCATTGGAGGAGATACCTCTAATATAAAAATTGATGATGACGAAATAACTAACTGTTCAAAATTTAAATATCTGGGGACTATAATTACTGACGATGGGAAAGTTGATGAAGATATTACCACTAGACTTGCAATGGGCAGAAATGCAATCAAAGCTCTACATAGCCTTATATGGAATAACGTGCTACGACAAGACACAAAGAGAAGAATATTCCACAGTGTAGTGGAAAATATTATATTATATGGTGCAGAAATGTGGCCTTTAACAAAACGCCGTAGAGAACAGAATACGGTCAGTAGAGCTCGACTTCATGAGAAGATCTTTACAGATAACAAAGCTGGACAAGATAAGAAACGAAGTGGTATGGGAAAGAGCTGGAGTTCAAACAACCATAACCAGAAGACTAGAAAATAAAGCTCTTCAATGGTACGGACATGTCCAGAGGATGCAAAATGAGAGATGGCCAATTCAAATTTTAAACTGGATACCTGAAAGGAGGCGTAGAAGAGGTAGACCTGTTTTGGCCTGGAAGACGTATATACAGGAAGTAATGAATGAGAAAGGACTAGAAGAAGGTCAATGGAATGACCGAAAAATATGGAAATCGAAAACGGCAAACTCTTAGGGGTAGAACCGACGAAGAAGAGTTTCTGACCTGAAGTTGGAATACTTTATGTAGCTATTCTCATTTTTAAAACAATGATTTAAAAAAGGTCCAGCCAGTTTAATAGTATAACTCTCTATTCCTTGCTCGTTTATTATTTTAGTATTAAAATTGACTTCGTTCTCCAATTATTTAGCGTGTTTCTAACTTCGTCGGGGATTGGACTCTCAGCGTTTTGCTGTGAAGTACACAACTCAAAAGCATCTCCGAAAATGTACTTAGATTTGTTCGCAAACAGAATAGTAGACTGCGTTGTTCAAGCAAGGTGCGGTCTAGTAGCGCAGCTGCAGGAGAGTCTTCATTGCAGGTGTTGTCGGGGCACGCGCTTCTCGTAGCTTCACTCGTGTTGCGGACACACGTGCATACGCCAGAATAAATCCACTCCACATATAGCTGAGTGACTCCCTTTAAGCACTCCTATTTCCCCGCCACTGCAGAAACGTTCGCTATACTCATCATTCTTCTTTGTATCAAAGTTTCCATTACATGCAGTTGGAATTGTGTGGAAGAAATTATAGAGGATTTCAGCGTATTTTCGAAAGGATCTTGCAAAACTAACATAAGGGTATGTTAATACGATTAAATTCTCCCTCGATATTTCACGCTCGTCACTACTTTCAATCGTTCTGGTTGAGTTTTTGCACCAATGGATATATTGTGTTGCGTGGCGTTCCGTACCGGTGATTGTGAAACGCAAAGACCTTAAACGTGTGTTTCTTTTTCCAGATTTTGCTCGTGCAAAGCGTGTTCTAGCATCCCAGCCGCAGAGAACATCGGCAAAAAAGTGAACTGCCTCGTCTCACCCTGTGGTTCCTCTTTTGCAATTGACACGCACGTGCACGAGTATATCTGCCGCCCCAGTGCTGCAGGATCCTCCTAGACATTATTGCTGTGCCTGCCGCACTCAACTGGTTTTATAGCATGCTGTTTATATTGAAGAAACTATTTCGCGAGTTACTGTATACTTCAGGAATATAGGGAAAAATTGCATTGGGAGGTGAACAGATAACTTCCTCTTACTACATATATTACTCAGTATACACGTGCGTATACGAGATAGTAAAAACAAATAGAAATCAAAAATTTAATAAGTTTTTCCAAAATGTTTGTTAATTTTTTTTGCAATTATTCGACATTTCAACATCTTTATTTGTGTTATGAAAATATTGTGTTTTATACAATAGGGGAAAATATAAGTGGGACGATGAAGTAAACAATTCTTTTAAAAGGAAAGAAAAATATCGGAAATTCCTGATTCTAGACACTAGACCAAAATGTTCTGCTTTCGGTGAATATTTATCATCTTCCTATCTTGCTATATTATTGCTTCATTAACTTGAACCTTTGTTAATTATATTCCTAACACAAAATACTGAAAGGAAGCTGATCAAAATTATTACTTTTCAATAATAATTATTATTGAAAATCAATAATTACACTAGGGAATACAATTTTTACCTCCAGGAAGGTAGAGTGCGCAACATACTCAATTTTATACGTGGATTACAAATATCAAAATAAAAACGTCATATCACATCACAGTTTTTAAATATACCATATCTTTACATCGTTACATTTCACATCGGAAGTGACTAATCAATACGATAACTTCTGTTACGCACGGGGAAGATTTTCAAACTTCAGAGAAAAAAATATATGAAATTACAAAACTTGCGTATTATTTATATTTCGGCTGTCGTGTTTGTGTTCAGAACAAACCATGGGCTGCTCACTTGTGTTGTGTACAATGAACCTTATGTTGTGGTTGTTTGGAAAACGCAAATCATTGTCATTCGCTCTACGAATGTTGTGGAGAATGCCAACAAATCATTTTAATGTTTGCATATTATTGTATGAATATGCGTATTCCACTTTTCACTTATTCTTACCCCATATTAAGCATGCTCATAGAAGTTTGTAGTAATATAACCGGAGTGACAATGCGGAAATTAGTGTGGGATTTTGTTTATTTCAAATACTAATGTTGTATCTTTTGAACCCTGTAATGTTTATATCTTTTGAACCTTGTGTGATAAAAACTTTTTATGATTATTTTCGAAATCAGCATGATCGTTTCCTTGCAATCACCTTCTTTCATCCTGGAGGTATGCATTTTTTTGTTCCCTATTATAATTATATATATATATATATATATATATATATATATATATATATATATATAATTATAATTAATCACAGCTGACGCTGGCTGGGTGCGACCATATGTCCTATTCCGCTAATACAGGATCAAGCCGATGAGCCCCATGAACTACGCTGAATATAAGGGCTCGCGGGCCAATCAGGTGAAAGGGGAATTTGGAAAGTGGTGGCCGCACCTGGAGGACGATGCGATCTCTGCAACAGGAGAGCAATACAACCACCTCAGCAGAGATTCCTCAAAACCCTTGGAAGAGGAAGAAAATTAACGGGTACAATACAACACAAATACATTACAATTTGATAACGTCAATAAAGAGTAGAAATAATATTAGTCACAAAATCAAATACATATCGGCCAGTTAATTCTTGACATCTAAAACAAATCCGTTAACAAAGTCAATGTTAATATTTAGCCTCAAAATCTGAGCCCGGTAGGCATTTAAATATTATACACATTGCTAAAAATATTTTTGATACATTTCAGTAATTTTATACTCATTTTATTTTCAAGGAATTTTACTTTCTCGTATTTTCCGTATTATGAAAGTTATGTAGTGATGCAAGTAAAATTGTCAATATTTCGTCCGAACACAGCTATTGGAGTTCCAAATACCAATTTTTTCTTTCTTCTTTACGTAGTATCGACAAATTATTTTCTCAAAACGTCAGTCCGTCATCCTGCGACTGTGAACAAAACTAACGCTTAAGCGTAGAGCGCATTGGATCGGTACAGTACGGACGAGCAAGACGGACGGAAATTTTTAAAAGTTCATTTCATAGTTTCCGTAAGCTTGCGCGCACTAGGCCGGCGCGGTCGGGACGATCCGGGACGATCCGCACGTCCACCGTTTGCAAAAAGTCCAATGGAAAGTTCTTCTGGAAATCCCGGCGTGTCGATGACGTCATCGGCATGGTCGGAACGGCCTTTTCGTCGTTTCAGTTGTGAGGTTATGTGTAGCGTGTGGAGCGCACGTGAATGCGTTCAATTTAATTATGTTGATTCAGAGTTATCCAGAGTTGAACTACGTGATATTTTTATTGAATGTATTACCTTGTTAAGAAGTTAAATTAGTTGATTAGCTAAACTATATGAATCAAGAAGTATCGTTTGGCAAATTTAAAATACGAGATATTTATGACAAACTATGCAGTGAAATGTAGTACTTTTATGCACGGTAAATAAATTGTGGCATATTTTGGAAACATACATTAGTTCATTAATCAATGTAAATCCTTTGTATATATTGTTTTGTGTAAATTGTGTCTTACCTGTGCCGATTATTTTCTTAAGTTTTAAAATAAAGCAATTCAATTATAATTCTGTCCTTCAGTTCAATTTCATTGTATACAATTACAGTACTTACCAAAATATTTATTTATATAGTATTATTTTCAAAATAACCAATTTTGTTTCAAATTTATCACAAGACGTAAAGTACTGAAATAATTCATCTTTCACTAGAGCGGGATACAATGTGTGAAATATACCTTCTGTCGATCTTGTTGTGTTTAAAAGAGAATCTGGGCTTCCTTCGACTCCTTGCCTCATTTTCTTCTTCAGCTATTAAAAATGAACGTATGCGATTGCTTCTTTACTCAAATTATGAAGCCGTTGCACACAATAAAAGACACGGAGCGAGGAGCCAAAGTGACAGAAACTAAGTGTCGGTTCGGTCTCTTCCGTCCGTGCCGTACCAACCCAGTGCGCGCGTAGCTTAAACCACACAGAGAATTTACACCAGTATTTTCCTGATTGATCATAATGAACCCCTACAAAAAGGAAATGGGTTTTTACTTTCTTGTATACTACGACATAGAATAGAGAAACTTCTGTAGTTCTGCAGCGAAATACAAGGATGTTTTAAAGGAAACTACATATTGTGGGTCTCTTATACCGAAAAAGGAGATAATTACAAAAGCCAACGACCAAAAAACTTTTGTGTGTGTTCACCTAATTGTTATCATTTTAAGTATGCTGATTCCACACATAACGTTAAGAATGACGTATCACCCACCATTTGTTCACATTTTAACATTTTCTCTGTTTAACTAGGCAAATGCAACTCTGAGTATCTAGAAATGGATAAGGTACAGGAAGTTAGAATGAGAAAGTATTAGGACGACAAAGAGGGTAGTTTACTCTTTGGTAAGATATTTGACAAGCAGTGCCGTGTTTATTTTATTGGAGGCGCACGTTTTTGCATTGTTGCTGTCAAGATTAGACACTAGTTTAGCAGTTTTGATCATTCACGGCTAGTTATGGTTGTGAGAAGAGTCCTGACAGTTTTTGTTATATTTATGTTATATTTGGGAAATTTGTGATTAAAAACACTAACGGAACATTACAGGCTTTGTGATAAATGTACATTTTTCATATTTTGGGATTAAACTTGATGATCAGGACAAATCTTGAACGCCTCATATAGTATGTTATATTTGTATAGAAGGCCTTCAAAATGGTCAAAAAAGGATAAATAATTCTTTAGATATGCCATTTGAATGGTATGGAGGGAGTCAAGGAATCATTCGGATAATTGCTATTTTTGTTGCATTCATGTTACTGGTTACAAATTTTAAAAAAAGGGGTAATTCAGCACCCAGTAATCTACATCTGCAATTCGGCCTATAGGTCATAATTCGAATCTGTCTATACCTGACCCACAAGTGGCTATTGCAACTGTTAATCTGGATAATAAGTCAAGAGATGAACCTCCCTGTGATAAAGGTGAACAAGACGACCATGAGTTTCAGTATCCTGTCCACAGTGTGGAACCTCAGTTGCTTACTCAAACTGAGGTAAATGATTTAGTCAGAGAATTGGAACATGAAAGGAGAAAGCTGAACTGCTTGTCTCTGAACTCAAGGAAAAGAACTTGTTAGCAGCTGGAACCTCAAATCCTGTGTACAGGAGAAGAGATCAGCAATTTGCTCCTTTTTAAAACAAGAACAGGATTTATTATATTACTTGAATATTGTTGATCTAGTGAACGAGTTCGTAATTTAATAGAAAAAAGAGAATGGAAGCTGTTTATCAATTTCTCTAAAACTAGTTTCAAAGCAGTTCTATTAAACAATGGTAAAACCTACACAACATTACCAGTAGCTCATTCTGTATATATGAAGGAAAGTTATGAAAATGTCTGTAGTTTTGGAGAAAATAAACTACTCCGCATCTCTTACAAAGATGGATGAATAACATATCCATTAATTATTTAATCCTAAGAAAATTTGGTTTCAATAAATTTGTCAATTATCTAAAGCGATAAGTCTTTGTAATTTATAAAATCTCTGGGCTCGAAATAACTATTCTTATGGATTCAAAATTGTGAAAAATATACAGAGGTAACTTTAATCACAAGCGTACAAGCGCGTTATACGAATATCCGGATTGTGCAGTCGACTGCATTTACAGTTCCTGCCCGTGTTCAATGCAGCATCTATAATCTTCTCAGATTGCATAATTGATAGTGGTACAAGTGAAACATACATGCACAAGTTACATAACGGACGCAATGTATTGATTTTTATGCTATTTTTATTATAGAAAGAGGCTGGATTAAAAAAATTACTTTATGGAGTTTACAATAGTTATCTTTCAATTGATGACTTCTAACAAAGTAATGTGACTTTTTTAGTAAATAATGTCAATTTAAAATGCGAGATTCTCTACAATAATGTTAGCTAAAATATCAGTGCAATAATGTTATTTTTTAAATTGTTTCCACCATCTTGTCGCCATTAGTAGCTTTAACAAGCAGATCCGAATAAGCTTCCTCTCTAATAGTAAAAGTCAGAAACATTGTAATCCAAAAGATATCTTCACATATAATTTATCCTTTGTAGTCCTTCACTGGTAGATTGGATTGCAGAATTCCCAGAAAGTTATTATTAAAGCAAAGAAATATGAAAATATTATAAAATACTAGCAATAAATTTAATAGAAAATACAGTTACTTTATTGAGATGACTAATTATTCCAAAATTAATATGAAAAATATTACACAAAACCTAATACAAATATTAGATAAGTGAAAAGAAAAATTGTGTGAGTAATAATTGAGTGAGTGAGATTTCCGTACGCATAACAGCTATGGTCATATTGTCCCGTTAGTGTAGTGTATATTGTATCGTAAGATGTGGCGAGGTTCCCCCACCACTGGGTGGTTAGTTGCAGCACCGACCTACAAGTTGGTTTGAGAGGAATTTCCACATACATCCTCTCTAAGTGTACTATGGTGTGTACATGGAGTGTGCGTGTAAACAAGAATAAGGCAAGGATAAGGTAGGAAAAAACACGCGCGGTCCGGGGCTAGCGTTTGTTGTTACTGCTCCGGCATTCGCGTGGGATTGATCGCAGTAACCATGGAAAACTGACGATTAGAGCAGCCGACTACTAGTATTCTCCTCCAGACACCAACTGAATTTGAGCGTAAATATCTCGAATAGCTAGTGTCGAAAGCCCGCCAATATCGGCACTCCCGGACAGATACGCCGCAGAGATAGCGACAATGCTGCTCTGATCCAAATTCAGTCGGTATGAGTAATATTTATAAGGATATGCAAAAAAGGACTTCATAAATTTATATGCAACTTTTGAACATTCAATCAGCATGATTATTGGGTCAATTGAAATCTTGCATTCGCCGTAACTGAGGAATAAAATCAAACGTTTGTAAACTCCTTCGCTTCCACCTGACGCACCTGAAGCGGCCGCGGTATCTCACAGGCGCCGCGACCACCTCCCCTCCCTTGCTTCCGGCGCCGAGCAGCGAGCGGGGATTGATCGACGCGGCGATCGAATTAACGCGCGATCGTCGCCGGAAGCACTTCGATTAGGCGCCACACACACACACACACGTGCACGGACCTACTCACATCGCCGCGTAACCTCATGCTGAACCCCTACCAACGCCGCTCTAGCTCCGCTTCACACTGCTTCGCCGGGGCACGCCACGCTACTCTGCTCCTGCTTTCCACACACCTTCCACGCTGCATCTGAGTCTGCAAACTGCGCTCCGCCAGTCAAGTCCCTACACGATCGTATGTCCCTATTCTCCAAGTTCCGCCATCACATTTCGTCAAACCGTGATAGTCATTGCTCCATACTCTTCGACCGGCCTCCGACGCTACGCCCCGTCTTCAATAAATTATTACGTCTCGCAATAGTGTGAGAGAGAGCAACCCTCACTTCAACAACCCCAGATGAGACACACCACCACACGCCGCGTCATATTTCTCAAGCTCTGCATGCTTCTTCACATGCCGTCACGCTTCGACACTCCTGCTGTCATTTCGCCTCATTACACCCTATGATGTTTCGTCATGCATTGTCATTTCACAACACCCCACATCTAAACAAGTTTCGCTACGATTTTCCCGACCCAGATACGCAATCTCACGCACGGAGTGACGAGACACGCAATTTCTAATAACTCCTCGGCTCATCCCATTCTTATCTCACATTACGCTTCGCTACACTAAGACAAGTGTCATTCTGCTCACTCGACACGGACACTGTTCGTCACGACTCAAAGGTTCTCGTCCTGCCTTGTCTCATCTCGCATCACGCTTCGCCACTCTAAAACAAGCCTCACTCCGCCACACCACACTCAGTCATGCTCGTCGCAACCCGTATTATCTCGTCTTTCTTCGTCACGCCTTGCCTCAACACACCCTCTGATTCCATGTCCGGCCGTGTCGCGCCTTACGACAAACCACACCTATATAGGTAATTCGAATGTCGAATTCATTCGCTAAGAATTCTAGCGGCTGGTTATTCTGATCGGTAGTTTTGCGGGGTTTCTCCGATCATCACCAGGCGAATGCCGAAGCAGTACCCTACAAATGGGCCACGGACAATCTTTCCTTTCTCGTACTTGTCATATTCTCATCCATTACGTATACACAATTACACTTACATATGTACACATTACCACATGTCGAGAGACCAGTCGGGCGTTTAGAGCTTGTCCCGGCTGGAGCAGTAACCCGCTGATGGGGGATAACTGGGTGAAGAAACCAAGCAAGCCAACGTGTAGGTCGGAATCGAATCTCATCATTCAACATCGCCACAGTCTATAATAAAAATGCACTACATTTACGGGAATGATAACACATGGTGAAGCGTTCGGAAGCAGGAAATAATCAATTGAACCACTACTTCACGTCACTTTACACACAGCCTCCACTCACAATGGCGTTTCCCAGTAAACCACATCGATACGAACTACGTCACCCCTCGCCAAACCCCAGACCGCTCCGCCGCTCCCTGCTGGGCGGTCCCGTGGCGCCGCCCTGGCGCTGAGTGCGTTAGGGTGAGAGTGCGACCGCTTCCTGCTATTAAGGTGCGATAATTCGGCGCAGAATCCCGAGGGGAATCCGGTACTTCGTCCCACCGCCCTCCCCTAGATGCGTTTCCTGGACTCAAGTCGCAGGACCGCGTGCGGGGCTCCACACACAGCTGCTTCATTAAGCAACTCTTCTTCACGTTGTCTTTCTCACTCTGACTACTCAGGAAGTTTGTAATTTTATGAATTTCTTTAGATGTTTAATTTGATGGATGGATTTTTTGGCGTGTCAATGCTATGATCACTAGCCCCGTAAGTGTAGTGCATGTTTATCACAAGTCGTACCCAGAATCGAGAAATAGACTTGCGAGTTTTTTCGTTCAGGTATTTCCCCTATCGGGGCACCGTCGCTGTCGAGACAAGTTCTAATCTCCCATCGGATCTCCCGATTTGTGTGGTAATCGTAGTGCATAATTATAGTGTATTGATCCGGCAATCGCCTGAGGTTTATCGAAAATACAAGGCAAATTGCCGATCAGAGCAGTCGGTCGGTGGAATTTTTCTCCAGACAGCAGTTTAATTCGACGTAGCTATCTAGCTAGTGTCAAAAATTCTGCCTCCGTCTGGACAAGAATCCTAGTACCTCCGGGTAAGAGGCACTGCAGTGACATAATTTGATATCCTGAGTCACGTCCGTCTCTTTGGATAATGGGAAGGCATGATATATATGGCTATGTCTGATAGTTCGCGCCTTTCAAAATTAATCAGTGTTTGATAGAGTCGGCAAAACAATGAAGATTCCAGCACTTTAATTTCTTTTGTGAAATCCTCCATTAAGGTTTACAATAATAATACGATATGTTGACGAAAATGCACACTTTGGGCACCCGGATACCGTCCGCCCATCCGTTAACGGAAATATTTCTTCGTCGATCTGAATGATGTCACAGCACCTTAAAATTGAAAATAACTTCTACTTTCCCTTTTACGTACATATACAGCGATTTCGGGGAGAAAACATCAAAACATCGACAATAAGCTCTTAAGACAATTCTAAGCATATTTTTTCTAATAAACTACGTGGCCATTCCGAATGGTTGAGCCGCAATACGCACTCAAAAGTTGGTTTCAAAAATTGATTTCTAGGCAAAAATTTGCATTATCGAAGCATAAAAACACTGCAGAAACATATAAGTTGTTTATTATTTACAAAAGAAATTAATATATTTGTTCAGAAAGAAAAATTAAGCGAGAAATAAAAAGAACCCAATTTACACAATTCGACTGCATTTTATTTCCCGCTTAATTTTTCTGTCTGAGCAAATATTTTCATTTCTTTTGTAAATAATAAACAATTTATTGTTTTACATATTTACACAATTTACATGTTTCTGGAGTGTCTCTATACTTCCATAATGCAAATTTTTGCCTAGAAATCATTTTTTCAAACCAACTTTTGAATGCTCATTGCGACCCAAGCATTCGGAATATCCACGTAGTTTATTAGACAAGGTATGCTAGAGTTGTCTTAAGAGCTTATTGTCGAAATTTCGACGTTTCCCTCCCCGGACACACTGTATACGGAGTAATATACTTTATGTAATTCTGAAAGTTATGTAATTCGGCGAAAAATCGATTTCGAGATTTCAAATGAAATACGTTTTGGTGTCCCCTGATTCTGGAAAACTGGTTCTTTTCAAAATGTCCGTCCGTCCGAGTAAAATACACTTAAGTAAAAGGTGGTATATATCCCATTTTTACGGTTAACTCTGAATTTTCGATAATTGCAAAATTCTACTACTACAAATTTGAAGCTAGAGATTTTTCTTCCAAATAATTTTTCCAAAGTGACTTCTATCTTTAAGGTCATGTACATTTTTTTAAAATTATCCTAGTTTTTGCGCAATATTGCGTGTAATATTTGCAATTTTAAAAAATTACAAAAATAAGATTTTCTCAAAAACTGCTCCAAATTTTTTCTTTACTCTTATTGTAAGAATAGTGCTAAATGTGTTTCGAAAACTCAAAGTTTTCTGTGAAAAAGAGCTGCCAATTTCGCATTTTTAGTAGTGCTTAAACGTCATTTTTTTAAGCGACTCCAAATTTTTCAAAGAAAATTGCCATTTAGAAATATATACATATATATCTACACAGTTGGCACGAGTATGTGGCAATTCTGAATAGCTAGCTTATACCCAAGGAAATAAAAAACTAATATGGGAAAGTATTTGCCATTCTGTAGCACCACTAGTTTTAAACGCGTCTCGGATGCTTATAAAATAATTCGTACCCGTCACAAGGCAAAATCGCTTGTCAGAAACTCTCGCGTTTTTTTTGAAGTTAGGCGTGCCTGTAAATACATAGTAATTTTATTTTACACCGAGAGAACAATTGTGCATTGTGTGATATACCAAAATATTATATATTTTTTTCAATAACATTTGCTGTAAATGGGTTGGATAAAAGGGTCTGCAAATGGCGATATACAGCCTTAGCAACGCCGGCGTAGTGGTTGGCAAGGTAAATAAACTGCACTCAGGCGTTGAATAGGTGAGGGCGCTGGCTAGATAGACAGATAAAATAATGTGGGATTGGTCTGAAAAGGAATGACTGTCGAGGGCGTGGCTACTTGGTTTGATAAGAGATGGATGGATTGGCTAAGGGAGAATAGACTGTCAAATTTTGTAGTTTTGTTTTAAAAAAGAGGAACGAAGGACGGATACCGAAGCGTTGAGGCCTGAAAACGGCGGAGAACAGGACATTCTGATATTGGTCGTCGAGTAGTACAGATCGCTCGCGAGATTAACATAAGGGGAGTGGGACTTGTAAGTTTTGAGTAAGACTCAATAGTTTTTCGGACTCTGAAAGTTAATGTGCAGAAGTGAATTCGCGTAGGACTTGGAAAGTTTTTTATATTGCAGTGTTGGACTTTAAATGTTTTACCACTAGTTGGGGAGGACTATGAACTCTAAATATCACGTAAGAACCTGTAGATATTCTAGGCAGTGAGGGCTGGATGCGTCGGCAGCGTCGCAAGATTGGAAGGAAGAAGCAGGACTTGGGATCATCTCCATTCAAGTGGGAAGATACTGCGGACCGTCGTCGATCAAGACGTTAGATAAGTACTGCAGTACAAAAGTTTTATTTAAAAAGGTCATGACCTAGAACAATTGTCAAAATTGTTAAATAAATTGTTGAATTTTTCTTTTGGAAATGAAAAGATTTTTATTTAGACAATCATAATTGTTAAGTAGTTAGAAATAGATAATTATTCCCTTTCAGATTCCTCGCCATACTGTATAGTTGGCAGATCAAGTAATCGGCTATCTAGGCGATAGCGATTATCCATAACGGGACCCATTGACCCAGCTAGCCGGTCATTTATACATTTGTTTAAATTAGCTGTGGAAGCATTGGTTTTAATTAACGTAACCTGTTCCTGGCGCCCAAAAATCTACTATAAGGTGATATGGTATCCTAAGGTGAATGATATCAACGATCTCGTAATAGTCTATCGACGAGACATTGTTGGTACATTTCAATTGAGAGAAACAAAGCTCCTGTTGGAAGTTCTTCAAAAGACGAACTTGATTAATCATGTCCCCATCGAAAAGACTGCAAGAGCACAAAATGTTCAAAATGAATGTGACCTTGCGAAACCTTATTTACTAAATAAAATGTTAACACAAACTTTCAGAAAACGATTGTAGATAAACGATTATTGATAAATACGTGTATGATTAGTTTTTAAATATATAACATTTTCCTTCAATATTATAAATTGCAATTTATTCTGAGGTCTTCTTTGACACTGCCTCCCCGTTTTTGGTTTTAGCGTGTTATTAAAATGGCATTGGTATGCGACTGTAAAATGCAGACAGTTTAAAAAAGAAGTTCCTGGATACACTGTAAACAATGTGTGTATTCTAACCTAATTACATTATAGCTATCGCAAGTGTCACGCATACTTTTGTTTCTACTTTCCATCTTTAGGCAGGGCAGAAAAGATGGGGGAAGTACCAATTTCCTTCGCATTTTAGATACTAATTTTATCATTAATATCATCTCACACGCAAATTTCAAATAATTCTTCACGATCAGATATGTAATTGACCAAGCAATTTACATGGAAAGGATATTATTAAATCTGAGCGAAATTATTTGTCTATGATACCCGTTGAAAAGATTGAATGGATTTCTGAAGTAACAAAAATTACTATGGAAGTATTGCAATAGTCTGTTTAATGATGAACATATTTGGAATATTGTACTTTGTCACAAATAATATATCCAATAAAAATAAAATTTGTAATGTTTTAATCGTGCTAATGGACAGCCGTCTATACAGTGTCGAACGATCGGCACGTAATGCGACCTGCTGCTGCAATAGACTACCTATTTCGAAGTCCATGATTACGTTGCCAGTAAACCGATACCTTCCGAACACGGAACGCGCGTTTATAAATCTTACAACAATAGCGCAATGCATATTCATCAGCAGTCCACATAAAGGCATTAGTGCCACGTGAAATATACGCCACTATTAGCCCGATAATACGTCGGGGCGCCGCGCTCATAAAACTAGGAAATAATCGGAGCCCGATTAATTCCGGGAGCTAACATATGAGGGCCTTGCTTTTGCCTGAGACGCGCCTCCGTTGGTGAGGGTGGAAGGAAGCGGGGAGGGGGAGGGGTAGGAAGGCGTGGGAAAGAGAAGGAGATGGAAGCTAAGAAGGAGAAAGGAAGGCCAAAAGCCATTTAGTCTCGTTTGCCTGCATACGGAGGTCAATTTCCAGAACTGAATAATTAATGATGGTTGGATACACTGAAAAAACTTAGTACACATGCAGTTTTAGTAAGCTTGTTGATAAAATTTACCAACAATTCCTAAACATTCTTAAATTGTATTATTTTCTTATAATAATTCTTTGTGTAACTAGTACAGAAATAAAACCTTATTCACTCGAATGAAATGCTACAAAATGTGAAATTGTAAATGAGTGTGGTCAAAACTTTTAGAATGACCTGCGTAGTAAGTGTATACTCTTGCGATAACTCTTCACGTTGCTCCATCGTTTTGTTCATTTTCTTGTTCCAAGAGTTTTAGTTTGCGGATTGTGTGTCCCGCGAAGTGCTATTTTTCTGTATGTGTATCGCTAAGTGCTATTTTCTAATCAATACACAGCATACAAAAGAAGTGTCCATACACGAGTACAAAAAAATGCACTGTCTTCCCTTCAATCACACACAAACTATACGCCGCATTTTTCTTATGTCTTGAAATGCAGCTGGTTCGTTTCTGATTTCCTAAAAGAACGAGCTCGAATTGCAAAAAAAAGGGGTTCATCCAGAGCAGTGAAAGTAAATGTAGCGTTTCTTCTCGATATTGCATTGGGCCTCGTCCGGCAGCTCTGAAACACAGTCCTTATCGACAACCGTTGCCGTCAGAATGACTCGACATTACAAAGATATTACCAGAAAATACGTGGGTCGTAAGAGTTAAAACGCCCCTAAAGTAGCAGCTTTCAAGCGTTGTTCGCTCTTTAAATGCGAAATCGATAAATAACATACAAACAGTCCATTGCGAGCTTCAGAAACTCCAGAATCGATTCCACAAAAAATGACAAGTAAAAAACAACATATCATTTAAAAGTCTTGCTGTTTCTTAAATGTAGGGATGATGAGCCAAATATCAGGAATGTTTTAGCATTTCTAATGGAATACACCTCTTCTAAATTAATAGTATAATAAAGTTGTATAGTGAAAACACTCTTCCTGAAAGCATCTTAGTAACTAGGCACCCTAACGTTAGCAACCATGCTTAGCACTTGACATAAAAGTGAGCCGATAAATGCGTGATCTTACTTACCAACAAAGACCAGTGACTTGTCAATGACCACAAATTCATTGGTGTACACTTCACACAATAACCATCGTCATTGTCAAAGGATATAACTGTCAAATAACGACAAAATAATTCGACGCACTGCACAGGGTAGTTAAGTCAATAGAAAAATACATCTCTCAGTGGATCACTCACGTGCACACACGGTAAAATGCAATCACACTGGAAGTCATTTGAACAGTTTCTCGAATATGATTCACCTATCACTACAGGACCAATCCAGACAACCTTCACAGAAGCTACGAAACACGGAAATGAACAGGTTCAACCATGAACAGAAGAGAACCTCGCCACCTAGCGGCCAATGTGCGAACCCTACAGAACGGAAACCCCCTTAGCACCAGGCTTCGCCAACAGTTTGCAGAACATCGACTTTCCAAGATTCAATTTTTGCTGATTTAAATGCCGTCTAGGTATTTGTGTACTAGCGATACGCAATCGAAGAAGAAGAGGATTAGATAGAACACTACTTTGTCGTCAAAGAAATGTTGTTTCTTTAATAAAATATTCAAACTCTCAATAAAGAAGTAACAGATTAGCATAGTGTCGTATCGTTAAAAATTGAATTGTTATGAGTGAAACTTTGTAAAATAAGTATTAAGTTTTAAACATTTTTTAGGTCGTGATATTTATTATTAATTATTCATTATATTGTGATATACCAGAATGGGACATGGTTTATTCATAATATTAGTTGTATACGGGGCGACTAAATGGACTTGTAAAATGGCGATATCCGGCCCTAGTAACGCCAGCGCAGAGGGTTGCTATGGTGCAGGGCAGGTAAATAAACTAGCGGCAAGCCTCGTAGGTGCCGGAACGCTGGCTAGATCGATATAATAAAGAATATGTGATTGGTCGAAAAACGTATGACGGACGAAGGCGCGGCTACATGGGGTTGTAAGAAATGAGCGGGTTGGCGGGGGGCAATTAGACTTTCTGGTGTTTACCGCCGTGTTTTGGAAAAATAGAACGTGGGACGCTACCGACCCATCAAGGGTTGCAAAATACAGAAAAACATTCATTCGGACTTGGAGCTTCGTTGAGTGCAGATCGTTACAGTCTGACTCAGAGTGGTGGAGTGTAGGTCGTGAACTCGGCTCTTGAGTTTCGTGGAGTGCAAATAGTGTGCGGACCTTGTAGTTGAAAGTGAGACTTATACATTTTCGTGCGAAAAGTAACAGTCGTCATCGGACTTAGAAATTATTTGCCGGAGTACATCCGCGGACTTGGGCAGTTTTGGGTGTTCACCGGACGATAGTTCGAACATTAGTATTTTATTAAACTCGTGTGAAAGATTATGAACCTAAAGCGTCGGAAAGAACTTAGCTAGATTTTATGCAGTGTGGACTGGATACTTCAGCAACCGCGCAAGATCAGAAGACAGAAGAGCGACTCGGATTCATCGGCCAAGTGAGAAGCGTCTTCGGAACGAGCGGGTCGGCAAGACGGTAACATATACTGCAGTATATTAAAATAATATCTTTTAAAAGGGGTCATGGCCATTAAGTAATCTGTTAAAATTAACATTGAATAAATTGTTAAATTTTGTTCTTTGGGAAAAGAAAAGAGTCTGTTCATTTGTCAATCATAAGCTTCTAATTAGTTGGAAGCAGAGAATTTCCATATTTCAGATTCCACGCCAGGCTGTACAGTCGGCAGATCAGGTAATCGGCTATCTTAGCGATAGCGAATACATGTAATCCGAATCCATCGGCCCAAGCTAGCTGGATGCCCATATAATTTTGAGAGAATTAAATAGGGAAAAGTTAGTATTAGTTTATGTCACCTGTTCCTGGCGCCCACATCTTTCTATAAATTCGGAACAGGTCAAACTCACGACAACGTATTACGAAGTGAAGGATGAAGGTATATTTCAATATAATATTTAGAATATTTATGCAATGATATCACTGCCCCACAATGAAAATGTGTCGGGCTGAAAAATACCTTATACTTATGCATATCAACCTGCTTAATCCTAAAATCATCATTTAAATGATAAATTAGCTCTTGCTTTGAAGATACAGTAATATTTTTCAGAGTCTACATTTTCACTTTGGAGGAAATTTTGTTTTTGAAAGGTGTCACCTATGTCAACTGACGAAACATTTTCTGACAGTTTGCGGGCTATAAACACAATTACTGTTGCAGTTGCGGAGAGTTTAATATTGTTTCTGTGTCAATTAGTGCATAATTTCTGATTTTGAAATGCTTTCGAAGTGTACAATTTGTTTATTCAAAATGCTACCTAAATTTGTAAAGTCAGTGAATAATTTTTTTACATCAGCAATGAAGTAACATTTTCGTCACAGAAACGCAATCTCACGTCTCTTGTAAAGAGTGCCTTTCAGGATTATTGTGGTATGAAGGTAGGGGACCGGGAGTTATCCTTCGAGAATGGCTGAAAAATTAAAAAAAATTCTATGGCGTTTGCTATGCGTATGGTTTGGCGCAAGCCTTTAAACCATACAGATGAACTATTTATGCTTAACTACGCCTATAAAGTCAGGATTGGTAATGAGGAAAATAGGAACAGTTCAATACCCGAATATTCCATCTGCTATTCGACTTATTCCACATTCAGATAGTTTACCTGTAGTAGAAAGTGAAGATAGGCTGGAAGAACAACCCATCAATTATTACTTCACAACGGTATCCGTCTTCCTATTCCTGATGGTCACGCTGTTCACATGAAGGTCACGCTGTTCACATGACTCAGTCAAATATCCCAGAACACAAGTCGAAAATCTGTGGCGATCTAAAAGTCATCGCTGTGCTCTTAAGATTGCAATTGGGGTATACTAAATACTGCTGTTTTTTATCTATGTGGGGCAGTAGAGATAGGAAATCACATTGTATTCAGACTGGCCTACGAGAAATTTGAAATTTAGCAAGAAAAATGTCGTTTTGTAGCTTCTCGTAAACCCAAAAGATGTTCTTCTTCCACCCCAACATATAAAGCTGTGTTTCATGGAACATTTTGTTAAAGCTATGAATGAAGAAAGACCGGCCTTTGGATACTTAAGAGAAAAAATCTATATAAAGTGACGTAAACGGTAAGAAAGGTATTTTTGTTGTACCACAAATTCGCCAACTTGAAAAACATCCTGCGTTTGACCGAGTTTTGGAGGATAAAGAAAAGGAACCTTGGAATCAAAGGAGTTATTCATGGTTTTTTAGGCAATAAAAGAGGTGATAATTTATTTATACAGTTGGTGGCAGTACGTTTGCAAAAATTCCATGAACTCGGATGCAAAACATCCCTTAAAATCTACTTTCCGCAATCCCACCTAGACTTCTCTCCTCTCAGTTGTGAACCTGTCAGTGATGAAAACGGAGAACGATTACATCAGGACATTTCTTTAATAGAACAAAGATATCAGGGTCGTTCGAATGAAGCAATGCTTGAGGCTGCAGGTCTGTATATAGCGATGCTCCGGAACGCACAAGAGGTAAGCCAAAAGAAGGCAATCTCTTTAAGCTACCACACAATTCTCTTCAAACCCAACAATCAGGTGTTTTTCAATAAATTGTAACTCTTTATACGTAACTCATTTAAAAACATTCAAGTGAACTTTCAATGTTGTTGGCATAATTGAAATGTACCGTTTTCTCTTAATCTGTTAAAATTTAATATTTTTATCTATTGGATATCATAGAAACAAAAGCTAACAAAACGTTTTCTCTTCTATCCGCAAAATTCTATAACAAAATTTCTCGAATACCTTCAGCTACCCATTTCAAACTTGGCAAACAGAACCCTCATCGTAAACGATTGAAAAGGAAATTACCTAGAGAATTTTTTGACCCTCCTTAAGCAGACTGGAAGAGATTAGCCTTTCCGTGTAATATAAAGTGCTTCTGAAAATGTAATAATCACGATAAAAGAAAATATCTTGCAAACTTGCTGTATCAAATAAAATCAACTACTGTACCAGTCGTTCACGGCTGCTGAGGGCCTCAGGCCAAGCAAGAATAAAAAAAAATTAAAAAAACGTTTTCTTTGTCATTTTCTTTCTTTTGAACCCAAAAGTAGTAATATTTGACTCTGAAAGTGAAGAGAACATTCATTTTTGCCAATGTATTTAGACAAGATCAGTAGGAAAATTTTTTAGAGAAAGACGATGTTTCGTCTATTTGTTCTTACTTGCGTGAAAAAATAAACTAAATATTTTATTCACGAGTCAATTGTTCATTGAGAATATATTATGTCGTACAGTATGTATGCAAAAGTATAACACGAAATGGGAACTAATTCTCTTTTTCCGAAAATTATTTCAATACATCCTGTACATAACTTACGTCGATTGATATGTTGCCTTTAAAAGATATATAATAGATCCTATATTAATAATTGGATAAAATATTACGAAGAAAGACTTGTAAAAAATTTCAGAGCATTAATCGCCGACCGGGATGGCCGAAGTGGCTAACAGCGTGCAACTCCGCATACATCAACCAAGATACACACATCAGCATAAGTCAATATAATGAAACCCCAACAGGAATAAAAATAGATATCCTATCCACTCATTCCTAAACATTTTTGCAAGTATTAATGCTTCTTAGAGGTGCTCAGTGAGTCCCCTCGTCAATTGTTGTGTTCAATATATTTAGTTTATAGTATTAGATGTAAGTCAACAAAGCAAATGGAGAGTTGTAAAACTGAACTTTGTATAATAATCCTATATAAAATAAATAAAAAAACGACTTCGCACTTTAGTCCGAAGGGTCGCGAGTTCAAGTCCTGCCTTGGGAATGCTTGTTCGTCCCTTTTCACTCATGTATGTGTTATCGCGGAGGCCTCGCGTTGTGACGACCCCAGTTCAGAGGAACCCGAAAGTTCTTGGGTTCCCTGAAAGTTCCCTGACGGGAAAAGCTAGTGTGTCGCAGAAAATAAGTTGAATTAACATGTCTTCAAATAACGTTTAAAGTTCTAAAAAAAATATTATTCGAGATGTCTCAAAAATAATAATTGTGGAACTTGAAACGATAATACAAAATATCAATGAGAGGAAGTCTTCCCGCCAGTCTTCATTTAAAAATGTTTCAACTGCCTGTTGTACTCGAACCTTCGACGATGGTAAATTTAATTACTCTTTTGTGTTAACGTAGCTGTTAATACCAGTCAAAAATAACAGTGGCGAACTAAAATGCGAAAAACGTGATGCGAATAAAATAAAATTATGTTCATTGGCTTGCTTTACAAATGCGTAATATTTTAATGCGGTAACTGATATGGTGCGCAAAAATAATTTGCATCAAAATGCAATTCGCAAATTAACGATTGAAGTCAATACATTATGAAAAATATCCATGACTGCAACTCAGCAAAGTTATAGCGAAGTGAAATATACCCGCACAATGCTGATGCAGCTTAAACTGCAGGGAATATTAGCAGAAAAATTGGTGTTTTCAGAACAGAGCGCAGTTTCATCATAGGACAAACTCGAAGGTAGAAGCGCACAGCACAATTTATAAATATTTCATGGAGGAGAAGAAATTGAAATAGGAGTTCTTTTCTCTCCACTCTTATGGATAGTGTCATATACAACCGAGAATGCGCAGGGAAAAAAAGTCATTTGAAGAGTTATGAATTGGAAGTAATTTCTTATCAGTTATCGTAAGCGGACCTCTCAATACAAAGAAATGCTTCCATCACAATACATTATCCACGTTATACATTCTTCCATATAAAGTATTAACTGAAAAAGCTTTGCAATAAATGTTATGAGAAGGTATAAACAATCGAAATTCTACTCTTTTCTAAATCCAATTCTTTTCGTTTGCACCAGTTCTTTTGATTTTGTTGAGTTTTTTTCATGGGGAGTACAAATTCCGCAGTAGGTGCAGGCATTAAATTTACAATTTCAACTACTTTTCATTACCCTTAACTTCAACTACTTGTTGCAATTATCTCAAACTCCTTATTTTCTTTTGAAACCTGAGTAAATAAACAAAACTGTTAAGCTTTTATTGACAAGTGACTATACAGATTTTTTGTAAATTAAATAATAGTTTTTAAATAACATTTTTCAAATTTTCTAATATTTCGTGATGTGAATGCGACTCAATAATAAATTAACGAAAAACTTCTGAAGAGACCTTTCATTTTTTTAAATTAGACAGATCTACAAAAGAAAACTTTTCGAAATATGGTTTTATAATTTCATCTGATCTTTATGTTTTTTGGTGTGCTGAAACCGAAAGTGAGGTCAGTTTTTCTCTATCACGTACAGATTTTTTTCAGTCCCAAGTTCAATCTCTAAAGATAGTAGTTATGTCGGCATAAGAAAACAGAATTGGCTGACAGATTTTATTATTTACAAGTTATTTACAATACTAAATGCACAGTTTTGTACTAATACAAGCTTGCCAGAGTAAACAGTTATGCATATTTAATGGTAATTTTTGTGAAAACGTGTTATTTTCTCCTGGAAATTTCTTCGAGTGCGCTTCCGGGAACATGACTCTTCAGGTGTCAATAAACCGCCATCATGTCCAAGTTCCACTTACCCTGATACGTTTCATTCCCTTGATGTCCTGATGGAACCATTCCCTTTGTTCTTCAATGACGTTCCCCAAGTTTTCTGGAAAATAGTCCACATGCGAGTGTAGGAAGTGGACCTTCAAACTCATGTGGCAACCTAGTATTTGAAAAGCCTTCAACATGCTTTCCACGGAACATCTGTAGTTAGGATCATTTACTTTACCAAGGAACTAATCAACAATATCTTTAAAAGAATTCCAGGCTTCCTGCTCCTTCTCATCCATGATCTGAGCAAAATGTGGATCTGAGAAAAGTTTGCTGATGTCTGGGCCTACAAAGATACTTTCTTTTATCTTAGCATCACTTAAATAAGGAATCATGGAGCATAAATACTTGAAACATTCACTTTATTTATTGTGATGAAATCTGTTATATTTCTTTGGTACTTCTTGATTGTGTACCTACCACAGATAATACAGAAGTAGTATGGACTGGTAATACAGCGCCGATGAGACATTTTTTCAAAATACACTTTCAAACTTCAGAAAAACCTTTTAATCACTGTGAAGCAACTAGATAAGTGAATGTATTCATTCCAATTGACACTACTGGACTGGGAGATTGAGCAAGAAAGTGGGCTCCAATTTCCATATGTAACCATTCCTATCTTGATGAACTTCAGAAGGGGGCTACCGAGAAAATAACAATCACCTTCTTATCTGAACAGAACTTTCAATACCACACCACGTATCCAGGCAGAGTGTTATTAGAACATAATAAGTGTTTAGAATGTTATAAATCATTTAAGAAAAAATATTGGTTACAAATGTAAATATGTGCACATGCTACAAAATGGAAATTATGTTTCATGGATTTGAAAAAAAAACAGGTATGTGATGGAGAAGGACGGACTTCATATTCATTTTCATCACAGCAAAAAGCATAAAGATTAGCCAAAATTATGAAATCAAATTTTGCGTTGTAGACTTGTGTTATCGGTATGAATAAAAATAATTATTTTAATTATATATTTAAGGTCACCTTAGAAAATATTATTTATATCTAGTATGAATAAAAGTATTATTCATATCTGGCATGAATAAAAGTGTTATTCATACTTCTCTTAAATTTTTTTAAATATTATATGAATGTATACTTGTCTTATAAAAGCATTGGTGCACAGAAATGAAACATAATAAAGAGATACGAATGTCATACATTACGGCAAAAGAGTTAAGAAATTCTTGGAAGGGTTTTATGCGTCCTAGTACCTACCCAATTACAGTTTGAACAAAACATGTCATTACTTGCATAAACTTGTGCAGCAGTCCCTCATTCTAGTGTCAGCGTATTCTCAACGCGCCATTAAACGCTGCGAGGATGTTCTACATCTATATCTGCAAATGCACTCTGACACTGCACGTTGAGCAAGCAGGCCTGAATGCGACCTCATGCACAGACAAATGACAAAGTCGTGTACTAGTCTCGCGTAATTTAACTACGCCATACTTCGTCATTCAAGCTGTATTACAGCCATGTAGTATAATTGTAAAACCAGATAAATGTTTGATATATGTTTGAAATTGACACATGGATAACTAAGAGAAATAATTTGAAATTGTGTTTTCATGATCCTTCTAAATCCTGACGAAAATGTACTTATTCAGTTTTCAATAAACTTATATTCCACTTTTCCCGCAACCTCAAAATTTCAAACTTGAGAGTTTTCAAATAAAGATAGATATCCACAATATTCTGAAGCGAAAGAAGTGTGACATAGTTAAAGTCAAAGCAATATCAATTCATGAACAATTATTTCCGTCAGTTGTTTGGGCAAACAATATTGTTTTACTAACTTATCGCTTAATAATATGTAATGACAGTCCATACTCTATGAAGGTTCTGATTTCAAATTTCATGAAATACTAATATGAGACGAGAATCTAACAGTACAGAGAATATTAAAATCAACTTACAATAGCCCAGGTGTTGACATATCTTGTTGATATTTCAGGAAATGCAATCTACTGTAATAAAAGATGAGTGAATAGGTATAATTCTCCGATACTGAGACATAATATTTGTCGAATCCCAATCAAAATATTAATTTATTTTATTATTACAATAAAAATGTTTGGTCATGAAATCACTCTCTATGTATTTGCCATGTTTCTGCTATTCTAAAACGACCTAACTTGATGTAACTTTAAAGAAAATAAATAACAGTAACATTGTTATTCAGAAGTGAATTTTAATTCAAAATATCATTTAAAGCTAAAAGGTACATGTTGACATTATTTACCGATGAATTTTTTGATATAAGATTTTCCGTACCTACAATTACTACAAAAAGTACCACGAGAAACCCTTTTACACTTTCTTGGCAACATTTTGTGGCGTAAACACTTTTTCACACAAATATTTTTTCATATATAGGCAAACTACGTCGATTCTTGACACAAAAAGATAATTTTGGAACATTCACTACGAACTTGGATCCAAAGCGCACATGATAAAATTACATCCTAACTAGTCACGCTCCGTATATCGTAATTGTGACTTCCCACTTAATATTTCTTTTGGAATTGATCTTTATAAAATATCTGTAATTTTGTACACTCACACAATGTTAATATAAAATAATTATTTTATAATAACTTTTTCTGCAGCATAAACAATTTATAAAGAACACCAATTAATTTAAAAGAATGTTAAGTTCCAAAGACAAATAATAGCCTAATTAAGCACGCCATTTAAATGTTGTGTCATGTTTAGTTCTTCATTCCCGAAATCCATTATTTTATTCACCCGCAGATAAATCGAAAGGTCTAAATTTTACAGGAGTGGAACATATCTTTCCACCCTATGATTATTTAAAATAATAAAGAGACAACTTATTTTATTCAATGAAAGTCAATGATCTCAAATTATTGCCATTAAGCAAATAATCAGATAAATCCTAGGGAGAGCGTAATCAGAGAAACCCAACATAAAATACGGTTTACAAAGTTATGAAATTTACGTGAAGTTCGCAAAGAGATATCCCCTATTGCCCAACAACTAACAGTAATATAATCTTCCCTGCATAACACATTATGCTGAGTATGACTGGGAGAATTGCCACTGTTTCATAAAGAAGTTGACTTAACGGCTTATTCACAGTAATCATATCCTGTGCTCCGCTCACCCTAAACCTTAGTACCCTGTCCTCTTAACCTACTTGTTCATTACATCATTGTACCTTCCATTGTGGACGAGTGGATTGAAGACAGATGAAAACTATCTTTACATAGCTAGATTAATAATCTTATTTCAAAACAATAAAATATATTACAGACTTCCTTACAGAACTTGTGCTGCATGGCAACCGTCATGGCCGAAGTGCATGTGACCATTCAAGGGATAAAATAACGAAGGAAATGGCTCCAACCCGATCCCTGCGACTTCTGCTGGGCGAAACTCCGTAGGCTGCCAGCGAGGCCGGCGAGGGCGAACCGCCCCAGGGGCGAAGAGGGCGCGGGCGAGCATTCCGGTCACGCGGCAGGGGCGCGCTAGCGGCTTGATTTGTGTCCCGCCGCGGAGACAGAGCAATATTTGCACGCTGATCCCTGTTTAAGTGTATCGCATCTTTCGCTGGCGGCCTCGGGCCCGCCCCGGCCCCGCGAGCCGCCCCGGCCCCGGCGATTCGTCTTCTTGACACATGGCCCGGCGAGCGCGCGCCCCCGCTCGGAGTGAACCCGCGCGCCCGCCCGCGCGCGCGCGTGTGTGTGTAGGGATGAGGGCGTGCGCGGCCCGTGCGGGAGCGTGGAAGCGTGGGGACGTGCGGGCGTGCGGGAGCCGCGCGCATGGGCCGCGGGGTAATATACAACCGCGTCCGCGCGGTGCATGCACGATGAGGCCGCGCCCGTCATATCGGCGGCGTGCACTCGCCAGGTGGCGGCTGCAGCGACGCGGAGCGCGCGGCGGGCGAGGAGGCGGCAGCTCGCAAGATACTCACCGCCTATTTTGTCTTGGGGAGATTGGTTAAGGATGGGGTAATGGAAGGTGACAATGATGTTTATTTTGAATGTACACTATCTAAAGCAACTTGGCCTCTATGTCCTGACCTTCTTTAAGAATTGCAATGCCGGCACAGCTTGGACGACCAAAGGCATCTCAGAATTTCCAGCTAATTCCAACTTATATTTTTCTTGAATTAATTAGCCAGTTTAAAAATTGCGTTTAAAATACCTACATTATAATATGAATTTTCTGAAGGCAAAGACCCGAGACTAAAGTCGTATGCAATGTGTTGGCCATAAAAAAGAACCCCAACACAATACTACTGCCCGCAATCTGCTCGCAATCGACGTCACAAAAATACTTATTTACATGTGCGTAAATTATTTTCTGCTCCAATTGTATAATTATTTTATCCTGGCTGCAGGTCATTTTACAATGATATCCGAAAATTTAGACTAAATCAATCATTAGTCCCGTTCTTTTAAAAGGTTTGTTGAATTGTGAAAATATTTGATACTCGTGGGTTAGTATCCATCATTAATTATAACATAGTATTTATCATATCCACTACAAACTGATAAGTAAACAGAATTTTTTCATGTATACATTCGTATATACGGAGTACCTCATATACATAGTATACAAAGTTATGTAATGGTGCGGAAAATTAATTTTGAGATTTTAACGGAAATACGTTTTGGGGACCCCTGATAACAGTTATTTTTTCAAAACGTCCGTGTGTCCATCCTTCTGTCCGTCCATGACCAACACTAGCGCCGAAAGTGTTCCTAGAATTTACTTATTATTATTAAGCGGGTTGTTTACAGTTCTAATGACCGTTTCTCGCACACTACACGCCACAACTTTTTATTCCGCCAATCACCTTCCTCTATTCCTCTGCTCTTCATTGTCGAATCGATGACCACTCAAAGACAATTTTTGGTATTTTGTCAGCATGCATTCTCATTAGATGGCCATTCCATTGGAGTTGTTTGTTTTCTACATTTTCGATCACTTGTCTCTCTACTTTGATTATTTCTCTAATTTCTTCGTTTGGTATTCTATCAAAAAGAGAATACTGACAACGTCGTCTCCAAAAATTCATTTCCATAACCTTTAACCGAGTTTATTGCATCTTTTTAAACCCAAATTTCTTAACCATAAGTAACACAACTCTCCACCATTGTCTTGTATATTTGTCTTTTCGTTTGCTATCTAATATTCTTGTTCCATAAAATATGATAAAGTCTGGTAATGGCCCATCCCTTGCTTATTTTTTTAAATAAAGTCATTGTCATCAGATGTATCTACACTGAGTAACTCTAAGATATTTAAATTGCTTTGCTACTCGAAATATACCTTTTTCTGTCTCTAGATCATTTCCAAATTTCCCTGTAACCATGTATCTTGACTTGTCACTATATATTTCGAGTCCCCATTCTTTATATGTTTATATTAATTTCTTTAACATGTATTCAATATCATCCTGGTCTTAAGCCGAAATTACTTGGTCATCAGCAGAAACGAAGTTATAAATCTCCTCGTTTCTGACAGTCACTCTCATATTTCTACATTTCCTGGAGCATTCCCTTAGAGTTTCGCCAATAAAAATCTTGAACAAAGTTGGTGAAAGAGGACATCCTTGTCTGAGACTCTTATTTAATATAAAACCTTCTGATATTTATTTTTCTCTTAACATGACTCATACTGTTTTCATAGAGACTATTACATTTATCAAGGCAGGATTTATCTTTATTTTTGTTAGGATTTCCCCCATTTTATTTATCAGAACACTATCATAATCCTTCCTTAAATCGATAAAAATTAAGTGTAATTCTCTGTTTGTTGATATTTATTTTCAATAAGTTATTTAATAGAGAATATATTATCTATACAAGATCTTCCTGCCCTAAAACCACTTTGCTCCTCAATTTCATTGACCTCCATTTCCAAACTTCGAGTCAAAATTCATCCAGTCTAGCTATTACGCTAATTCCTCGATAGTTTGAATAGTCGTTCCTGCTTCCCTTTTTATGAATGGAACTAATCCATGCATTCTTCCATTCTTTAGGCAGCCGATCGGTTAAAATACATCTGTTAAATAACAGTCTCGTAATTTAAAACAAGGTTCGGTGCATATTTTAATAGTTCAATAGGTAAACCTCCAAGACCGGTTGGCATATTCCCTTTCATTTTTTTCAGAGCTTCTTGAGCTATGATAGCTAACAGAGACTGTGATTCTACATGTCTAGCGTAACTAACATGACACAATTCAGGTCTATCTTCTGTTAGCAACATACAATAGTGTTCCTTCCATTGTTGGAGACTAATCGGATTTAGAATTCATATTTTCATTTCGATTTTCATTTAGTTTTGAAATAGTTTTCCAGGTTTCTCTTGATCGTGAGCTCCCTATGTATCTATCAATTTAAATACAAACTTAGTTCCAATATTGATCCTTTGCTTTACACACTTGCTTTTTGACGAAGAGGATTCTGAGTCGACAACGATCTTTTATACAATGATTCCTTTTCTTTCACCAATGGTTCCAGATTTTCGTTCCACCAATAATTATTACATTTTTTCTTTTCAAGGTTTCTCTCTCCTATTGCTTGAATAGCTGCGAGATGTAATCTTCCTTTTAAGTCCTCATGCATACTCTCTACATTTAAATTTTTAATCAATTTCTTGCATTTGGGTCAGTCTCAATTTGTACAAAGAGTATCGTCGAATTATTATTAAAATTCTCTAAATTATATTTTGACAGTTCAACCCTTTTCCCCCCTTCTTCAATATTTTTCCTAAGAACATTCTAGGATATATACTTGATTGGTATAGGAGGCCTTGGTCGGTAGATATAGACATAATTTAATATTATAGATATGTCTATAATTAAATGTATAATTTAAAGTAATAATATCATACTAATATATCAGATGCAACAGGCCAGCATCCTGCTCATCGTTTCTACTTAGATCTGCTGACAACCATTTCCAATGACAAGAAAACAGAGATATAAACAACATGGATACAAGGAATATTGAAAAATATGAAGAACAAAAAATTAAACTTAGAAGATTGTAAAAATAAAATAAAATGGAAAATAATTAATTAAAATAATGTAACAATAGAAAATATAAAATATCTATAATGGTGATAGGAAAATGTATACTAATACATTGTAAACCTATTGAATAAATAAATAATATATACTTGAGGTCTTACTAGAAAGTGATCTGAATCGAATGTAACCCCTCGTTGTACTCTTACATCGTAGACTTTCATGGGTGCACCTATTGGAATGATAATCAATTTCCTTGCTTCGAACAATTTATATTTACGGATATCTTTATAATTAAAGAATCTATTCACTTTTTGAGAATTGTTTACACACGTCTTTCAACCTTTTTCCATTTTCATTAAGAACGTTTTCTCCATACCTATCCACTGATTTTCCATCATTTTCACTGCTTCCACATTTTCATTTAAACATCAACACGCACATTAAAATCCCCCAAAAGCATTATAATATTATCTTTCCTTATTTCCTCTATAATTTCCGTCAAATTCTCAAAGAATTCATTTCACATATCTTCAATGTCATCATTTGGAGCATATACTCCACTATTGGAGAGAGTGCAACCTACAAATTTCATTTCAGCAATTCTCTCGTTAACTGCCTCAAATTTGGTAATTTTGTTCCTATAGTTTTAATGTACCGCAATCGATATCCCATATTTGGCTCTTTTTTCCGTATCTACTTCACTATAAAAATGCAAGTAATCCCATTTCCTTTCATTCCCATTCCTTTTTTCTTTGTTTCTGACAGAACCACTATATACATTTTCATTTTCTTCAGCTCTTCGAAGACCATTTTATCTTTGGTAGAGATCCCTTGTACATTCCAGCATCCAATATTCATTAACAGTTTCAAAATATTTTTTTCTGTTTAAAATTGTGTTCCGAGGCGTACTTGTAGAGTTTTTTGCACTTGATCGTTTTCCGAAGAATGGGTCGCAAGCTCATAGCTCCAATCCCCAACCTGGAGGATCAGTGAAATTTATTTTGGCATGCGAAATCCTAGGTGAGTTACCTTCTCCACGGCTCCGAGAGTCCCACCCACTTTCTAGGAAATTGAAGACAAAAATCAAGGATAGCCATTTAAAGAGTAGAGAAGAAAAAAAGTAGGCAAAGTTTTAGGAAAGTGAAGAAGATAAAACGAATGGCTCCCTATCCCTCGAAACCTAATAGAAATGGGATAGAAAAACATAAGGTGTGAAGATAGACCAAATAGAAAAGAAAACAGAAGTGTGTCATAAGTGGAGACCTGATTTTTATGTAATTACATGTTTTTGTGTTTGTACTTACCGTTCACAAAATTGTAATCTTGGCGAATCATTGCCCTCCTAAAACAATATCAAATTTTGTCGTTACATATTTTTACATATTTAGTACTATATTACATATTTTACATATTTTGCTGTTTTCACAATATATTTTCTTATTTCATTAATTTTGTTCAATTTAATTCCATATTTTTTTGTGAAATGATTTTTTCAGCATTTTCCCTACATTATTGGGGAAATCTAGATGTCCAAAATAGCATTGACACCGCGTTTTGTGATCTGAAACCTTAATTTACGAGAAAAACTTGCGATCGCCGACGTGTAATACTTCAATGAAGATGCTACAGTGTATGTTTGTTGGTCGTAGTTCTCACCAGTTTGTGCGATGGCTTCTATTGCGATTAGTCCGGCTGCTAAACTACAGTCCTGGATTACAATAGATTAAACTTTTACTGCTAACGAGAAAGTTGTATGATGTAAAGTGAGCGGTTTTTCTAAATGTAATTTCTTGCTAAGTAAATGGTTTTTGAGTAGAGAATATTAATATTACATATTACATCGGATTTTACATATTCATTACATATTCTTACTGTTTCCGTTACATATTTATGTACATATTTTGACGTTTAATACTACATATTTTTCCGGTCTCTACTCATAAGTAAGTGGAAGAAATGACACACCAGAGACCTTCCTTTACTCGGGTTTGGGACCGACAGCGTCCGCTGTTGCCGCGCTGCTCGACCCACCCGAAACGCTATATTGCGATGCAGGTATGTCGAGCAGCCCAGCACAAAATCCAGCATAATCCAGGCGGAGAATTTATTTCAACATGAATATTTCCAAATAGATCTATCCCGACTGGTGCCCTGGAAATTTGAAACGTATTCTTTGAATGTTGCGGGTTCTTGACACGGCAGACCCTCGGAGATTTTCAAAATTTTCTCAAAACACACAAAAAGATATTACCATTCCAAAGATGGCAAGGGGAGAAACAACGGATCTCTTCCAATACAGGCTATGCCATAAAAAAGAGTGCTTTATGTGAAAACATTCCATGAAGAGTACTATAAAAATTGACAGTTTGTTAGCTGATATTTGCATTATAGTATCTACTCACTAATTTGATGTAAGGAGATTGAGTTTATTGATACATATCATAATAGAGAGAATAATAAAATAATATTGGAAAATTTTATTCAATACTGTTAATGCATTTCAATCCAAAAAACTCTAATAAACTCCAAAGACCTAGAACGTTCAATTTCAGTTTAAAACTGGTATAAAATACAAGTTCGATTTCTGTTTGAAACTGGTGGCAAAATCAAGTCTCATGCAAAAACCAATATCATAGACGTCAAAACTCTCAAAGAGAAATTTCAGACAATTATTTGAACTGATGTTCGCTAGCAATTTTGCTAAGTAATCATTCCACTGTTTAATTTGCAGACCAGAAAACTTCTCAGGTACGTCCATTTAAACTGGCAATTAGCAATTCTAGGTACTTTGACGAGCTTCAAATATTGGCTATTATATACAAAGATAGTTATTGAATTCGTTCTAATAGGTCGTCCAAATAATCTACGAAATCTAAAAGTCAGTAAGGTCGTAAGTCAATTCTTCAATTCCAATGTTTGTCAGTGAAGACATATTGCCACCTTCAAACAATGCACGGAAATTGAAAGTTCTAGAAAGTAAATTGTAAGAGAAAAGAAAACACTAATTTCATTTTGTCCGAAACAGAAAAAATTGCATCATAAACGAAAGCGCATAAAGTAACGTCACTTAACATATAATGTCACCTTTTCGACACGCTGGTAGCAAAACACACCAGAGAAATCACAAAAATTCTAACAATGTTGTCATTGCAAATTTTCCTTTGCAATCGTGTATATTGTATATACGTACCTTAATGCACGTAAATATCTACCAAAATTTCAAAAATACGACTTTATATACATTTACAAAAACAAAACAATCACATGCGTCATCTCATGCTTCACGGACAGATCACATCATTGTAAACAATTCGCAATTTTGACCCAAAATGAAATCACAAAGCAGCACAACTGGTTAAAATAGCTAGAACTAAGTTGTTGTTAACCGCTACCTTTTTTACTTTCCTGTATAGGTACGTATACACGGAGTGATATGCATAGTATAGGGAAAGTTATGTAATGCTGCGCGAAAAAATGGCGAATTTTCGGCGGAAAAAAATTCATTGCGTGGACCTGATAACGAAAAAGTGGAAAAAAACCAGTTGCTAAATTAAGAAAAAAGTCCCCTAACACGTGGTGTAGTCAGAAACCTTCTTTTGTGGGTCCTTGATACCGAAAAACCAATTAAAAGGAAAACGTCCGTCTGTCTGTATGTCTGTATGTCCGTCTGTGAACAACACTAGCGCGTAAATCATACGTGCGATTTCTTCCAAAATGGATATTCCCCGGTCTATTTGCGTCCACTTGTGGCGCCTCGATTTTGGAAAATTTCTCTTCAAAATTTAAGGGTACTTTACATGAAGCCCCCCAGACATTTTCAAACTTTTCTCAAAAACGGCTCCAAATTTTTTCTTTAAAATTCGTGTATGAATAGAGTAAAATACACTTATTAAGATGGCATAGATCCGATTTTCATGGATAACTGAAATTTCGAAAAGTATAAGATTGGATTTTTGTCGGCGTCTTTCTCCAAGTACAAATTGAAGATAGAGAATTTTCCTTCAAATAAGATTTATTTATTTATTTATTTGTCAAAAAAACAGTAAAAACTGTATATGACGTGTGGGGAAATAAATTTATCTGCGCACACTTTCTTGAGGGCCAGAATTTAAAAAAAAACGAAAAAATTAATTTAGAAATTAATTATTTTAGAAAAATAAAAATATTTGAAAAATGTTTTTCCCGAGTTATAGAAAATCAATTTCAACTGTAAATGAACTACAAGCAAAAGGAGTGCTCAACAAAACGTGCGCACAGTGAAGTTACATTTACGTCCAGAAGCAAAACAAGGGGTCATCTCAGCATTTGCTCAATGGATCAGGGAAACTGGACAAAAACCTGATCGAGATGGGTTCTCCAAGATGTGTTCTCCAAAATGAGTTCTTTGTTTAAGGCCATATACATTGTTTTGAAAATTTTAGTAGTTTTCGCGCAATAATGCGTGCAATATTTGCAATTTTCAAAAAGTACAAAAATTAGATTTTCTCAAAAACAGCTCCAAATTTTTTCTCTAAACTTTCGGTAGGGATAGTGCTAAATATACTCTATCAGATGACATAACAGCCATATTGCTGTATTCTTTTTTTCATAAATTGCAAAAATATAATTTTTTTAACTTGTCTCTCAAGTCCACAATATTTACATTAGCGGCCCTTTGTTCACTTTATTATATTTATCAGTACATGTGCTTTAAATAATGTCAAGTAAAGTTTCTCGAAAACACAACCGTTGTCTGTGAAAACTAGCTAAAAATTCCGCATTTTCAGAAATGCGCAAACGCTATTTTCTCATTAATGGTTCCAATTTTTTTCTTCAAACTTTTGGAGCAGATAGTGCTAATTGCACTCTTTACAACGTAACGACGTAAAGTTAATTTTGGGTATTTTTTTGTTTTTTCAAAAACTACAGAAATGTAATTTTTGAAAGGTTTTTCAAATCTTTAATATGCACATTACCAGCAAATTCTAAACATTATTATATTTATGAATGTAAATGCTTCAAATGGCTTCAAATGAAGTTTCTTGAAAACTCAAAAATTTTCTGTGAAAATGAGCTTCAAATTTCGCATTTTAGTAGCGCTTATACGCCATTTTCTTAAAAAGGGTACAATTTTTTAAACAAATTGCGATCTAGGACGCGGTTTTGTGTTCTTTAATGTTCTAAAAGGAATATTTCCGTTCTACCATTTCGAAACCGAAAAATTAAGTAAATGTATGAAAATGTAGTTTGTGCAGTGATAGATGGCAGCTGGCAAGATTATGTGGCAATTCGGAATAGCTAGCGCAGACCCAAGGAAAGAGAAAACTAATGCGGGAAAGTCTGTGCCATTCTGTTGCATCACTAGTTTGTTATCAGCGCTTGGCAATGACCTTTCCCCTCCTAAAATTCGCCCTTTTTTCGCGCAGCATTATATATCTTTCTCTATACTACGTATATTACTCCGGATATACGTACGTACACGGCAAAGTAAAAATTATATAAAACACATGCAACTGGATATCTTTTTAAAGAGAAAAAATTGGATCCCAACAGAGAAGTAATTACTTTTACTTAAAAGAAATTTTTTAAATAATAGTCTCAAAATAGATTTTTCTACTTTACCAATAATTTTAAAATTAGGACTTAGTGCTTTTCAACAATGTTCGATTCAAATGTATTTTTTGAAAAGATCCGTCAGGCCGTTAATATGTACATTTCCAGCAATTTGTAAACCCTATTTATTAGAGTTAAATGCTTCAAATTACGTTTAATAAATTTTTTCCAAAACTCAAAAAGGTTCTGTGAAAAAGAGCTTCAAATTTCGAATTTACAGTAGCCCTTAAACACAATTTTCTTAAAAACGACTCCAAATTTTTCAAAGAAAATTGCCATTTAGGACGAGATTTTACTGTTCTTTAATATTCTTAAAACAAATGTCTTAATATTATAAATAAATAATATTAAGAAAATGTAAAAAGAATGTACCTTGGGCGCCGATAAATAGCAGCTGAGAAGAGAATGTGGCAAGTCCGAATAGCCTAGACCCAAGGAAATTCAAAACTGGTAGGGAAAGGTCTATGCCATTCTGTAGTACCAGTGGTTATATATTTAAATCAGACCTGCATAGCATTTTGCACTTTCACTGACCTCAGGAGCTGCGTGCGGGCAACTCGGGTGCAAATGAGAAAATCGATGAAGGGTGGGGATGAGACCCGATCTAGGAGTGGGGACCACCAATCAGAATGCGCAATTCCAAAGATAGCGCGTAAATTTAAAGAGCAATCGGCAAGAAAATGACGGTCATATACAGTTCAAGTAATATTATCTTTTGTATTATATTGCAAATGTTTGTTCTCGGTATATGATAGGGCGAAATATGAAACTACAACGAATTATACATATTAGATTTCGACACCAAGTATTATAATTGCTTGTAGGGCTTATAATGTAATTCGCTTTGCTACGATGTAATCACAAATTTAGTGTTGTGCTAAACACAAAATTTTGATACTGAATTGTTTTTGTTTGATAATGACAGCAATAAATTATTTTTTATTAACTATGTTTAATTGAATAAGACGGTTCTCTCAAAGCAAAAACATTGTTCTTAAAAAAATCATGATTATTTTCTGTTCTAATTTCTGACAAGCGTGTAGAGTCGTTTACGAGATCGTATAAAAATATAAAGCCCTTTGCATTCTATTTAACCAATACCCATGATTATCTTGTGATTGTCCGTAACATATCGTCACAGAAGTTTGCTCGTTGATCTCTTGTATTCAGTTTCATAATGGGGGAAAATGGTCACAAATGTGCTATTAAACATTACCCTTCTTGGAATTGCCACATATTCTATTTTTATGTCAATCGTCATGTGAGAGGTTGCTCTCATGATTTTGTTCATTTTTCTATCATTTGGAGATTATAACATTCCTGGTGAACAATCAATTATTAAATTGCAATTTTGTGTTAGAATTAAATAATATTTTTTTCTTATATATAAGCATATATTTTAAAGCTATTGCTTTAAAATAATGCTTAAGAGTCACAAAGAGCATGTTATTTTCTTTAAAAACATTAGAAAATGAAACTACATACAGTGGTGGAACACAAAGGTGGATATACAGTAGAGCACAGAACGTAAACAGTGAATTATGACCCTGGTAACTTGAAATACTAGACATAATCCATTTAAACAAATGGGCATTTAATTTTGAAGCATGGATCATTATTAGACGCCCAGGCATTCAATCTACGCGCCGCGTCATGATACGTCAGACTTCTCCCCTCCCCGCAAAGCTTCCTACTCCCCACTACTTGCACTTTCGGCGCTGCCACGGGCAGGCGATCGGCTCCCAAGTGCAGAATGCCCGCGGGAGCAGGCTTTGTGCAGGTCTGATTTAAATACTAAATAGTTAAGTTATATTATACAATTATTATTTTCAGTTACAATAAAATGTTGAAATAAACAATATATGAGGCAATTAACACACCAGCTTCTTCTACTTCGTCAAACTTATTCGATATGGTGATGGCTGGAAAAGAAAGAAACTTCCGTGAATACTGCTTTTCGCGCCAGATTGTATACGCAGAAAGACATGGAATATATTCATTAGCCTTGCAGAACGTCACTACGTACGTCGCAACAGTTCAAAATAAGATAATTTATCGTTTATCATGCGACGTAAGTTCAAAGCCAGCACGCGATGATAACTCGACCTCAATCGTTTAATGACGCTTCGTGACCCTCATAACCCGGAGATGACCCTTCCTGACACAATGCAACGAAGGAGGTGCATTTTTTGTAACGATAGTGCAGATATAGAGTGACATCTGCCTTGTAAGCTGGCTATATAACACGGTTGGAGCACCAGGTAATGTATGAGTCATGGGTGGACTTTTGCCTCTGCTGATCGTGATGTCGACGCCTCTGGTTTCACAGCCGAGGTGCTCATCTGGGAAGGAGCTCGCCCTGTCCTTGTCGTACTCGACGTACGCCACAGGGCACCGCTCAGTGCGCGCCAACCTGGAACAGCCGCTGGGGAGCCCCGGGTGGCTGCTGGATGTCGAAGTCAGGACCTCAAGTTGCGGGTCCGACGACGTCCCACGGCGGTCGCTCACCATCACGCTCAACGGGCCCCCGGACGGGGGGTTCTGGCCCCCTCGCTCGCGCTCTCATCGCCCACCGCGCCCTCATCGCCCACCGCGCCCTCATCGCCCAACGCGCCCTCATCGCCCACCGCGGCCTCATCACCCACCGCGCTCTCATCGCCCCGGCCCGCACCGCCCGGCTACCTCACGCTACGCGGCCTGGGCCACTACCGTGCGCCGCCCGAGGCCAAAGACTGGCGCGCGGCGAGCGCCCTCTGCCGGGAGGAGGGCGGGCGACTGGTGGCGCCCACGTCCCGAGGCGAGGCGGAGATGCTTTTCGAACATTTCTCGCCAATCGCCCCCGGGGCCGATGAAAGACACTATTTTTGGCACAGCGCCACCGACGTCGCGCAGGAGGGCAAGTTCGTCACCGAGGACGGGGTGCCCCTGGAGAACATGGGTTTTGCAGACTTCGCACCTGCTGAACCATCAAGTTCTAGATTGCGTAATTGTCTCGTGATGTCTAGAAATATATTATTATATGACACTGTTTGTTCTCAGAAATACTCCTTTATCTGCAAAGTGCCTTTATGATTTCAATTTTTATCTTACTTTTATTGGTCGTCATCCGAAATTAAATAAATGTGATGTATTATCATCAGTGTACTTATGTATTGGCTTATGCATTGCTACCATTTGATATTGGCTTATACATCGTAGCCAACTTTAAACAACACCTTTGCTCTAAAGAAAATGGATTATAATGGAATGAATAAGAGAGAAAATTTACTCGAAATAATGGTGTATGAAAATTTTGCCCTTCCTGAACACAATATCATTATTACCCGTTCCGGTATGCGAAACTTGACTTGGAAATTAACATTTTCTCTTTTTACAAGCGACATTGTTTGGAAAAGAATAGCGACACACAATACCGTATCCTCCAACGCTGAAAATCTTTTTTTTTTACTTGACGGCATTTGAAAAAAAGACTGTATGATTATACAAGATCTTTATGTCGTAAAAAAGTCTTAAGTGCATTTTACAGTCCCATATACGTAGTATTGTGAAAGTAAGTGAAATTTCTTGCGGCGAGGAAGATGCTTGCATCAGAACAGTGAAATTGACGACACAAAAGGAAGTGAGTCAATTTATGGAAAAAATATGTTCGTTTGAATAAAGAACCATGTGTTAGGCAAGATCGTAATCCCGAGCAACATTTTATTCATCGTGTTCCTGAATGTAAATGTGAGACTAGAACAGTCAGATCGGAAATTCAAACTTGGACATTTTTACTTTCACGTATACTATACGTACGAACGTATACGTACTGGAGGAAAGCCATGTAATGCTCCACGAAACTAGTGGTGCTACAATAGCACTTACTTTCCCGTATTAGAGGAAACAGCTACGTAGTACTGAAATATTGCACTTTATGCGCTACTAACATCTTAGCTATTATTTGAAAACGTCCAATTCAACCAATAAGCGTACAACCCACTGTTTCTATCGCAGTGTTGTCAGTACTTTGTGAATTCTACAACTGCACATAAATAGATTTTTTAAATTATTGTAAGAAAACGACGAAAACGAAGCGCAGTCAATTCCGAGCGGGCTATTATGTTTGTCAGGAAATTATAGAAAAACTACTCATATTTTCAAAACATTCAACATGGCCTGATTTAAAGATCTGTTTTTGATGAGCATATTTAATTAAGAAAAACAATCGTGTCTTCACAATTGTAGTTGTAGAAAGACGCCATTTTTTTAATTTTTAAAATTGTTTGCTAAATCAGGCATTTCAACGAACATGAATCCAGCACCATTCTCCTAAGCTTCCTTTATGCTATCTCAGGTCCCAATTTAATTAAAAAACGTTGAGCGGTTTTTAAGAAAAAGTGGTTTAAAGAAAGCAAATGGTTAAAATTCAAGGGACCGTGAAAATATTAAGATCGATTTGGGAATATCAATTTTGGAGAAAATTGGCTGAACAATTTAGACGCTAGCGTTGTTCACAGACGGACAGACGGACGGACGTTTTGCTTTCAATTGTTTTTTCGGTATCAAGGACCAACAAAATAGGGATTCTGGTTGCATCAGGTGTTAGGAGATTTTTATTCTTAATTTAGCAACTGGATTTATCGACTTTTTGGTTACCAGGGCCCTGTAATAGTTTTGTGCCGAAAATCCGAAAAATTACAAAAACAAGATTTTCTCAAAAACGGCTCAAAATTTTTTCTTTAAACTTTTGGTAGGGATAGTACTAAATGTACTTTTTGAGAGGACATAAACGCAGTATTCCTCTATTCTTTTGTTTTTTCAAAAACTGCAAAAATATATTTTTTTATTTGTATCTCACGTCGTTAACATTTACAGTAGTGACGATTTCTTGACATTCTTATATTAATGAGTACATGAACTTTAAATAATGTCAAGTAAAGTTTCTCGAAAACACAGCCGTTTTCTGTGAGAACTAGCTCGAAATTCTGCATTTTCAGAAACGCTCTGACGCTATTTTCCCATAAATGGTTCCAATGTCAATCCGCTTCAAACTTTTGGAGCAGATAGTGGTAATTGCACCCTTTCATATGACTTAAAGTTGATTTTGGGAATTTTTTTTTGTTTTTTCAAATATTACACAAATGTAATTTTTTTGAAAGGTTTCTCAAATCTTTAATATGCACATTATCAGCAATTTGTAAACGTTATTATATTTATAAATGTAAGTGTTTCAAATGACTTCAAATTAAGTTTCTTGAAAACTCAAAAATGTTCAGTGAAATGAGCTTCAAAATTCTCATATTTAGAAGTCATTTTCTTAAGAAAGGCTACAATTTTTTAAAAGAAAATTGCCATTTAGTTTGAGATTTTTGTGTTAGGAAATTGTCTAAATTAGGAAAATGTCAAAGAAATGTACTTTGGGCAGCGATAGATGGCAGCTGGTTTTCTCAATATTTATCAAAACTACATCTTCAAATAAGGTCATGCTTAATTTGTTGAAAATACCAGTAGTTTGTCTATAATTTCGTGGCAAACAGAATAGTCCGCTGCAAGTTTATTGCGCTTCAGGCAGCCGGATGCGTCGTAAATTAGAATTTGCAATTTTGTATATTATTTCTTTGTTCGTTTTAAATTCGAACTGTTGTTATACATTTACATATTAATCTTTAAAGAAATTGTTTCTTTTCAAATATTGAAAATTAAAACTGCTAATTCTATAAGGGAGTATTGACAATGCAGGAACGCAACAATTGAATTCCGTTCCGCTGTCGCGAATTTCTGTGAATTAAGTGTGATTGTTGTAACTTGATAGAGATGTATGTTATGAGACTTCTTTTTCCAATACAAGTTTACAAAACTTTTGTATTATATTTTTATGCAGTTGTGGAATTCACATAGTTTTGACAACACTGCGATGGAAATAGTGAGTTTTTCGCACTGTGTAATATCTACAGGAGTGTTCACTTCCAGTCTAAAACTGAAACTCACGTGAGGCTAGTTCTCACACTCGTCTTAAGATGCATATCTTACACCGCGACCCCAACCGATCGGGCGCACCGTACGGACAAGCGAGGAACTAGCCTCAAACTGGCTTCAGAAAATTTGTCCCAAAGGCGGTTAGTTGACACGTCTACATATCTTACACCGTGGTAGATCGCTTCTTGGTCGAATTGGACGTTTTCAAATAATAGCTAAGATGTAAGTAGAGCAGAAAGTGCAATATTTCAATTCTACATAGCTGCTTCCAATAATACGGGAAAGTATGTGCTATTGTAGCATCACTAGATTTATTTATTTTTCCGGACGGTAGATACATAGGTAGTTATTTAAACTTTACTCGTACATATGTAATTTTGATACTTTCTAACTTATTCTAAACTTACATACTATACAATGGGGAGGTATCCCACTAAGAGTCCTCTAACCTTGTTCTATGTTTGCGAATTTGATTTGGAAAACATGGAATGAATATTTATTTTGAATTCTCGTTCTATGGATTGGATTTTTTCTGAGTCTGAATTCGGATAGTGTTGGAATTTAATGAATGATATAATAGAAATTTATGTGAGGTATGTGATGTGATGATCTAATGATTCTATATTGAGTTCCTTGTGAAGCTGATTATTAGAAATGAACCATAAGGTGTTAGTAATGGATCTCAGAAATTGATTTCGAAGGATTTGGAGTTTGCGAATATTGGTCTTGTCGGCATTAATCCATATGGCACAGGCGTAAGTAATTGTGGGGCTTATTATGATTTTATATAATGCTATGGCGGTATTGTATTGTTGTGAGCTGTGTCTGTGAACTGCCACCTGTGTGCCGTAAGAGAGACAGTCATTGTTTAACTTCTGTTGCCCCAGAAACACTGTGATGTCAAATGTCACCACTGTGAACGGGAAGGTTATAGAAAAATATTTCCCATTAGCCTTTCCGAAATATTCATCGGCATGTGACTAGATATTTCGTTTGTGTGAGACAACTAATTCTTGGTCAGATATTTATCTCGTTCGTGCAATTGAGAAGCTGTGAATCTTTGTAATGGTCAATAATCTGATATGGATTCTGAAACTGACTTGAGGTAAATTACCTGTTCCGAACATTAAGAATCTTTAGAAGGAAAAGCCAAAAAATAATTTACTGTTGATAGTTGCCTGTAGTATTGTAATTTACTATATCAATCATTTATTTAGCATTTAACAGTCAGTAATTCTATTCTCTAATTTTCTGATTCAATTTAAACTGTTAACATTTTATCAGTATTTTGGAATGATGCGCTATCATTAGTTAGTTTTAATAAAATTATTTCAACACCTTCTTAGGCATTCTTCTTAGGTTTATTGCAAGTTTTATGTTATTGAACATCGCATCATGCACTTTTACCGAACAACACTGCTGATATCGATTTCGTAGCTTTCAGTCCATTTTACGTCTGCACGTCGCACTTTGGACACCCGCGCGCATCTACTCCCAGACGTTGCAAGGCCGGGAACAGAGACCTCTGCACAGCTGCGTGTTGAAGAGCAAGCGCCTGCTACCTTTTAAGTTGCTTGAGTTTGTAATTACAATTTGGATAGTTTTACATCTTTTAACAATTGATTTTTGTTATCTTCTTTCTCCAAAGACTTACTTTTCTGTTGACAAACAATTTAATGTGCGCATTAAAGTGGTATGTTTACATTAGATAAAGCTACAGATATTGGCGTAAAGATGATGCTTTACGAGCTCAAGTGCAACTTTTTACTAACGTTCTTATCCTTAGATAACAACGAAAGAGGGTTGTTGTTTTCTCACCGTAGTATTACTATGGTATAGTAACTCAACTCCTCTCTGAAGTATATTGTATTTTCACTCGATGTCAGTTTCCTCATTCTTTTCTCTTACAAAACGAAGTTACGAACGTACGAAAATAAAATAAATAACAACAGCAATCAGTACTTGTGACTTACCTTGGAAATTACAGTGAAAAATATTGCAAACTGCTATGGAGAGAAAACACTAGAAGAGTTTTAACTTCACAAAATGAAGCGTAGAATTATAATTTTGCATACGTCGTAGTGTTGTATAACATAATTCAAAATCTCTATTGAATTAAAAAGTTTTCACAAAACTTTTAGGTTGTTGTTAGACTGTTTTTTCGATATTTGTATGTTAAATTTTCTCTTTGCCAGGGCTCCTCTGAAGGTGCTACCGGATAGAGCGTATAGAGCAGAGCGCCTGTTAGTAGGCAACCAGACAAACGCACCAGCTGTCGGGATGCATCTTGATAAAACTGGGGACATCAGTCTCAATGTTGTGATATATTTCACTTTTAAGGACTTTTTAATCAATTTATCAAATTAATACAAACCCAATTACATTTAACAAATGTACGAAATATTGACATATCCATCAGCTAAATAACAAATAATTATTTTCTTCTCCATAACACAATGGCTTTGAGAAAGAATTATTTTCTATTCCGTAACTATTACAATAGGACATTTTTATGACTTTGCACTTCTTCCTTGCGGGGGGATGTATTCACCTGCTACTGGTGTTGTTGTGGCTAGGATCACTCGCACAGCTCCGATGAGCTAGTAGCGAGCAAATTCTTTATTTTCTCTCAGGACCTTCAACTCTACATATCAGATATATCAGTTATAGTTTTTCGTACAATGTGACAGGTTCATGTGGCGACATCTGAGAAGTGAGCTCTTGGTACCATAACGCAATTAGACATTCAGTAAAAGGTCATAACCAAAATAATTTATCGAAGAAAATCAGTTCAATAAACCAATCTGTTACTGTTTAAATGAATATCAGATCACATGATTATTATGCAATCCTGCATAATCTGTAGCTAGCAATCTTTGCATAAACAATAACTTTCGGAGGTTTCTCGTCTTCCGTATGGCGGGCGAATCGAGTGGCTCATGCTGAAACTGGTAAGCAAATGATAGATATTGGCAAATTACGAACCCATTGTATAAATTATTAATTTACTGAGCTGGCTAGGGCAATCAAATTTTAGGCATTCAGAAAAAGATATTTGTTACATAATGGACTAGCAGTTTTGAAGAAATTCTAAAACATATTAGACATCCAATATCAAGCAGTCCCAGAGGTCGACGAAAGAAAATAAATGTTCCTCCAAGAAAATATGCATTAGGTCAAGATATGAGGGAAAGTGAAGCTTGTGAAAAAATGAAATAACTGCTTCAAAAAATAGCTAACAAAGCTTCAACTACCTCAGAAAAACAACCAAATCATATATTGATGGTAGTCATTGGTGCTTGTGAATTAAGTGTTATTATGTGTTAAAGAAGAAGTTTGAATAGACAATATGTTGGTGTTATGACAGATATAGGAGTGATGTTTCTTCGCCCAAATGGCAACAGTCATTCTATGTTTGTTTCTCCAAATGACAATGATGAAGACAGAGTTCCTAAAGATCACATTGTCAAAATTCTTAAAAATCCACAAGAGGAAAAGGAAAAGTTTATATTTTCAGAAAATATTCTCTAAATAAAGTTCAGAAAAAATACATTTATTTACAACTTATTGAGATTTTAAAAAAGTTAATTTACTGTCCAATTTCCCCCACGATAAAAATTTCGGACATGCATCAAAATATAACGAGTGCCCGAAATCAACCCGTCATATGGGGTGACATCCTATCCATCCCATTAAAGCGTACTTGTCACATATTTGACTTGGCTGTAGTGAAATTACTTTTATAAAAAATTAAAAAAAAATAAAGGAATTCATTACTTCTGTTTTCAAAAATATGCCGCATTTGTATTTTTTTGAACGGTGTATGCAATATATCATGTTTCAGCTACCCAGAAATGTGTGGAAAATTGTCTTTCATTTTGACGTTCTCTTACAACGTACAGAGCATGTTCGAAAGCTTCGCAGGTAGCGATGATGAGCGTCTAACTTACGTCACCAAAGTGTCTGTAAAACTGCACTAGGGTATTATATTATCGATCCCTCTAAGCGATATATAAAGTGGAAAAATACAAATCAATTGTAGGCGGAAAGAAAATGTTATTAGTCTGTGGAATTGATATGCAAGCTACAGAATATTCAATTTCTTAAAAAATTAAATCCGTCTTCGAAATACAAACACGCACATAAAAGTAGAAAATTATTTCGTATGTAGTACATTTATTTGTTTGATTCGGCATCGACATTATGTAGCACTTTTGTGAAATACAAATATTTTAAGCGAAATACTAATAATGTTTGTTCGAAAGTATTTGTTATTGTTAAGTGCATTTTTATGGTTTTGAAGCCGTTTTTACATTCTTAAATATTTTTAATTTTTGAATGTTTCAGTGATTTTGGTGCAAAAATAAATATATTGATCCCTCCTGGCTACCTGTAGATTTTTCCCCGCACGAGAAGAAAGGTCACTTAAAACTTGATGTGATTTTTAAAAATGTGTACGTTTAACGAAAATAACACTTACATATCTATTTATCTATCAGTACATGTACTTTAAAGATAAATTGTGACCCATTTGTGAGATAATTTTTATTTCTTTTTTAAAAAAATTTACAAAATCTAATTCAAAATTATACGAAAAATACAAATAATATTGAAATAACTGTGTACATGGAAACGGATTACAAATCAAATAAACTTCTATGGCAATTGGGTTGGTCAAAGATAACTTTTGTTATTAAACATGGAGTGGGAAATCTCATGTAACTAAGTTACATGTGACATTAACCCCCAAATCGACAGGCAACTCATCTTGCAGTGATGTTTGGCACGAACACGCGCTGTCTCAGTTAAAAAGATTTTGTGGACTTACCTAACTCCTCTGCGTGGTAAGTTGTCAATGACCTATGTGTAAAATCGTTCCTCATGAAATCTAAACTACTCAATATTTCGCAATGTCCAAAATCAGTGTGTGTGTACTTTTTTAGAACAATGTTTGGTTCTGTTTGTTGGGAAAGGACAATGCGAAATATTGAGTAGTTTAGTTTTTATGAGGTCTTGAAATGTGTTGTTTCTTGACAGTAGTGTACAGAATAATTATTATTTACAGGGAATATTAAATGTTGAATATTTCGAAACAACATTGTTGAATAGGGAATTGTTTTGTGATTATTTTTGTGTGAAGAAAATCTAATTTTTCTGGATAGTTTTTTTTCTACGAGTAGTTTTCTTACGCGTTGTTGTTGCGCCTTCCGGGGATTTCGAAAACTCGTTCTTTCTAACTTTTCGAAAAACGGTAAGAGCAAAAAATTAATGTTTATATATTTGAAAAGCACAAAAATAGCACAATATTTTGCATATAAAGAAAATTTGTTTTGGCCAACTGGCTTTGCTTAACATTAAGCCAGCAAAGCCACCAATTTTTGGAAAAACCGTTGGAGCAAAAAAATTAATTTTTGGATATTTGGAAAGCACAAAAATAGCACAAAATTCTGGGTATAGAGAAAATGTGTTTTTTGAAAATGGCTTTGCCAGCTGAACAGACGTAGTTTTCCTGGCATGACTAGCGCCGCGTCGCTGCTGGCTCGGGATTTTATCCCCCGCCGCCTGGTGAGGGGAAGGGAAGGGATTGCGCCCCTCCACTAGCGGAGCGGTGGAGCGTCACCCCAAGCTCTCCTCTGAATTGGGGGATACCACAATAATGTCCCTGCAAGTCAACTCAACGCACCCGCCATGATCAACGTCCACGAATCTTGTATTCTTGAAAATTCTGCTTCAAAACCAAGGGTGTTCAATTTCGCTCCCATCAACATCCCGAACACTGGAAAATGAACTAATTCCTGAAACATCTGAGCCTTCGGTTCCAAACCCTTGCAAAAGAAAATGAAAACTGGTTCATCAAGTTGCTGCTCCACTAATGAAAAGGTCAAATGCTACTTCACAGCCTTCACCCGATTGGAAAAATCAACAACTGTCAATACTATCTACTTCCTGGTCCCCAATACATACGGTAAAGAACAGAGAGAGAACACCTCTAGAATATTTTGACTTATTTTTTATGAAGAGGTTGTTGACTTGATGGTTGTGTACACCAACCAGTATGCCGCGAAACGAAATAGACTTGAAGATTGTTCTGAGGCCGAAATAAAGTGTTTCGTGGCCTTACTGTAACTTAGTGGTTACATAGATCTACCCAGAAAAGACATGTATTGGGAACGTCACCAGATGTTCATAACAACCTGGTGACTGAAAGAAATGTCTAGAGACCGCTTCAAATACATTATGTCAAATTTACATGTTTGCAATAATGATAAATTAGACAAAAATTATAAATTTGCTAAAGTGCGACCACATCTGGTGGCAATAAATGAAAAATATAAAAATTTAGCACCTCACGTGCAAGATCACTGTTGATGAAAGCATGGTGCCATTTTTGGACGTCATGGCACAAAACAATTTATCCGTGGAAAGCCTATTAGATACGGATTCAAGTTGTGTGCGGTGGTCCTAGTAGTGGGTATTTATCTTGGTTGGAACCATATCAAGGTGCTGGAACATTGCCAGAAAAATATTCAGATAAAGGACTGGGATATGTTGTAAGTCATGACTTACGCAGATTTTCTATATCAACTGCCTTACAATATTTATTTTGATAATTTTTTTACATCAGTCCCTCTACTAACTGATTTATACAATATAAACACCAACGCTAGAGAAACAATAAAACCTAACAGAATTAGTTCTGATTGTGATATTATGAAGAAAGAAGAGTTGAAGAAACTGCCACGGGAAACTTTTGATTTCAGATCCAGTGATATTAAGAAGGTGCTAATTGCAACATGGAATGACAACAGCGTTGTTAACATTGCCACAAATATTACCGTCCTCGAAGTTCTAATTAATAAAAGTTTTAATTATTTTAAAAAATGTACCGCCCTCGAAGTTCCAAACACATGTCCCAAGTGGTACGAACTCTCACCATAACCGGTGACGTCTGTTGGATTGTTTTGTGGATGAAATGCAAACTGATCGCACGATAGCGGCAAACAAACCGGATAAATTTATCCGGGATTTGGAAGAAAAATCGTGTCTACTGGTCGATGTTGCTGTACCTTGCGATCAAAACGTCGTTACCAAGGAGGCAGAGAAAATTCTTAAATACAAGAGTTTGGAAATCGTGATCAGCCGAATGTGGGACGTAAAAGCACAGGTCGTACCGATAATAATAGAAGCTCTGAGATTTGTTCCGCAAAATTTATGTAAGAACTTGGCAAAACTCCCATGAAATTCAAAAGACTGGGAAGTGCAAGAAATTGCTTTATTTGAAACAGTCCACATTTTACGCAAAGTATTGTAGAGGCACCGACAGTTCCTAGATCTGCTAGGTAGTTGGTTGCAACCTGGAGTACATTTTGTTTTTAGCCGACTCATAACATTTTTAGTCGTAATTTAGGGGAATAATAATAATAACAATAATAATAATAATAATAATAATAATAATAATAACAATAATAATAATAATAATAAACATGAATTATACAAAGTACTCATTAGAAATGATTCGATTATAACTTAATAAAAGGAAATATTTGGAAAAGAAGTGACATATCAGTTTTGGGAGCGGTTATACACAGGTTCACACAGGTTTATGAAGAGGTTTAAAGGTTGGTCCGGTTACTGATAACTTTACCAATTTTCATTCTTCGAATACCCATGCTTGCGAACAAAAATGCTTTGAAAAATTCCAAAAATCACAATGACAAGGCTTTTGAAAATACAGCAGCCGTAAACGTTGACTATAGTTATCCACAAATAAGCATTCTGAAACAAATCCTTATAAATTGTTAATTCCACGAAACACATGTTTTGAATGTTTTGTTAAAGATGAAATACGTGACATTTCGAAAAGAGAACGAATAATATTTTCAATTCAATGACAAACTGTCTTGCATTGCTTTGTACAAACTGCGGTCGTGGAAGCCGTTGATTACAAATTCTTTTCATTTCAGGCAGATATAAAATTACGTTAAATTTCGTATATTTCTCGTTATATTTACAATCATCTTCATAATTATAAAGTTTCAGAATGCATAAAAAATTAGATGACATTATTTTTTGTCTACACTACACAAACGTCCATCATACAAACGTTAAACAAGACTTAAATATTTTGAAGAATGGAAGCGGACAAATAGCGGTTCTGATAGAGTAGAACATAAATGAAAAGCCGCTTACAGAAAGAAAACACGGTTAACGAAACAAGAAGCGAGCAGAAACTACCTTCATCGCGTATCAAAAGCGACAGAGTCAATGGCTCCAGCGCCGCAGATAGCGACAAGAAACGGCGACCCGGTGGGCGACGCCGAGAGAAAGCATCAGGGCTCGGGACGAGGGCCGAAGTGTTGGGGCTGCCAAGGCGGCACGAGGCGACAGCAAGGGCGAGCAGCGGTCTGGGCGAAGACGCCCGGCGGGGGTGGGGCGGGGGCGGGGGCGGGGGCGGGGGCGCTGTGACGTAGATTGAATAGCGAACTTAGCGGCAGCTGCGCGCGGGGCGGTGCACCACGACCTGCCGCCTCTCGCCTTGTCTCGCCGCCACCCTCCCAATGCCTTGCCCGTCGACACGAGCGGCCTCGCCCACGTCGCGTCGCCGCCCGCCCGCCCGTCTGCGCTCCCGCTCCTGCTCCCGCTTCTGCTGCTGTCACCTGCGCCATACAGCGCCCGAAGGTTTCTACGCAGCGCTCACGGGCAAATGAGGTTGTTTGCCAGGTTGCGAATCATGTAGGCGTGGCTGTTTGTATCTCTAGGGCATCTCCTTTTTTTCTGGCCAGACGACAACAGGTATTCTCTTCCCAAATAATTCTAAAGACATACTTTATTAAAAAAAAGTAAAACGTTAAATTTTAACAAAAGGAATAGTGAAGGAATTTTATTATTAATGCTGGATAATGTATTTTAGTGTATGAAAAGTTCTAGTAGAACATTATATAGACTATTGGAGAACGTACAGAGTGACGATTATGAGGTAGATTCTATCAAGGTGACAAACGCCGTTTTGAAATGATAAATCGAATCGTAGGATAAAAGAGCTCTTGCGTTATCTCCGCTTGTTTTTTCCGGTAGTGAAATGGTAATGGAAGATCTTAGAAGTACAATATATCTAAAATACGATGTGAGGAGATGGAATATGGGTGATATTTACGCAATTAGTTCGATTTTTTCTTTTTGAAATCAGCACCAAAGCGGGATCGGTGTCTTGAGTGATACCTCAGACATTCTTATGATGGTATTCGAAGGAAGATGGAATATGTGAATAAGGTAATAGTTTTATACTACTATTAAAGATGATACGAGACCGTTTACCCCTATTACAGCATCGCTAGTTTGATATGTGGGGAAAAAATATCTTGAGATGCGAAGTGACGGAAGCATCAACGAAGTGACGGGGTGTCTGGCTTGTTTCCCCCCGAAAGTTCAGCCTCCTTGCCCGTCGCCGCGCCGCGGCGGCCGCCGCCCGGCTCGCCCGTGCCGGCTTGACCGCGCCGCCGGCCAACAATGTCCCGGCGGCGTGGAAGGGGAAGGGGGAGTGGGGTGAGGTGTTTTTCGAAATTTCACTTACCGTCGCTCCTATTTATCCGATTTGCATGTTTGACACGGCGTTGGATTCTGGAAGCGTGTCGCCATCGCGCAATAAGCCCACATTTTTTAAATTGTTCCCAGAAGTACGAGAAAAATTTTAAAAATCGAGTTTCTGCTAGTTTTTTTGAAAACGGGCTTCGTAGCGTAAATTCTATTATAAACAGGAGTCAAATGCCGTTTACAGATCGAAAATCGGACCATTTGTTCAAACGTAATCGGTAAAGTAAAATTCACTAAACTTGGTGCTGCCACGTGGTGGCGACAAATTGAACTAGTGTCGGTACATTTAGCCTTAAGTACTGATGATGACCGTAAATTATACTTGTCAACATCATGTCAAAAAGATACTACTGGTACTACAACTCCACATTTTTCTCGTATTATTAAGATCGGGAATATTATAATATTACAATTTGTCCCAGCTCTTCTGCCATCGCTTGAAGAAATCCTAACCGGACAAAGCGTAAGTGCTTCCAACCTGTAATTTTCTCAGTTAATAACAGTTGCCTTTTCATTACATCTGCAAAACAAATTAACGTGATTAAATCACACATGTGACAGTATTCCCAGGAAATTTTATAAAGTCGATAAGATAATTTCACACACATTTTTTTCTTTGATTATTACGAAGAAGAAACATTTGAATTATTATATCATAATGCTAACCATACTTTATAAAGGCGATCCAAACTTTCTATTGTTGAAAGTCGATTATTTACACATCGAGGGCTAACTAAAGTATCGCATTACGAAGGCATAATAATTACGTTACAATCCTGCCATCTTTTTTCAATTAAATATTATATATATAATAAACTGAAACACGCTACAAAGTTCTAAACGAATACTTTTAAAGCAAATACATACACACATATACTTATAGCAAAACCAAGAGAAATTTTGGGAAAGTTTTTAAAGTGACTTTTCATTTAAAAAAACAATTAGAAGATGCGTTTCAAATAAGCGAGACGTTGAAAACGGCCAGATCGTTTGCGGAATATCCATTTTGGTAGAATCATGTTTCACGGTTTAAGCCAGGCACGTCAAACTGGGCTCGCAAGAGCTACTTGCCCGCCTGGGAAGCGTGGTGCTCCTGCGATCACGGACAACTGTAAGAAAGCGGGGCACCTTTGTCACTTGTCTCTCTTTAGCAACGAGGTAATGTCTCAAAAGACAGCGGGTTTTAGTTGTCAGTTCACGTCTCCCAGCAACGTGCTGTTAGTTGTAGTATTGTCTAGACCATATTCTTGACGATTGAGACGCGTTCATCCCGTTTTCCCTATCATTTCTCCTCCAATTACAGAAAGGAGTGTAGAATATGCGCAAGCTGAAGCGAAGATAGTAACAGCGAAGAGAATTCCAAATGTGTCATTTTGCAAAAGGACAGGAATATTGAATGGCAAATTACGTGCCTGTTTACGTTTTCTCTAATGTGTTATTAAATTATTAAATAACAATCATTGTATGTTGCATGTAGCAGTAATGTGAAATAAATGAAAATGTCTCTAAGAAGTCAATCTCTTCTAATAAAACTCCTCTTAGATTTATTAGATAATTCTTGTAAGCAGACAATTCCAACAAAAAAGAAATTCGCGATTACGAAATCAAAACCCTTTCGATTCAAAATATTTAATTTTATTCGCAATTGAGAAGTTCAAATATTAATGATTTACTTCATTTACACAATTTATCTCCTTTGGTGTAGGAGCCAAGTTTGAGACAAAAACTATTAACTCCAAAAATGTGCCTGAAAACTCTACTAATTACGTTGCCTACAACTTGTCATGACTGGTTTAGGAGTTAAAATTCTCTACAATCGAACAGACGGTCAGATACAAATTTTAATAAACTACTGGTGCTACAACAGCACGTACTTTCCCGGGTGATTGGAAACAGCTACATAATATTGAAATATTGCATTTTCTGCGCTACAAACGTCTTAGCTATTATTTGAAAACGTCCAATTCAACCAAGAAGCGAGTCACTCACTGTTTCCATCGCAGCGTTGTCAGAAATATATGAATTCGCTTGGCTAATAATGTTAAAACAGTAATTATAATATATTCAATTGATATGAAAATAATTACAAAAATTCTGGCTGCTTACTCGTGAATTGCCTTTCGTCGTAAGATAACAGTTCCGACACCGTTTCATCGTTATTCGACATGCAGTCAATTTCTTTAAGAATCAGATGATATTAAATGGTGTAGAACTAGACCCCGGAACTTCATGCACTAAAAAAGTTAAAAATATGCCTGCAACCATGCACTTAAAATTGGCAAAATATGCACGTAAAATAGCCAATATATGAGCTTAAAACTAAGAATATACATTAAACAAAAAGAGTTAGCAACCGTCAATATTTTTACAGATAATCATTTTACCCCTAAAACATAACGCGGATAATAAAAAAGTTATTTTCATACTAAGTGTGGAAAATTTTCGTTTGTTTGAAATGGAAACTTCACACATGAAATATGAACAACATTTTTTCTAAAACTGTATAAAAATACAATACAAAAGTTTTGTAAACTTGTATTGGAGAAAGAAGATGATACACCGGAAAATATAGAAATGCATTTCATAGGACCATGATTAGAGAAAAGAATTCTAAAACCATGCAAAAAATACTCTACCCATTACAAATGATAGAGCATTTCAAGCGAAAAGTACATATTTTCGTGGAAATATCAACAACTATCGACAATTAAACTAACACTTTTTCATACAGTTAAATCAAGTCACAACAATGACAAGTAATTCACAAAAATTCGCGAGCGTGAAGTGAAATTCCATTGTTGCATTCCCTGCATTGTTGATATTCCCTGGGAGCTAGCAATTTTTATTTTGTGTATTTCAAATAGGTTTTAAATAAATTACAAAATATTAAATTTGTAAACGTATAACAAAAGCTCCAATGTAAGAAATGAACAAAGAAATAATATACTAATTCTAATTTACGAAACATCCAACTGTCTGAAGCGCAGTAAATTTTCAGCGGGCTTTTATGTCTGACACGAAATTATTATTAAAAAACCACTCGTATTTTCAAAAAGTATGCATGAGGTTATTTGAAGATATAGTTTTCATAAATAAATTTCAATGAGAAAAAATTGTATTTTCACAATTGTAGTTGTAAGAAGATGCCGAAAGCGAAGCACAGCCAATTCCGAGCGGGCTATTATGTTTGTCACGAAATTATAGAAAAAACTACTCACATTTTCAAAAAATTCAAAATAACCTTATTTAAAGATCTGCTTTTGATGAGCACATTTCACTAGGAAAAACAATTGCACCTTCACAATTGTACTTGTAGAAAGAAGCCGAATATTTTGTATTTTTTAAACTTTTGCAAAATCAGACATTTTAACGAACATGAAACCTGCACTATTCTATTAAGCTTCCTTTATGATATCAAAGATCCCAATTTAATAAAAAAAATATTTTGCAGGTTTTAAGAAAAAAGGTTTAAAGAAAATAATAAAATTGCCTATGTTTGATACAAAATTTCGCACAAAATACTCGTTTTTGAAAAATTAAGCATGACTTTAACTTGATCTGTTTTTATGAACACATTTCATTAAGAAACAAATTGTATCTTCATAATTGTAGTTGTAGGAAAATTTTGAATTTTTTCAATTTTCTAAAACTCAGAGTTTTTAACCAACACGAGACCTGCGTCATTCTCTTAAATGGCTTCCAGACTATCCAACAACACACTTTAGTGAACATTTAGTGAAAATGTCCCAGGAGCTTCATAGTGCCCACCAAAATTAAAATATCGGTTTTAAATTCAAAGGGCCACGAGATCAGTCAGATCGATCAGGGAATACTAATTTTGGAGAAGATCGACAGAACGGTTTAGTCGCTAGCATTGTTCAAGACAGACGGACAGACGTTTTGCTTTCAATTGGTTTTATGGTATCAAGGACCCACAGAACAGGAATTCTGGCTAAACCACGTGTTAGAGAATAGTTTTCTTAATTTCGCAACTGGATTTATCCACTTTTTCGTTATCAGGGCCGGGCAATGATTTTTTCAGCCGAAAATTACCCGTTTTTTTCGCGCAGCATTACATAACTCTCCCTATGATACGTATAAACTCCGTATATACGTACATATATCGGAAAGTAAAAACACATTTTTTTATCAAGAACCTCAGAACTTGGACTTTGACGTATTCGAGAAGATACCTACTATATATAGAACAACGAAACCACTTTCTTGGTTTGAGTGGCCCATAAAACTCAATTTTCTTTATTTTTCCTACGGTATTACATTACTTTCTCTGAACCAAGATCATACACAGTTGTATGGCTTTCATGTGCACTTCTCTGTTCTTTATTCAAATTACATTGAGCAAACAGCATGTGTAGTAATATTATCTAAGCAAATTTGCACGATAATCTCAACGTAAAAGCCGTCAACTTTTTACATAAACCCAACTTAGAAATCTAAAGTGTAAGAAGCCTTTTAAGCTGAAAATAGGATTGTGTCAATACAACGTGAATAAAATACAATACATAGCTGTGAATGAACATTTTGAAATCAGTAATTTAACTTGTTAACGCAATGTAACTTACCTCATATACAGAAATAGTGTAGATAAAAAGATGGCTATTTGAAAACCCATTCCAAACTTGGGTACGGAAAAAAGATTTTTATGGAAAGGGAAAACCGTTTCCTTGGTGAATGCAGACGAAAATAAGTTAAGGAAAACGATATCCTTGAACACTGAAACATCAATAACACGATACTGAATAACAATTGTCACTCACATACAATCTTTAAAAGGTTTTGCCAAAGTTGATAAATTTACCAGTGCTATAAGACTTTGGCTAAAGAGGTTAATAGGAGGGAATTCAATCAGTTAATTGTTGAAACTGCACAAGCGGCATCACGCGCGATCGCCACTCCTTCCACAGAATGAACTGTGAATCACCACGGAGCAAAATAACGCCAACGTTTGCGAACTGTGCGCTGCCTTCCCCATTCGCTGCCCGCTCCATCACGCTGTCCTCCCTTCATTCCCCTCGCGCAGCTGTCCGGGCCTGTTCCCTTTTTCACTCGCCCCCCTCCCGCCCACGCCAAACTCCGACTACTCGCTCGCCACTCGTCGCCTCACCACCCGCGCGCTGCACCACGCCGCTGTCGCCGCGGCACTGCCGTCTCCCTGGCTGCCGCCACCGTCACCTTCGCTGCCTCAGACACCCGCGTCCCACCCTCGCCCTTGCCCTCACCCGTGCCCTCACTCACCCCCGCCCCGCCTCCAGTCCAAGCCCTCACCCCAGCTCTCGACCCCGCCCTCCACCCCGCCCTCGACCCCGCCCTCAACCCCGCCCTCGACCCCGCCCTCGACCCCGCCCTCGACCCCGCCCTCGACCCCGCCCTCGACCCCGCCCTCGACCCCGCCCTCGACCCCACCCTCGACCGCGCCCTCGACCCTGCTTCCGTTTCCACTTCCGCTTCCGCAACCACCCCCCTCCACAACCCCCATGGTCTCCTCAGTCGCTACCTCCGCTACATCGTCACCACCGCCACCACTACCATCGCCGTCATGGTCTTGCAGCCGACACGTTTGTTCTTCAGAGGCGGCTCTCGCCAACCCCAACTCACCTCCAGGTCCCGAAAGAAATTGTTTCGAATTTACTTTTTCCTCCCGCACCGTGAAGGATCTCTTGGGTGTGCTTTCCTTGCATAATGCCTTCGGTCTTCAGAGACCGCAAGGGAACAGGGAAACGGAACCAACGTAGACGAACTAGAGCGGGGCAAGGAGGGGCGGGGCGATGCAGCCCATAGAAGGGTGGGGCGGGGCGTGGAAAGGGTGGGGCGCGGGGGAGAACGGGGCGGGGGAGAGGACGGCGGGTGACGAGGGTTGGCGGCAGCAGCGTGGTCTGGGACACGACGCGGCAAGATTAGCATTAGTTTTGTGTTTGAGACGCGGCGGCGCGAACCCCTCGGGCGGGGAGGAGAACGACAAAGTAGGGCACCGGAACGAGATAAACTTCAAGAACAGTCATCTCGTGAGTTCGCCGCATCGCTTACTTCAATTAAATCTGCTTCTCTATCGTGCTTTTCAGACTAACACATACTCGGAGTCGACAAACTCCTTATTTGCAAGCGCAGCGAGAATGAAGTGCTTATAGAGCGGCCGTTTGTATGTAATGAACTTCTCTGACAAGTTATGTCGTTGCCTTATTTGTTGTGTGAGGCAAGCTCTTCGTTATTTTAGAATAAAAGTAATTTTCTTATTTTAATAAGCTCCAAGACAAGTTCTGATTAAATGGAATGAGTACGTTCTATTATTCGGTAGGGTGTTAACTAGTGTGAAACGATAGGTTTATATGCATTTGGAGAATTATTGATATAGCATTTTTATCTATCATTACTTATATTTTCTTGCGCCCTTAATGTGATTCTAAAGGCTAAAATAAAAAAATAAAACAAGAAAGAAAGAAAAATTATTTCGCTTTATTTCGCCTGTATTATAATTTAATACAATCTATAAACTACGACAAAGATTGTTTTCAAAATAAAAATGTAATAATTATTTTTCAGACCCATCAGTAACAATTTCTGAATATATCATAATTAAAGAAAAATGCCATTTAACTCAAAGCTGTTAATTGAAGAGTGCAAAATAGCATTGCTTGCAATGGAGGAAGTAATGAAGGACCAACATTTTTGGTTCACTATACGCGATGATGTCAAAATTAAATAGAATTTCTCCATAAAGTTTGATTTTTTAAGATAGAGATACCGCAAAATGCATTAACAACACGAACTGAAAATTGCAATATCTTTATTTCCTTAAAATATTAATTATTTACAATTGTTTGCTTCGTACTTTTTCATTAGTAATTCTGCCTCCTCTGCGTCCAAGTATCGTAATGTAGTCTTGACACCCTTCAATGCCTCTTGCACTGTTGAAACACCGTCCCACGCTGCGAAGACCCAAGCGGCTAATGAAACCGATCCTTTCTTCGCGCGGCACGGCGGATATCGCTAGGCTGTGGAAGTCGCTTGCTCCCTGTCGCCTTCGTAGGACTCAACGCGCTTTATCTTGCGGAATATCAAGTAACATAGAGACTGAAACTGAAGCGAGTAATCGCGCGTCGCCGACACCAGTTGTAGCCCATGTGGGACGCGGCATTTGTTTCCGCAGTGAAACTGAGTGGCACAAGGTCATCAGTAAGGTATCCATTCCCTGTCCGCAACCATCTCAGGGAAAACTTCTATTATGACCTTTGGCCAAAATATTTTTTCAAGCTACCTAGTGTTGTAATTTTGACACTGAAGCGATATAATATTTTCCAGAATGGGGATTACTTTCCACGACACATTGACTACGTTCACACGACACATCGGCGAAGTTCAGGTTCACTATAACCGAATCTTCTTAGGTTTATTTGTAAGTAAAACGGGATCAGTGACTTAAGTTCACTATAACCGAGGGTTCATTATATCCGAGTTCACAAAAACCGGAGTCGACTGTATGGAGATAGTTACGTTGTTTTTTGTTGTTTTTTTTGTTTTTTATTCTTAACAAAGAAAAAAATCTTTACAATCTGATTTACATTAAAAGAATTAGTAAATATGTTAACATTGATAGGTTGACAATGACAATACCAATTTGAGGCTGAAAGTATCCCAGGGGTGCATTTCACATCATTCCTCCTTTTCGCATAAAGAACAATTATTTCTTTTGGTTAGGAGTCAAAGTTGAGGAATATTTAATGAAAATAATGGAGTCGCAAGCATGTTATTCTGGATAATCGATATGTTTCTCCACTATTATCTAGGAGGTTGATTAGAGGATTTGGGTGGGTTTCCAGATGTTAAAGATAACTTGAGCTGTTTGTTTTGATTCTTTCAAGAACTGTCGATACTTTTAAGTCTCTGTGTAGCGTTGTGCGTTAGATATACCATGGTGCTGCATCATTCATTCTGAGTTTTTGATTGAAATGTCTGTAAAATGGAGAGATTTGACCTACTTGCAGTGGCCAAACTTTTGATGCCGTAGGTCCATATAGGGATAATTGTTGTCTTCCAGATCAATAATTTATAGTCTAAGGATAGCTTCGAATGGCATCTTAATAGCCGGAATAATTTTCTCAATAGTAACTGAAATTACTTCTTCTTGGCTAATGTGTGGGGTTTTCAGGTACGCTTTTTGTCCAGATGTATTCCTAAAGCCTTCACCCTTTCAACCTGCAAAATTGGTTTTTATTTAATATTTACGATGGGGCATATTTGTCTTCCCAAAATGAAAGTTATATGAGCTGACTTGTTTTTCTTAATTTTAATTTTCAGCTTGTCTGCCCATTTTTGGATCAATATTAGCTGCTCTTGTAGTTTTCTTGACGTTTCAATTAGGTCATCATCCGTGGCTAATATATGGTGGTATCATCTGCAAAAGTAACTATTGTAGTTTTTCATTTTCCGGTATATCTAACGTGTAGAGCTGGTATAAGACTGGGCTAAGTACACGACATTGGGGTACTCCGGATTGGACTGAAAAATTATGCAATGCGGCGGAAAAAACGTATAGTGGGGCCCTGATACAGAAAAGTAGATAAATCCTGTTCTAATACTATTAAATGACACCCTCACACGTTTTCACCTATGTTTTCAGATTTCAGGAAGTGGGTCCTTGATACCGAAAACGTGTTTTTTCTCAAAACGTCAGTCCGTCTGTCTATCCGTCTGTCTGTCCATCTCTGTCCGTCTGTCTGTCCGTTAGTCTGTCCGTCTGTCTGTCCGTTAGTCTGTCCGTCCGTCCGTCCGTCCGTCCATTTGTAAACACCACTAGTGCCTAAACCATATGATTTTTTTTTTTTCAAAATGGATATTTACCTGTCGATCTGGCTCGACTCTAAGAGCTGCGACTTTGAAGAGCATTAAGCATTTGGGGGTTCTTTACATAAAGCCCTTGGGACATTTTCAAAATTTTCTCAAAAATTGCTCCAATTTTTTTCTTTAAACTTTTATAAAAGAATAGATTAAATACACTTATAAAGATGGCATAGGTCCGTTTTTCACTGTTAACTCAAAATTTTCGAAAATTGTAAAAGTTAGATTTTTTCGGCGTCTTCCTACAACCACAAAATTGAAAATAGAGATTTTTTCTTCCAGTAAAATTCATTCTCCGTAATTAGTTCTTTCAGTAAGGTCTTGTACAGTTTTTCGAAAATTTTAATACTTTTTGTAATATTGCTTGCAATATGTGCAATATTACAAAATAACAAAAAATATTTTCTCTAAAACCGATCGAAACATTCTTTAAACTTCTGGTAGGAATAGTGTTAAATGTACAGTATTAAATGTTCTAAACGCCATTTTGCTCCATTCTTTTCGTTTGTCTGTTTTTCAAAAACTACAAAAATGTATTTGTTGCGGTTGCATGCGGAGTTTTTCTTGCGAAGCGAAGCGGCAGTCCAGAGTTTTATCGGAGCGGCGAACCAGCAAAGGGGCCGGCCAATGGGGAGCAGCTCCCAGTGAGCGAAGCGACAACTGAGCGGCGAGGCTATGTGAGGACCCGGAATAAAGCCAGGCGCTGCCACCAAAGCAGCAGACGAGAAGTCCGGCACGTGTACGAGTACGATTGAAGATTTGGATACTAGTTTCGACCCGGAATTTTGTATTTGGACTCTCTAGTGAATTTACAACTAAATGCGCTAGTATTGTTACATCTCCTGGTATTACGGTATTTTGGCTTCGTTCCTGGATATTCTTTTGGTTTAGTGAAAATACCGCTGTTTGTAAGAAATATTGTGTTTTTTCCTGGATACAACAGTATTTTTTACTTGTATCCCACGTCGTCAATATTTACATTAGCAGCGATTTGTTCACATTACTGTATTTAAAAGTAAGTGTACTCTAAATGATTTCTTATAAAATTTTGCCGAAATGTCAAAAGTTTTCTGTGAAAATACTCAAAATTCCGCACTTTCTCAAAAATTACTCCAAATTTTTTCTTCAATGTTCTCGTACGAATAATGCTAATACAGTGTTTAAGATTATATAAAATTCATTTTCCCGTGGAAGTGCTTCAAATTACTTCCAATGAATTTTCTGGAAAAGTCAAAAGTTGTCTATTAGAGCTCTGCAATCAGGCGAAAACAACCGCTCGAGACTCTCGGGCTCCGTGCCGACGCTCGGCGAAGGGTGGGGGACCTTGCTTGGGGGGGAAGAGATAGCTGTTTAACGGACATTGCGACCGGCCGCCTTGCGGCTCCCGCCGAGGACGCGGGAGTCGCCGAGCGCCCGGGCGCTCGAGCGCTCGAGCGTCTCGAGCGCTCGAGCGCTCGGCCGCTCGGCCAAGCGCCGGACTGCACAGTAGCTTCGCCCCTCAATGCATGTACGGGATATAAAGTCGCCGCATGTAGTGATCGCAACACTTTCAATTCATTGTAATCGAAAGAAAATACAATTTCAATTAATGGATTAATTTGTTGAAAAGTAACAATTTATCGATTGACTGGAAATAATTTTATAGAGACAAACAATACATTTTTTTAAACAATTAAGGCAAACAAAGACTCTGAAAATAAATTTTTATTGTTTTTCTATATTTATAGTGCTTGAGGGAAGATAATTCGTTGCGTACCAGTTGTAATGTCATTGAAGTTTCTTACAAACCCGAATATAAGGCATATTTATTAAATACAATGAATATTTGGTCATAATTTCACGAGTATATAAGAAAAAAGCATATGCTAAACAAAAATGAGGTGAGTACTATTTTCCTTGCATCAAAACGTCTTGTCATTGGGCGTAGTAATTTATTGTGAAATAGTTTATGTAAGCCGACATGGCCTTTGTATTTGTTGACTCAGTCGGCGGCCAAACAACAGCGGTCACGGCACATCAGCCTATTCAACTCAATAATTCAAAATACATTATTTACTATTATATACACACGTTTAACATTATTTTAAATTCGTCAAAAGTATGTATACATGAAATGATGCATATAAAGTTTTATATGTACGAGTACAATGTTTTTCAGTTATTCCATTATTTTTCGTTTCAATACAAGATAAGCGATTAATTGTAATTAAAAAATCGTAAAAGCTGAATTTGTGAATCATTGACTTCTGTGGAGTAGTATTGAAGCTCCACGAGACTCCCTTCCTTTGGGTGAACTACTGACACTGAGAACAGCGTGGCAGGAAGCGATAACAAAGGTTGTGCGAGTTGACTCGGTGGCTCCCACGCAGCGCGCCATCGCCGTTGCGACGAAATTTCCAGGAAAGGACAGGAAGCAGTTGAAAGAGAAGGGTCGAGATATGTGCACAAAGCTTTCCTCGAAAGATATTGAGGAGCTCGCAAGATTATAAATAAAATTAAAAGTACAATGAGCTCAAAATAATGCTGAGGTGACTGAGGCACCCTGCACGCCTACTGCCGGGTTAAGAAACCAAGACCTGCGTTTCAGATGCCTGAAAATTACAACAACACCAACAACAAAAATATTTGGAAAAAGACGGCAAAAATACAAAATTGGAAGGGAAAGGTAATAATATATTTCATAGCACTTGCATCTAAATTTAGCAGAGCATTTGTATTTGCTCCATATTGCACCATATAAAATGAAGGAAAATTAATAATTTTATGTTCATTAGAATAAAATAGGCAATTTCCGAAGAATCCGATACCTAGTCATTACAAAGAACGGAATTTATCTCTAAAACTTTTGAGTGCCTTTTCTTTGAAGTCACAGGCAGAACTGCAATAGATCCACTTGAGGTTCTCCCGTGCGTCCGAGGAGTCGATTTTTAAAGCTTTTTATTTTTTTTATACAATTTATTAAAATTATTTATTACAATTAAAATTAAAATTATTTATTACAATTAAAATTAAAATGATTTATTACAATTATTTATTACAATTTATTAAAATTATTTTATTAAAATTTATTATTCGAAAATTAATATTAAAATTCCTCTATATTTTAAATTTTGAAAAAAACGAAATTTTTGGTCATTTATTTAAAAAACCATTCAATACTCCTTCCTTTTCCTGAAACGTGCCATTAGATATTTACTCCGACGTGTCGGCCGATTGTTACGTGGCGCAGTTCGCCTGAACGGGGTCCGCCGGTTGTCGAGTCTCGTCGGTTGGAGGCCGAGTCTCGGGCGGTCGCTGGCTCCCGGGAGTCCGCAACCGGCTGCGAAGGACAGTCGAGCGCGTGGTCTCGAGAGAAGAGAGGCGAGCGAGCGCTGGTCGGTAAAAATCGCGGAGAATGCAGACCTCTATTGTCTATGTAAAGAAGCTTCAATTTTCGTACTTACAGTAACGCTTTAAAGACATTTTCTTAAAAATGACTCCAAATCTTTCAACAAAAATTTCTTTACATGACGAGGTTTTACACTTTTATAATATTCTTAAAGTACTATTTCGGTTCTATCATTAGGAAACCGAAACATTGAAAAAATAAGACAAATGTAGTTTTGTCGGCGATAGATTGGTGCCAAAAGTATGTGGCAAGTCCGAAAAGCTAGCCCAGATCGAAGAAAATAGAAAACTAACTAGAACGAGAGAGTCTATGTCATTCAGTTGCACCACTAGTTATTGTAATTGTATGTGATGCATTAGGTTTTTTCAAGGTGAAGAACAAAATTTCCTGTTGTGTACTAATACGTAGATGCATAGATCTTAATAAATATAAAACACCCAATTATATTTTTAGAAACATTATTTCTATTTTCACAATAAATAATGGTTGCATTGTTCCAGAATTTGTATACTTCATTTCGTTAGTCTTCGAAAATGAATACTCAACGACATGTAAATATTTATGGTTTTCGATTTTACTTAATGAATTTTACTATTGTGTTTTCTATTTTCAATATCGTTGCTTTAATTGAAACATCTGTACTAGTAGATTCCGAAACTCTGCAAACAATGTTTTATTACTTTATATTCGTACGAACTCGAAGTAGGGTTATGTTCGCATTCGTTTAATTAACTCAATATCGGGGCATTCTCTTTATTTGGATAGGTAGAGTATTTGCCTTTAAATTTTGATTTGCCTTTTGAAACGTGTGTTACAACACACAATGAACTACTCGCATTGTTATACTCGTATAACTAGTTGAATGTGGCGTCGCCGAAGCTGTAAACTGTTTTAAAAGTATATTAATGTGTTGAAAATGTCTTTCATACTTCATTTCTTTGATGCATAGCGTTGTTCAAATATGGAGTTCTTAGTCTTACCAATGAATCATAGTAGCTGTTATTATTATACTCCCGTTCAAAAATTCCCAACACTCAATTGACTTGTATATTAACTCCAAACGCGATATGAACTGGTAATATTGCTATTTAAAAATTATAATCACTGTAAAAAATACAGGTATATGAGTGATGTGATAGCAAAGCTATATTTTTTAATTTTTTGTTTTCTAATATGAACATAAATGATCACCTGTAAGATGTTGTTCTGTGACTTCTGTCTTATCCTCTAATACTAAAAGTTCATTCTCCATTAGTTCGGAAAACTCTCATACAAAATCTTCTACAACTACATTTGATTCCCCTGATTTGTTTAACACTTCCATATATTTGTCCCAAATTTTAAGATTTTAAAACTCCACAAATTCAGTTTGATTTTTCTTCTGAAGGCAAATATATATAAATATTAAATATGTTTGTGTTTTAAAATTAAATATTAAATATTTTGTATGTTGATGTGTATCAGTTGTAAGTCACATTAAATTGAAAATCGATTTTTGTACGCTTAAGAAATGTGTTGTCTAGTATTTACAGTTCTTGTTTCCTTCGTATTCACTTCATGTTCTCCAAATTTAATGTTCTAAGGCAAGTTGTAAATTCTTTATACCAAATACGCATGAAATTCTTCACACTTCACAATTTACAGCTCATTCTGCCGGGAGATATTCAGTTCATTTTTGCTCGTATGTCAAAAATCAGGGTTGACATTCTCTTGGAAGAAAATTTTTGTCTCTTGGATTGAAAATAACCACAGAATAATAGAGTTTAATCAAAGCAACCTGTTTAAATCTCTTTAGGTGTTGTTGGTTTAATTCCCGTCATACACACAAAGATCGCAGCGACAAAACACGAAAAAACACGTTTTTGGCAATTTCTTGGAATCTTACGACCGGATCGGAAAAAAAATTATTAGTTCAAAATCAGGAGACCGAAACGCGTTCAATGACATCTCGTATGTCTCGATTGGTGCGCTAGCCGTTAGAGACGGTACTGCTAACGCACGTACGCTGGAGGTGTTTACTCAAATACTATGTAGGAATAATTCGAACATCTTTACTTAAGAAATATTTAAGTGAAATTGCATCAACAATAATTTATATTTCACAGACCTTTCTCATTAACGAACATTTCCATTTTTAATTATAAATACTTCCATTGAAATAATTGTATTCGGCATCTACGTGAACTATGAAGAAGTCGCTAAATCGTCCTCTTCAAACTCAAAAACCAACACCAATTCACTGCTTCCTTCTTAACTCGTGGAAGTTCTAGTAAAAACAATTACAATAGGATAGGTTTCGTGTAACTCATGGCAACATTTGTAAGAAGATCGACAAGCAATATGAAAATATGATATTTAAAAAGCACTTCTCCGAAGCAAAAAAATCTAAATAAAATACGTAAGACGAGGTACAATTTTTTGTAATTACGGAATATACTTTCTTTATAAATTATGCACGTTTCTGCAGTGAAAAAGTAAATTAAAAACTAACGTGAATGTAAATTGGACTTTCGGAGAGAGCTCATTGCAGAGGAATTAGGACTGGACTGAAACTGCGACATTTCTCCCATCGGCGGACAACTTGATTCCAAGTTTCAGCTAAATAAACGTGTTTATTCCGCGCAGAACCAGAAAATGCGTTTTCGTGCTAATTACACCGCGAATTACCCCCTGCTTGGAAAGGGTCCAGCCGCCGCGCTCCGCAGACGCTCGCTGTGGCGAAGCAAAAGAAAACGGGAGAAGCGCCTAAGAAAGATTTAAATGTTTCAAGGCGGGCGAGTTCATCTCAAATGGTGGTGCCAATTGAACGGAAAGAAATGCAAATTACAACACATTTCGTAATAGGATACGATTTGTCAGAACGAGCAATTAACCAAAAAAAACGAAAATTGGATATGTAAGGCAAACTCCACAATGTTGTAAAAAGAACAGAGCCAATACATGCATTGTTGAAGCCCTGTTTGGTATTTCTATGAAAAAGAAATGTACTTCTCTTGCATTTTGTGCAAGTGGCTCAACAGCACCTGTCGGTCGATCCCATTAATAGTAATAGGATTATTAATAATTAAAGAATTGAAAGTATAATAGTCTGTGGGACGAGGAAAGAAGTGAACAAAACACATACGTACTCACGATTTTTCAAAAAAATTGTACGTGACCTTATTTGCAGATCTAATTTTTTTAGAAGTTTTCATTTTTTTTTAAATCTATCATAAACATTGTACTTTTGCAATGTTATTTTTTGTTATTTTCAAAAATACTGAGAGTTTACTGAAAATGAGACCTGCGACATTTTTATAAGCATAATTTGCTTTATTTTAAGGTAAAATTAAATAAAATATTTTGAGTCATTTTTGAGGAAACTTTGCAAATGCCGTTGGGGCTTCATGAAAAGTACTCTTAAAAATCAAAATATCCATTTCAATTTGGGCTTTGAGGTCGGTCAAATTGATCTAGGAATGTCAGTTTTCAAGAAAATTATTTAAAAAAAACAACAATTTCCCGGTTTCATGGACACACAAAAAAAGGGGATTCTAATTACACAATGTTTTACATGAAGTAATTTACTAGACAAGAACAATATTTTTCCACTTTCTCGATATCAGAGCCCCACTACATGAGTTTTTTTTTACAAAAATTCGCCACTTTCCGCTGCAGCATTACATTACTTTCTCTTTGCTAGGTAGTTATGTAGAGGCGAGAAAGTAAAAATAACTTTAATTAAAATCCTTATCTGTTATTATCTAAATAGTCATTAAATTGCAATTTAAGTAAAATTTACACTTGAATCGTAATTTAACTAGAAATCATTAGCTAATTATTAATGACTTATCCTGCTTCATCTATACCACGTCGTAAACGTGGTTGCAACGTATTGTGATGACACTTCACCTAGTTAATATTCTACCAAATGCATAAAATGAGTGAATGGCTGATAGCACTAGTACATTAAATGTCATTGGACCGTGGTATTCTTGTATTTTAGAAATACGAGCCTTATTGTTTACCGTATTTTAATATCTTGAGATGTCATTTCACTTGGTAACTTACCTTAAACTTCAGTCTTATCACGTTTATATTCTACATTTGTCCAGACAAAAATACACTTCTTTGTGATCATAAACGTAGTTCTCGGCGACACTCGAAATACCCTGCCGAGTCCAAATCTTCCGTGAGTAGAGAGACTCTTTCTCAAGCGCAGTGCCCCGCCTGGAGAGGATTACTTCGACGAACGTCTCCATCTTCGCGGAGGTACATTTTAAAACTCGGATCTCAAGTCTCGCGGCAGTAAGCTCGCACGTCGCACGCGAGCTTACGCCAAAAGGTCGGGAGGAACAGCGTAATGCGGCGCTTCTTGATGGCTCGGCAGGCGGCAGCCGACGCTGCGCGCGGTGGGCGGGGCGGGGCGGTAGGGGGGAAGGGAAGGGGGGACCGCTACAGACGGAAGGACAACGGCGGGGACCTGGAGCCGCGGCCACGAGATCCCTAGGTTAATGGGGTGCGCAAGGCGGGAGCCTCTGGTCGCCGCTCGTGGCCGCAAGCTTCAGCCTCACCCCCCGTGGACCCGTCCTCGTGAGTGACGTCACTACCTGCCACTGGCACCCTCTCGCTCCTGCCGCCCCATGGTCACCACTTCTACGCTCTGAACGCGAACACGTTCTCCAGCAAACCCTTGGCTGTCTGGTTGATTGATGTTTTAGTGTTTCCTGGCGTGTCAACGGCTGTGGTCATTTGTCCCGTAAATATACTGCATTTTAAATGGCGGTGTTGTTCCCCCGCTGGATGGTGAGATCCGGGGGAGACATACACATCGGCTTGCAAGGTTTTCCCCATTCAGGTTAGTACTGCTTCAGCCGGGGCAAGCTTTAAGTTCTCGAATGGTTTCCCGGCCTCTTTTGTAGCGTAGTGCTTCTAAGTGTACGTGTGCGTAAGTCAGAGGTGAGAATAGGACAAGGAAGAGGAAGGAGAGATCGCCCACTGTCCGTGGTCAGTTTGTTACGCTTCTGCTCCGTCATTCGTCTGGCGTTGATCGGAGAAACCACAGAAAACTACCGAACGGAGCGGTCGGCCGCAAAAGTACTCCTCCAGACAGCGGCTGAATTCGACCTAGCTATGTCGCTAGTGTCAAAAAATATTGCCTCCGTCGGGACTCGAACCCCGTTCAAAGGCACTTTAGTGACATCAGTTGATACCCTGAGCCAGCACAGGCGATGGCTGTCGGGGATCTATGTACTTTGGCCGCAGAAGCCTAAGTTTTTTACGTTCCCCAAAATCTTCATTGCATTCACCATTCGCAGTCATCACGCTCTGTTGTTCTCAGCACAGGTAGATTCTTCAACAACTTCACTGCACGCACCATTAACGCATGTGCCATCATCTTCACCTGCGGCCTCGACACAACTTTCTCCATCAATTGCATTGCACTCATCATATCAAAGTGCGCCATTTCCTGCGTCTGCTCCCTCGACACCGTTATTATCTTCGGCAAGTTCATTCACTTTCGTTATTCTAACACTCATAAAAACTTTTTCCTTCAAAAAAAATGACAATTTATCCCACCAACAGAGCTTTGAACACTAAATTACAACCCTCGTACTGTGAAATCCTAGCTATATAATTGTTGGTCAAACGAAAACCATTCATCCGTATTATCTAGTGACAGCAACTCCTCCTTTCGTTTAATGACTGACTTACAGACATTTCGACTTTTGAGCCACTTCTATTTGTCAAGTATTTGCTCTTTCTGCCCTTGGTATACGAAACGTTACGTAGAACGGACTGAGACTTAGGTTCTGTTCATCCTTCACAAACATTTTTTCTTTAATAAATGTATTCCACGGGATATTATTAATAGATAAATATAAAAGTAGTCACTCATTCTCTCTTCTTTACCTGTCATAATCGTCTTCACCACAACCCATCAAACAATGTGTTGTAGGCAAATATCTTCCTTAGGATAAATCACTGTTAATCCTATCGTTCTTAACTCGTGATAGCTCCATACAAATGACGCCTCCATCAATTTCAGCTCCCTCCCTTCGTTCCTTCTGTTACCTGCAAAGACTCATCCACCACACACACATCCGCCGCCGCCGCCGCCACGAATCCCATCGCAGACATCACCATCCCGCCGCGCCTCCGCCAAACTGATGGCTGGATTTGTGTCGCGGAGGACGCGGCCACCCAATTTGTCATGGCCGGCCGACCGGACTCTCCTCCCCTGAGCCGCGCTCGCCCCGAGAGGAAAGACCACAAAAGCTAGCCTCGGAATGAAGGATTTGCATACAGACAAGAACAAGACCTGCGCTCCCTGTTTTAGAATGTCACATTAATTTTGTTGCTAGCACTTTCGCGGAAGGACGGGTGGGCGGACGGAAAGGAAGAAGAGGGCGCAGGAATTGAGGAGGCGGCTTCCGGAGCGAGCGCTGTCGGCCGGCGCGGCAGCAGCGGGGTGGGGGATGTTGTGGTGCGAGAGTCGGGGGATGGGAGCCTTCGGAGGGATCTACAACGTTCGTGACGTGTGTGTACTCGGGAATTAACTGGGGCATATCAAGCGCAGCCTCGAGCTGTGTAGATAATGTGAGCTGAAATGATAAAATTCTCGCACGCAATATGCTTTCGATCTTTATACATGCGTTAGTATTTTTTTCAAACATGTTAAATGTTTCTCATTTGTCAACATACATTTATTCCCTCAAGCGACCCGAAATTTCATAATTCATTCAATGTATTGTGAAATAATTACTAGATTTATTTAAAGAGGTTCGTGACTGAGCGTTTTTTCCGTCGCCTACGGGACATTTTCCGCTCTGTCAAAGGCAAGAGCAAATATCAAGAAGTACTCAAGAAGGCGTAGAAACCATACAGCTTTATAGCCCGGAAATACACATTAAGAATTGTAGAAAAAATATGAAAAATAAAAATGTAAACAAAATACAGGAAATGAAAATGTCACTGTTCATTTCTCACGTAACATCCGAATTTCGATACTATAGTCCCTTATAATAAAAATATTATTAAAACGCAAGCAAGAACAATCTGTGCATCTCTTCTTCAGCTCCACCACAATCCCTACTTCTCTCTTTCACTCTGCATACTTGAATTATGAATAAAGATATCAACGAACGTGCTTGACAACATTTGAGAACTAGAAATGTTTTCTCCAGAATAATAGAAAATGTATCTATACATCTATACATTTGATTTTATAGCATTGCTACAAAATAACACCACCCCACTCTTCCACGTTACGTATACTAAATAATGTCATAAATTTAAAATTGGGTAAATTTATTGGAAACAATCTGCCAAATAATAAAATATGAAGGAAATTAAAATAAAATATAATAATTGTGAAAGAAATATTTTTATTATTTTAAGTTAATTTTCAATATCTATAAAAGTGTTTTGCTGCGGATCAAAATGTGATTAGTGAATTGTAGTGTTGATCAAAAGTATTTTGAAATAGGGCAATCACCTCCTTTTTCCAGGTGTTCACCTACCGGAAATATTTTATGTGCGTAAATATTTGATCACAGGAAAGCAACTTACAGGTATAGCTCGACCAACTTGAGAATGATGTTTACAGGAGCGCGCCACCGTCTGTGTTTACAACCAAAACGACAAGACGAAGATAAAAGGATACTCAATTCAAAATTAAAATGGTACCGTGCTAAACTATTGCGAAAGAAAGCGCGATTTATTTCGTTGCAAATCTAGAATCTTCCCAACACCTCATATTGGAATAAATAAAAGTATACTTTTCTTTGCAAAACGTTTAAAAATTTTGAAACTAATTCTTTCGATTAGCAGTAACATTCATATAAATAGTTTATTTTAACTTAAGTAGTTTATCAGAAAATATACCAAATAAAATTCTTTTTTTATGTAAGGAGTAACTACCATCATAATGAAGAATGTTGTAGATACTTATGATAGTAAAGTTAATGTTTTAGTACTTTATTGCATACCTTACAAACCGTCTAAAGACTATGGAAAAAAGATGAATGAAGGAGAATACAAAATGTTTAAATTCAATGAATAAGTATTAAAACTTCAATATAAATATAACTTTTTATGATAGTCTTGTACTAGAACGGCGAAAAGTAAAGAAAGCAAATTAAAGGGACAAAAATTAAACAGTCAGTGCAAATATTGCATGATGTGTCTCTCAAGTTATATTTTATCAGCTGATTCACAACATCTATAAAGAAGGCCATGGTAGGAGCAGTCTCTGAACTCGCTTCTCGCGCCTGGCGACTTTTGTTAGCTAAACTGACAGTACAGACCCGTGTTTTCACTGTTAGTTCCACGACGCGCCGCAATCGCAGCCTTCATTCTTCGCTAGGTCGAGTTATAACTTCAACGTCGGACAAACACTTGCTAGCTGTTATGTCACTCAAAGGATACCCCTCCACCGCCCTAGATTTCTCTGATCTAGTAAATAGAATGGGTCAGGTTTCTCTCATCAAATATTGGCTAGGTAAATAGTGCAAAATTTAATACATTTGAATATCGTGATGTTTTCCTTTATCATTCATCAAATTTCTATTTATGATTTACTGTAATAAAAAGATTTGTTTAAAATAATAATATCATTCCAGTGAACTCAGAAATGTAAGTTAACTGTAATAAATAATCATTTTGGACTAATTCATAAATAATTATACACAAGGATGATACTAATTAAAATTAATAAACATTCAGTTTAGGAAAAATTATACTTCTGGAATATATTAATTTCTGTTTTTTACACCTTTCATCATCTGAGTGCCGTAAACATGAATAATATTACTTATCATCTCTGTTCTTAAGTTATTCTTTGCTCAAGGACCATTGTTAGTGGTTATTAGATTTATAGTAGTCGTTTGGTGGAGATGTAGTCTGGTTTTGGAGAGTGTCAACCCCTGTGCTACATTAACAATCTGACTTCCTCCCAGACACAGCAACGAGGCGACGTGGTTTCCGATACAGAGCAAGCATCTGGACGGCGAGGTTATATATAAAATCACAAACTCAGCCCACTGAATAAAACATAAGGAAGAAGAATGGAGATTTTAATGTTAATGGTAAGATATATTCAGAGTGCAACTGCTAGACTGAGACTGATTTCTTTCCAGGTGCATGTTTTTCACTGTTTACTCTTCAACAGAAATGGATCACCAAGCAGACTTTCCCTTACTCGAATACATTCCTGAGAGGTATTTGGACGGAAATGAAATTGTAGATGATAGACGAATATTCATTGCGTTGAATAGACATATACTAGGAAACCGTCTTATTCATCTATATCTATATCTATCTATTCTATATCTATATCTATACTAATATATAAAGACAGAACTACACTGACTTACAGCGCGATAATCTCTGAATCTACAAAACGAATACCGATGAAACTTTTGTACTAGCTTTGTTTAAGGTCTGGAGTATTATAGGCTGTGATTTACAATCGCAAACCTCAACATATTCACAAAATAATTACTTTTCTGGACTTTTTTCGTCTAACATTACATCATAGATTCAAGAGTGCATCAATGTTCAATTGTTTAGCGCCACCAGAGGATGATGACTATCTACGACTGAATTCATCTATGCACGAACTGCGTGTCTGTAGGAAAGAGATTATAATGTACTGCAACTTCCTTGGAGAGAGCTGTTTGTTGTATTATACATTACATTGTTTAACGTGAAATGTTCATATTTAGGACAGATAATGGCTGTTTTCTTTATATATGCTAATAACTCGGATATTGATTTTAATTGCATCTAGACGTGAATGTATCAAGTGTAAAAGAGACATGAAATTATTGAAAAAAACAAATTTTGCTGATGGAAAAGCTTGAAATTGTCGTAAAACGGTGTAAATGTACACATCTGTTCTGCTTGAAACAGTTACTGGGTTAGTGATAGTAAATTAAGCATGTTTATTGCGTATTTGCGAGTTGAACGAGCCAAAGGGAATCATACTATGAATTATTTACGTGTTATGCTTAAACTGTGACAAATGGAGTAATTTTTGTAGGAAGTGTTTTATTGTAGTAGAGAGTAAAAGAGTACCTGTAGATGGTAAAGAAATGCTTATTTAAATTCACGATAGTAATTTCGACAAGGATTATTATTGAAGTAAAAGATAAATTTGAAAGTTTTCTGTATAAATACGTGAGAAGAAGAAAAAATATGAAAAGGAGTATGTGACAATTACAATGTGACAATTGATAGAAAGTATTGGTACTACAGTATAATACACAAAATTTCGCGAAGAGAATACACGTGAGTAAATGCATTTTACTTTTTGTTTACATTTTTTGTTAATGTTAGTTATGAAGTGAGTGAAATTGGGGGGAGGGAATCACAGTAAGAAACACTATATATATATATATATATATATATATATATATATATATATATATATTATTTCATATATATATATATATATATATATATATATATATATATAGTTGAACCAGGGTTTAGGGTGGCACGGTTCCTTTGGTTTCTTTTGTGATTCATTTGCTCTCGTGAATCACCCGCCACGGTTCACTTCAGAGCTGGCGAAAAATTATGTTGGCATTGACTAGCTTTGACGGGTCAAAGCATAAATATACACGAAATGACCATGCGTCAAAGCCACATTTCAAATTAACGAACAATTTCTTCATCACGACACTTTTAAAACATCACTTCACATTGAAAATTACACTTCACAACACTTTAAAAAAAATAAAACTTGTTTCTATGCTGCTTTGCTTGCTGCTTGAACTGAAATATTAATATAGAAATGGTTTTAGATTTTAAAAAGTAATATTCAAGTAATATCGTATTCAGTTGTTTCTATAACAACAAAATTATTTACTTTTAAATGGGATTCAATTACGCGAAGCATTTGTGGTCGTGTGATTTCGTGTTTTTTCGTATTTCGAGACATCTTTTAACATATTTTTTTGTATACCATCATTATAAACGACCCTTTTCGATACCCCGAATCGTGCATAATCCGGTATTTTATCGCACGCTACATGACGTCATCGCCATTATTAAACGTGACATGACGTCACGACGAACTTCTACTGTTCACAGAAAGACAGATCTGTAGAACTGGTTTCAGAAAGTAAACAAATGTGCAAAAATGTATATTTCAATAGTTAAAATAAATATATCTACAAAATATTATTACTCTACCTTCATTAAGAGATATTTCTCATCATCTGCTTCCACTAAAAATTTTCGCACATCGTCTTTCGAAAATATCATAGATTTTTCAGCTTCATAGCTGACATTAGCTTGTTTCATATATAACTGAACTTTGTTATAAGCAGAGATGTCAATTCCATCTTTAATTTTCAGCATAGTCTTCAATTTTGAATGACTGCACCACAAAGATGATGCCTTACATACTGCAGACTTCAAAATAACATAAATTAGAAAATGAGAACTCGACACTAGTATTAATTATAGAATGTATGACAAACTTACCAACTCAGATATATATGCCAGAACAACTGTCTCGCATATAATATTTACATTATTTGTTTCCATCCACTTCCTAAATTTTATATATTCCTTCTCATACAATGCACTCAACTTTTTAGGTATTAAACTTTCTTCTGCCTTCGAGGCTTTTTCTAAAACTACTATTGGTAACGACGCCATCTTTCATTTGAATGCGCGCGTGAATCGGCTCTCCGCTGTCACAGTTGTGACGTCATAATACCAACGTCCATGTTGCCAACTATAAAACTTTACTTACACTTACTTCGTTTCATTTATAACTTTATAATGATGTTATACAAAAAAATAGCGTATGCAACTCGTTTATAATGTTCCTTTTTTGCACTCATAAGAAAATAGTCTATTACTAAACTCACTCCTTCGTCGTTCGTTTAGTAATAGACTATTTTCTTATTCGTGCAAAAAAGGTCAACATTATAAACTAATTGCATAAACTACTATTGTGTGTCTACCGTTATGGAAGGTGTAAATACAGGAATTATTTATGATTTCTTTAACATATTATGTAGTATTTGCTTTAAAAATAGACGAGTTGTTTTTTAGTATTAAAATGGAGGATTTGAGAGGTGCTAGTCTCCCAATAATAAACGTGTAAGTAGCATGCGTTTGTGAAATAGAATTGATTTTAAATATTTATATTTATTTTATTAGCATAATGAACTTAACATGTTATTTTTTATTTATTATTAATTTTTAAGCTTCATTTCGTAAAAAGTACGTAATTTTTCAGAAACAAGCGGATTTGGTGCTACTCATTGACGTTTTTCTTGTTATAAGGGTGTAATTCGTTCCGAGACACTACACTAATTTTCAGTATTGCTATGGTTGTGGTAATACTATTAAAATTGTATATTTTCAACGAATATGTGAGTGGATTTTTTTCTTTTAAAATATTGCTTTCTTTAACATTAAGTAGAATTGGTTTAAAAAACAGACGAGTTGGTTTATTAGTATTAAAATGGGGGGTTTGGGGGAATAACGAAAGTTTAAGTAGTATGAGTTTGTGAAATAGAATTTATTTTAAATAATTATATTTATTGCGTTAACATCTTAGTTTTCTTAAGTTTTTTATTGTTATTTAACACCCATTAATTTTAAATCGCATTAAGAAGTGAGTTATTACTATTTGTTTGTAAAATTTTAAAAGTACATTTTTTGTTCCAGATATTACAAGATGTTCTCCATTTGTTTTTGTTATTTGTTTGCATGTTTGTTAAAATTGAATTGTTATGTCTTTTACAAGATTTTGTTAAAAAAATTAAAATATATAATAATTCCAACGAATACGTGAGTTATACATTTTCCAGTTATATTCTGTGGCTTGTAGATCATTTAAAAATATAATAAGTAGGCCTACCATTTGGTTAACTAAATAGACGAGTGGTTCTTTTCAATAGCAAAACATGTGTGGTTTAAATAATGAAGAATTTAAGTACTAAGCACGCGCTGGTGAAATAGAATGTATTTTAAACACATTTATTACGTTACCATGTTGAACGCGAATAGTAAACAAGGATTCGGTTCATTGAGTCGATTCCTCTCTAGTGAACCGGATCAGTGAACCAAAGGAACCGTGCCACCCTAAACCCTGGTTCAACCATATATTTTAATGAGAAAGTCAGCAACACCGGTTATTTCCAGATTGGTACATGGCAGAGAAGGGCGAGGCGGGGATACAACAGAATATATTGATTGATTGATTGATTCGTGTTTCCGGGCGCGTCAACTGCTCAGGTCATTAGTCCCGTAAGTGTAGTGCGTGTTTTTCTCCGGGAGGTGGCGATCTTTTCCCCGCTGGGTGGCGAGATCTGGCGCCGACCTACCGTCGACTAGCGGGGTTTTCCCCCCAACCAAGTATCTCCCACCAGCGGGGCACCGCCCCAGCCGGGACAAGTTGTAAGCTCCCGACCGGTCTCCCGGCATGTGTGGTAGTGTAGTGCATGTTAGTGTGTGTGTGTGTAAGAGGGAGAGGATAGGACAAGGATGAGGAAGGAAAGATCGCGCGCGGTCCGTGGCCCGTTTGTGAGGGTACTGCGGCATTCGCCTGGTGTTGATCGGAGAAACCACGGAAAACTACCGATCAGAGCAGCCGGTCGCTAGAATTCTCCTCCAAACAGCGACTGAATTCGACCTAGCTGACAAGCTAGTGTCGAAATCTCCTGCCGCCGTCGGGACTCCAACCTAGGACCTCCCGGTCAGAGGGACTGCAGTGACATCAGGTTGAACAGAATAGATAGTAGTAGACTCCGCCGCACGGCGGGAATAGATGGAATTCCTTTTTCTGGCTAATACATTACGATAAATACCCCAGCAACGCGGGGTACTTTAACTAGTAGATACTAAAATTACACTTTTATTGTGTGTTATTATTGGTTATAAAGAATAAAATATTGTTTGTTTGTAACGGTCGTGCCCTTACGGATTTATCCATTGGTTCACCGCCTGCACTGGCTGAAATTATTCAAAATTTTTAATTTAGCACCACGTAGGTCTTCAGTGTTGCCCATAAATTTTTACTATTGAACGCCAAATACACGGTATCAGAACGGTTTCATACATTACTTGGAGCGTTCCCGTTTAAGCGAAAATGGTATATGGTTAGAACGGGAATTATTACAAGATTTAATTTTTCGAATTATTTAGCTTCTTCTTCACCATCAGGGATTAGGCTCATAGCCTGTTCCGTCTTCACTCCAACCATGTCTTTCTTGGAGGTCCTATTTCTCGTCTTTCTACAGGTTTATAAGATAATATTGATTTTGTTATTCTTGTGTTATCCATTCTATTTACATGTTGAATACAGCATTATTAATTTCTTTAATACGGTCATGCATGGAATATATATTTAGATCAGATCTAAATATATTCCCCTGATTTCTTATTTGATCTAACTTCGAGCAACCTTTCGCTCTTCTTTTCATCTCTGCTATTTGTATTTGTTGTTACTCTTTTGCTGTTAGTCTCCATGATTCACTTAAGTACGTAAATACTGGTGCTGCCATTACTTTATAAAATTTCATTCTAATTTCTTGCATTTTTTTATTTTTTAAAGTTCTATGAATAGTACCACACATTATTTGATATTTATTTAGCTTACTTTACATATCATTTTCCCTTTCATAACTAATGTCAGAAGAGAGACAGAAGCAATTACAATGTGACACCTGTTTTATTATCTGATCATTTATATCAATTTTCAAGCGTACGGGGTATTTGGAGTAAATGCCATAATTTTCGTCTTTTCAACAGATATTTTAAAATTTTAGAGCTCACATATCTGGTTTGAGCGGTATATAGATTTTTGCAAATCACTTTCTGTTTTTTGTATAATTATTTGATCATCTCTAAACATTAATATATTAATGCATTTATTTTGGGGGTGTATTCCCGAATTTATTTAGGTTTTCCATTGCCTCTATATATACATTAAAGTGGGTGCTATTGTGCACCTTTGTTCCAGTCCTTTATTAATTTTCATTCCAGCTGTTTTTGTTGTTCCGGTAATAATTATAATTTGTACATTTTAATAAAGGCTGTTTATAACATTTATTAAATTATTAGGTATCCTCTTTTCTTCATGATATCCCATAATATTTTTCTGTTAACTCGAACAACTGCTTTTTCAAAGTCAACAAAACATATGTGAGTCTCGAGGTTGAATTCTCTTCTTTTCTCTTTTAGTTGTATTATTTTTATGTTGTCCTGGTATTATCTTCCTTTCTTGAAGACATTTTTTTCACCTGTTAACAAAGCATCCCCAATTTTCTTTAGTCTATTATTGATAATCCTTGCATATAACTAATGGGTTGTGTTGAGAAGTCTTATTCCCCGATAGTACTCACATACGTTTCTTCCTCCTTTTTTATAGAATGATATAACCTCCCCAGATTCACAAGCATTTGGTAATTCTCGGGATTTCCAGCGTCCATTTAGCAGATGTAAGAGTCTGAACTTTAGGAGAAGACCGCATATTTGAATAGTTCTGTATTTGCTCCATCATTTCCTGGTGCTTTTCTATTTCTGTTATTTAGCCAGGGTTTTTTGCATGCTGCAGTACGAAATGCCAACTGGGGATTATCCTATATTCGAAAAGCCATGCTCCTTAGGGATCGAATCCGCGCTCGGAGCCTTGAGAGTCCAGTAAGCTAAACAATGCCATGTCGAGGAAAGCCCATGATACAATATGATTGCCTTTTGGGAATATATTACCATGAAAATGTAAATTACATTCTCTGTTATAATTACATTGTTGCGCATAACAGTTGTCCCCAGAAAGTTAGTATTAATCCTTTTTCTACACGCTTGAAAGGTAGAAATACCAAACAAGAAGAAATAAAATTTTTAAAAAATTCCTTTTCCTCTTGCACCATCGATTTGCTTTAGTTTTATGTGTCGCATAATTTGCATAATAAATTTACTCCTGTATTTAAGATGAGTTACCAGTATTAACACTCTCCCTAGATTATATGTGCATTTCAGCAAAGAAATAACACGCTTGATTTTCAATAGAAAGGACGCTGTCTATTATCCCTGATTCTATGGGACCTCATTACGCGATCCTCACATTGCAGTGGACCTTCATCAGTGCTGGATAAATAGTATTATTTGAATTTCACTCCAAATACACCTCTGGCCACCAACTAAATGCATAGAATTAGCACACCCCGGGGCAAGGTTCCCCTTGGCAGACTGTATACACGTGTGAACATGTACGTGAGCGGTTGAGAATGTGTGGAGATTGGAAGCAGTATTCATTAGGGACGAGGCGAAGTGGGGAGGGGTAGAGGGTAGCAGGGGATGTAGGCTGTTCATCGAAAAACGGACAGCGGTGAGCGAGCCAGCGTTCGGAGTGTGTTGAGCATGTGCCTCCCTGCATAATTCACAGAGGACGCTGCATCGTTTGGGGCCACCCTAATAGAGAGAGGGCGTCGGAAACAGACGTGGAGATGGGTTGGCGGAAAAGGCGGAAGAGCATGAAAATGTAAAGTAGCGGTAGAAAAAGAATATATAAAGTAATATTTTACAACGTTGATGTACTTGTTATTAATGTAAATGTTAATGTGTTAAGTGTGATATTTCCCAACATGTCAGCGGGCCATCTATGTTCTAAAATAATGAGTTCTACAAAAAGGACGCGGGATCACTGACCAGGTCCAACCAATTTGCTTTATACGACAGTATAAGGTAGAAATTATACGAAGACATGAAAATTAAGGAAATTAAAATGAATAGCTAAATATGATAGAAGATGTATAAAGGAAAAATAATTTCCGATAATATTCTGCTGTGTACGCGCCGACCATTTCAAACGGCGCGCGCCAGCAAATCTTGTAACTCAATCAAGAGGGAGCAGCACGAACTCGCTGCGCACAAGAATCCGCCGACACGTAGTCAAGAACTGATTTCTCATTGGCCCACAGGGGTATATAACACGGTGGACAAGCGTCAGACAGGAGAGTCAGCCACGAGTCAGCAGAGAGCCAGCTTACGCACCCGCCAGCACGAGCCTGCAGACCGCGTCCACCGACACGTCCCGCCGTGGTAATGGCACTCCACGACGCCACTGCCTCGCCGCACCAGGCGCCGGCCCCGCCGCCGCAACGCTCTGCCAGCGACGCGACCACGCCCCGGCCTCGCCACTGCCGAGCAGACGGCACCGCTGCCGTCGCCACGTTCGGCTAGCGACGTTACACCCCAGCATCGCCCCGGTGGTGCTGCGGCCTCACCGCTGTCGCGGCCCATACTTGGCCCCCGCGCTCCAGCCTCTCGGCACCTGGGCGACGGCTCAGCCGCCGCCACTACTCTCAGCCGGCGACGCTTTACGTTCGCCGCGGCCGTCGTCACGGTCCCGCCGCCAAGATAGCTCGGTGGCTTCGTAACCTCCTCTCCGAAGAGAGACGAAACGCCGCTCAGGCGGCAGAACCTGATCTGCGACCCGCAGACGGCAGAGACACCGCCTCCTGCCACTCAACACGACCGTCGACCGTGGATACTGAGCCTCCGGCTTAACCAGTTCACCTTTCGGTGACCATCTTGTGTAAAATATATATATATATATAATGTTTTAAATAAATGTTGTAACATAACGAGTTCGTCTTCTTATAAAGACACAACATATTCCATTAGAGTTATCAGAAATGTCCAGGAAAGTGCTTTCCATGTATTTGTCAGAAATTAGACGATCTTTTGTCGCAAATTTAAATATGAATGGCAATGCAATAATTGAAAGCAGCATCCGAAGTTTCGCACTGGGTTTCGTGGCACGTTACTTTTGGACTGATTCCGTTTTGAAAAATTACTTCCCTTTTTTCACGAGCTTAAGTAGAATATGCCAATGAGTTGGAATTCCAAAAAAATTTTTTTATTTATTTTGTCAAAAAACAGTAAAAACTGTATATGACGTGTGGGGAAAGAAATTTATCTGCGCACATTTTCTTGAGGGCCAGAATTTTATAAAAAAAACGAAAACGAAAAAAATAATTTAGAAAATAATTATTTTAGAAAAATAAAGATATTTGAAAAATGTTTTTTCCCGAGTTATAGAAAATCAATTTCAACTGTAAATGAACTACGAGCAAAAGGAGTGCTCAACAAAACGTGCGCACAGTGAAGCTACATTTACGTCCAGAAGCAAAAAAAGGGGCCATCTCAGCATTTGCTCTATGGATCAGGGAAACTGGACAAAAACCTGATCGAGATGGGGGTCATTGACCCGGAAGCTGAAGTACATTACTTGTTACAGGCGTGTTAAATATTTTTTTAAATGTATACAATGCAAACATAAACTAATTCATTATATATCTTTGTTTTGTTACATTATTTTTCTTTTTCACGATCAGTATAGTCTCTAATTGTATAGAAACAGTTTTGCAGCAGAAAAGATTTTACTTTTAACTTAAATTTGTATACCGACTTTAATTGTTTTATGTCATCTGGCAATGCGTTGTAAAGTAACGTACATGTATTGTATGTTGATTTCTTGTACTGAGCTGTTGATACTGACACTTGATGCACGTGATTTCTACGGCGTGTGTTGTAATTATAAATATCAATATTGCATGAAAATATGTTCCCTCCGTTAAGTAGGTCATTTTTGACAAATATTACAGATTCGTAAATAAATAGACAAGGCAATGGTAGGATTCCCAGCTCAATGAAAAGAGGCTTGCAGGAATCACGTGGAAGGCATTTTTTCATTATTCGAATAATTTTCTTTTGCAATCTGAAGGTCTGAATACTACAGGATGAGCTTCCCCAGAATATTATGCCATATCTCAGGCGGGAATGCACATTTGCAAAATAAACGCAACGAGCTGCATGAAGGCTGACAGAATTTGAAAGAATTCTGAATGCATAGCATAATGAACTTAATTTAGTGTTTAATTCTGTTATATGTACATTCCATTTGAGGTTTGATTGAATTGAAAGACCTAAAAATTTTGTTGCCTCAACATCAGCTAATTGCATATTGTTCATTTTCAATGGAACATGCGATTTCCGATTTGAGATGCAAAAATGCATTGAAACAGTTTTTCTTTCGTTAACAATTAATTTGTTATTATTAAACCAATTTGAAACTTCTGAAATTGTACTATTTACTGCTTCTTTTTTGCAAAGAACATTCGTGTCATCAGCAAACAGAACCGTTCTTTCATTTTTAATAGACGAGGGCATATCGTTTACATATAACAGAAAGAGAATAAGACCTAAGATCGAACCTTGCGGGACCCCATGCACAATTGGCAAAGAATTGGAAATATAAGTATGTAATGTCCTTTCCTGCCAGTATGGTATTTCTGCTCTTTGAGTCCGATGTTTAAGGTAAGAAGTTATCCAATCTAGGGCAATACCACGAATTCCATACGAAGGTAATTTTGAGAGCAAGATCTTATGGTCAATAACGTCAAAAGCTTTCGAGAGATCTAAGAATATTCCAATGGGTGTTTCATTTTGGTCTATTGATGAAGCAACATCTTTGAGAAAAGAAAAAATGGCAGTTTCCGTAGATTTTGATTTTCTAAAACCGTGTTGTGAGTCTGAAAACGCTCTGTTTTTCCTGAGAAATGTTTCCATTCGTAAGTAGAAAAGCCTTTCTAATATTTTTGAGAAAACTGACAAAAGAGAAATTGGCCGGTAATTTTGAATATCATTTTTGTTCCCTTTTTTAAAAAGTGGCTTAATTTTTGCTGTTTTGAAAATATCTGGAAATATTCCTGTACATAAAGAAGCATTGAAAATGTGAGTTAATGGATGTATAAAGGCAGGTGCACAAGTTTTTAATAAACAATCCGGAAATTCATCTAAACCAGATGAATATTTATTTTTTAGTTTACTGACTATTCTGAGGATTTCGTTGGGAGAAGTTTCGGGAATAAACATCGTATCTGAAATTTTTTGGGAAGTGTAAAATGTTGAATTTTGTGATTTTAGTCCCTTCGTGAGATCAGACGCAATTCTGGAAAAGTGTTTGTTGAAGAGATTGACAACTTTTTCCGGATTACTCGTTTCTCTTTCATTATCCTTTAAAATAACATTCTCTACAAGGTATCGAGATGATGTGGTTGTATTTTTTACGATATCCCACATTGATTTAGTTTTGTTACTAGCGCTCAAAATGTCCTGACTATTTTTCATTATTTTTGCCAGAACTATTACTTTTCTTAAAATTCTTTTATATTCTCGGAAGTATATATGGAAACCGGGTGATACGTTATGATGTTTAGAAATAAAGTAAAGGGTACGTTTGTTTTTACACGATGTTCTAATTCCTTGTGTGATCCAAGTATTACTTTTGCTTGAAATGTTTAATTTTCTCTTTTAAGAGGAAAGCACGCGTTAAAATGAATTGAAAGCTTGGAGAAAAATAAATTATATTTTTCATTTGTGTCAACAGCGTTATAAACTTCGTCCCATGATTCCTTCATCAAGTAGTCCGTAAATAATTTTATATTAACTTTAGTGAATGCTCTGCACATGCGTGTATTATTTATTGTGTCAGTGTTTATGTTCTTAGTAATTGTAAGAATTTGTGCATCGTGGTCACTGTATCCTAGATTATTCGTTATTATTTCATATGTAGTTGTGGTTTTGTTAATTATAATTTGATCTAATGCTTTTTGTGATTTAAGCGTATTCCGTGTAGGTACATTCACTGTAATGTCTAAATTAAATGAATGAAGTAAATTGAGAAACTGCTCTTTTTCGTGGGATTCGCTCAGAAAATCAATATTGAAATCTCCACATACAACAATGGATTTAAAAGAGAGTTTACTAATTTTTTTCAGAATTATCTCTAAATTTTCCAAGAAAGTGAAATAATCTGAAGCTCGCTTTGTTGGAGGTCTGTAAATGCAAAGTAAGATAGTTTTGAGCGTAGTAAGATGTACTACTGTTGTTTCAAAAACTTTTTCAACTGCATATAAATTGAATTCTGACAAGAAGGTAGAATCAATATAATTTCTTATGTAAATACACGAACCTCCGTAAGCAGGGCCCTTATTTGATTCCCTCGCCCTACAATACGATCCTGCAAGGTAAAAGCTAGGCATTTGGAATGTATTTATATCATTTTGAGACAACCAATGTTCTGTAAAGCAAAAAACATCTATTTGTCTTAGATCACATTGTAATGCTGCCTCGATAAATTCAATTTTATTTGAAAGAGATTGCACATTATGATGCATTATTCGAATCTTTTGCATGTACCTACACGGATGTTTTTCTGCTGCATCTGACTGTAGTTGCTATTTATTTATTTCATTTTTACCTCGAGTGCGTGGTCGAAGGAAGTATCGTGTCCCAGCAGTGACAAGAGGTGAGAAAGGAGGGGTGACAGATGTAGAGGAATGAATAGTGGGAGAGGTAATACACGGATTAGGTTCAGGGGATAAGGTAATTGGGTCCAAAGGGGTCCCAGGGGATGGAAGAGAACTAGGAGGTGTGGGTGGGGATGGGTCTTGGGCAGGACACTGCATTCTATTCGCTACTGCAGGACACTGCACTATTCGCATTGAAAGTAGAAAATAACTGTAACTGAAAGTACTTTTATCGAGAAACACGTTGTGTTCAAAACGTTTGGTGAAGAAACAAAACACAGAGTAAAATATGATACGCTTCCCCGAGAACATTAAATACCTTAAGTAACTTGAAGTCTTGAGCGGTTAGTGTACGATGTGATCTATTTGAAATGTTCGCAAAATACTATTTTTAGGATCAGTATTCAACACTTCTCCATTTTGAGCAAGCGTTAATAATGTATTTTGTAAACTACATAGTCTTTACAACATGGAGAACAAATAAAATGCATGGTGATGACTCTATGAAAAATGCGTTTAAAATTAAGAACGTCACTGAGATGATAATCCGGTCTAATCCATATCTGTGTTTTGAAAGGAAGTATTCTTAAAGTAATGATTGGCGGTCCCGCCAGCTAATTGTTCTGCAATAATGTGTAAAACTACATTGATTAAAATATGAAGAATAATAATATAGCTCATACAATAGTAAAAAATATAAATAAAGTGTGCTGTATATCACACAGTTTTCTGTTTACACTTCTTCAACCTCTTGTTACAGACATGACTAACACGAGAGGACCATGTGCGCAGAGAGGCACCAACACTAAAAACATTTAAAAACTACATATTGTTTCTGCTTCCTACTCAACAAACAGAGCACATCCCGCTCGAAGTTTGCTACCCGCCATTCCCGCCCAAAATCTCATCTGAGTTTAAATGTAGTACGCTCCGATCGCAGCGGTAGGCTTCACACGACCACGGGAATGGAGGGAGGGGTTCGAAATGTCGCCAGCGCCCTGGAACATTACAGCGCGGTCAGGGGAGGGGGAGAGGGGGGCGGCGGCGCAGCACAGGGAGAACAGGTGCGAGTGCGATGGTCTTGTTCAAACAATCTGGCCATTACACGGCGGTTCACACAATTTCCCGTATTTGGGGCCCGTTGTCCGAAGCGCTTCGATCGGCGGAAGGAAGTTGTACGCGCGCTGCCGAAGCCGGCCCCGCAGCGATCGCGCTCAAACGGATGGAAGGGATAAATAATGTTCTTTTACGAGGTTCCTGCCAATGAAATAAAATGGATACGTATCACTATTGATAATATGTAATGTGATGGACGAGTTTCGGATAGCATAATATCGCGTGAAGAATATGACATGAATGTCATCGCATTTACGAGATACACCAACAATTCACGGGAACATTCGATTTGATGGGATTGGAAAGGAATATTGCAATGCGATAAATTGGCGAGTAAAATGACTGAATATTGAGAGGAAAATATATTGTTTTGCAATGAAATAGATGACACGCATTTTTTGGGCTATGTGAATGTACTACTCTGAAAACTAAATAATGGTGCATATTTTTACAATGAAAACACATTAGTAATAAGGTAACGGGGGGTAACATTGTCACATCTTTGTTTCTTTTAAAGTTCTATTTTGTTGCATCAATTTTTCACAATAAATATATTGACAATTTAATCCTTCACAAATGTAAATTTTGTAAATCCTTTACAAAAGTACAAAGTTTCTTCAAAATATTGAAACCATAGCTTCCATAATATGGAAAATTTTATTACTTTATTAAACGCAAGGAAAGTGGCAATGTTCCTCCACAGGGGGTCATTCCTCCACAGGGGGTACGCAAGCTCTATTTATTTCCAAGACTATGGCAATGTTTAAATGTGTGAGAGTTGGATAGGAAACAGATGCATAAATATTCATCAGACCAATATTAGTCTTTGGTTTTTGACAGTTTAAATACTCTAAGTAGGGATAAATACTCCTTTGAGAACTTAGTCTAAAAAGTTTTATTAACTGTTTTACATTGTGATAAATGTTTTTTCCTTTTTATATTTAGTCTGGAAAGTTCAGCAACAATATCGTATTTTGGCATATCACGCTCATACATGTTATGTAAAGTGGATCTCTTAAATCCATAAAGTTCAGTAGCTTTTTCATACTTAATTTTCCACTATTTACTTTTTCCATAGCTTAGTGCATTTTAACTTCATCATTGGTTTGTAAACTTTAGATACTGGACTTTATATTTGTCTACGTAGCGAAGTTACAATGCAAGTACGACGACAGCAAAAACGTAATTTTGTATCAAATATAAATTGTAAACTATGATTAATTACAAGTCATATGCTTTAGAAATGATATAAATAAACTCACAAATGTCAATTGTTTCAATGTAAAAATTTCTTCTTAAAGGATATAAATGTAGGGGCAAGATGGCCAGTATGGCAAGCCAGTATGTTATCCTGAAAGCGGTATATGCTTTTAATACATGTTCTCTTGTTTGTAATGAATAATTTTTAAGTCACGACATCGCATACCTAGAACATGACATATTTACTTATCTATGACTTTTATTTCAACTCAATCCAAAATTAATGAAGTTTCGCTACCGAGATTTGGCTGTATCACAATACACCATACATATTTAGGTCATTTTAGGTTACAACTGTAACCCAAAGCAACAAACAATTGTATATAATGTTTCTAAGAGATAACTATGGGAATACAGCTAACTAAGCTAACTATGGGAATACAGCAAGCAAATAAATTTACGATACAGACTGTGCTACTTAAATTTTTTGAAGTTGTGGCACCAATGGCAATGTTACCCGTCGTTACCTTAAACTTTCATTGTATAGTTGAAATTAAATGAAGATAAACACTTCAAAATTCAACTAACTATTCAATGGGTATGTATTTCTGAAGTATGATACGCGAGAGCAATGAGAATTAAATGGATCACTAATGAACCGAAAACACGTAAAAAAACAAAAGAAACGGCAAGGAGTTTTGAATATTATACCTTGTTGCTGAGAGAACTTCCAGAAATAGTCAATTATTAATGGTAATAGTATATTAATAGTATTATTAAAATAATAATTATTATTATTGTTATTATTATTATTATTTTCCTTCCAAGCTTTGCCTTTCCCCAAATGCGCTTTATGCATTGCCAGTAATCTCAGCTTCCTTCGCTTTGTCTCTAATGTTTCCCATCCAAGAATAGATTTAGTGTTCATATTTTTAATGTTTTTGCCTATAACAAACTTAGCCGCTCGTTTCTGAATGCGTTCAATGCTCTGTATTTCCCGTGTTCTATACGGGTCCCAACAGCTCCAGGTGTATTCGAGTAAAGGTCTGACCAATAACGTGTTTGCTAAATCTTTGGACTTCTTATTTCCTCCTTTTAGATTTCTCATTTCAAAGTGAAGACTTCGCCAAGCTTTATTTAATGCTGAATTCACCTGTTCTTTCCAAGTTAACTTACTATTTAAAATGATTCCCAGATATCTACAACTATCTGCACGTGGAATTATCTGATCCTCGAGAAAATAGTTGCATTTTGGTGTAGATAGTTTACGAGTAAATGTTATAGATTTTAGAAACATTAATTTTCATACGATTATTGTGCGACCATTTCTATCATTATTTAAAAATTGTGTTACACCCAAAAGAATTTCCATCAACGTCAATCCCCCATGACGTGCGTTGCCACACTTCTTACAGGACACTTCAGGTCTGGTGACGGAAACTAGCCATCACTAACATAAATTCCAAGGTGATGCTGCTAGGAACTCTCGCGCCCCACGCTCCCACGCAAATGGAACGGCAAGGGCTGGAAGGTGACGAGTTAATGCGTCGGAGTGCAGGCCCCTGGTACGGCGTACGGGTGAGGAAGGCGAGCCAACCAGCCATCGGGCCAATGAAAGGGAAGGAAGGCTTAATCGACGCGGGGGAAACAAGTTTAGAGAAAAAATAGAGATCTCCCGGCACCGGAAGGAAACGCAAGCGGCGCCGGGCAGCGGGCGCGGTCGCGGGGGGCGGCGGGGGCGGCAGAGGGGCCGGCGGCGGTCGCATCTTACTTTAGAAGCGACGCCTAGGAATGAATAAATATCCATAAATAAGCAGGTCGGCTCGCGGCGCGCCAGGAAGAAAATCAATTGATTATGTATGAACCTGGAATATTTTAGCAGGCTCCGAGGGAGAGAGCTGCGGTTTTTTTTAGAGAGATTGCTAATAAGGCGTGGGCTTCTCGAAATGTGTAAGGAGCTGGGCGAGGGAAAATATTTCTGTGCTGTGCGAGAATCTCGCAAATCCCATCTGCATTCTTGATTGGGGAGGTGAATTAAAGGAGATTTAAAATCAAGTTTGTTGAGAGGATGGCTTGAAGAACGAATGTGAGGAAAGAAGTGTAGGTGTAGAATAGACACCGATGTATTAGCATTATGTTCACGCAAGTAGATTTGTGCGCTCATAATCACGTATGCACAAGTAGTGATGTTGCGTAGTATTTATTACTCTATTGTTAAGTGTATTGTATAATAATTCTGAATTAAATATTAATTATTTGAAAATTTGTGTAATTTTTATATTACGAATGCTCTGAGTCATATTGAATAATATTGAAAGAGAATTTAATTTTTCCTGGCTAATTAAAGTACGTAAAAATACGATAAACATTAAATTAATATTTATGTACTTACGAACACAATATGCACATTTCAGTTGACACAAAATCAGTCAATTCCAATAATACAAATGTAGTCTTTAATATAACTCGTAGATACTTATAATAATGAAATAATAAATCTTATTCAATAAAGCAAACGTTTGAGCTTCAATATTAGGCAGCATTTCCATGCCCTTGGTAACAGATTCTCAATTACGTACGCTCTGATAAGAATACTAATTGCGCAATGTTTCTTAAAATGAGATACACGTATCTTATAGAGAACTGCCTTTGCATTTGTTCACACGTGCTACAAGATACCTACTGTAAGCTAGTGAGCAAAACGTTTCCGTGAAAAAGGTTTCGATTCTTCAGAGCAGTACATTTTGAAGGAATTCTTCGTTTACAACAAAAACGCAGAAATGGACCAAAATGCTCCATCACTCTCAACGGACGAAGCTCGAGTGATAGCAGCGGAATGCGCCGGGACATCAGATTTTGAACTACTTGAACTCCAGGAGATTTCGGAAGGCAAGGAAAGTGGAGGATTCATGAGTGACTATTTACGTTTTAAAATACGGATCCGCCTTCAAGACGGCACGGAAAAATGTCATTACTTATTTGCGAAGACTGTTCCACGAACATCCGGAGGACATAGAGATTTTGTTGAAGAAGTGCAGTGCTACGTTAAAGAAGTTGGATTTTATCGCAAAGTACTTCCTCTCCTTCTAAAACATCAGAGCAACGACAAGAGATCATCAGACTCAGGAGTTATAGGAAAATGGACTCCTCATTGTTATCTTACACGAGATGATATAATCGTCATGGAAGATCTCGGAATCTTCAATTTTAGAATACTTAATAGCCGTGACCTATTAGACTGGAGCCACTGTGTGACAGTTCTCAAGAAGATTGCAAGTTTTCACGCAGCTTCAATTATTTTCGAAGAGAAAGAGAAACAAAATTTGGGAAAGACTTGTCGTATTGTAGATATACAACCAGATTGCTTCACCGATGTTATCGACAGAGCTATGTCTGACGACAAAAACAAAGGATGGTTTCTGGCAGGAGTGCGTGCAATTGTAGCACTTGTGCCGTATCTTTCAAAGTACCAACATAGCACAAAACTTCAGCGAATGATTCAAGAAAAAATTCCTACTGTATTCCAATCTGTAAGCGGCCTTAAATCATCTGACAAGTACAGAAATGTGGTGTGCCACGGTGATTTATGGTCAAGTAATATTCTATTTAATTACGGGGAAGACAGCCGTCCAGAAACGGCACGATTTGTGGATTTTCAGATATTGCGATATGCCCCACCTGCAACAGACTTAGTGGTCTTTATAAACACGACAACTAACCAAAATTTCAGAACACGACATAATAAAGATATGCTGAAAATTTACTTCGAAGTTTTCGAGTCCGAATTAAAGGAATATGGTCTACCTGCAAATGAAATTCTTAGCTTCGAAGAACTACATGAATCATTTGAACATTTTAGTCCTGCTGGTCGTGCAATCGCTGGGTTATATTACCAATTGATTCTGATGGATCGTGAGAAGAAGAACTCCTTATTTTCCTCGCCAGACAACTACAGCACTTTTTTCCTCGTTGACAGATCTTCTGATGTTCGTGAGTGTTTTCTGAAAGATGAAGTGTTTCGATGTAGAATGGAAGAGGCATTAAATGAATTAATTGACAAAGATATTTTAAATACACCCACATGAAAAATGAAATATAAAAATTAATTTTGTAACATAAATTATGTCAATTTAAAGTGAATTTGTGTTCAGATTTCAAATCTTCAAATTTTGTAAATAAAATGAATGTCATTCCTGTTAGTAGATTAGGAAAAACGTGTTATCAAGTTGATTACAAGAACGAAATAATTTCATAATTTTATTTCCTAAAAGATGAAAAAGTATTGTGGAATCCTTGCAAAAAACAATATTGCAAGTTGTATATGGAGGAATTCTTAGGAATAATGAAACTGCAAGAAACCAAGTATATACAAACTATCCATGTATTCAAGGTAAGATTTTCTTTTTTAGATAAAAAGTTAGTTTTATAACTAATTATTGCTGTTACATTTAATTGTAATGAAATTCTACATCTGAAGAATGTCTATTTCTTGAATTGCTTATATTCTGTATCATTTTCGACGACACTTCTTACTCTCAATCTCACTGTTATATGAGCAAACACATGTAAGTTTAATTAGTAAGGCTTAGTCTGTTTTATATATGATTTATGGTATTTATTAATACTACCATAAATAATTTTCTTCGATCAGTAAAAATCAGTAAAACACTGAATTAAATGTTTGAGAAGAGAGCTACAGTTAGTACCATCATTTGTAACTAGTTTCATCATTTGGTAAATTGAAGTCGTAGAGGATCACAGATTTAGAAGAACTCTCAATACTTGTCACAGGCAATGGGAGTAATATAATTTGAAATATATGGAGGTAATCCTATTCGCAAATGTATCAATAGCGTAATTTTAAAGTTCGTCCAACATTAAATTTGTTCATTCAGTAAAGATCCTAAATATAAATATTTGCAGCAGAATTTTGACATTTGATCTTGTGTTCTGATTTCAAGTCTTCGAATTTTGAAAATAAAATGTAAGTTATTGCATATTAGTAAAGAGAGGAAGCGATCCGTTATGAGCAAGTATCTTGACAATACTTAGAAGCGAAATTCACTTACTTATTCTCATCCAGAATCCAGCAATGTTATTATTGCGAAAAATCTGCTGCATGTATGTGAACGTTATTGTTTATTTTTGCCATTCATAGGGTTACTCAAAGAAATAATATGTCATTATTTCATCTTTATTGCAACTATTCCAACTGTCAAAGCACTAACGCAAATGTTCAACATTATTTTTGTATTTAAAAAGTTGTCAGTAGGAAAGTAATCTACTTCATAAATCTCATCCCTACATTCCTGTAAATAAAATTATATGATACTAAGAAAAGAAATTCTTATTTCTTGACCTTTTGTCAACCAGACCTCCTTCTAGATAATTTCGGTTAATGCAATGTATTTACGCTAAGAAATCAGACAATAAATAATGAGATAATGACTGGTAAGCACAATTATTATACAAAATCATCGAAGAATACATCAAAAACTTATATTAAAATAATTTCAATACAGGTCAGAAAACTTTATTTTCATACAATAATATGTACAAAAATTACTTTCCTGATGCATTCTTTCAAAACATTTTTCAACATCCTATTAGCATTAGTGCTTTGATTATGCTTTTGCGTGGAGATCACATTAATAATAAGAATATAATATTCCAGGAACTTTCAGTGATTTTTGTTAACGGGTAATGTCTGGCGAATGAGCCAGATGTCTTTACAGAGCTAGATGATTGGATTGTGTGTCAGGAATAGAAATTAAGACAATAAATGTGGGATAATGAATGTCCATCTCATCCATTCAGTCACAAAATTGTTATTTCAGCACATAGTGAAGAAAATTTAATTCCAATTACGTTCATATACTTGTGCCTCTACTTCTTATGCTTCGAAATTTTAAAAAGACTGAAGGCGTTTCGTTACAATGTGCAGTGCAGATATTTTTGGTATATTATATTATTTTATTAATAATAATGTAGAAAAAGTTTTCTGCATGTACTCTTGCAACAGTACGGAATATTTATAAGTTTCTGATGCAGTCTCAAAATGAAAATGTAATTTAATTAAATAAGACAGTTGAAATTATTTTACATTTTAAAGTAGATAAGCATAACGTTGATACACATTAATGGACAAATAACAAGCCATTTTTGGAGAAGCCATGGTAGAGTGCATTACCCTCTGTTCATAAGTCTTCTGCTGTAGTGCGATGTATACGTTACATAACGGGTCAGACCAGCTAGCGTGAACAATGGGCCTTGACCGACTCTTGCCACCAGTCGCAAATTGGCACGCTTAAGGGGAGGAAGAACCTAATATGACCATTGAAATTGCTGCTAGTGACGTCTCCATTTAATCTTCAGTCACTCTCTTGTGAGCTTTGTAACCAGTTCCGCGCGCGTAACACAACTCTCATCTGCTTTAAAGCTCCTTTGTTTTACTTGGAGCGAAACTGCAGTTTCTCAGAGCAGCTTTACACCAATTCAATCTTTAGAACGTACGTAAGAATAGCATAAATCAAAATATGTCTGATATATTTCCTCTATTATCGCCGGATGAAGTTCGATTCATGGTAACGGATTGTGCTGGAACAACAGACTTTGAAGTACTCGAAGTCCATGAATCTTCAGTAAGCAGTGTCAATGGTGGTTTCATGAGTGATTACTGGCGTATGAAAATACGTGTTCGCCTCGAAGATGGCACAGAAAAATCCTTCAAGTTCTTCGCAAAAACCGTGCCACGCAATGCAGGAGAACATAGACAGTTTGTGTTAGAAGTGCAATGTTATGTGAAGGAGGTAGGATTCTACCGCAAGATTCTTCCTCTTCTTCTGAAACATTTGGAAAAGTTAGATAGTGCACGTGACACGAGAGAAGGTCGATGGGCTCCACGATGTTTTTTTACAAGAGACGACATCGTCGTTATGGAAGATCTCAGCGAATTTGGTTTTGAATCAATTAGTAGTCGTGAACTCTTGGATTGGAATAAGTGCGCTGCAGTTCTCAAGAAGATGGCGATCTTCCATGCAGCATCCATTATTTTTGAGGAAAAAGAGCAAATGTTAACAGGAAATAAGTGCCGCATCGGAGATTTGCACCCCCAGTTCTTCGCATCCGTTGTCGATAAATCCATGCCTGACGATGAAAACAAAGGATGGTTCAAAGCTGGTGTGCGTGCATCCGTGGCACTTGTGCCTTACCTTTCCAAATACAAGCATAATCCAAACCTTCAACAAATGATACAAGAGAAAATGGCAGGTGCTTTTGAATCCATTTCAGAGTTCAGAACATCTGAGAAATTCAGAAATGTGGTGTGTCATGGTGATTTATGGTCTAGTAACATTCTTTTTTGCCAAAGTCAAGATACCAATCCTGAAACTGTTTATTTTGTGGACTATCAAAATATTCTATACGTGCCTCCTGCAATGGACATCTTAATCTTCATCAACACGACTAATAGTAAATCATTTAGAAAACTATATCACCAAGAGATTTTGAATGTATACTACGAAAAGTTTTCTTCAGAGTTACTGCACAATGGACTATCGCCGAACGATATTCTCAGTCTCGAAGAGCTGGAAAATTCTTTAGAATACTTTGGTCCAACTGGACGAGTGATTGCTGCATTGTATTACCAATTGATTGTGATGGACAATGAAACAAAGAACGCTCTGTTTTCTTCACCAGACTACTATAGTGCATTTTTTCTCATTGATCGATCATCTGATGTGCGTAAGTGTTTTGAGGAAGATGAAATTTACAGAAACAGATTGGAAGAAGCCTTAAATGAATTAATAGAAAATGATATCTTAAATTAAAGTACAGATATAAAACACCAATGAAGTTTCAAAAATCACCATTCAAAGTTTTTAAACAAATGTAATAAGTAGAACATATGGCTAAAGAGCTTCTTCAGTGCAGATATATAAAGGAACTTCTAAAATAGTTTAGAAAGGTAAGCAAAAATGAATCAGTGATCGCTTCTTTAACGCAATAATATTGTAAATTAGTAAGTAGTAACGAATGCTTTTTTGTGGTAAACTTAGTTACACGATTTAAATTAGAGACTTTATTTCACGAAAGTTAATTTTTCCACCTTTAAGAAATAAAGTCATAATTGTCAGAGTATGCAGATGTGTTATAAATCTTTCACAAATGTGCCATAATCATAATGGTGATTCAGAAACAAAGTGCAAAACAGTTTACCGCATGTTGAGGCGCACAAAGTTCATATTTACAAGCAACAAGTAAAAGAAAAATATTATAAGTAAGAAGTAAAAAATATAATAGGCTGAACGTGTCTTATTTTAGTTCGCTCAGTAATGATCTTTGATTAAAAACATGAGCATACTACGAGAAACTACCAATTCAAAAAAATAATAGTATATTCATCAATTCTAATTTTTACAAGTGAACATAAGGTTTAGAATAACATTTTAAAGACAATCCTACACCAGAATAGGTATTTAGAGATGTAGTAAAAAAGTAACGGAAGATTACAAAACCGCATTCAACTTTAGAGATATAGCAAACGTATATTATGACTCCAACAATATTTTACGTCACTAGACTTCAATATTTATATTTCAAATACTTCCACATTTATTAATTTTGGACAAAATAATAGACTTCAAAATTAGATTTTAAGTGACGGCACTCAGAGTCATTCACAAGGCTAATACGTGTGTCTATGTGATTATCGAGAAAGTGTCATATTCAAGGGCAACCTATAAACGAAATTATAAAAGGGTTTGTAATTACGTACATGTAAAAATAGATTAATCTGAGTTAAACGTCCTAAATCAGCCTCACCATTAACAACATAAAATCTGCTCTGAGAACATTTTTCATTTCAAAAATTATATCACACTTAGACTTTCAAAAAAACAAAAACCTGATTTTGTTTTTGAATCACTTGAAGTTAATGGAAATGCTGTAGAGTTCATAATATTCAGGGAATGAAATATCGAACAGCAACATTGCTTGCTTCGCTGTCAAAATGTTTCGCACCAGTTCCATTTCCCATAACTGGTAAATGGAGTCTGACTTGTTGACCTCTTTGTAATAATTTTTAAATTTAATGAAATGCATTTTAAGGTCATGACATACATTATATTTTAATGCATTGAAACATATATTGTACTAAAGTCGTATTCCATATATTTGTGACAAATCGAGTTTTTACTGATAATTTGATATGTAAGATCATAAGAATGTTCTATGAAATATAATTAAGTACTATTGTATCAGAATTAACATATAGTGTTCAGAATGTCATAATTTTGGAAATATTTTTCATGCAATAAATAATATTAATTGTGTGCTTATTTCACACTTAGCGTTCACACTAAAAAATTGCCCTATTTAAATTACATGTGGATAAATATGGCAAGAAGAAATCACTAAATATTTGGACGACCTATTGGTTACAAATAAAATTACATTTCACATACATTTATTGGGAAATACTATCAAAATAATAAAATGGTATCTCGTACAAAGAGAAAGGACAATTTTTGGGCACATCTTTCAGTCTCTTCATCACCATATGTGTGATGTATGGTCTTTGAAATCAATGTTAAAATATTTTACTCTGTAGGTTCTCCAAAGAATATGTTCATTCATTTACTTCATCGAATGTGCAGCGTATTTTACTATGGTATTCATGTATGAATGGAAACATCCAAAGTGTTTCCCAGTGTAAAAAGTAAATGAAACAATATATTGAAGTGTGTGTAATAATTTACAATATTATATATATATATGATTTTATATAATTATTTTATATTATTTATATATTTATTTTATATGATTTTATATGATTCTATATGGAACAAATGAGAAAGAATGAGGGTGTACCAAGAATATATCGTGCTTGTATCTTTTTCACTTCAAGTAAATGAAAAGGAGAAAAGAACAATATATCAGCTAGATGAGTTGTAATTTGTGGCCATATTACAATATTTAAATTGAAATGTTATCTCTATTGATAAATGTTTTGAAGCGCAACAACACTTGTTAATTGGGGTAAACTATTAATTACATTAGCCTTCAAAAATGGTTTCCTCATCACGGAGAAGTCATAATCTCAGAAGTAATTTTCATTTAATATATTGTTTACACATCCTACATTTACACATTGTTTATACATCATACATAGTTTAATTTGTACTTTTTAATATAGGTATTCCTTATATCTAAACAAATAAGGTCGTGGAAAAAGATCATCTATTTTCTGAACGTGTCACAAGATTCCGGTTCTTAACCATCTGGCAAATTATTATAGGTTTTAAAAGTGAGGCATGGCATGGGTTTAAAGTTAAATCAAGAAAAAATTAATATATTTACTAAAAATAGTAAACAAAATTATCGATATCATTTCTAAAATATATATTTTTTTAGGTTTATTGAAATATACAAATTGTTCATCGCAGGTCTTATAATATGATTATTTAATGTGGTCTAGGGCCCCCCATGCGACCATCTCGGATTTTCATATGATTTTGAACGCCGTGTCGTGCATATCGCGAAGAAACTTTTGTTATATTGTAGCTTCATAGGCAAAACAGTTCTTATTGTGTAGTGCAAAGTGCTGCGGTGTTGACGAAAAAATTGGTGTACAATACGAATTCCAGAGTTTACTGTTGTATAGTTTCCTCAAAGTTGAAGAGAAAGAAATTTGAAAGTTATCTTAAATTTTTATCTCAACATTAGACTGTTTTTGAATGCATAATTTCAGCTTCCTATCTCCTAAAAACATTGAAAAACTGAATATTAATGATGTATTGTAAAAATCTTCCTAATAGTACATTTTAAACCCATGTTTGCATTAAAGTACTTTAAACAATGGATTTCGAACGTAACCACTAAAGAAGTTGCTTTATTTAACAACACTAGCGTTTATTCAATAACACTAGCCTCAAGTGACAGGCAAATTTGGAAGTAACTGCCATTGCGGCGGGTTATATTTAATGAAAAAATCCTTAATTTTAAACCATTTGCAATTCAAGATAATTTTGTTTTCACTTACCTATGTCACATTTGTTTACGATCTACAGACATTTTCATTATTATTTCCATTCTTCCAACATTGCCTGTAAATTCCACTTAACATGAAATGACTTAATATCTTCACGGGTATAAATGGTTCTAAATATAGATTTTAAGTACCAGTTGCAGACTGAATAAACAAATTACTGTCTTGAATAGAAAAATAATATTCAATTCACTCGTTTTTATCGACAGAGTATTTCATTTTTTCATTTTCATTTTATTTTTATTGGTAATATAAGTTACATAGATCAGTACCTTGTACTTTTACATATGCATTCTTAGCGACTTAAATTAACTTAATACTAACTTAAATCTAAAACTAACTACACAGGGTAAGGGAGCTCATGAAGCGCCTTACTTACTTTACGACTCGGACTGAATGTCTAAAAAAGCTTGAATAGGGAACCTGTTTTTAATTCTAGTTCGGTAATCCGGGATTTGAGCGAGGTTGAAATGGGATAGTTGGTCGTTTTGTTTGATGAAAGAGTAGAATTTGCTGGAGATCTTGGTAATGAATGAGATTATGTATGGAATAATTAATTCTTTGTGCAACTGAAGATTTGAAACGAACCATGAGGCTTGAGTTATTGTTCTGAGGTACTTGTTCTGAATGATTTGAATTTTGTTTAAGTTGGTTCTTGAGGCATTTAGCCAGTTGGGACATGCGTATGTCATAGTAGGTCGGATAATATGTTTTTAGAGGGCTATTGCGTTGTTTAAAGATAGTTTGCTTTTGTGATTAATGAGTGGTTTTAGTTGGAGGATCTTTACTTTTGCTTGATGCGTAATTGCATTTATATGCTCCTTCCCATGAAGCTTCGTATCAAGATTTAGACCTAGATATTTGATGTTTTGATTGGGTGAAGACCATGGAATTAGTGAATTATTGATTTGGAGGGGGGGAGGGGTAAACATTTGTCTGAAAGTGAAGATTTTTGCGTTGGATTTTTTGGCGTTGAGCTTAAGTTTCTATTTTAAGGACCATTCATCAATTTTGTCTAGGTGCCTTTGAATCTTATTTCTTAAGATGTTGCATGAATAAATGGATCCGTAAATTATGGTATCGTCGGCGAATTGCCCAATGTTAGTGTTGGGTGCTATTGGGATTTCAGCTACGTAAAGAGTGTGGGAGATAAAGGAGATCCTTGGGGGAGGCCTGCTTGTATTTTTCTGGGGTTTGATGTGTGATTATCAATGGTGACTGCAGATGTTCTGTCCGATAAAAAACTAGTTATAGTGTTGAGGTGATATACCGGGATGCCTATAGATTTTAGCATGTGAACGAAGCCTCTGTCGAAGGCTGGAGTTAGATCTAGACACGTGACGATAGTATGCTGTTTTCTGGAAAGCTTCCTGGATGAATTCATGAACCCTTAGTAATTGGTGGGAGGTTGAAATAGTGTTGATGAATCCGAATTGATGATGGGGGATAGCATTAATGGTATTTGCGTAGTGTTTTAATCTTTTAAGGATAATTTTATCTAGTAATTTTGCTAGTGTGGGTAGAAGACTGATCTGTCTGTAGCTTTCTGGATTATTACGATTTTTGTTTGGTTTGGGAATCGGAATAATGATAGAGAACTTCCAATGTAGTGGATAGTACCATAATTTGAAAATTGAATTGTATATGTTGTTTCTGTAGGCTATAGTGTTTGATGGGAGATTTTTGAGGATGACGTTCGACATTTTGTCGTGCCCCGGAGCCTTTTTATTGAGTAGCAATCTGATTAGGGACTTGATTTCGTCCGGGGTGAAGAATTTTATTCTGTGCGGGACATTAAAGTTTGGGGCGAGGGCTGATTGTTTTATAGAGTTGTGATCAAAGTGATCGAGAGCCGAATGTGGTGAGAACGATTCAGCAAAGTGATCTGCTAAGATTTCGGCTCTATCTAATGGAGCATAACATCTCCCTGAAGGCGTACTTAATAGAGGTATTATTGTTCGCTCTTTTAGAATTCGTTTAGTAGAATGCCAGAGTGTATTGTTATGTGTGTTTAACGATTGGATCATTTTATTGTAAGAAGTGTGATAATAATTTTGAATGGCTCTTTTTGTTATATTGGTTAATGTATTTGGTTATTTTTTAATTAAGGGACTTTTGGTTTTGATCCATAGTCTTCTGGTTCTATTTCTCGTGTTGATTATATTTAATATGGATTTCGGTAGATCGTTATGAGGTTTTTTATATATTACCGGAGGGTTAGCTTTTATTATTGAGCTAGTTGTGTTTGAAATTAGGTTGTTTAGTGTGATTATCGATTGATCTATTTCTATTTTATTATTTAGAGTTTTGAATTTAGGTGTAGAATTAGATAGCACTTTTTTGAAGGTTTTCCAGTTAATGTGTTTTGTGTTTAAGGTATGTGAGGGTGGGCGAGGTATGTGCTGTGTCGAGATTAACACGGGGAGGTGATCCGAGTCGAGTTCCCATATCGTGTTTGTGAAAAATTTAATTGGAGAGTTGGATATGGCTATGTCAAGAATATCCGGGAGCTTGTTAATGTCGTTCGGAAAGTGAGTAGCTTCTGCTGGTGCTAATATTTGTAAGTTAAGATCTTGGATAGTTTTTTGTAAATACCTACCCGCTGGATTGGAAATTCTACATCTCCAGGAAATGTTTTTGGAATTCAAGTCTGCTAATATTATAGTGGGGACTGATTGATTAAATAGCCCGTTGAAATTTGTTTTATGAAGCTTTGTTTTAGGTGGCTTTTAAAGAGCTATAAGTGTGTGAATTTGGTTATTTATTGGTAGGTTTATTGCTGTGGACTCGAGGCCTGGCGTTGTAGGTAAGTTATTTTTGATGTAAGGGATCGTATAATGTATTAGAAGTAATACACCTCCGCCTGTTGAGAAGGATCTATCCTCTCTTCGTGTGATGTAACCTGATATTTTGAAGTTGTCTTTAGGCTTTAGATGAGTTTCCGTGATTGCGGCAATCTTTACGTTGTTGGCCGTTAGAAAATAGGATAATTCAGCTTTTTTGTTTAAAATTCCATTGGCATTCCAATTCATGAGGAGTAAGTTACTGCTGTGTTGTTGCATTACCAACGTCCCGATGCATTACCAACGTCGCGTCGCCGACACGATGGAATTTTGAATATTACTAATTAAAGAAGGAATTATTGAATTTAGTAAGTTGATAATAAAGGTAGAGATGAACAATTACAATTGAATTGAAGAATGAGGAGTTGTGATTGTTCGAATTTATATCATAAGAGGAGGGGGTCTATGTGTATTACCATTATTTGCCCGGGGTGACGAGTTTCTATTGTTAGGATTAGGAGGGGCGGGTTGGAAATTTGGAATATTTTCTGTTTGAGGGAGAAATGGAAAGTTTTGGTTTGAGAGGGGTGAGGAGGATTATTGATGTTGCTAGACTTTTTTGTTCTGGCCTGACTGCTTTTGCTTGCCTACTCCAATAAATTCTTATAATACGAACATTCTGGAGTGCGCAAGTCAGCCCGATGAGCGCCCTTACACAGTTTACATTTATGAGTATTCTCCTTATTCGGACAATTAACCGAATAATGACCTTCTGCACAAAAAATACAAGCAAGTTCGTGTGTGTCCGAAATCAAGACAGCGAAGGCATTGAGCCGGGCCCTTACTTTTGTTCCTTTTTTCCGGCTTTACACATAGGTTACAGATTTGTTTAGTTTGTAGAATTGTTTCTATGTTCTGAGAGCCGTTAAATTCCGCTGCAATTACCGGTATTGGAGATTTTGTTTTGAACAGTCTAGTGACACTTAATAGGGAGGGGTGTTGTGATATGAGATCTTGATATAAATCCTCTTGGGTGATGGGTACGTGAACGTTCTTGAATATTATAGAGAATTTCTTGTTCCCCGGATCAATGTAAGAGTGAAAATTCCTTTTAGTTTGAATGAGATATTTAATTGCTTTTCTAAAGTCTGTAACGGTTGTAAATTTGATTTTGAGTTTGTTTCCATTGTAATCAGAGGTGAATTGGGGGGTTACGTTGTTTTTTATTTCCCTATTAAATTCTGCTACATTAGAGATGAATAAATTGGGAGGATTTTCACATTTTCCGAGGTTTCCGGGGGGTTTGCATCCATGAACGAAAATCTATTGTCATGGTTCTCTAGATTCCCTAGAGGACCGAATTTGGTGCCTACTGGCACTGAGTATAGATAAACTACGTCTTTGGTGGGCTTTTTAGGAGGTAGTTCTGCTTGATTACTATCTGCATGGCTTCTTTTTACCGAAGTTACCGTTAGCTGGCACTTTCACTAGAAGACACACACCCTGCGCCATTGCCTGGAGGTTGGCTACTAACCTGATAGGGGCCACCTGTGGCCAAGTCAAGGTACGTAACATTTGTACTGTCTAAGCTGCCGACTTGAGACTGCAGGTTGAGATGGCCGTTCTGGAGATGGAGACCCATGTTTTTTTTATTTATTTATTTTATTTTATTTTATGTCGCATCAACTGCTGAGGTTATTAGCGACAGACATATTAACAACATATACATATACATTTTTATATATACATATACAAATACATTTTTACATATAAATATACATTTTTACATAACATATACATATACATTTTTAATAATTTATACATTTTTAAATTTCTTTGTACAAATTAATGGCCTTCAAAAAATTAACAAATCGACTGCATTTTTCTTTGTCATTTAGCACTATTTTCATATCATTATTTACAGCATGTCTCACCCGGTCGTCCTCAAACCTGGGGCACAAAAATAAATGGTTAATACACATTGAAACATTACACACATTACACATGACAGTCAAATTCCCGGTGATCAAGTTGGCATGAGTGAGCTTAGTATGACCTATTCTGCATCTAGATAACACAATCTGGTCAGCTCTACAGAAGGATGTGGCCGGATTGTATAAATCATATTCACAGACACTTCTTAGTTTACAGCGAGCATTGTTATTCCATTCTTGCCTGTCCAGTTCTTGTAGATTTCTCTTTATATGGGCGTGATAGTCTTCTGGTATTACGGGAAGGTTACTTCTTTCATCAAGTTGTGATGCCTCTTTTGCGGATCTGTCTGCCAGCTCATTTTCACTGATACCCACATGAGCCGGAATCCATCCAAAAACTATGTCTTTTCCTTTAATGTGGGAATTTCTTAACATGTTAATGATGTCTAACGCTAGCAGATGTCCTGAATAAAACGCAATTCCAATAGTTGATAGAGCCAATTTGGAGTCTGTTACTATCAGATATTTATGGTCACCGTCTTCAAGAATGTAGGGAGACCCATGTTGTCGATGCCAGGGGGTTGGTTTTCATACTGAAGGGTGGAATTTACCTCCATGGCGCTCTCCGGGTTGTAGAGGAGCGCCATTGCATCAGCTACGGCTTGGCCGAGGCCAAGGCCTGCCGAGGCGGCTTCACTGTTTATGTTTTAATTAATTGCACTTGTAGAAAGAAGTATGACTGGATCACTATACACAACACTGCACTAAGTTAAGATGCAACAATAGTATATGAAACACTTCTAGACTGGATAGACCGCGAGAGTGGAGAGTGAACACAGCTCGACACTGACGGTATTTCCGTTAGCGCGCTCAGAGCTCTACTGGGAACGACCGTACGCGACGGAGACTCGAAGCGAAGTGATCGACAGAGTATGTTCACCATAAGTTTCCAAAAGCACCCGATGACTTTCAGCAGCATTCTTCTTCGAATTAAACTTAAAAAGTAACACTTCCCGCAAATGGTGTTTTGTTGGCTCCTACTTCGATATTTTCAGACTTGTACACAAGTGTGTTGTTTACATTTTAGTCCAAAGCACATAATAAACAGTAAATCATATTCAAAGAGCTTCTCACATCGCAATATACGTTTTTCACATCGTAATCTACAGAATGAGACCTTCATGAACATTCTATTACATTTTGCTGGTCCGGCGCTTCTCGATATTACCTCACCTGCTCAGAGACGTGCAGAATCTGCTACTAAATGTGAATGAGAGGGACAGAGAGAGGCAGAGAGACAAAGAGAGAGGGGGAAGGAGGGAGAGACAGGTGGAAAGGGAGATAGAAGGGGAAAGAGGGATATGAAAGGCAGAACAACGTCTGCCGGGTTCCACTAGTGAGTTATGAATGATAATTACATTAGTGAAGTACAAGAACTTCACAAAAGAAAATAATTTTGGAAATATCGACAAATACCCTAGCATTTAAACTGTTAGGTATACCATTCTGTCTAATAACTTAATAAATTGTCATTATAACAAACCGCTTTTAGTTATTAATTCACAATGGTTAGATAAAATTACACAGAAAATCTACCTGCTAGCCCACTAGAGAGTTGTATCATATCTAGAGACTGGAAAAATAAGTAGTACGAGTACATAAATATATAATGAAAACAGTAGGAATATGTAATAAATATGTAAAATCGGATATAATATGTATATTAAAATTCACTAATTATAAAACTAACATTTACATAATACGAAATTACATTTATAAAAATATTCCTAAAATAATATTGAAAACAGACATTTTAAAAATTATTTGGACAGCACAAATGGATGCACATTTTGCACCTTACAACTTTCCCGTCGGTAGCAAAAGCTTAATCTATTACTATTCAGGATCGTAGCTTATGAGCCAGACTTGAAGGCAACGGTAGCCATCGTAAAAACTGGCGACATCTACGACCAGCAATCATTGTAGCGTGCAGCATTCTCAACGAAGTGTGACACGTCGGCGATCGCAAAAGTTACTGGGAAATTAAGGTTAAAGGTCACGAAACGCGGCGTCAGTAATACTTTTCACACCTAAAGGTGAAACTGATCTAAGTCACTGACGGCACTTCGTGCCAGTGACTTAACTCAAGCAGGCGCGCCGGACTCTGGATATAAAACATCACGCGTCTTCACGTAGACAGCACGCAGTAACAATGTAGGAAAAAGTGCTGATTTTTTAAACACTTCTTTTCATAAAAAAACATAAGAAAACCGACAGGATAAAAACATTTTGTGAAAATTGCAATATATGTAAAATATGTAATGTAGTACTAAATATGTAAAAATATGTTACGAACAATTTTGATATTGTGTTAGAATGGTGATGCTTCGCTAAGATTACAATTTTTAGAACGGCAAGTAAAAATTCAAAAAAGTATGTAATTACATAAAAATTCGGACTCTAATCATATCTGCCAATTAAGCCCTCTCTAAATTCATTATTCCCATTCATTATTTCCTTTTCACGACAGATGTCTAATCAAACATTTCATTGAACACTATTTTAGAGCCGATCAGCAACATTAAAGGCATTCATGGACATCAGAATGCAAAACTAGTTCCATTTATATGAACAATTTATTTACAAAAATTCCTTTAACCGAATAACAAAATGTGTATGAGAAACATATTATATGCTTCAATGTCAACATTACCAAGAAATAATATTTAATTAAACTATTAAATTATTTATTAAATACAACGTTTTTTAAATTCAATTACAAATTCTTTCAACAAATTGAAATCATTGGGATGGGTTCTATCACCCATGGGATCTTTCAACCATGTACACTATGCAGAAGGCTTTATCAGTAATTTTGAAGAAATCCAGTTGGATTCTTCGAACCCGCTTCTTAAAGCATTACAGATGAACCATTACATGTATGAACATATCATCAGCTTATGGATAAGCACCTACAGACAGTAAGTTCATCTCCTGGATTACCTATATCCAGAAATATACAAGATGTGTGAATTAGTTTTTAGGTTTTTTCAATAGGTGGCATAACTTGTGTTTAATAATTACTATCATATATTTTTCGATCCATTTGCATTTGTTTGTCAAATCTATCAGTATCGTATTATTTATTAACTTTTAATTATTTTACTTTCTCGCATGCTGCTCATTTTTCACACCAAATGTTATACAATTTCAAATGAGTTTTACAAAAAATGATGACTGAAGTGTATTAATTCCGAGAGAAATTGCGGTATAAATAGTATTACGTAACCATTACTAATGGCGAGAGAGTGCGCGCTATCTTAACACACTAGTTTCTTAATAGAGTGTCCATCAAAAAAAGATATAAAATAATTTCATGTTCAATTTTTGCGAAATTTTGACTCAATGTAGGTAATTTTGATTTTTTTTAGGATTTTCTCTTAAAAACGGCATATTTTTAAAATTAAATTTGGACCTTAGAGAACGTAAAGGACGCTTGAGAGAATGGTGCAGGTCCCGTATTTGTTAAAATGCTTGATTTTTCGAAAATTTTAAAAGCTTTAAATTTTAATTTTTTAGCTTTAAATTAATTAAAAGCTTTAAATTTCTTAATGAAATGTGTTCATCAAAAATAGATTTTTAAATAAGTTCACGCTGAATTTTCCGAAGATACGAGTACTTTTTGAGTTATTTGGTGTCACACATAGACACCCACTCCGTATTTCCTACACTTTCTGAAAGTAATTTTAGAGTTGTTACTGACTATCGAAATATACGCAGGTATGCACCACATTTGAATTAGGTGGGTTTGGATTATACTCGTATTAGCATTATTTCTAATACTTAACATGTAAGAAAAAATGGAAAAATTGATTACTATAAATTTGTACGAATATTTAACTTTAATTTTGCATTACCACCTTACGCTTACCTTGGAAAACAATGAAGTAATGCACATTTGAGAAGTTCATTGTTGTACGGCGACAAGACAAGATAATGAAATGTGAAATTCTTCTTTGTTGAACATTCACATGAAAGCATTATGAGGCTCTGTTCCATTTATTGATATTTTTTTATTTAACGGCAAAAGAACGAGACATTTGATATTCGATTGGAAATAAGATTGGGGATTTTTTAGATGTGAAAACATATAAAACATTTAGCATTACATGATCAGACAAGTAACGTAATTTGCGTAAAAAGGAGCAGATTTGGAGAATATCACAATACTATAGTATTTAATACCCGTATTAAACAACCCGCTCTAGCGAAAGCAGCCGCCGCTGCTGACTCTGCCGCAGGTGGATCGAATTACATATTAATGTTTCGTTATTTTACTTTCTCGCATACTGCTTACGCAGAATATTTAAAAGCTAAAATACACATCGGATCTGTTTGCGAATACACTGAATACATTACATATTAATGTTTCGTTATTTTACTTTCTCGCATACTGCTTACGCAGAATATTTAAAAGCTAAAATACACATCGGATCTGTTTGCGAATACACTGAATACATTATGAAACTAAATTCAATGTCAGCAATATATTTTCATTTAAATTTTGAATAATAATCTATTTTTCACACTTCCTTTATTTACGGATAAAGTGATATTTGAAATATACAAAAGGCAGAAATTAAGAGAGAACATTACATAACGATAACGTTATAATATTGCGAGAAAATATGTGCTGTTGTAGCACCACTAGTTTACTGTTGTTATTGTAGTTGCTCAGCTGCTTGTGATCTGAGACCATAGCATTCGATTTTGCCATTTTGTAATTTTTTTGTGCGATTTTCATCCTAATATCAGTGAAGATGAGTAAGTATGTAAGAAAAAACTGAAAATAAAGACACCTGGAAAGCGTATTCCAAGTTCTCAAAATTTAATTCATTACGTATAATCTGAAGAGAATATATTAAATTAAAAATTCACCTGTACTTTTTATAGTAAAGGCAGGTGGCAACGTGTCCGTGATTCCAAGGAAGACTTGTCTTTTCCGGTGTTATTTAGAAGTGAGGATATATGGACAAAGTTTGACTTTAAAGCACAACGAATCTCTTATTTTCGTTATGTTCAAGGAATTAAAACACATAATAGGATGATCAAAGAAATCTGAAGCTTCTGGAACCCACATGAAAACAGTTTCCAGCTACTGCTAGTAGGAATACCTATTACAACAGAACATTAGATAAGGCATTTGTTTAAATTACTTATCAGTCATTCGATGGAGCTGTAAACCCTTCTTTAGTGCCCACCAGCCTCCACTGCTGTTATCCCTTGTGAATGTGTTTAAATATTCTCTCAAATATAAATCGTCAACATCGGATTTCCACATATTTTGTAATGCTTAATGAATATCCTCGTTTTTTATCTCATTATGTAACACGGCTGTAAACTCCATCCAGGATCCGCTATTCTTCTCTCCGTATGACACACTGTTACATAAGACAGCATGGTGAACATTATCTCAAGGATTCAGTTTCCTCATCAGAATTATATTTCATAGTTACTTTTATTTTTAAATAGTTCAAAACTCATGTTTTGAACGATATGTGGGGCTCTGCACTCCAGCAAAAAATGCTAAATTTAAGGCCGTACGGTCAGTCGCAATACATATGGCTGACGTACGGTCAGTCAAATACTGTCAGGTCTCTCCAATACATCGACAATTCTATGAGGGTAATTCCACGTGAAATCGGACGGAAAAGGCGTGACCGCTTCTTTTTGGCCTACAAATGTTTTGACTCGTTCAATGTGATGTAAAAAACGCTAGGAGCATCATCTTTAGGGCATATGTTTGACCTTTGACCTTTTTTATTTATACCCCAAATTAGTCAAATTTCAGAGCATTTTGGACTAACTTTAGAAGAAATTGAAATCTCACATGAAAATCAATTATAAGAAAAACGTTTCTCCTAATAGTAAATAGTTCAAAGAAAAGGTTTTTTGCGTTGACCCTCATATCTTTTGCATTTTATACCAAGGTTTGATTCCCGAATTCCAAAGTGCTGTTTTTCAAACCTAAATTCCCAAAATACGTAATCTTCGATTTTCGAGTTTGTTGGCCCAAAATATTATACAAACTCAAAACTTTCACACAAAAAAGAATTCGCTTGTGAAACTGGAAGTTATGGGTGTTTAAAGTCGAATTTTTTTAATGTTCCATTTTTTTAATAGTGTACATATTTTTCATAAAGCGAAAAAATCTACATTTCTAGTTCAAAATTGATTGATTAATAGTTTATTTAAATGTTATTTTAATCTAAATTTATAAATCTTTGTAAATTAAAAATTAATGTTAATCTATACATTTCCATCACAGTAAACGTTTTGAAATTTTAGATTGCGATCAAAACATACAATAAGTTCTCCTTAGAAATCATATAAACACGTAAGGTATACAGACATAAACAAAATTTACCTGGAAAGCTGAACTGCTTAAAGCCTTCGTGTCATGGTTGCGGGCAAGGTTTTAGAGTCTGTGTAAAATTTTAGGTTAACAAACTCGAAAAACGAAGATTACGTATTTTGGAAATTAGGTTTGAAGTAGCACTTTTGAATTAGTAAAAACATTGGTATAAAATGCAAATGATGTGAGGCTCAACGCAAAAATCTTTTTCTTTGAACTATTTACTATTACTAGAAATATTTTTCTCATATCAGAATGAATTTTCACGTGAGATTTCAAGTTTTTCCTAAGTTCGTCCAAAAATATATACGAGTTAGATTCTTCAACTGTACTAGTGAAATACAAAATTGTTAATTTAAAAATGTATTTGATATTTTGGGAATATTTTGTAAGAACAACTAGTATTTTCAAATAGTATAAATGAATATAATCTATTAAATATCTCAAAAGGTTTCGCTTTAACATTTTGGGCTCATAATTGTATCTTTTGCCTCTATTGCTAGTATAAAATATGGATGAGAAATAGGGCCAGTTTTTTAAAATTGACATTCCTTAAATATGGTTAAATGCATGGTTAAATCTATGGATCGAAAAATTGCAAAGAAAATAAAATACTCGAGGACTCTTCTTTGAATAGCCGATCTAAATTACCAATAATGGAGTGCCATAATTTTCTCTTCTTTGAGAGGGTCACCGATTGGGATTTCGCCTCGAGCAAGCATACCTGCTTGGATGCTGTGGTATAGTGGAGCACTCCCAAAAAACGGGACTACAGGACAGAGAACTGATTGCAACAGGTAGTTTAGGACATCTGGAGAAGGGTACCTGATGTTGCGAGAATCCACGGAGAAGGTGTAGAGATATAGGTTTCCTAGTATAAAGTGAAAATAGCGACCTAAAATAATTTTAAAAAGTACAGTTCTTTGATTCACTTAAAATTTTCTTCTTTGCTGAATGACAAATTAATAGAGATCATTTGCATATCAATAAGTATTGGCAGAATCGTCACCATGTAACAGTATTTTTCGACATGATGTCATACATACATGATAAACAGAATGAGTGCAACTGGCTAGTTGTTTTCATCACGAATACTGATAACATTCATTACGCAGAGTAAATTACAACGTAATAACGTGTGTCACGAAGGATTATCACGTCTTTGTCATAATTTCCCTAAGAATCTTATTGGCTGGATGTCAAAATATACAAAATAGTGCATAAAAAAGGTCAGCACTCGCTAGAACTACGCCAGTAGGTTTTTAACCATTGAAGAAGTAGGTCTTTTAGACTCAAGAAATAGCAATAAAATGAGTGCATTGTCTTCCCTGCTGTCTCCGAAAGAAGTTCGCGCGATTGTGGCGCAGTGCGTTGAGTCAGTGAATTTCGAAGTTCTTGATGTAACTGAAACTAATCTAGGTAACGAAAGTGGTGGATTCATGAGTGATTATGTGATTTTTAAAACCCAGATACGAACATCAGATGGCACCAATAAAACCTACCAGTTTTTCTCGAAGACTCTCCCTAGCTCTATTCAGCATAGGGAGTACGTAAAAGAAGTGCAGTGCTATGATAAGGAAATAGGTTATTACCAGAAACTTTTACCTATTCTTTTGAAATATCAATACAACGAACCCTCACATGATGACAGCAGGGTTAAAGATAGATGGGGCCCACACTGTTTTCTCACACGAGAGGACATCGTAGTTATGGAAGATCTCTCGGTCCTTGGATACAAAGTTTGCAATTATCGAGCACTTCTGGATTGGCAGCATTGTGCAGCAACTCTGAAGAAACTTGCCAGTTTTCATGCCGCGTCCGTAATTTTCGAGGAGAAGGAAAGCAAGCAAACTGGGAAACATGTCCGCATTGGTGATCTGCATCCGGAATTCTTCAGGTCCGTCATTGACAGGACAATGCCCGGCCAAGAAAATGTAGGATGGTTTCCATGTGGAGTCCGTGCAATGACAGATATCGTGCCGCACCTGCCCAACTACCAACATGACAAAGGTCTGCAGAAAACCATCCAAGAAAACCTTCCCACTGCTTTGAAACAACTTAGCCTACTTTCGAGATCTGAAACATTTAGGAATGTGGTTTGTCACGGAGATTTATGGGCGAGTAACATTTTATTCCGTTATGGGCACGACAAAAGGCCAGAATCAGTCCGTTTAATTGATTATCAAATACTTCGATATGCGCCACCTGCAACAGACATTGTGGTGTTTTTGTTCACCACTACTAACCACGAATTTCGTAAAAGTCATGTCAACAATCTTCTGAAGATATACTACGAGGAGTTCTCTTCCGAGCTGCAGAAGAACGGTCTCTCCGCAAATGAACTTCTCAGCTTTGAAGAATTACACCGATCTTTTGAGTTCTACCATGGTGCGGGTCGAGCTACAGCTGCCATGTACTATGAAATGATACTCATGGATACTGAAACAAAACAATCCTTGTTTGCCTCCGCCGAGAAATATACCAGATTCTTTAGCATAAATAGATCAGATGAGGTACTTGAGTGCTTCAGGAAAGATGATATTTATAGATGTAGAGTACAAGAGTCAATAGACGAACTTATAGAAACAGACATTTTACACGAAAAGTAATAATATGAGATTCGGAATTGTGAAAATTACATTATTCAAATATAAGTTTTTTATTTATAGTTAATCTTCGACAATCGTAAAATCGTTTAAGAAGTGACTGCATTTCAGACACAAAGTGAATGTTAACTTCGAATCATTAAGAAATAATCTAAATAATACTCTTAATAATTAATCATTCTCTCTACATTAATGAAGCTCTAGTTTAAATAATAATAAGTTTTCTATAAATAATTAAATAAAAACAATTTCTTGGAGCAATTTCCTAACCATTTTGCCTTAGGTTTCTAGTGTGCTTGAAAAAAGGAATTAATTCCTTGTAAGTATAATCTGTTATCAATAATATCTGGAATAAAAATCTAAATTCCGTCTTAAATAAAATATATTGTGAAATGTCAATAGGAGAAGCACAAGTTGATTTTCAAAATATAATATTTCGATAGGTAATTTTTTTCTTATTTCTACTTTTTAAACCTCACCACATAATAGGGTATAATACATACTGTACAATAAATTTCATTGTACAATATATATTACACAATTTAGTGATAAAAAGGTGGATTAAAAACCCTGTTCGTTGGATTAAAAAGGTTAATCGTTTGATTAAATGTTCTGTCTTTTAGACAGAAACCTACCGGTCTATCTAATATTATTTCCATTATGCCAACATTTAGTGTTTATTTTAGTTTAATATACACAGATCACGATGTAAGATGTTTATTTTAGTTTAATATACGTAAGATCACGAAGAAAATATTCAAAAGTGATTTGAAGTGTATTCTAGAATCCATTTAAATTGGCGCTCTAGACTCTCGCTCTAGCATCACCTACGACGGCGTGTGCATAGCTTGCGATCAATCATTTTTCGTCCGAGCATTCTTCCTTAACTGACTACTTGCTCCAATCTTATGGTGCAGCCAACATCTCCAACTATTTTCTACTTTAATTATCATTAATTTTAATATTCAACACAAGTAAAATAAAGACAAATTATTGTTACCGCGCTATAATTTCTTTTTACTTCTTGCATTTAAAGGGGGTTGTCGCAAGCGTTACGTAATTATTTAGGAGGTCATGGGCGCGTTATGGGTGCGTTACAAGAGGGAAAGGAGGTATTCAAAATACCCAAAGCGTTACGTAATTTATGGACGGCCCCTTATCATAACATACATAGATCATTATTTGAAAATAAAATATTAAAAATTGGTTTTATATTTATATAAATATGTAAACTTGATTTAATAGCTTATGAAATAAAGATAGTCACATCCAAATTTTAAGCATTTAACGCAAGTAACGAATGGAATGGAATTTCCGGGTAATTATTTTCTTTTCTCATTATTCTGAATATTCGAGAAAACGAAAAATATAATACAATAAACTTAAATGTAAAACTATTTAAGAAATTTATTCGTGCAACTATTTAATCTCTTGTTTTGAACTAAACAGCAGCTCAGAAAGATCTGATGTGAATCACGCAAACGTATAAACGGCCTTTACAAAGTCATTCTTTATTTTACTTGCAAATATATTTATTTAATAATATATGTACATTATATGTTAATTTATGTTCATTAAAATGTATAAATGAATAAAACCTTTAATAGTTAAATTGTGTTAACTATTTTCCAAAATTGACAATTCCCAATTTATGTGAGTGAAATAAATACATTTCTAAATTCATAAATGCTTACTCATCCACTGGAAAATGTTTCGTAGGTTTCTTCGAATTGTTGAATTAGTAAGTGTATTAATTGTTCATTCTTCATTTCTTTTACTTAAATGTAAATCAAAATAAATATACTGTAATTAAATGCTTATAAGATTATAATTTGAATATAAAAACATTATTACAAGATTTTTATTCGTTGATCGAAGAACCTCAATTCTTTTGTAAAACTTTCATTAAACTAAAATAAAATTAACGATAGTTGTATGTTATGATCCTATACAGCTACAATTTGGTTTCTAGGCCGTTGCAAATCTCACAATTTGAATTTTTTAGATACTTTCTGCTCCCTTAACATCTTCTGAATGCTTATCTAAGAACTGAACTTCGAAGATATCGAAGAAGATATAATTCCTCTGTTCGGCGATGGAAATCGGGATTAGCTGAAAGAACCATGGAACATTACTTCTAAATATGGCAGTCACGACTTGCAACATCATAAACTAAACGGTCTTTTCTGATAGTATTATGTAGAAAATATTCTCTATCTTTATCAGTGCAAGATAAAGCCGTGAGACAACAAGAACTGAAGCGCGGAACGACCCTCTAGTTACACAGTAGACAGGCAGTCTTGGAAACAGTGGTCTGTCGTAATGTTGTCAGCGGACGAAGCAAGACACATTGTTGCGCAAAATGTTTCTTCCCCTGACTTTAAAATACTTGAGATTAAAGAAACATCTCTACGAAACGAAGATGGAGGATTCATGAGCGATTACTGGCATATCAAGATAGAAGTCGAATGCAGCGATCGTTCTGTGCAGATTCACAAATTCTTCGTCAAAGATGTTCCGAAAGCTGACAGCACCCATCGTGAATTCGTACTGGAAGTGCAGTCCTATAAGAAAGAAGGTGGATTTTATATGGATATTGTTCCCAATTTGTATAAATACAACGACGCGTGTAATGAAATCAAGGAAGAAGGTGTGAAAGGCATATGGGCACCGCATTGTTACTTAGCAAAAGATGGCATCATTGTGATGGAAGATCTATCATCCGCTGGTTTTAAAGTTTTTAATAATCGTGAATTAATGGATTGGAACCACTGTGTTGTTGTGCTTAAGACATTAGCTAGTTTCCACGCTGCGTCCATTATATTCGAAAAGAAAGAAAGCGAAGTGATGGGAAAGCCGTGTGTCATAGGGGAAATGTATCCAGATTTGTTCCAAAGCGTTCTTGGCAAAGCCATGAACGATGATCCTGATAAAGGTTGGTTTGTAGCTGGTATTCGTGCTTTGTCTGCCCTTGTACCTCAACTAACCAAGTACAAGGGCAATGTCGAAGTTCAACGTTTAATTCGCGAAAAGCTTCCTAACACCTGTCACACCAATATTAACATTCTTGGAAGATCTTCCGAGTACAGAAATGTTGTCAGCCACGGGGATCTGTGGTCGAATAACATTATGTTTCGCTATAAAAATGGAATTCCTACCGCAGCACGATTTGTGGACTTCCAACTTCAACGTTATGCCCCTCCTTCATCAGATATAACAATGTTTTTGTACACGACTGTAAACCGAAACTTTCGGAAACATCATAGAGACAATTTACTGCATGTATACTATAGTGAATTAACGAATGAACTGAAAAAGAATGGCATATCTGTTAATGACGTGTTACCTTTCGATGAGTTGAGAAATTCTTGTGAATTCATGTCTCCAGGCGGACGTGTGGTTGCAGCATTGTACTTGCAAGTTATTACCATTACTAAAGAGCAGCGAAACACTATTTTTTCTTCTGGTGAAACGTTCAGCGAATTTTTCTTGTGTAATCGAGAATTAGAAGTTTGCGAATGGTTTGAGAAAGACGAATATTATAGAAATCTCTTGGACGATGCAGTCTGTGATCTCGTGGATGAAGATATTCTGAAAAACTAAAAAAGGAAGAACTATTATTCACTTGTTTTGAAATAAACACTAAAAATGTTGATAATTATGCACTTAGTTGAGTGTGTAAGCTTTCAGAAGTATTTGAGTTGAAACAACTTGATATTTTTACATTTATATAACATCATCTAACACTGACTTATAAAGCAACTCATCAATTAATTTATTACAAATATAGTTGCTTTTTACACGATTCAGCCCATTAAAGAAAAAATGTTGTGTGGGTACTACTTTTATAACTATTTTTTAAAATTTTCAGTGCTAAATAAATATTCTCACGAACATATATGAATTCGTTCTTATTTAAACATCAGTACCCTTTTCTGTAAAAGATATGTTAAAATGTATGAAAAAAATCATTGGAAAATATTTATAAAATAAATTTTTAAAATAAAGTAATTGAGGTTGTTCAGTTAAAAGCAAGTAATGTTAACTGAAATGTAAATATTTCGAAAAGATTCGCCAGAAACGTCGAACAGGTTTACATTGATATTCTATTTTTTTAAAATTATGTCAACATTCTGTTAATACAATAAATATGATCTTTAGCAAGACATATTTATTATTATTATTATTATTATTATTATTATTATTCCATTACATCACGACTAAAGATCTTATGAGTCGGCTGAATATAAAATCTACTCCAGGTTGCAACCAGCTACCTAAGGAGCAGATTCGGTGACTATCAGTGCCTCTACAATACTTTACGCAAAATGTGGGCTGTTCCAAATAAAGCAATTTCTTGCACTTCCCAGTCTTTTGAATTACCTGGGAGTTTAGACAAGTTCTTACTCAAATTTTGCGGAACAAATCCCAGAGCTCCGATAACTATCGGGACGACCTGTGCTTTTACGCCCCACATTCGGCTGATCTCGATTTCCAAACTCTTGTATTTAAGACGTTTCTCTGCCTCCTTGGTAACGACGTTTTGATCGCAAGGTACAGCAACATCGATAAGTAAACACGATTTTTTCGCCAAATCCCGGATAAGTATATCCGGTTTGTTTGCCGCTATCGTGCGATCAGTTTGAATTTGTTGGTCGTACAATATCGTACACAATCCAACAGACGTCACCGGTTTCGGTGAGTGTTCGTACCACTTGGGGCATGTGTTTGGAACTTCGAGGGCGGTACAGATCTGCCAGTGGAGGTAGCTACACACCCTGTCATGTCTTTTAAGGTATTCGGTCTTTGCTAGGATTGGACAAGCTGAGACAATATGATCAATGGTTTCTACTTGCTCCAGGCAAATGCGGCATTTGTCATCTTGGGAAATTTTGAGAACCGCTTTATCATAATGTCGTGTTCTCAAGGCCTGATCTTGGGCAGCTATTACAAGTGCTTCCGATTCTGGCTTCATTCTTCCCCTTTTAAGCCACATAAATGATTGATCTTTATTGATCTGCACCTTGTCCATTCTTTTTAGGTATTGTCCGTGGAGTGGTTTGTCTCTCCACGATTTCTTTAACATTTTTTGTGTGTCACACTTCATGTTTAGCAGCATCAGAAGTTCAGTGTCTGTGTTATTCGACGTGTCTTGCCTAGTTTTCTTCGCAATGTTTCTTGCTACACTAACAATGCCTCTGTTTCCCATTCTTCGGTCAGATTTCATGACCTGCCTCATTAGAGGGTCGTCTTGATGGCTGACTACATACTTCCCCAACCCGACTATTGCGTTGTGCCAGGAGGCCTCAATTTGTCTGAGGCCTCTTCCTCCTTCCTTACGTGACACATAAAGTCTATGTATATCAGCTCGAGGGTGGGCAACATGATGCATTGTTAGCAGTTTTCTGGTTTTTCTATCCATGGTGCGAATTTCTTGCTCAGTCCAGTCCACTAGTCCAAAACTGTATTCGGCTACAGGTACCGCCAAATTACCTATTGCAGATATTTTATTCCTGGAATTCAGAGCGGACTGCAGGACCAGTCTCACTCTCCTATAATACTCCCTACGAATTCTCTCTTTCATTCTGTCATTCGAGATGGTTTCACATTCTTCAATGCCCAGATATTTGTAAGTTTTACCTGGCTCAAGATCTTGAATCACAGTGTGCGTATCAATTTCAATGTTCTCAGACGTTGTGAGTTTCCCTCTTTTTAAATTGATTTTTGCACACTTGTCAAGACCAAACTTCATGCAGATGTCATTGCTAAAGCCATTCACGACAGACAGCATTTGGGAGAGAATCGCTTCATTCTTAGCAAACACTTTCAGATCATCCATGTAAAACAAATGTGATACTGGCCTTTCATCACCATGGAGCTTAAAACCAAAGTCAGCTTGCGACAACTGTCTCGACAGTGGGATCAAACTAATGCAAAACAGCAGAGGGGATAGTGAATCTCCTTGAAAAATACCCCTGTTAATCTGAATACTTCTGGTTTCTACTGCTTCCTTTCCGCTGTGTATTAGTAACCTGGTACTCCACGACTTCATACTAGCCTTGCAAAATTCAATAAGTCTAGGATGAAATCGATAGATCTCCAGGGTCTTCAAAATCCATTATTATTATTATTATTATTATTATTATTATTATTATTATTATTATTATAGTTATGAATAAGTTTTCAAAACTATTTTGTATGTGTAATTTTTGTTTTCATGTAGTATATGAGTACGCAAGTAGTCAGTTCAAAGAACGAACCAAATCTAACATTGTTATCCAATATAAACCAGGGAAGTATCATTTATTTCAATATAATATAATAATAATAATATACAAAACAGGTTGTATTAAAGTATTAAAGTTTCGAGAAACATTATTGCATTTGCCTACTTTCCTAAAAAGAAAGGCCAATCATACATTTTCTTACCATGACACAGTATAAGAAGGCCCACAAGTAATAAAACAAATAATAAATATTCTTTACTTCCATTTTTTCTTCAGTTTAGTGAATACTTTTTAATGATTTTTTACTGCAAAAGTAGTTAAATAATTTTCATCGTTTTTTAACCATTATGCTCCAAAAGCTGAGGCGTCTAATAGAAATTACACGTCCAGTATAAGCAATAGAGTAATTATCGCTAGTGAGTCACAAATTTTCACATTCTCGAAGAGGGCAATAATTCAAGACGTTTCAGTATCTTAAGACCCAGTAGTTTATGGCTAAATAATAGGACTGGAAACCTGAAGATCTGACATTGCCACAGTTGTCAAACCAAAAAATTGCAACGAGAGACGATTCGTAAATACTAAAAAAATTGAACGCAATCACGAAGAAATAATATACCTTAAAAGAACAAAAATAAAAGTAATCCTGATTTCTAAGTCGATAAATGATTTTTTTGTTGAAGCATCATTTAACAATTATTTCATCTCTAAACATAAATAAATCGTACGTTGAAACATGGGTCACTTTCCATTAGCATGATTCGTGTCAATAAAGTTACCATATTGAATTATGCTATATGGTTTTTTATCTTCCAGTTTTTATTTATGGTCATAATTAATTCCGAATAAATAATTATTTACTTTGAATTGGGCGCCAGGAAATAATTACGTCAACTTTTATTGAGTCTCGTATGCAAACTCATTTTCAACATAAGACAATGCCTCGCTCGCTCAGTCTGTTGGGTTCTGATTCGTAATTGGTACCTAGTTAATCTGCAATCAATTACCCGATCTGCCCTTCATACGAAGAAGCGAGGAATCTGAAAATCCTGTTAAAGAAATTCTGGATTGCACTTACTGAAAATAATATCAGTTCTTTTACAAATAAACAAATTGGAGTTTATGACAAAAATGACCTCTAACGTCAGGTTGTTTATTCTCTACGCCCCGTTTCTTTGGCGACCCCCATTATTGCTCGTTCACCTTAATATCCCGTCTACTGAAGAAATGACATTCCCCTTGCGTTATACAAAATTATATTGCTTTTACCAATTACCATTTTGGTATATCGCAACGTATGTTATTGTCTGATACTTAAAAACAATACAAGAAAAGTGACACATCTAAAAATTGTCATTTAGCAGAAAATGAAATTTATCACAAGTGAGGCATTTATTTCCTGGACCGTTGTGGTTTATTACATATGCCGGCATATTTAAACGATCTTTATGATTTTGAACAAGTAAAACAAAACATTTTGTGAACATATTTTTTCCCTAACTCGATTAACGATTTTTTACGTCTGTTTTTAATTGTGCACTAACGATACGGGAAAAGGAAATAGCTTTTACTTTATTTCCATTGTGCTCACGGAACGTTATCCATTGAATTAATTATTATATTATTCTGAATTACAATGCAAGGTTAACAAAAGGAGTTTCCTGGATTGAGAAATATGTTACTATTTTCCTGGCCTCTCTGAATGAGAGACACTGGTTCGCAGCCCATCCGCCGCTCTAATAGACGTAAAGTGCGCCCTACGATCGCCAGCTGGCAGCCGAAAATTGCAGTGACGTAAGAGCCAATCTCTTCGCGGAATTTGACCTTCAGACATGACATCCGCTGCCGCTGTCGCTGCCACTGCCGACTCCCGTCGTGACAGTTATCTCCTCCGTTGCCAGCGCATCTCACTCTCCGTTGACTCAACGGTGGGCCATATCTGCCGCCGCCACTGCAACGACCTTTCGCGCTACCCACCACCGCGTCAGTCACCGCTGCCGCCGGAGACTCGGTACGCGCCGTTATCGCAGCCGTAGCTTGGCTTCTGCCACAGTCACCACCTCCACGCGGCCAGAGCAATTACCGCCGCCGGCGAAACAACTGTCACGTGGTGCAGCGCCAAGGCGGAAAGCACGGCGGGAGAAGAAGACCTCAAGGAAACGAGAGGAGCATTTACCGAGTTTCCAAGGCCGCTCACTATTGTAGCAGCGTCGCCATGAGTCAGACGGAGCTGCTGACTGCTGGCGAATGCCGGGCACTGGTTACCGCATACCTCGGCCCAAACACAGCGGCGCAAGTAATTAGCGTGGATGTGCGGCCGCTGGCAGGCCCGCGGGCGGGCTACATGAGCGATCACCTGCGACTTAAGCTCACCGTTCAAGAGGGATCATCACCACCACGTGAATTAAGCTTCTTCGCCAAAAGCCTCCCTCGGGTGCAAATCCACAGGGAGTACGTGGCGTCCACGCGTTTCTACGTCAAGGAGACGGCGTTCTACGACCGGCTGCTGAAGGAGATGCGAGAAGCTCAAGGAGATGGAGGTCACGATCGCTGGGTGCCGACTTCTTACTTGGTGCGTGAAGATTTGATCGTCCTGGAAGATCTTTCATTGAAGAATTACAAACCCTTTAGTGCTAGAGAGTTGATGGATGTGGAGACGAGTGAACTTGTGCTTGGTGAGATGGCTCGATTTCACGCCGCCACTCTAGTACTGGAAGAGAAAAATCGTGTGTCAGGTGAAACTAGGACTCTGAAAGAAATGTATCCGGACATGTTGGAGGAGAGATCGGGTAGTACTCTGAGAATGGAGGGTAAACTTGGATGGTTTCAAGCAGCTGTGAGATGTCTTCTAAAGCTCATAGATCATATTCCGAAGTACAATACTGATGCGCATAAACTGCAATCGATTAAGGATAAAATCCCAGAAGTGTGCCAGGTGATGAACACAATTGTAAATTCATCTTCGAAATTTCGTAATGTGGTTTGTCATGCTGATATATGGGCTAGCAATATACTGATACGCTATTCTGGGGACAATAAACCAATCGACGTGCGATTCGTTGATTTTCAACTCGTGAGATATGCGCCACCGGCTTGTGACGTCATAACGTTTTTGTTTTTGTTGACTGACAAGGCATTGCGGGAAAATCATAGCCAACATTTAACAACTTACTACTACGATAAATTTGCAGAAGAACTTTGCAAGCGACACCTGGACCCAGAAAAACTGTTCCCAAAGAGTGAATTTCAAGAAAGTTGCGAATATTACAACATTCTGGGCGTTATTCTCGCCCCCATCGCTCTGCCGATGCTGCTTCTACCTCCGGAAGTCGTCGACCAACACTTCAGAACTCCAGAACGATTTGTTCAGTTTATGCTTGAAGACCGCAGTACAGAATGTGTGCAATATTTTCAAAGCGATGCTGAATATAGGCAACGAATCTGTGATATTATTGAAGAGTTCGTTGAATCGTGTTTATTACAGAAATAACGTTGGGAATCTTCGATATGACTCCTTCAGAATGACAAATGAGTTTGTGGAAAAGTCTTGTTTGTAAACCTTATTTAAATTAAATATAAAAATAATATGAGTGGGAGAAGAGAAAATGTGTCAAAGTTTTTAAATTGAAATGCATGAACATTAAAAAGATTCATTATAATAACTTAGTGGAGTTTACAGTTAGTGTGAAGTTACTGAATTATTGACCGTTTATTTTCATCTGCTCATTGCATTAAGTAACAACTAAAGTAGTTAAGAATTGTCCAAATTTTTACCAAGAATATTTTTTATATATCCTGATACTGCACAAAGTTGATTATACATTTCAAATGCTGAAGTGAAAACCATGTAACAGTGATTAGAATGCATTCAATGTTTATTAATTTTCAAAAAGTAAATAAGTGGCCGACCTGTAAAGCCGTGGGGGGTCAAACCGTGTATAGACTCGCCCTTGGTCCGAAGGGTCGCGCATCCGAATCCCGTCTTGGGTATGGTTATTTGTTCTTTGTCTCTCATGCATGTGTTGTCATTGAAAAAATAAAATTGAATCGGCTCAAATACCTTGGTTTATTTTTGGCTCTTTCCAAGTGAAGATGTAAAAATATTGATTCGCTAAACTAAAATATGCATGCTTTTTTGACATTCTTATGTACAATGTTTTCTTAGCGCTGGCTACTGGCAATCGTGGATCTAGTTATTTCACTAAATTAATATTTACAACAGTACATGAATATAAAAGCTGTATTTTCAAATATTCAGTATCCTATAATACCTAATCCCTCTTTTCAAAAGAAGGTGTAACATATTCATACTAAAATATGGTGTAATGTATTTATTATAAGGACTTCAAAAGAGGGAAAATGAAGATATTTTATTGTATGCTGCTTTTAAAATCATATTCAAGTTCGTTTGCATGCAAAATATTTCAGATAAAATTAATAGTTGGTACTCCCAGTTTAGTTTTGATAATCCTGATAATCCTTTCAATTAATTGGCGTTAAATGAATGCAAAAAAAACTATTGAAGTGTAGACATATAGAATCGCTAGAAATATTGGAGATAAAATAGAAAATGGAAAACTAGATGAAACGTTTTCACTTAAAATCAATATTATCATTCCATTCTACAATCACATTTAACTGCAATCACAATAGAATACAACATACTAAAACCTTAAAAACATTAACAATACCTAACATTTATTCATTTTATTATATTCATCATTCAGGAAAATGTCTCAAAAATAACTATTTGACATCTTATCTTCGACTTAGCGAATTTATCTTGGGTTCTGGGTCACTATTCTGTTTACTTATCGCAAATTGGACTATTAGTTCAGGAGTAATGTCTTTAAAGCTTATGTCATTTTGAATACTATTTCGAATTGAGACTTTGGCCCTTTGGTTTAAAATAAAAACGACAAAAAAGGACAAAACTGTGAATTAAAAGTGGGTCAACTTATAATCCGACCTCAATATTTTGAAACTGTAGATATCACCCAGAAAAAGTGCCCAATTTACCATAAAAGCCAGAAAAAACAGCATTTATAAAATGAAGGTTGCAGTATTAATTTTGATATTTGGTACCATGAATTATTTTCTATGCTGGTGATGAGGGCAACGAATTAATTGTAATTTAAAAGGAAAATATGTACATTTTTCTTTCAGAAATATGTAAGAAAAAAATAGGAAATATGTAAAATAATAATGCATACTATGATTGAAAATTGCTTCTTTCACAAGTTTTCAAATTTTCCAACACTATAACCATAAGTCCTCAAAATGTATTCAGAGCGGCTGTCTGGGAGTTCTGTCTCTGTAGAACGAAGTAGTTTAAGCGGCCGGAAACAATACATACATACTCAAACATTGGTTCCATTTGAAATAAATGTATTGAAACAAGGGCAACATATTGATTGCATCAAATTCCAAAGAAATATTCTCATTAAGCCCGATCGGGCGGAACATCATAAACTGATTCTGAATTTTGCGACTCACACAGGGGGGGTATTCTAGGCGAGTTGTAGGAAGCGCGATAACACAACTGCCTGTATTCTCAATTTAAACTAAATTTGAGAATTTGAAAATGAGAATTGTGTGGTAAAATTCTGAAGTTAAATAATATGTCTTTCATTAGTGACCCCGATCGCTATTCCCAAAGTGGTGAAGTTTCCATTGTGATTCCAAAAGTAACAATTTTAATTAGTTTTTATACTGTACTCAATACAAACAGTATATGTGATGAAGTAGACTTCACCACATATTCTCATTTTTCGTATTCTCGTTTCAATTGCTAAAGTAGGTTCTGTGAATATACGTACTTGCTTTTCAGAGTATTTCAATACAAGATAATTATTTGTTCCAGTTATAATTGAAAGCAGGTTTTTAAACATTCACAAGCACTTTTGGAAGCAAATTAGTACATATGTTTTCTATTTCTATCGTTCCTCAAGTTTGTAGTTTTGTATTGTACAATTTTGTCATTTTCGAAAATAGTGTTCACCGGAGATGTAACTAGCACTAGAACCCGACAAAAACACCCTCAGTTCCGTTCGTTCTAGGCGGCGATAACAGGCGCGCCGATACCGCTGTACCCAAGAATGTCAGTAACGGAACTGCCGTTACCGAGAATGAATAATACCGAAACTAGGCCTCTAATCGGTGTCCGCCGACCGCGTTGAATACGTGCTTGAGGCGACACCGAAGCTCTCGACACCGTTTATCGCTCAAACTCAAAGCACTCAGGTGGCATGTCCTGTTGAATAAGGCAAATAATTTTTGCAATTTGCCAGAGTTATACGTTGATCAAAGTATAAACAATTACCGGCACCTGTAGTTTTTGTAGACTTTAGGCACGTTTACAAAAATGAAGAAAAATAACAATTCTGACGAATGTTTTGCCTATTTTCAGGTAAATGTATTTTAAAGCATATTTAAGTTTCCAAGGCTTTCTTCTCGACATTATTTCAATTTTCTTCCGGTTAAGTTAAAAATGTATGATCAAATCTTTTTCACTTTCACTAAGCCCAGTCGTTCGGTACCGAACCTCTATTTTTTTTATCTAGTTCCAGACCGAAGATGTCATTTGTTTTTGAATTTGACAGTCTGTATCTTTAGACACCAAAAGCCCGTTTTCTCTCAATTCTGTAGACAAAGAAAAGAAGCGGAGTGTCGCAGGTAGCCGTGGGTCATGGGTGAGAGCTGGGCTCAGATTCGCAATGCAAACAATATTATATTATTATTATTATTATTATTATTATTATTATTATTACTATTATTATTTTACCTTTTCCCGTTACTACGGGGTCGGTGCTAATATACGTAGTTCAGGGAAAGTTATGTAATGGCTGCGCGAAAAAATGGCGGATTTTCGGCAGAAAAACGTTTTTGCCAAAGGAAATAGAAAACTAATGTGTGTTCTTTATCAGAGGTGATAAAGAACACACATTAGTTTTCTATTTCCTTTGTTTTCGGTTAGCTATTCATACTTGCCACATACTCTTGCCAGCTGACATCTATCGCCACACAAATTACATTTTTTCGACATTTTTTAATTTTTTGGGGTAAAGAAAAAATTGGAGCAGTTTTTGAGAAAATTTCGATGCCCAGGGGGCTTCTTGTAAAGTACCCCAAAGTTTGAAGAAAGTTTTTCAAAATCGGGGCGCCTCGAGTGAAATCAAATCGACGCGACGACGGGGGATTATTTATTTGGAAGAAATCGTAAATATGGTTTAGGCGCTAGTGTTGTTCACAAACTGACGGACAGACGTTTTGCTTTCAATTGGTTTTTCGGTATCAAGGACCCACAAAACCGGAATTCTGGCTACAGCACGTGTTAGGGGATATTTTTCCTTAATTTAGCAACTGGTTTTATCAACTTTTTCGATATCAGAGCCCGGCAATGATTTTTTTCTGCCGAAAATTCGCCGTTTCTTCACGCAGTATTACATAACTTTCCCTATACTACGTATATTACTCCGTATATACGTACGTATACCAGAAAAGAAAAAGTCGATAAATCAGACAGACGGACCAACAGACAGACAGACGGACGTTTTGCTTTCAATTGATTTTTCGTTATCAAGGGCCCACAAAACATGGATTCTGGCTACACCACGTGTTATGTTTTTTTTTCTTAATTTAGCAACTGGATTTATCCACTTTTTCGTTATCAAGGCCCGGCAACAATTTTTTTTCTTGCGAAAATTCGCCATTTTTTCGCGCAGCATTACATAACTTTCCCTATACACGTATTTTACTCCGTATATACGTACATATATGGGTAAGTAAAAATTTGTGAAATTTTATAAACAATTGCACAAATTTTAATGGAAACGGGTGTAATAGAAACAGCACGCAGCAATAATACGAAGAAAAGCAGTAACAGTTAATAATATCTTGCTCTTATACGATTATGATTGACAATTTCCAATGACTTCATTTGAATCAGCAATTTCATTTTATTTGGATACAACTGTATGCTGTAAATGTGATAAGTGCTGAAACAAAGAAATAACAAAAAGAGATAAATTTTGGAACATTAAACCATAAAGGAATTTTGAAAAATGGTCTATGGCAAATTAAATGGGATACTTTTTAATGTCTCTTGTTTTGTAATATTTATTTACTTATCTTATGGAAAATACACATACCTTAGAATACAACTAATGCAGTCGAAAAAGAATATATTACAATAAAAAATTATACATCACAACAATACAATACTCATTCATTAGGTTAGAGTCCTTCAGGTCAGTTTTTAAAGAGGTGCGTCTAGCTTCTCAATCCATTAAATTGAAATACGTCACTTTGGATATCTCTTCAATTCAGCAGAGACCGTTGGATGAATTATCCTGAGCTAACAGGAAGCGACACATCTCCCCTGAAGCTTATCAGGTGAGAGGCAAGTGAACAGCTACCAATGATCAACAATGACATCGTCCTTGCCATCGACGTGGGGGATGTATCACTCACTGCACTTATCGGTTCAATTGATGGTGTAAACGCTTCGATAACGAGATGTGCATATGTTTAGATTATGTTAGGTACCTGGAAACGAAATTCTTCACCAAATTTCACCTGAACGAAGGATGCTATTTTTCAAATATTGAAAGCGCAATTGTTTAGTGTCAGCCCCCACAAGGAAAGCTATTTTGCTTAAAGTTATAGCAAGCAAAGCCAACGTCGCGTGAATGTTAATTACCATACTGTAATTCGCCGGCACTGTGTCCTGAACAATTAGCGTGAGACTTAATAGTAAGAATTGTACAAATTGCTCCGGAGTGGCGGTACATGACAATCTTTGGAGAAGTTAGTTGACAGGTATTTCCCGAAATGTAACTGTATTAGTACTCATGTCCTTTTCTAAAGCAAAGAAATGATTCATTAAAAATAAATAATACATCAGATTTCAAATTGTTCATTGAAAGTAAAATTAAACATTTGATTCGTAAGTATCTTTCTTTCGTATTCTATTCAAGAGTGCAATAATGGCAGAAACAGCCTACGTTCAATTTAAGAGATTTGGGAGACAAAGTTTCATGTCTGTTAAATGAGTTGTCGAGTTAAATCAACTGTAAGCGAGAATTGTTTATTTAGAGATTTTTTAAAATATAACTCATATTTTTTGCGATGTATGTGCAACAAGTATCAATGATTTAATAAAAGAACACAAAACAAAAACAAGGAAAGAATTCGCTACTCAAACATATTCCTTCCAGTTGGCACAAATGTTCATAAAAGGCAGAATTTTAAAAATTAAATATTAAATACCAATAAAATGTAAAGAATGTAAACATAATACAATTCTCGGTTGTTTGGTAGAACACATCTGACGAACATATTTTCATATGAAGTCAGTATTCCCAGCCTAGTCATCTTCAGCTTAAGCGTGTACAGTACACCCCTTTCAGGATTTGGAGGGGAAAAGAGAGGAGTCAGGGACAATTGCCCATGCTCGTAAGTGCGCCGAGATTCCTAGACGGGAAAGTAGCGCGTTTGAGTGCGGTTTGACTTGCTTATATTTAACATGCTGTAATGATAAAAGGAAAGCTTACATTGCAATGACAAATTTTCCAAAACTATGGTATATACTTATATCCTACAGACTTTGCACCTCATGCATAATATCTTGCATTGGTGTTACTACATTTACTTCGGTAAAGTTGCGAAGTCGTCGGCGAGGCTCGCCAGGGCGAGTGCAGGCCAGCGGCTACCGATGTTCAACAAAATGTCACCGTCGTCGTCTTCTCCGTCGACCCTGGCCCGTCGCGCCGGCGCTGAGGTCGGGAGGGCGCGCGGGAAGAGGGTAACGGCGCCACTTACTGCACCTATCAGTTTAATTGTGTACTCCTCCTAATGGCCTCCTTTCCCAGTTCGCGGGCGCCTTATCCCGCGACAAAGCTCGCCGTGCCAACTTTCCCCCCAACTAATCCCGAACTTACGACCCGTGTTAGCGCGATGAGGTCGCTGATATGGAGGCAGTTGCGCCTTTAAACATCAGTTCGCTCCGCCGCCTCTCCGATATCCTCCGTCGTTCTCCGATTACGCCTATTACCGACTGAAGCTATCGATTTCGCGTTCTGCGAAGCGGTCGGGGGACTATCTTCGCTCGATCTGCGATTCCACTCGTCCTCAATCCGGGAAAGTTGTGTTGACAATGATTGGCTACTACAATTATGGACGCTTCCTGGCGTAATCTACCAGTTTGACTTACGAGTTGAGAAACAGTGTTGGTAATATTTCGTTCAACTTTGGAAGTTGTTGAGATGCCGGAACGCTGGTGAGAATTTTGGTGGGTGTTAATTTTGGTGCTGGTACAATTTAGATCGAGGGCTCAAGTACTTCGTTTATTTTAAGACGCGTCTAAAACCCGTTGATATTTAATCACAAATATTTTCAAACTGACGAGGAATACGTTTATATTCATCTTAACGCATATAATTTGTTAGTAATATATCAATAGAAACTTGATTAAATACTGAATAACTTTGTTTTCTCCAGGAAATCATACAATTTAACAGAACTTTTACAACTTCACTCATTGATCGAATCCTCAAATTTCTTTACTAACCACTAGAAAAATTATCGAAACATCACATTATAAATAATTGTAGGACACTAAGAAACACGATCGACGACTCGTATTTACAGCACGACTAAACTTTACGTAACATGTCTTTGGAAAGAGATTTTAAAAAGACAAAGTAACCTGAAATGTAACACATGCTCTTTGCTTTAGAGATAATTCGTACATGACATTTAAGACCCGTCCATAAAACATTTCTTGTGTTAATCTCCCACTGGCTGAACCAAGAATTTGAAACCACCGTAAATAGATTCGTTAAAATTTCTTCAAAAAGCGACACAGATGTATTACCACGGAGAGTTATTAACTACCGGTGCTCCCAAGTAATTATTTTCTGAAACCCTCTTATACCTCTTAATCCTGAATGATATCTTTCTTATTTGCAGTATCACGAAAGCTTTTCCGTGTGGGTTACCACGTTTTACACTAGAACCTATCTCTTGTATTTCCAAAAAGAAGTGACGATTATGTAATATCCTGAAATGTAGGTAAACTCTCTTCGCGTGATTATACCGTGTCATCTTAGGCTACTTAACAGTTGATGTTCATTTTTTACCTACGTCAAAACGAGAGGGTGTACATTTCGTCGTATGTAAATGTTTGTTCACTCATAACATTTGCAAATGAAACCCGATTTTAAATTTTCTCGTGCTTTAAAGAGTAGAATGCTTCGGTAGTATCACTGCGTTTTAATGATTTTCTGAAAATGGGATTTAGAGGTATTAAAATAATGAAATGGTGTAACAATTTATCCGTGCAAAGAACTCTAAAGTCTCTAAAGTACGCCAATTGAAGCGGCCTGGAATTATTTCCAAAATGTTCATATTAAGAGAGATTTTCCTGTTCTATAATATTCCGATAGTAATTTCAGTTAAACTATTTGGTGATTTTTTGATATCGTGTTATTTGTTTACAAACGATTGCATCTTCCAAAGTAAACTACCTCCAACTGGCCGCATCCAGCGCAAAAATGTAAATTATATGTTATCTCTGGGGGGCATCAAAAGGTTGTACCACCGAATCCATCAGATGCACTCGAAGTCCAAAAACCGAAAGCCGTAAAACACAACTTGATCGATTTTCGTAGTCCCGGGATTTTAATTAGATAGTGTTCAGTTCAGATAGGAGTTAAGTAATTATTTTGTGAAAATTACATTTTCTTTGGGGAATTATACATGACAGAATCTACAATCTACACATTAAATCTACTATAAATATGCAGTGAGTTTATTTTGAAATATTCTATGGAGTTACTATTACGAGATTACAATTGTGACATCAAACTTCATTTCCACCTTTCTAAAATACTTACTGTTAAGACTCCTCCTAATTCTCCAAGAGTCGATACGGTTTCTCCCGCTTCGTCACTCGTATTAGACCTTGTCCCTAGAGACCAAGCGACTCGAGATCGGGCAAGCAAGATAAGTAGAGAGCGGAAATGTGTACTGCTCCGAGGTCGATATATTGACAACAAAAGAAATATCAAGATTGCATCAGTATTTTTATTTCAAGCTGGTTCCATTGATGCATACTACTGTTTAAGTAAAGCATAAACGTACCTCGAGAAAACATACCAAGTTAGTAAAAGCCTATTAAGTTGAGGAAGAATTCGGAATATTTTGTGAGAATTGCTTGTAAGACAACTCATGTAGCAGAGAAAAACATTTTAAAAAGTAATAAAGCCGTTTTCAAATAGTATAAAAATAGTCCTAAGTGAAAAATAAAATTTTAAACACACGATTTAACATCGTGTATTTAATATTTTAATCAGGCAATAACTTCGTATGACAAGTATTTGTGTATAATTTCATATTCTGCGATTTGGATTGAAGAGAATAAATACCTTCTTTCTATAAAAAGAAAAATGCCGCATATTGCCCTGTTGAGTACATCAACCAAGAGAGGAGCGTGAGTTCTGCAGAGACGGATGCAGCAGTCGGGGCGATTCAGAAGAGAGGGAGTAGGGGAGGGGGAGCAGGGAAGGCGGCGGCGGCGGGTGACGGGGTGAGATAGCAGGGCCGCATCGCGTCAGGCCGTGGCCGCCGGCTGCCGCCGATCTGCGCGCCGCCCCAGGACGTGGCCTTTTCGGGGCGATGTAATCTGCGGTTGCCCGGGCGGGGCGGGGCGGGCCGGGGACTGGTTGAGCGTCGGGCGCTCCCGGCAGCCAGCCCCAACCACCCCCCGCCCACGCGTTCGCTCGTTAGCTCCCCAGCCCCTCCCCCGCCCACTCGCTGATGCCCTTGCGCCCACTTATTCCCCGGCGCGCGTCACAGCGGCGAGGCGACCCCCCCCCCCCGCCCGCGGGCGGAGGCCTGCCTGCTCCAGCTCAGGAACAGAATCTGCTCGGTTAATCTGCGGCGTCCTACTGTTTGGAGCCTTTCGACTGCTCTTGAATTGGGAAAAAATCGTTGAGCTACGAATCTTTGGTTTTGGAGTCCTTAAGTTCTGCACAAAGAAATGAAAATTACGGAACTGAAAATCGAAATAGTTATTATTCATTTCACTTTGCAACTGTTTGGAACATTTTTAGGACAAAGAACCATTCTTACATGTGAATGAAGAAATATTATATATCCGCTTTCGTTCCCAATTTTAAGTCAATTCTTTTAATAGATGGCTTCGAATTAATTACATTTTAATTTTTTAAAATGATCCATATTATTAATTGTACGAATGGCTTTTTTTTCTAAAAATAAATTATTTTCTTTTAGTCAATAGAAAATATTACCTCTTTGAAATTAGTTTGTAATGAAAAATCTTTTAATTTAATAAATAGGCAAAAGTATTCCTTCACAAAAGTGTTTGTGAAATTAAAAAAGTTATATTCCGCGTTGCAATATCAGAGAGATGAAAAACAAAATACACAGTACATGTTTTGTTCATTTTCTAACTAGGTTGACAGTGTACGTTTTCTCTTATCAAATTTCATTACGTACTTCCAAATCGAAAATCAAAACTGACACCAACAGCTGTAAATTAGATATTAGGCAGTACCTAGGACCATCATGCTTTGAATTACAATAATATTTTGTAAAATTTTTGTTCATCAAGATCTCAGATTTCATTTCATCATTTTGCATATTCTTTATTTAATCAGCATGCAATCATATAGTGTTCTGTTTTCATAGCCTTTTTTCTCAAATCTTCCAGATCGAGAAAAAGATGTGATCATCACTGTAAAATATACTTTATCATCAATCGCTGCTTATTTTAAATATATCTATGCATCTTTCAAAATTCTTGTTGCATATTTGCGTGGAAATTTTAGTGCAAAAAGCCTACATAAACTATCCAGCCCCAGTAACATGTTTGTTCAACTCTCCTTTTCGCCTATGCTCGCACAATTGCTTTCCACATCATAAGTAGTCGACTCCAAATGCCCACGAGCCTACATTGCCCTTGAACACAAGTGCTGCTAATTCATCTTGTTACAAGTGGCCTTCTGGAGCAGCTGACTTACAAAGCTATCCAACAGGATTCGCCATGTCAAGAGAGGAGGTGATGTCAAAAAGTTTCATACTTCCAATGAACTCTCAATTCCAGGCCAAGTGCAAATGTAAGTGCCGAGTCGACAGGTTAAACTAATCGGACAAGTTATTATTGAGTCGAATATAAAGTCTAAGGGCATTTGAAGTTTGCCTTATCGCGCATAATGTATTAAAAAATTGAGTTTACTTTAACTCTGGGTTTTCGAAAATTGCAAACGTTTTTTCGGCCTCTTCCTACAACTACAAATTAAAGGTAGAGATTTTTTCTTCAAATAAAATTTGTTCTCCATAGTGAGATCTTTCATTAAGGTCATGTAAATTTTTTTGAAAATTTTAGTAGTTTTCGCGCAACATTGCGTGCAATATGTGCAATTTAAAAAAGTTACAAAAACAAGATTTTCTCAAAAACAGCTGCAAATTTTTTCTTTGAACTTTTGGCAAGGATAGTGCCCATTATACTACATAGAGTATAATAGGCACTAATAGATGACATAAACTCCATATTGCTCTAGTCTCTTTTTTTTTTTTTGAAAAACTACAAAAATGTATTTTTTTACTTATCTCTCACGTCCTTAATATTTACATTAGCGGAGATTTGTTCACATAATTATATTTATGGGTCACGTGCTTGAAATAATACCAAGTAAAGTTTCTCAAAAACTCAACCGTTTTCTGTGAAAAGTAGCTCAAAATATCCCATTTTCAGAAATGCTCAAACGCCAATTTCTCGACATTTGTGCCGAATGTATACGACACTATAAAACAAATGTTCTTAAATCAGATCTTATTGAGATGTCCTAGCGCATCTTACTTTCATTCAATTATTATTAAAAATGTTGCCCCTTTTCTCTCACACAGGGAAATATTATTACTATTTTTATGGGACTAGACTTACATCCTGAAGTCAGAATATTAAAATCTAATAATGCAAAACCATTATCTCTCAATTCTATTATACCTAGTCAGCAGCATTCTAAATTTTTACAAACAAAAGCTTTGCCTTTCATCCCGCTCTGCTTCATCCCGGGAGCAAACTACTCGCGACCACTCAATGCAACAAGCTCCTGCAGCGCAGCGTCACACATTCCGCTGCGAGCAGTCGAGCAGTGCAGACCTCTGAGCGCAGCGCTACTGTCAGTAGCAGTTTAAGATTCAAAGTGTTAAGGTGTATCAGTGAATAGTTGTCTACACAGTGCAATCTCAATCTAAAGTGCAGTGATTAACTAGTTATTAATTCTTCATCAACATTCAACAACGCTGGCCTGAGCCAGTGCATCGCCGATGCCTTAGCCTTGGTTTATCCAACTGACGGCCAAATGGAGGTCGTGGAAGGCGACGGCCGTGATATTTCAGCTTCATACGCACCAGCGTATCTGCTAACTCCACCACAACAAGCGCAGATATCTCAGCATTCAGCACCGGCAATGTATTCAATGCAGACAACAAGTATGCAGCAGCCTATGCAAAATAACATTCAACCAAATCAGGTCAGTCATTACGCGCAAGCCGAAGGCGCGACCTCGTCTTCAAGCTGCAGTGACAATGTCCATGCAAACTCTGTACCAGTCCCCCAAGTGAACAGTGGCAAACGTGGAAACAGTGATCCTATCCAAAATCCAAACCAATCTAAAAAAGTAATTACCAATTCGGATACTAATTATGCTATTCCCACTCAGAATAGTTTCGGCATTCTAGCTAACCTTCCTGATAATGATGATTCAAATCCCACCGACCCCACTATGCCTGAAAATATTAGAATCCCACCTATCCACATTAACAATATTACGAACATTATTGAACTAAATCAGGAAATTAAAACCCAAATCAGTGCGCAGTTCACCGTAACATTCAATAATAACAAAGCCAAAGTTAACTTCCAAAAAATAGAAGACTTCAGAAAAGCAATTCAGTATTTCGTGAAAGCTAATAAACAGTTTCATACGTATAAGGACCCAACCAACAAAAAGTTTTCCGTGGTTTTTAAAAACATTCATCCCTCCATCACGCAAGAGGAAATATACAATGACCTAAAGGAACAATACTCTTCCCTTAACAGTGTCACTAGGTTACATAAAAACAATGAGCCCATCCCAGTTGTAGCTGCTGAGTTCTCGGGCCAACAATCAATTGAATCAATTCTCCGAACAACTCAAATCTGCAACTTAAAAGTTAAAGTCGAAAGAAGACGAAAAACTAAAGGAATAATCCAGTGCCTCCGATGCCTAGACTTTGGACACACTAAAAATAATTGTTACAACAAAATCTCATGTATACATTGTGCCGAGAATCATTACTCAGTAAATTGCCCCAGCAAGAATGACCCCCCGAAATGCAGAAACTGTGAGGGGACTCACCGTGCTGATATCCGTACCAATGAATGTCAGTATTTCAGAAAACTATCAGAAAATAAAACTAGAACTTCCCAAAACTCCACTTCAAACATTAGAACCAGCAAACCAACCTCACCCCCACCCCCACCTCCACCCCCGCCTCAAAACGCCTACCACTTCCCTGGGCTCCATAGAACTGCTAACATACCAAATTTTACCCATGAATCAGCTTTTAATCGCCCACCAAATAACATCCCAACATACATCCCAACTCACAACCCACAAAACAGGCTCCCCCAAAACTTTCTGAGTACTCCTTTTATTCATAATATTATCAATCAAATAATAACTCATATAATCAACATCATCAATTCAGTCATCCCAACTATTATTCAAAACATTCAACAAGCAATTACTTCTAATTTTAGTTTCCCCAATGGCACAAAATAATTCAAATCATAGGTTAATCCTAATGAACTGGAACGCATGTGGCATCAGTAATAAAAAAAACGAACTCCATTATTTTCTCCAAACCAATAATGTTGACATTGCTTGCATCACAGAATCTCATTTAAAACCTCCAGCTACTTTCAAGCTACCAGGTTACAATACAGCAAGAATGGATAGGGCCAACTCCCCAGGCGGCGGAGTGATCATACTCATCAAAAACACTATCGCCTATTTCGAAGAAAACACAACATCCATCAATGGCATCGAAACAATAGCAGTTTCACTTACCAACACCTACCCGAATCTTACTATCATTGCCGCGTATAAACCCCCCAACAAAAGAACAAATTTTACAGATCTAAATAATTTACTTTCGCGCTTATCATCTTATATTCTTTTAGGAGATCTAAATGCCAAACATGTACAATTTGGCTGCAGAGTCACCAATGCAGCAGGTGCCCAACTCTTAAAATATGTAGAAACTAACGGAATTAAAGTGATCTCACCCCCAGAACCAACCTATTATCCCTATGACCCAATCAGGCTTCCTGATATACTAGACATAGGAATAACAAACATTAATGTCAATTTTCATTCAACCCCGCATTTTGAACTCGATTCTGATCACATCCCAGTATTAATTTCTACAGATCAAATTCCCCCTCCCCATTCACCCACTCCTGCTTTAAATACTTACAATTTAAACTGGACAAAATTCAAAAATTTAATCCAAAAACAAATACCCAATTTTAAAATACTTAACTCCCCAGCGGAAATAGACCAGACAATAAGTCAACTAAATAACATAATAATTAACACAATAGGCAAACTCAACCCCGTACGACCGATCACTCTTCGGAAACACACAGCAGACAAACTACCACAAAGCATTATCAAAATCATAGAAACTAAAAATAAAACCAGGAGACTATGGATGGCACTTAGAATCCCTTCATTAAAAAAAGAACTCAATACTCTAACCAAAATCAGTAGAAAAGCACTTGAACACTATAAACAAACTAAATACAATAATATCATTCATTCATTAAATACAAGTAATAACTCACTCTGGAACTTCACGAAAAGAATACTCAGAAAAAAAACTATAATCCCCCCACTAACAACTTCAAATGGGAAAACACACGCAACTGCTGATAAAACGGAAGTATTAGCCGACCATTTCGCATCAACTTTCACACCAAACCTCACATCTCCCCACCCAGATCACACTCAAATTCAACTCGTCGCGAATTCCCCTAATTTTAACGTTCCACAACAAATTAAGTACATCACTCCACAAGAAACTCTAAAAGTTATCAAATCCCTTCCAAATAAAAAAGCCCCCGGTCACGATAAAATAAACAATGTAATCCTCAAAAACCTACCCAATTCTGCCATAGCTTTCATTGTAAACATATATAACTCATCTTTAAGAACTGGCTACTACCCTAATACCTGGAAACATTCTATCATCCTCCCTATCCCCAAACCCAATAAAAATCATAGCATCCCTGACAACTATAGGCCCATAAGTCTCCTCCCCACATTAGCAAAATTTTTGAGAAATTAATTCTAACAAGATTAAACCAATACCTGAAAAAAATACACCTCATACCATTCTATCAATTTGGGTTCACAAATAAACTATCCACAGCACATCAACTTTTGCGCATATCTGAACATTTCCACTCCTCCTTCCAAAAAAAACAATTTTCAATAGCAGTTTTCATGGACATCGCTAAAGCATTTGACAGGGTATGGCATGAAGGACTAAACTATAAACTCTTATCAATAGGCACCCCTACGTACCTCTTCAAAATAATCAAAAGCTTCCTAACCAATAGAACCTTCTCAGTTGCAATAGAAAATCATAATTCTAACCCCCGACCCATTACAGCAGGACTACCTCAAGGATCACCTCTCTCTCCATTACTCTACAACTTATATACAGCAGATATGCCTACATCAAGATTCACTCACATAGCCCAGTTTGCAGACGATACGGTAATCTACATGTCCCACTCCTCAATTAATTACATAGCCAACGAAATTCAATCCCATTTAAATGAAATAGAAACCTGGGCAACGAAATGGAAAATCAAAATCAATCCCTCGAAATCTACAGCTAAAGTCTTCACTTTCAGACCATATTCCTTCCCTACGCCGTTTAAAATGAACAACAACATAATCCCTTGGACTCCCCATAACAATGCCGTTAAATACCTTGGCCTCCATATGGACACCACATTAAATTGGAAAATACACATAGACACCAAAGTTCAGCAAGCCAAAGCAAAATTAATACAGTTAAAACCACTCTTAAATCACAGGAAACTCTCACTAAGCAATAGCATCATCTTGTATAAAACAATCATAAGACCTCTTCTTCTGTACGCTTGTCCAATTTGGACAAATGCAGCAAAATATAACATCAACAAAATACAGATAATTCAAAATAAATTTCTAAGAACCATCACTCAAGCCCCTTGGTTTATTTCCAATAAGCAGTTACACCACGAATTTAACCTTAATCCCATCGCACACCACATAGCATTCCTGGCCAATAACTTCTATTCCAACCTAACCCTCATCAACCAAGATAGACACATCAGCATAGGTAAATTTAATGAAACCCCAACAAGAATAAAAAATAGATATCCTATCCACTCATTCCTAAACATTTTTGCAAATATTAATGCTTCTTAGAGGTGCTCGGTGAGTCCCCTCGTCAATTGTAGTGTTCAATAGATTTAGTTTTTAGTATTAGATGTAAGTCAACAAAGCAAATGGAGAGTTGTAAAAACTGAACTTTGTATAATAATCCTATTTAAAATAAATTAAAAAAAAAAAAAAAGCGCAGCGTCATCACCTCACAGTGCTCATCACGTCACTCTGTCATCACCCGCGGCAGCGACACAATCGCGTCAAAGGAAAGGTAGCGCTTTTCCGACCACAGGGACGTCCTTCATGCATATGACATGAGCACGAAGCAGTTGCGGCCACGGCTATGGGAGAGCTTCGGTTGCGACGGTGGTAGTAGAGATTGAGGGAGTGGTCATATTGGTGAAGAGGAGAATACAGATGAGTGTAGTGGAGGTGAACATATATGAGATGGAGGAAATGCAGTTACAGATTGCAATAGTGGTGGTGGTGGTAATAACACTGTAAAAAAGAATAAACACAAAAATTCGAAAACCAGTTGAATTTATACTTATTACCTCATTTGTATTGGAACACATTATTTCATAAAACATGTTTCATTAATTTTCTTTTTTCAAACAAAAAACTGCTTGTGGAGTTTGAAGAGAGAGTTGAGAAACAACATTGAGTACTATGTAAAAATCATCTTACACAGAACAATTATGAACGAGGTGTATGAAGCATTCATTAAACAAGAGGTGAATTGGGGTGGAGCGGGTAAGTTCGGGACGGAGTCGAGAAAAAACGAGCCGAAGCGAGGAGGAGCGGAGAGGAGAGATGGTGAGAATAAATTTACTTCCATGATTTATTGTTTATTTTCGAGATCATTATGACTTCAAAAACAAAAAAAACAAAAGAAAAACTTTTACATGTCAATAGCATGTTTAAAGGGTACTTTCAAGTTTCTTCTTATATTCAAGTTCTTATTATATTGAAGTTTTTATAAATGTAATGCCCTTGAAAGGTAAATTTTTGTAAATAAATATTTTAAAAATCACTCCGTTTTCACTATTGATAGAATTCTTATTGTTATTCTGCATATTATTTATGTCTTGGATAAAAACTGAGTTTACATCCTCGTATTAGTGTTAGAGAATAAGTTACTGAACCATGGGAGCGTACGTCTATCGTATGTCTATGATGACAACATTGATGTAACCTATCCCCTTGCTATCTTCTACATAGGATGTCATGGCGGCAATGACAAGGCACTTTTTACTTCCCCGTATACATACGTATATGCGGAGTAACATACGTAGTATAGAGAAAGTTATGTTATGCTGCGCGAAAAAACAGCGGATTTTCGGAGGAAAAAAATTCATTGCCGGGCCGTGATACTGAAAAAGAGGATAAAACTAGTTGCTAAATTAAGAAAAAAATCCCCTAACATGTGGTGTAGCCAGAAGCCCTCTTTTGTAGGTCCTTGATACAGAAAAACCAATTGAAAGCAAAACGTCCGTCCGTCTGTACAACACTAGCGTCTAAACCATGCGTACAATTTTTTCCAAATTTAAGAAACTATTGCCCATCTGGCCTGAGTCGAAACTGCGATTTTGAAAAACATTCATTAATTTTTGGGGCTACTTCACATGAAGCCCACCGGACATTTTCAAAATTTTCTCAAAACGCCTCCAATTTTTTTCTTTAAATTTCTTGTAAGAATAGAGTAAAAGGCACTTATTAAGGTGGCATATGTTCTAATTTCACGGTTAACTTTGGGTTTTCAAAAAATGCAAAAGTTTGAATTTTCTTCTTCGTATACTTACAAGTACAAAATTTAAGATAGAGATTTTTCATTCAAATAAAATTTGTTGTCCATAGTGAGTTCTCTCATTTCGGCCCTGTAATTTTTTTTTTTGAAAATGTTAGTAGTTTTCGCGCACTATGTGCAATTTAAAAAAACAAAAAAAATTCCTCAAAACCTCTTCAAATTTGTTCTTCAAACGTTTGGTAGGAATAATGCCTAATGTACTCTATAAGATGACAGAAACGTCACAGTGCCCTATTTTTTTGTTTTTTCAAAATTTACAAAAATGTAATTTTTTTACTTAACTCTCACTTCGTTAACATTTACATGAGCGGAGATTCATTAATATTATTATATTTATGAGTACATGTGCTTTAAATAATGTCAAGTAAAATGTCTCGAAAATTCAATAGTTTTCTGTGAAAACTAACTCAAAATTCCGCATTTTCAGAAACGCTTCAACGGCATTTTCTCAAAAATGGCTCCAAATTTTTTCTTCAAACTTTTCAAATGGACAGTGCAAATTGCACTCTTTAATATTACGTAAATTCATTTGGGAGGATTTTCTTGCTTTTTGAAAAATTACACAAATGTAATTTTTTTGAAAGATCTCTCACACCGTTAATAGGGCCATTTCCAGCAATTTGTGAACATTTTCGTATTTGTGAGATAAAGTGCTTCAAATGGCTTCTAATGAAGTTTTTCGAAATCACAAAAGATTTCTCTAAAAAAGAGCTTCAATTTTTTTCATTTACAGTAGCGCTTAAACGCCATTTTCTTAAATACGGTTCCAATTTTTTTAAAGAAAATTGCCATAAAAGGCCACGTCCTAAAGGACGTGGTTGTACTGTTCTTTAATATTCTTACAATAATATTTCCGTTAAACTAGCGAGAAGCCGAAAAACTAATAAAATGTAAAAAAAAATGAGGTGTGGGCGGCAATAGATGGCAGCTGTCTAGGGTATATGGCAAGTCGGAATAGCTAGCCGAGACCAAATGAAATAGGAAACTAATTCGGGAAAGTCTGTGCCATTCTGTAGCACCACTAGTTGCCTTTAGGAAGACGATCTTCTGTAACAAAATTTCCTAAAACTAACTCACATTAAATTCTGTAATTAAGGAATACATATTGTGTTTCACTACTTATTAAAAATGTGTTCGTTTGATTTTGCCAGTCATATTTTTGACAATTTTCCCCAGTATTGTAATACGACATTTATGAGTTATGAAACATAAGTGGAGACCGTGAATGATTAACACAAAAAAGCATATCACCTATTTTATTAATATGTATTATTATTTCATTAATCACTACGTAATTTAGTGTTTACATAATATAAAATGTTTTAAAATGTAATGAACTTTTCTTAAACCGCTTCCGTTCATTCAATTTTTTGCAGCTTTGATGCGTGAAATCTTAGAAACATGAGTTTGACTGCCAATAGCTGAGAGGACATGCTTAGCTAACCGTACGATCCGAAGAAAGATCACGTTCTCGTAGGTACACGGACTCTGAAACTGTTATGCCTGTACATCCTTTTCATAACGTTCAGTTGTCCCGCCATCTCATTATAAAAAGAGATACATTTTCATTGTAATTCGTAAATCAGAGGATAATCATGTTATGATACCCTCCCAGGATTTAGACTTAGCATGTACATCTAAGAAAGCCAAGAGCTACACTTTTTCATATGTAGAACACAGGAGCACAAAACTGTTAGTCCTGTGTCTGTGAGCCCAGTAGTCACGTGATTTTTCCGTCTGTTTGCTTCTAGAGACTAGTGATGGGTTATCGACAACGAATCATCGATGTTGCCTACCATCGATCTTCAAAATTAAAACATCGATGTAAAAAATTCATCGACGTTTTTGAACATCGATGTTTTAAAGTATGTTTAGTATCCTTTAACATTAAATTCGTGCACAACAAAATTTAATTTGACAATGGTCATGTGTCTTAATTTGTATTTAAAATTTAACTGAAAACAAAGTTGAAAAATATCTCTCCATGTGCGAAATGTGAGGAAAGACGAAAGAAATGGCAGGGCATCATGATCATCTCGAGCGAGGAGTAACTGGCTCTTCAATGAAGGTAGCACACATCGCGTTCGTGTGGTATGAAAACAGACAGTGGTACTCTCAGTTATTATTTCATAATTTCACTTCTACAAAATTGTGATTATAAGCGTTTTTCATCCACGAACAAAGCATCTCAAACGTAAAAACATCGACCATAAAACATCGATGTTCAAAAAACATCGACTTCAATACACTGATGTTTAAAACATCTCGATATTTGTATAGAAAAACCGATTTTTTTGTAAACATCGACATCGATGTCGCATCCCTTCTAGAAACAGGGACCCCGGCTATGATTCTAGCGAGGAAGCATCGGTCCTCGCGCGCCTGCATCTGTTCTGTTGGCCAAGCGTGCGAACCGCGCCATTACGTTATGGTTAGCCCGTAATGCAATTAGCGCAACTTTGCACCTCGGAGATTCGCGCTGCCCGAGGTTGACCGCGGCGAGGCCCGCAGCAGAGCACTGGCTTCAGGGCGGCGGAGGCGGCAGCTCCGAAGCTGGTGGCGGCGGCGGCGATGGCAATAACAACGCAACTCGTGCGAAATGAGACAAAAGTAAAGCAAATTGAACACAAATAAAATAATAATATGACAGTTAATCTGTTATCTAAAACTCTGTTGTGACGCTTGAATAAATGAAGAGTAAGATAGTAAATGCATTACCAAATATTTAATTAGGATATTTAAAATGATGTATTTTTAACTGTGATATTGTTCTTCTTTTGGACTTACGGAATAAAAATTTCGACTTTTCCATATTAATATAAGACATATTTATAAGCTATCATAAAGGAGATAGAAGACACAAACATGCTTCATTCTGTGATTAATAGAGTAGAATTATTCACGCACCACTTTGATACTCGTAACAATGAAAACAACGTTTAATGCCAACACAATCCTCTCAAAAGGTAGTACAATACTCAGTATTTAAACATTATTTATTTCATTTATATAAACTATTTGTGTTATGAACAATAATGCATGCATACGTTAGTTCCTTCTGTTCCATTGATTGGTGTTCTTTCTTGGAAATATGCAAAAATGATTTGTGCGTTTTCACATAGTTTTGATCTGACCTGCGGAAGCGAGAATGCGATTATGGCGTCAGAGATCGAGACTACATAAAAAAACCCGCCAAAAATCATATCGTACCTTTTGGCTACCGCTTTATAAATCGGATTCCTGTCTTTCCTAGAAAAAGGTGTACTAAAGATACTCAATTCGTTCCTTAAAAAAGGCCAAGATAATTCCATATTATCAATTTGGTTTTGTCTAAAACATTTTTTCTTTCCACAACCTCATTCCAGCTGTTGAAAAGATCAGAAAGGTAGTTTAATTCATTGGACAGTTATTCTGATTTCATTGCTCTTCCTCGAGGTATTGTGGTCTATGTTCTAAAAAATAAATAGGTAAATTAGAAGCAGTTAAAACATTCCACTTTCATTCAGACGACAAAAACTTCATCAAACTGATGTCCTGTAAAATTAGGTAATAGTGACCAGTGCCTTTCAGCCCTGAAGTACAGAATGAAAGGTATACAAATAACTCTAAAACTGTGAAGAACAGGAAGGCACCAGGTAGTGACAAGATAAGTAACACTACTTTAAAGTGCATGGCTATAAACCGGATCGTCAATTTGCGAACAGAATATTCCTTAACAAAGTACCTCTCCATTCTCCAATTGTACGTCTGCATTTGTCGAGTAGCAACATTGTTGGCCCGAATGGTATCCTCAGAGACAACACAGCTTTGAGTGACGTGAGTTAACTGAAGAGTGTTCACAGAAAGGCTTAGCACAATGGTGCTGTTCTGCAACAACTTGAGACGGACGTTGACCGGCGGGCGCTTGAGCTGCAAAACACTCACATTAGGAAGACGTCTAAATGGAAATGGAGGTGGGCGAACAGGACTGCAATGACATTGACGAGGGGGAGCAAGCCGCCTTATGCTAGTTATAGGACGTACTTAACAAAGCTGTTATTATTTGCTGTACGGTATATATAAACGTTCATCAAGGCACATAATAGGCAACCGGACGAGAATGAAAATTATTGCAATTCGTTTAATAATACGCTCTTTTGCATGTAAAGAGAACCCAAAAAGAGAAAGCCTACAGAATTAAGCTGCTCTTAAGCTGTCACTGGGACTAGTACATAATTCGCAAAGGTCCTTGAAAATAATGATAGGAAGGAGGAGAGAAAAATTGTAAAAGGTAAATAAAAAACACGCAGATGAGTTTGAAACGGAAAAAAAACATTTTTTTTCTGTAATACTGTGACCTTAACACTTAAACAATGTTCGATTATAGTTATCATATTTTTGACTAATAGGTTAACAAGAGTATGTCGTCAGTTTTAATATTAATTTATTAGTTAACTTATTGACAATATCCATAATGTTATTCCATCTTAGAAAAAGTAATCAGCATTAATTTATAGAATTAATCTATGAGATTTCAGATATTTGATTATCGAGTTCACCTCAAGAAAAATCCATAATGCGTAGACCCCCTTCGATTGTTGCGGATATTTCTAGAACAGAACCAATGAAGATACTTAGTACAATGTGTTTAATTATGTTGTCTGTTTCGACTCGAGATACCGCCGAGTTTGCTATAATACTTGAGACACACGCCGAGCTCCCAACTGATATTTCTACACAGTTTTCAATTTGTCTCTCTATTGAAAACTAATTTTGTAACGAGCTCACAACCATTGTCTGGGTAATTATGTCACAGTATGCCCTTCGGTGAGATCATTTTATTCGAAGTTGATTGTCTTTGCTTTAAACTAAATTGAAAGTATGATACGTTTGGTGAGGTTATTTCGTATATTATTTTCCTCAAGGAAGTTGCATTCAGAGATGTATTCAGAGGTGTTGGGGCGGGTGGTAATTTCAGTTAGGATCTCTCTTCTATTTATATTTAATTATTTTAAATAATACAAAATTGAAATAGGTTGGAGTAAAAAGATTTGTGTTTTTATGATGGGATTTTCCTTTGATACACGATCAGATCAAGAGATGGTTATTGTCTTCATTAAGTTGAGTAAAATAACGAAAATATATTGGTCTTAGTGTTAGAGGGAAGAGCTTGCCCCCTCCCCAATTAAAGGTCTATTGACCTCCTTCCTTGCCTCTTCCCTCCACCACTTCCTTTGTATCCATTAATATCCTTCAATTACAGCAGTGTAATATGTCTTGTCTACGCGTCCTCTTCCAAAATTTGCAAACGGTGGACATTAAGGCAGCCTTTGGTGCATTGCAAACATGAAAGAAAAATGGAAGTCAATTTGATGTACGGCCAACTATAGACATAACGTGTGTTCATTGAATTTTAGGATCATGGATTTATCCGCTCTATAAAAACGGATACATAGATATTCAGGTAAAGTTTAACCAATAATCACTGAGTCAGCTTTCTTATTAGGTTTTAGCCTCCTGCTGTACTGCAATATCGATATTCCGGTATTTAAACAATTTCCCCAATCCCTACTGCGGAAAGTTAGAGCTAGCAGGAGAGGAGAAAGAGACGCTGCTGCGAGACTTCTCCGCCCCCACGCCCGCCCCAGCGCGTCTTGTCTCCCCCTGCCGCCAGGCGCGATATCCGTGATAAATCTGCGCCGCCGCTAATGGTTTTAGATGCGGGCCCTGCGGGAGCGCGCGCAGGTATGTATCACGGTTATTAATGCCAGGCGGCGCGGCGTCCCCCGGCGCGCGCCTCCGCCGCCGCCCCCGCGACTGACGCCCGCGATATGGATTGCCGATTGGATTCTTAAAGCGGTACGCGGAGGCGCCACGGCCGCCTTGGGACACGCGCCGCACCGGCGGCGGGGAGGAGCAGGGCGGGGCGGAGAGGAGCAAGACGGGGGGATGGGCGGAGTATGGCGGGGAGGGGCGGGGTGGAGCGGATCAAGATGGAGGGGGATCGGCGAAGCATGGCGGGGAGGGGCGGGGCAGACGGAGAGGAGAGGGGCGGGGAGAGCGGAGCGTGGCGGGACGGGAAAACTGGATGGGGGCGTGGAGAGTGGATCGGCGCTGGGCGGAGGGTATGGGCGGAGCGGGGCGGGGAGAGTGGATCGGGGCGGGGCGGAGGGAAAGGGTGGGGCAGGAAGGAGAGAGGTGGAGCGGGAACTTCGTCCGGGAGGCAGGCTAATCGCGGAAGGTGATATTTTTCACACGGCCTGAAAGGTGCTGCCAGCTGCAGAGACAACCGCTTGAGAGGTATGGGTTCGATTTTCGCGCGAAGCTTGCTTGATCTCACTTAGTGATTGTCGCTTAGAAAGCGAAGTTAAACTAATGAGTATCTTCACCTTTGCATCTGGGGTAGTAAAGTTCTGAATTATATGTTCGCAATATTTTTTTGCCCGCGAATAGGCCGCCTTGAACTACGCGTGCATGCATCCTGCATTTTACCAGGGCTCAATTTCATTATCTCGGCAGCAGGTGAACGTATTTTTTATTAAGGGATCGGCATTTAGCGGATCCTATTTTTATCTCACAGGGTTGTTAGCCCTGGGATATGGAAGATGAAATGATGATAACATGATGATGACACCCACGCTTGAGGCGGGACTCAAACCCGCGATCTTTCCCTCCTAGATCGCACTATTGCTTTAGCGATCTCGACTATCCGGACCGGCCTATATGTTCGCCCATGTGATCGCGATTTATGTTACAACTTTTTTGATGTAACAGGACGAACTAGTGGCGCAACAGACTGGTACAGATTTTCCCGTCTTAGTTTTCTATTTCCTTTGGTCTCGGCTAGCTATTCGGACTTGACACATATTCTTGCCTGCTGCCGTCTATCGCCGCCCAAAGTACATGCTTTGGACATTTTATTAATTTATGAACATTAAAGAATAGTGAAATCTCCTCCTAAATGGCAATTTTCATTGAAAAATTTAGAGCAGTTTTCAAGAAAATGCTGTTTAAGCGCTACTGGAAATTCGAAATATGAAGCTTTTTTCATAGAAATCTATTGTGTTTTCGAAAAACTCTATTTGAAGTCATTTACCCCATCGACTACCGAAGTATTTTTGCACACGTCGAATACCAAGGGGATAACGAAGTTACCACAGGGAAAATTTAATATAGTTTTAATATTTTTATCGTAAATGTCAAAATATTGTTTTGGTAATTCATATTAAACATTATTTTGATATATTAATAAAATATTTATCGATTTAAGAATATATTTTGCATGCAGGACTTCATCCACAACGAAGCTTTGCATCTAATAGCAAATGGATTTGCATCTAATGGCAAATCGTGTCCTTTTAGAACACATTGTACTATTCGTATTGTCTCTTTCACTTGGTACTCTTGTGAACTGAAGTACACGTCATCATTCACGTTTTCCACATCTTCAGCACAAATAATATCGTCAACTTTGTCTCTAACCTATACATTATCTTCATCACGCTCACAAAACAATCTACACTTCACAATCTTCTTCATACAAATCGTCTGGATTGTGTGAACTCAAAACTTCTCAAAACTTTCAAGACTGTAATTCTTCGACATGGTCACATACTAATATACAAGTACTACAATAACACTTCATAAGAATGTCCACAAGACCATCTCCTAACTCCCGCGGATAACATAACCGCAAACCACGTTATTAAATCCCGAACGTCCAATACCTACTAAGGTAGTAACCCCAGCTATAAATTTAAGCTGTAAAATAACTACAAGCAAAAAACCAGGTTTTTCCAACAAGATAGTTCAGATAAATATGTGAAAACAGCTACACAAGATATCAGAAATGTAAGAAAACTATAAGATTATGAAAAATAGCAAAATATGCGTTCAGGTAACTCACTTAGCCCCCTCGGTAGCAGAAGGGTTAAAGAACTTTAACTCACAAATCCAATCGCGTTTACAAATTGTAGGAAACGTGGATATTAACGGTGTGGGAGATCATTAAAAAAGTTACATTTGTGTAATTCTTGAAAGAAAAAAAAAACAAAAAAAATACCCCAAAATGAACTTTACGTCATATCAAATTCTGCAATTAGCAATCAAAAATTTCAAAAATCGGACCTATGCCTTCTTAATAAGTGTATTTTACTCTATTCTTATAAAAACTTCAGAGAAAAAAATTGAGAAAATTTTGAAAATGTCGCAGGTGTAAAGTAGCCCCAAAAGTTAATGAATGTTTTTCAAAATTGCAGAACTTCGACTCAGGCCAGATCATCAGGAGTTTCTTCAATTTGGAAAAAATCTTACACATAGTTTAGGGGCTAGTGTTGTTCACATGCACCACACGGACGGACGGACGACCGGACGGACGTTTTTCTTTCAATCAATTTTTTAGAATGAAGAATGCACAAATCATGGATTCTGGCTACACCATGTGTTAGAAGATTCTCTTCTTAATTTAGAAACTAGATTTATCCATTTTTTCGTTATCAGAGCCCGGCAATGAATATTTTTCTACCGAAAGTCCGTCGTTTTTTCGCGCTGCATTACGTAACTTTCCCTATACTACGTATATTACTCCATATATACATATGTATACGCGAAAGTAAAAAAAAGATAACCTACTTTTTCAACTTCTATCAAACGACAAAAAAGTAAGCCTTCTCAAACAATATTACAAAGATACCGACAAAGAATAGTCAGTAATCAGAATTTGATATATTTATTGACTGGTTAGATATAGATAAATGGATAGAAAGAAAGAAAGAAACTTTATATTCAACAATTGGTTTTTAGTCCAGTTATTACGTGCTCAAAAAGACTGTTCTAACACATTTCGTAGTGTAGTTTTCATTTTTGTTCCCAGTTTTATGTAGTGTTGAATACGAATCTGAGGCTTGCCAAAAAATATTTCCATGAGAATTTGAGTTAACAAAACTAGTGATGCTACAACAGCACGTACTTTCTTGCGAAATTGTTAATGCACTAAATCCAAAACAAAAAAGTACCATAAAAATTGTAAAAACGTGCAATTGGATATCTCTTTGAAAGAGATGTTGGTTCTCAACAGGGAAGTAATAGAAAAAAAATTGTGAAATTTCTTAAATGATAGGCCCAAAAATTTTTTTCGTCTTTACCATTAACTTTAAAATTAGGATTTAGTCCCTTTCAAGAATCATCGATTCAATGGATAAAATCAAATATTGTTAATAATATTATGAATAAGTGTCTTCAGTTCAAAAGAGCACAGAGGATGACCATACTAAGTCCTTTTCATAACAAGATATTACTATCTAAAATTGGCAAACGACAAAAAATATAAACATGCTTTAAAGTTTTTAAAACATTTTAATCTGTGAACTCTTTAAAATGTAAACTCTTGAAATGTACGACACAACGAAATGTGCTTCGGACTTGGCTTAAACATGTTCATCCAGAACGCGTGCAACAGCTTTCTTAGAACAGTTTTGTCACTGTAACTCTTCAAAAACAATTTTCCGAGAAATTCAACTCTATTCTTGTCTTTTAATAACCCCTAGAGATTTCCAACGTTAAAAAGAATATCTTCTTGTTGATAAAAATAGCGCAAAAATGCGTTCGGAGTAAGTGGATATTTAGATAAACTTCGACCTTCTCTCAATATTGCTTTAAAATTTCGCAGAATCGCTAAATATTAATGATACCACGACTTGCAAGTTCTCCTTTTTTTCAAATATGAGTTTAATTTGCTTTAAAATTGTGTGCATCCTTAAGGCACTTTCGCTGAACGCAAACAACACTAAAGACATTATTTCAAAATAATTTTCTTAGAATCTGAATTCTCTATAAACATAGAAAATGATTTTCATAAATCTTTCCAAAAATTAAAACACACTTCAATTATTAATACAGAAATAAACGTAACTCAAAAAAATAATGCAGAATAAAAATATCTACAAAAAAGATTTGTCTACATAGCGTAACTGGTGAGACTACAGAATGGCACAGACTTTCTCATACTAGCTATTTCCCTTATCTGCTTGGTGTGGACAAGCTTTCCGCTTTAGCTTCGCCCTCTTCGGCGAATATGGGGTACGGTGGGTATGGTGAGTACCCATACCCACACGAAAAATTCCGAATGGATAAAATACCCACTAGGAATTTTGGGTTAGAGAAATGTGCGAAATTTCTCGGTATTTCGGTTCTCGGTGAACTTAATCCTTATATGCGATCAACTATGTTCCAATGTCGTCTTAACAGTACTGATATTTTAATGTTTAGAGTGACATGACCGGCAAAATCGATTTGCAAAAATAGTTAAGTGAGTTTTTATTTTTAAAAATGCAAAGCAGAGCGTGGTTTTAGTTGCAAAAATCTACCTTGTTGAAGCTACTTAAAATAAATGTGATAACAATTTTACGATAATTTAATGATAAACGTGACAATTTGAAAAAATCTGTTTAGTATTTTTCCCTTCATTTTCGATGAACGGGAAGAGGGACGAGGGATGTTTACAAATTGCTGGTAACGTGTGTATTAAAGATGTGAGAGACCTTTCAAAAAAATTACATTTCTGTAATTTTTGAAAAAAAATGAACTTTTCGTCATATTAAAGAGACCAATTAGCACTATCCGTTGGAAAAGTTTGAAGAAAAAATTTGGGGCCATTTATGAGAAAATGGCGTTTGAACGTTTCTGAAAATGCGGAATTCTCAACTAGTTTTCACAGAAAACGACTGAGTTCTCAAGAAACTTTTTCTGACATTATTGAAAGAACATATACTCATGAATATAATAATGTGAACAAATCGCCGTTAATATAAGTATTAAAGACGTGAGAGACAAGTCAAAAAATTGAAATTTTTGTAATTTTTTAGAAAACAAAAGAATAGGGCAATGTGACGTTTATGTAATCTCATAGAGTACATTTAACACTATCCCTACTAAGTTAGCATAAAAAAATTGAAGCCATTTGTGAGAAAATCTTGTTTTCATAATTTTTAAATTGCACATATTTCACGCAATATTGCGCGAAAACTACTAATACTTTCAAAAAATGTACATGACCTTAATGGAATATCTCACTTGGGAGAACTAAGTTTATTTGAAAAAAATCTCTATCTTCAATTTTGCAGTTGGAGGAAGATGCCGAAATAAATTCAATCGTTTGCAATATTCGAAAATTCAGAGTTAACCGTAAATATCGGACATATACCACCTTAATAAGTGTATTTTACTATATACTAATAAAATATTCAAGGAAAAACTTTGGAGCTGTTTTTGAGAAAATTTTTTAAATGGCCAGGGAGTTTCATGTAAAGTACCCCCAAATTTTGAAGAATGTTTTTCAAAATCTCAGAGCTTCGACTAAGGCCTGATTGGCAGGGTTTTCTTCAATGTAGAAAAAAAACTATACGCATGATTTAGGCGCTAGTGTTGTTCACGTACACCGGACAGACGGACTGACATTTTGCTTTCAATTGGTTTTTCGGTATCAAGGACCCACAAAAAAGGGATTCTGGCTACACCACGTGTTAGATGATTTTTTTCTTAAGTTAGCAACTGGTTTTATCCACTTTTTCGTTTTCACGGCCCGGCAATTAATTTTTTTCCGCCGAAAATGTGCCATTTTTTCGCGCAGCATTACATAACTTTCCCTATTCTACGTATATCACTCCGTGTATACGTATGTATACGGCACAGTAAAAAGGTTTTCATCAAAAACTCTAACGAAATTTGGATACTCACAAAAGTGGGCTTGTTCGTCAGTATCGTCAATCGAGCGCATATGCCCATTTAAACCTCTTCTAATTTGAATTACGCAAAATACCGAATATATATGTATTATGAATGAGCAGTCTTTATACTGTCTAAATTACACAGAAACCGAAAATCGGTATTTTTGGACCAAAGTACTTACAAGGTCCCATGAGGGTACTACTTCCGATAATGATAATAATAGTAATATTGTTATTAATAGTAATATTATTATTAATAGTAGTGTAATAATAGTAATTTTACTATTAATAGTAATATTATTATTAATAATAGTGTAATAATAGTAATATTAATAATAGTGGCCTATAATAATATGGCTAATTGTAATATAAATTAGTGGCCTTCACCAACAAAAAGCTGTTGGAAAAAAACACAACAAAATGATTTTCCCAAAAGTAATTTTAAAAATTTTATTATATTGGGAAGTGGAAAGTGTATTTCTTGTATTACAACTCTTAAATAAATGGATGAATAATGTTTTTGTTTTAACACACCTACTCACCTGAATTATTCTTTAACCTCGCACAGATCAAAACAACGCACAGCTACACACACTCATTCAAACAGAGAAGCGTACCACTACGCACTGGACTGCCCGCCCCCTCCCCCGGCAGGAATTGAAATGTCTAATCAAGCGGTAAAAACGTATGTGTTTTTCGTCCATATGGAGGCCCCACTCATGGAGTTTCTCGTTCAGTGACTGCGACGTGCACGGAGCTTTTCCTTGTGGAAAATCGAGCCTGCGAAGACACATTGTAAACTGTACATCCTGAAGCGCTCCCGCGAGGCGCTGCCCTGAGGTAGTAGGGTTACTCGAATTGCAGCTGATAGGGCGCTGACTCATGGCGTGAGCCTTTCTTCATTGTTTTTTTTTCTGGTGCAGTGGATTAAGCATATTACAGATTAGTTATAGAGTACATTTCACACCTAGAATATATTCATGCTATGTTTAATTTATTAAAAATAAGGGGAGAGTCCCTTCTGAAATCCTCTTCAAGCATCTATCAGTCCAAATAACTAAAAACTGAATCTAATTCCGCACTGCGTAATTTATTTATATATATATATATATATATATATATATATATATTGTGACAGTACTTACCCTCGTTGGTTTCATGAGTACACATATCATAAATTTTTGTGATGTTTATTTTGGGCACAGGGGTTCTTTGAGGGGGGTACTTTAATCCTCATTATCTGAATTCAAAGAATCTACCGTCACAGAAACAGAATTTATTAAGAAGAAAAAAACAACAAAACATCTTCACATTACTAACATAATTTACATCATTGACCTGGTCGCAAATTCTTACTGAACACAAACTAAATGGTTTATCCTATACGTCTCGGAATATTCCTATCATTACATTTATCATTTCCATTTATACAACCTCCACTTCTCTGGAAACTGCATGCCATTCGTGAACCACTACAGACACCATTGCTCTCCTTACTACTCAGTGAGCACCCTGAACTGGCATTTTACTCGATTACCCCTCTATTTTGTTCATAATTATTGTTACTTATCTGCCCTCCACAACCGTCGTCTTCTACGCGACGCGATGCCGCGTGCTCCCCCGTTGCCGAGAGGTGACCTTGGCGCCAACGCTGTTCTGCCTGCCCGCGTGTCGCCGGCGGCCCGTTCCCATGCACCGGCGTCGCCTCACCACAGTTTCCTTCTTCACACGATGAATTTACTGTCTCAGTTCACACGGCTCCACCATATAATCCCGCATCCGCACAGCTACACCGGCTATCACTGAACAGCATCGCCCACGTGTCCATGCACTGTCCTCTTCTCTCGCCAAATTTCGTGATTATTCCTTCCAACTGAGTTTACCACAATCCTTACTAGCAATCATCATTAAGTCCATCACAATGATCCTTCCTTTAACACCAGGCGTCCCGATTACTCTCGATTTATCTGTTCGTTACCACATCGCTCTCTTGTCGCCATCATGCCTTTCACCTCTCTCTTCGCTGGTCAACTCCCAACTGCCCTTCCGCCTGGTCCGACCGACCAATTCACACCCTTCCGGGCGCTCGTTCACGGCTCGGTCCGATTCGTTCCGCAACGATTCATCAACCTGCGCGCCACTTTTGAACGTTGTGGAGCGCCTATTATTTACGTTTTGACCAATACGGTCAATATATATATATAATATATATATATATATATTATATATATATATATATATAAGTAAATTAGACTAGGGATGTAGAACTTATAGGATTGGTTTAAGGTGGGCGAAATGTGTTCTTTGGAAGTCTGACGCAGATTCTTGTTTGTAGAGGGTCGGATGTTTTGCCTAAATCAAAAATGTTCAGACGTGGGCATCTGCATCAGCATTTCTCTCTCGTAAACAACTTCGAATTGAATATCTTCTATTGAAATATTTATATTAAATTCTGCCTATTAATCGTTTCATTGGGTAGATAGTGTCTGCCTTGCCTCTCCCCATGCTACGTCACTGCACAGAAAACTGGTGTAAAATATACTTTATTGAATGTTAATTACAAATTGAAGACTAGCATTAGAAGTTTTCAATCCGAATGCGTTCGACGCCATTTAACATAAAACGCGAAGAAAATAATAGTTGAGGAATAATGATTTCTTGAAGCCTGCAAATGTCCGTTTGTGCCATAACCTTTATCGATCTATGGTATATTTTCAAACAAACATGTGATCAATATTTCCTCCAAATGCGATAAAGTCATTGTGACGAAACTTGAAAATGTTATTTTAAAATTGTTTTTATTAAATCTAGTTTTCTTGAAGTATACAATAAGCATAAAAGTATTTTACGATTCTAGAAAAATTGGCTGCTGTTTTGGAAAAATTGTTTGCGTTTTAGTGCGTATCCACACAATCTGCAGAAACGGAAATGCGGTAATCCCTTCAGAGTAGTTTATAAAACCCTATTGAATTTTCTATAAGTTCCAAAGACTCAGAACTTAACGTGGCGAGAATTAATATTTTATAGACGAGGCACAGGAAGAGAACAAAAAAATCACGCAAAGCTGATTTTCACCTCAGAGCGAAGTAGTTTCCACAAATAACAAGAGTACCGTGAGCGACCACTGAAGATCTCGTAAGCGACCGCTGTCTGTGCGGGAAGACGGCGAACGAAGGCTGAGGGGTTGGCGGGAGAGATATCTCGTTCTTTGTCTCGACATAACTCACGGAAGCGGCTAATGGACGTCGTGAATAAAACAGAGCGCGGGAGCGAAGATTTCTCGCGGAGAAAGAATGTTTACTTCGGATCCGAGGACCCCACCGGATCAAAGGACAGGGCTAATGCGCGAGGGGCGGAGGGGGGGAGGAGAAAGCGCAAGTAGTTTTAAGAGACGGTGGCGTTGGAGCTGTGGTGACGGCGATGGCGGCGAAGAATTGTTTCCCTTCGTGGTCCAGATGAACTTTTTGATGTATATTCTGCTAAGCTATAATACAAAATTTGTGGAACTATGTTCACGAAAGTTGAAATAATTAATAAAAGAAACGGGTATCAAGAATGAAGAAACATAATTGTAATTCAGTTAATTATCATCCTAGAGAATAGAGGTTTAGTCAAGAGCTGAAGAAAATTAAAAATGTTTTGATAGTTTGAAACGACATAACTGTTTAAAACACTTGGTTATAAGCAAAACCAAATCCCCAAAACGAAACCATTCGTTATTTTGCGCTTGTATATATAAAAATAAATTAGTTGTAATAAAACATCTCCTGAATAACAGTTACTGTTCTTATCATACAGTAATATGTGCTATGTTAAAGGTTTCTCTTTTCCTAGAAATCAATATTATGACGGAATTTTTATAAGCAAAAACACTCCCAATTTTACATAGAACAATTGACCTATAACATTTATTCCAAGCTTTTGCATTTAGAGACGGCAAGAGTTGCGAAGAGTAACGCCAGGTGTGCGACGGGGTGTGCAGATGGTAGAAGAGAGAAACCTGACAACGGCCGCGAGGGAGGCGATACAAGTGAGGGGAATGAGGAAGCCTATGCGGAGACGCAGGCCGCTTGCGGCGCCGCTACAGGTGTTCGTCACAAATCCGCTTCGAAATGTTTGCGCGCGCCGCCGCTGCTAATGAGGGCGCGTTACGTGTGACGTCCATCACGCAGCACGCGCCCCGCCCGCTCCGCAGCGCCGCCCCCGCTCCACCGTGCTACAGTCTGTCTCATTCGGCTGGGTTCCATGCCGCCTTTTTTCAAACTTGTCCCACTCCACCTGTTTTTTATCTCTGCTCGTATTATCTTGCCTTGCCTTCTCTCCGCATTGGCTTTTGATTTCGTGTTAAGCTATATCATGAGGTAGAAGCTACTCTCTTCGTTTATATAATTGATAAATGAAGCAGATGGCTACTCAAATGTTTTTGTAGTTAAGTCGACTTGTAAGAGCAAATGAGTATAAATCGATGTTTGATCCTTTGTACTAAATTATTTGTAATTAATCGTGTTAAATAAACGACAGCGATGTAGGCGCCAATGGACCAATGCACGTGGTCTTGTATTAACACCGCGGTTTGTAGCCGCTTGCAAATTAATGTACTAGTTCTGAACTGTAAATGTATACTTCTATATATCTCCGCATTCGCACTTCCTTTTTTTGACCTACAAGGTTCCGGGATTTCCTTTACAACTCTTTCCTAAGTTGTCTCTTTCCTGTACCTCCTTCCATTCTCCCCAGGCTCTACCTCGATCCACCCTCGTTCCGCACTACCGCATTGTCACCGTTACATTGTGTGTGATCTCGCCACAATCTCACTATGCTCTGTCGTGTTCCGTTCCCACTCTTTCCTCTTACCTCTCCTGCTTCACTATTCCTATGCTTTCTGTACCACTTTGACCAATTACCAGCCTCCTTCCGCCTTGTTTTGCTCCGTTCTGCATCGTCACTTAGGTGTCCAGTCTGGTCAGTTCCATTTCACTCTCTTACATTCCGTTTTGCTCTCGTCCTATCGCGCATCGATCCGTAATTCGCCATCTCCCTCGTTATCCGCTGCTTCCATCCTGCAGTCTCATGCCGTCCCACACCGCTTCGCCAGCCGCACCTCGCCCCCTTTCCGCTGTGCTCCACTCTCGGCCCCGCTCCCAGTACGGCAATGGTAGACATTAAAACGAATTGTGTAGGATCATGAAATGGGAGTAAACATAAGCGTTCTGAGAAAAATTAGCAAAACTTGCGCGCGAGTTTACATTAAGAGGTCGTAATTTTTTATACACAGCGTTTTAAAACCTTCTCCTCGTTAAGTAAATATTTTCAGGAGCTATGAAGATAAATGAATAATAAAGTAGTCCGTAAGTGAAACTATATGAACATCATGAGAATCTTCAAATAGCCAGAATTGCGCCCAATATGCACTTTTGAGATTAAACGTAGATATAAACAACTAAATACGCAGTTCTTTTGAGTACGTTCCTTACGTTGATTTTTATATTCGTATTTATAAATATTAAAATATCGGTAAAAGTATTAAAATACAATATTAAAGTAAAGTAAAATTATTAAAAGATCATATATTAATATTGTCTAGCATTTTCTCCTTATCTAGTCCAGATAAGGATGAAGTGAAAGGCAAGTATATTCCTATATATTGTATCATGTACCCAGCCGCTAGAATTCCAGGACAGGAACAGATAAAAGAGTTTCATGTATTAAACTAAAATACAAAGTTCTTGTATCTTAGTAATATGAACAGTAATATGAAACTAAAATTTTGAACAAAGGTTTCAGTAGGTGTAATTGACAAATGTTTCAGTAGGTTTAACTACTATTACATAGTGATTGCATTACAATTATATTGCTGATTCACTGTAAAATAGTAATAATTACAAGAGGAAATGTTTTAAAATATTAGGTAATATATATCTTCAATTTTTAAAAGTAGGAGAATAAATAAATATCCGAAAATTGTTGTTGAATGAGTTTAAATGCAAACCAAGTGACGCTGAAAAGAGATTATCGTGACAGCAAAATGGACGAGGCCAAATGTATGCCTGCGAGCGAGTCTCCCTCCTCAGACGCGGGATCCTCCTCCCACCCGCAACTTTTTCGTGGCGCGGCAGCCCTGCAGCTAATTCGTCCCTGCGGCTGGGGCGCTCTGAGGCCATCGCCGGGGCGGGTGAACGGGCAGACGGGCGGGCGGCATGCGCAGGGCGCCGTGAATTGAGCCGCCTCCGAAGGAAGATCCCGGCCTCCGCGGCGGCAGCGGCGGCGGGGGCGGCGCCCACGTGTCCGCGGTCGATACCCGCCAGCTGCGCGGCCCAGGACCTCCGCCCCACGCCCTTCCCCCGCCCCCGCCTCTGCCCTTCGCCCACTCGACGCCCCGCGCCCCGCTTCGCTGAGCCATCGCTGCCACCGCCAGCTATCTTTGCCGTCTCTTTCACCTGCGGGGACCGACGTCTGGGCTTCCTGCGTCCCCCACACCCACTCCTTTGGCCTGCGGTCATTCTTTCATTCAGAACTCCGTGGTCTCTGCTACGAAGATTCGAAGTCGAATTCGGTCTTCTTTGTACTTTCCTTCGCAATATAATTAAGTTGTGATGATTAAGAAGTTAGTACAATGTGGTGGCGAAGGTGAGCTGAATGTTCTCCGTAAATGTGCGATAAAAGCTTATAAGATCATTATGTTCATCTTCAAAACTTAATCTAAATTCTTGAAAATATCGTACAGTATGTGTAGCATAATATTTCAACACTCCAACGTTTTGGAATGCACTGCATTTCATCCGTCATCACGGACGACGCGTGTCCCCCTTCATATCATACCCTCCTCAACTTTACTGTCTACTCAATGCTCTTTTGAATTCTACTCAACCATTTTAGCTTTACGATTAGCCGTTTAGCTTTACGATTTATCTATCACTATTCCACAACGGACTAAGGTGAACTCTATCCCTAAACGGGCACTCAAGAATAATGATTCACTACATTGTCGTAAAAGCCATACAACTCCAGACATCACAGCAGCAAATGCTGGAGTAACACAAGATATTGGCGAAAGACGGGACCCAGATGCCTGCACTAAAAGGCTAGTAAGTTTCAACCTTCGCGTTTCGAAAGAAGTTCCTGCGATCTACTGCCAGGAGACATTGAATGTTGACAGCGTGAAAACCTCAGTCCCTAACGCAATTCCTCACTGGACACCCTTAACATCGATAATCACACCACATTGCCCCCACCTCCAGCTCTCAAGAGAGAGGCACCATCTCCACCGTAACCGTCGTTCCTTCAGCTCCCTGGCGCTGCCTTCTGTCTTCTTGCGGACGCGCGGGAGCAAAAACCTCCACAAATCATGCCCTCGGCCGCCCGGGTGGCTAATGGGCGTCCGACCCCGCGCGCGTTCTTGCAGGCCGCGCGGCCTCTGCCGCCGCCGCCGCCGCCGCCGCCGCCGCCGCCGCCGCCGCCAATGCAGCCCTCGCCAATGCTGCTCCCGCCGTCCCCGCGGCCGTCAATGCTGCCCTCGCCGCCCCCGTTAATGCTGCCCCCGACATAGTTAATGCTGCCCCCGCTATCGTCAATGCTGCCCCCGCCATCGTTAATGCTGCCCCCGCCTATGTTGCCCCTGTCGCTCCCATTATCGTCAATGCTATCCCCGCCAATGCTGCTTCCACCGCCGACAATGCTGCCCCCTCCACCGTCAAGGATGCCCTCAACCAGCGATGCCAATGCTGCCCCCGCCGCCTCCAAAGTTGCCCTCGCCTCCGTCAATGCTGTCCCCGCCGCCTCCAATGCTACCGTTAATGCTGCCCCCGTCTCCGTCAATGTAGCCTCGCCGCCGCAAATGCAGCCCCCATCGCCTCTGCCCCCAATGCTTCCCCTGCGCCGCCGGCACTTCCGCAACCAAAGCTTCCCTGGCCACCGCCATCACTGTCACCACGGTTGCCCACACCGCCCTCCCTGACGCCTCGATCGCCAGCCGGTTGCGACAAACCTGGCGGCGCGGCGGCCGCCGCGCCCCTCTCCACCCCATCCCGCCCGAACGTGAAGCTCCTCGTCCCGCCCCGCCCCGCCCCGTCCCGCCACGCCGCGCCGCGCCGCACCGCTCCGTACCAGCTCCCTTCTTGCGAAGTGCGCCGCCAGAGGGATGGCCGCGGCCGAGCGGACGGGGCCGGCAAGAGTCGCCGCAGTTGACGCAGGAGGGGTTGCGAACGAGGTGGGACGAGAAAGATGGCGACAACGGTTGAAGAAGGTGCTGACGACTACTGCAGCTGATGAACTCGAAAGGGGATGTGAAACAAGATGTTAACTTATTCGTAACTTACTACGTTAATTAACTTATTCGTAATTTACATAAGTGAGATGACTTCAAAAGTTTGATGTGTTTCACAATAACTCTCTTCTGAAATAAGTAAGGTGTAATTTGACAGTTTTCATATCATCGTCTTTTAAAAATACCCAGAAATTTCAGCTCGTGTGGCTACATTTTTTATTATCTATTGTGATAATAAATGTGTAGGATGCCGAAGAATCCTTCAAATCGTAGTGTACGAAGAACAAGGAAAATATACCTGAAATGAATTACTGTTTCATAATTTTCTAATAGGATTTGTCCATTTTGGATGGAAGTCATTGTCATCCTTATTTTCACTTTTCATGTAATATCAAAAATAGTATATAATTGAAAAACATTTAAGAGACACCATTATGGTGTTGGTCAATGTTGTACAGTGAAGTAAGAGTACTACGCGTTGCGGATATTTATTAATCCTATATTATCCTGCTTTACCTGCCCCCGATGTCTCTTTTTCTGCCATATTTGTTACAATCATATACGATCTATCATTATTGGTATCACCACTGTTTGCTTCGGGCAGATGTAAAAAGATCCATACTTCCGACAAATGTTTAGGGATAACTTACCTTCTATTATTCTGAAACTAAATGCGCTATTGCAATTAATGAAATTGAATTTCTAAGAAAATTTAATGTGCTTTTAGAAAAGTTGAATTTACATTGTGAGTTTACTCACCGTTCGCAACGCAGTTACGAAAAATGGAAAAGTAAACGCTAAATGTTTTTTAAATAAATTAAACGGAATTCTTTTCTTAAAAATAATAAAATTATCTGTAAAAAACATCCTTTCTAGCTAATTATACGTGGAACGACATCAAAGGAAACAAGCACGCAAATATTGCGGAGATACATTCCAGATTACTGACCTACTTTCTTCTGTGTGATTCATGGTTATTATTTTATTCTGACCAACAGCATTACCATTGTAAGAGACACTGTTCAGAGAGACCACAAATTCATCGACTCCCACGCTGAAAACGAATTCTTGTTTTCCGTGGAAACAACCGGTATGGCCCAGCGGTAATGTCATTTGTGTCCCGGGCAGAGAATGCGATTGGTCGGTCAGTGAGGAGCGAGCAAGCAGCGCTACGCCACACACACATCCACGCATAACACACGGGCCAGTGAGGCGGCGTTATCTCCCCGGATTCTGTTTACAACCGTTTGTATAATGCGGTTAAACAATCAATTATAGCATTCAAATTTTAAATATTCACTCGGGCACTCATTAGATTATGATACATTAACACGCTTCAACAACGCTGTTGAATAGAGGCATTTAATTAGGAATAAACACGTAATTCTTCGTCCACAAATAAGGCGATAAATCAGCACGAAAACGAACGTAAAACTCGCGGGTTAAAATTTACATGAGCGTCGTGGGGAGAGGGATTTGCTGGGGCCGGGGTCACGGGCGGCGCCGCGAGGCTGGATTCGAAAACAAAAGCGGACCACGCGCTGCGGGTGTCGGGGGAGGACAACGGTGATAAGGGTGTTAGAAGGGGGCGGTTCCTAGCGAGCGAGTGGATAGGTGGCTGCGCGCGCGCGTGTGTGTGTGAGTTGGAGTATGTGTGTGTGTGTGTATGTGTGTGTGTGTGAGTGTGCGTGAGTGTGCGTGCGTGTATGTGTATGGGTTGGTGGGAAGGAGGGTTGGGTGTCAGAAGCCCTCGCCCAAGTACGGATTGGTAGCGGATATTGGCAGGTTCGCGTACGAGAAACAGGAACGGGTGGGGGGGGGGTTGTGGCGGGTGGACGGTGATGGAAGATGGGATGAGTGGGTGATTAGCGGGTGGTGATGGGCGGATGCGGGTGAGTGAGGAATCACTAGCGGGTGATTACGGGTAAGCGGGGATGAGTGGGTGATGGGAGAGAGGGATCACTAGCGGGTGGTGATAGGTGGATGGAGAAGGATGGTGATAGGCGGTAAGAATGGGTGGGTGGTGACGGGCAGGTGGGGATTGGCGAGTGGGAATGGGCGGTTAGTGGTTGGCGGGTGGGTGAGGCGCAGGCGCTCTCCCAGGGGAGAGGTCCCTTCCCGCGCCCTTAGGGCGGGGGTGACAAAGCCCGCGGCCCCGCACAGCTGTAGGCAGTGATTAGGCGATCTCACGCCCCACCGACGGCCGCCCTCCATCGATTGTGGCGCCGGCCACCGCTGGGGACGGCAAGGCGGAGTGGACAATGAGCATTTGTGGGCCAGGAGGGTCGGTGAGAATCCAAATGAGGCAGGCAACACGGGGAAAGAAGCAACGGGGCCAGAGTGAATGTTATTCACGTTAGTAATACGTATGTAACTGGTGAGTAATCACATGAATCAAAAACATCTTCATTAAATGGAAAATTCAAGAAATGAAGGAAAATATATATATATTTTGGCTTCGAGACTAATAGTTTTTGATTTACTTGATATGTATCCAGAATAATTTATTCAAATTTTATGTCAAATTTGACATCTTAATAGTTTCTTTTAACTTAGAAAACTCAGCAATTAAAAAAAATCAATGTCTCACCATTAAACAGTTTCAAACAAAAGTAATATTTGTATATCTTAAATATCGTACAAATATAGCCGGCCGGTTGTTGAAGAGAAACCTGATGATGTTGATTTTGGATTCGCGAAATTCATTCTGCAAATTTTCAGTTTAAAAATCCTTAAACTCCCAGACAAACTAACCGTTATAAATATTTTATTAACAAAAGTGAGCGTACGCTTGGTGCCAATTTAAAACAAAAATATACAAGTACAAAAATTCATATTACTATACAAGTAGTGACGGTACAATACACACTTGCCCGCTTTATTTCTAACTTTTGCAATTTTAGAAAATTCAGACTGTCATACAAAAACGAGACCTGTGCCATTGTTAAGCATTCCTTTTTCTAGTCTTGAAAAAATTTGAAAGCAATTTTAAAATGTTTTTATAAATTGCATTAACTTCAAGTAGAAATTATGAGAAAACTATTATTTTTTTCCAAAACAAAAGTACAACGGCATTTTTAAAGATCCATTTTTTTAGAATAGATTTCATTTAAAACAAAAATCTATCCTCAATATCTTATTTTTACAATGTTAATTTTACGCAATTTTCGAAAGTACAGAGTTCGCCTAAAATGGGAACAGCACCAAGTTTTTTACCGTCCTTTCATACATACGAGAAGAAAAGAAAAATGAATCCGTTTTTGAGAAAGTAATTGTTTATGTATCATCTATAATTCCTGCAAATTTACAGGAAAACGACTATTATCGAAAAATTGTACCTAGATTAATTTCAAGATATGTCTTTAAACAAATGATTGTTGTTGTAGGAAGTCGCCGAAAAAAAGTTAAGCTTTGGAAATTTTAGAAAAATCAGGTATTTCAACAAACTCGTAGGATCGTGAGTTCGTTCAGATCGATCAGGGAATGTCAATTTTGGAGAAAATTGAATGATTCGCACCGTAGGCACACAAAGATGGTCCGGCGGACGGACAGACAGACGTTTTGCCGTCAATTGACTTTTTGGTACCACAGACCCACAAAACAAGGATTCTGGATATACAACGTGATTAAGGAAGAAAATTATTACACTTGGGAACAAGATTTATCCAATTTTTCGGTACCAGTAATAAAAGTTTTTCTGACGAAAAATCTCCGATTTCCAGCGAACGATTACAGTACATTCTCTTTTTACGAAGAAAGGGGAGAAAGTAAAAAAAAATAACCCAATATATGAAGAAAATAGAATTATGAAGTATACCAGAAAAAGCATGAGCAACTGAACTTGCTAAGTACGAGCTACTGAAACTATTTTACATCATGTTAAGAACATTACACAAATATTAAATGAATTAGTACAGTCGACAGTGTAACTCATAGCCTCTTGCTGAGTAGACATGTACATTATTATAAGATAATGGAGGAGCAGTGCGTGTGTTTGTGATTAGTGAACTGTGATTAATTTAAGGCGTGAGCCAATACACACCACTCCACTATCTCCGATTACTCAAGTTACCTTGGAGACCACTGGTGATAGGTTAATGATTAATTGGTTGCAAATCACCAACTTACTTGGAAATAAATGTGGGAACATGTAAAGTTAATGCATATAATTAAAGTAAATAAACATTACAAAGAAAATTAGATTGACAGAATTGCGATGCGTTGTGAAAGCATAAATTATGAAATTGAATGAGTAAACAGATGGTGTAGCTGAACTTGAACGTTATATGCCATCATTGAATCACTGAGAAAAGTTAGGAATTTTAGTTCTTGTATGTAGCATATGCAAAGATTAATAAAATATAAAAAGAATCACATTGGAATTAACAGCAACGCAAGTGTATATATTTCTTTCTTTAAAGCAAATATATGTACTTGACACGTTCCGAACGTTATTAAATCACACAATCCAAATGCTGCACCCAGAATGCCAATTCAAAAGGCTGACAGGGTCATGGAGACGTAAACATCGAGCAACAGGGACTCCTGGAGCATCTACAAGTAAACCTCATCTCGACTCGAGCGCCCCGCTATCCGACGCAGGTCGGCGCTGGATCTCGCCATTCAGCGAGGGAAGATCACCGCCAAATCCTAAGGAAAAACACGCACTTCACTTACGGAACTAATGATCTTAGCAGTTAACGCGCCCTGAATCTCTAATCGATCAATCACTCAATCGGTGACTGGAGCGCACGGGTTTGGAGCGCGCGGCGCGGCATCGCCGAGAACTGAACATTTGTACGATTATATAAGCTCAGGCGCGACAGAGGATGAACGGTGCATAGAGTGACATCAGAGCATCTTCGTGTGACCGCAACACAGACAATGAAAGTGCTATTCAGTATAAGACGGACTGCCATAAACTGGAACTTTTATTCTGGGGCTGCATATTCAGTACGAATGTTTTCCCGTGTGGCGTTGAATTATGCCTTGATTACGACTTTTCTATTTGCATAACTCTCATTGACGTTTTGTCGAACTGTGCGATTCTGATTGGTGAATAAACAAATAATAAGAAAAACTGTTTCGTTTCTCACCTTGAGAAGAGATAGTCTTTTTGTGATTAAAACATATTCTATTTCGAAAAAAAGGAAGAGTAATCTACATTGTTTTTCTTTAAACAAAATCTATGTGGCTACTTTAAAATGTTTGGGTTTTTCTAAGTTAATAAATTACCTCAAGATGTACATCACGATGCACAAATGACTTGTCTAAACCTTTTCTTTTGCCAACTTATGACTAATTTATCACAGACGGGGTGAATTTTGAGACCCCTTTCAAACCAAGATCGAAGACGTAAGTGTACAAACATGGAACTTGCACGCAGTTGACGGCAGACGATAGTATTTTCAGAATATATTCTCTTCTCGATGCCCTAACATTTGAGCGGAGCCAAATTACGAAATACTTGCGGAAAAGGGAAAAACGTGTTATTGCTAACTTTGGCGGGATCCAGTATTATAGCCTTTTAAACGCGTTTCCACGTCAAAATATTACCAATACACAGGGAGAGGAGAAATACTGATTGTCAATAAGTAGAAACTCCATAACGTGCCTCATAACGCCTCATAACGTGAAAACTCCAAACATCAATCTCAAAATTTATCGAGAGCCTGAATATTAACCTCCAGCTAGCAGCAACCTCTTACACTCTTCTCGCACTACAACTCTGCGTTCTCTCGCTCGGGAGCGGGGTCCCTGCCGCCGACGCCGGCGCGCGGTAAACAAACAGATGAAGATCTATGCAACGCGCGCGGCGGCGGCGACGAGGGCGGCGGCGGGGCGATGGCGAGGGCGAGGGCGGCGGCAGCAGCGACGACGCGAGCGCGCCGGCGGCCGGGCGTCAGACGCCGGAGTTGTTCTTCATTAATTCGGCGTCTGCTACAAGGGAAAGGAGGGGCAGCCGACGAAGTTTATAAGGATCGATCCGCTCCAGCATATTAGCTGCAGGAATCTCGACGACAGACGCAGCATGCCTTAATGGGAGGGGCCCTGCTTCGGCCTCTCCCCCGCTCTGCTGCCGCCTCCGCCTCCGGGTTCCGAATATTAATTACGGCTCCGAGCAGCTAATAAAGCGAAATACGTCATAAATTACAACCATCAACAAAAAATAATGATCACCGCCGCTGGCGTCTCAGAGCCAGTAGCTATCAGCAAGAAGGCGATGCTATGCATATGTACGAATCGTTCATCCATGTATGACGCCTGTCAGCAACGCGTTATTGATGTTTCTAGGCGACGCCGCTAGGGAGGCGCATCTGCACACAGTTGAAAAACGCCGCGCGGTGCAAATTAGCGAACCAGGCAGCATTGGCGGGGAGTGCCCTGCAGCAAGGAAGCACATTGTCTAATTTGTCTCATCAAAACCGCTTGCCGCGAATTGATAAAGGCGGCTCGGAAATTAATTGCAAAAGCGGGCTCTGTTGGCGAGACAAATTTTGATGTTCCAGCAAGGCAATCAATTTGCCACCGAGGGTGACGAATTGTACTTGCAAATCCCAGAATCGCTTGGTACAATGAAACCATTGTTTACCGGTGCATGAATTGACCATTTGAGTCCCATAACTCGATGCACAGAAAGAAATTTGGATTGCAGAAAAATGTTGACTTTCGCTGCCTCCCACTAATTTACAAGCAATAGGTTTAATGTCAATTAAGTGAAATCTGTTTGCATTACACTATCCGAATTTGAAAGTATATTCTTGCTTACCTCTGAGTTACAGTTATGCGTTATTTTCTTATAAGAATCTGTACAACAATATTTAAATAGAAACATTCAATAAACTAGTAATTCTACAGAATGCACAGACTTTCTCGTAGTAGTAATTTTTATAATTTATTGAATCTGGGCTAGTTATTGGGTTTTGCCCCACCCACTTCCCAGCTGTTATCTGATCCCTATCAATCTACTCTGTCGTCTAAATTATATTTTTTCACATTTCTCAATTTTTGGTCTCCTAATAGTAGAATTGAAACATGGCTTAAAAATATTATAGGAGAGTAAAACCTGGTCTTAATTTTCATTCAAAAATTTGAAGCTTTTATGGAGACAATGTCGTTTAAGTGTTTCTAAAAATACTATTACTATCTAAATTTTGAGTTCATTTTCACTGAAAACTTTTTAGTTTTCAAGAAACGTCATTGGAAATCACTTGGAGCACTTCGATTCACAAATGCAATAATATATTTAAAACGTCCGTATAGTAAATATTATCGAGTTGAAGTAAAAAAACAATTAAGATATTTTGAAAAATCAAAATCTAAATGGCATTAATGTAATGTTAAACAATGCATTTAGTACTATTCGAATAAAAAGTTTAAAGAAAGAATTTGGAGTCTTTTTAAGACAATGTCGATTGAGTTTTTTGCCAATTTTCTAAGGCAGAATGCTAAGGCAGAATTTTTTGCCAATTTTCATAGAAAAGGGTTGAGTTTTTGAGAAACTTTACCAGACATCATTTGAAGCACTTGTACTCACAAATACAATAATGTACACAAATCGCGTGAGAGATAATTCTTTGTTTTCTAATTCGACGGAGGAATATCAATTTTGGAGAAAATCGGCTTACGGATTTGATGCTGGTCTTGACCACAGACAGCCGGACGGACAGTCGGACGGAGAGACGGACAGACAGACGTTTTGCCGTTGATCGATTATTCGGTATCATGGGTCTACAAAATGTAGACCGACTACACATCGTGTTAGAAGAAGTAATTTAATATATTGTAGCGTCGTGGCGCGCTCAAACGGTGAATACCTGCGCAGAGCAGGAAGTTAAACAAAGGGCGCAGAAGATGACGCATTGGGAATTTCTGCCTAGCGCGGATACGGTGCGGAGGCAATGGGGGCGGCTAAAGGCCTATATAACGGCACGAAAGCAAAGCCTCCCTCTTCTTGTTTCTCAGCAGCGTCGGCGTGCGGTTGTGCGTAAGTTTGTGCGAGTGGCGCACGTGAGCAAGGGGCCGGCAATTCATTGTCGTGACGAGCGAGACATGCATTAGGTCTCAGATGTAGAGCGGTGTGGTAGCCGTTCGATTAAAATCTCTCCTAGTAGTGGGATCTATTTAGTTAGTTAATTGTAAGCAGTGAAATTTGTTATTTGTGACTACGGTCTAGTTTATGAATAAACTCACTGTTATTACAACCCATTCTCGTCTGTGTTTTGATTACATCCGTATGACGCCACAATATGTAAGAAGAAGATTTATCCATTTTTACTTTCCCGAAAGTTATTGCTGCGCGAAAAAACGCTGATTATCGGCACAAAAACTCTTATTACAGGGCCCTGATAACGTAAAACTGCATAAATACAGTTGTTGAATTAAAAAAATAATCTCTTAACACGTGGTGCAGTCAGAATCCTTGTTCTGTGGGTCCTTGATACCAAAAAACCAATTGAAAGCAAAACGTCAGTCCGTCCGTCGTCCGTCTATATAACTCTAGAAGTGAGTAACTCTAGAGACTAAAACGTTCATTCGATTTTCTCCAAACGTGATATTCCGTGATCGATCTGGCACGTCTCGCGGCCCCTGGAATTTGAAACCGATATTTTAATTTTGGGAGGTACTTTACATGAAGCCCCCCGGACATTTTCGAAATTTTCTCAAAAAAGGCTCCAATTTTTTGTTTTTTTGAACTTTTGGTATTTGTAACAATATCAAATTATAAAAGCAATAACGTAGATGTAGCAAGATGCCCAAAAAATTGACCTTTTGCTATTTTCGAAAAATCGGGATTTCAACAAACATGAGACATGCACCATTCTCTTAAGCGTCCTTTACGCTATCCGAGGGCAAATTTTAATTTACAAAAATTGGTGACATTTTTGAGAAAATTTTGAAAATGTTTGTGAGGCTGCATGTAAAGTGCCCTCAAAAATCAAAGTACGCGGTTCTCCGGGCGCCTGAGTGGGCGGATGAGCAAGCGGGCGCGTGGGCGGGCGGACGGGCGGACGTTGCCGCACGTTGCAGGGTCGCCCACCAGCCGCGCCCGTGTCGCGCCGCCGGGGCAGTTTCGCAGATGCGTGACTCGCTTAACGCAAAGTTACGGCGCAATATAACCCCGCACGCTTTCCCGACTATTTTCCACACCTACAAAGTTTCATTACGCATAAATACCGCAGCGCGAACTTCGCCCACGAGCTAACAGAATAACAATGATTTTAGGTTGCAACATCCCTCGAGAGCCACGCTATTATCTGCGAGTTAAATACGGCGCAAGTCTTCTACAACGTGTTTGTCAATTAATTACTTTGTTGAAATGTTCTAAATATGCTCTGCAGAAATCGTTAAACAAATTACAGTCCCAGAAGTTCAGAATGTTACTAGGTCATAGAAGGACAACATTGCAATGAACGCAGCATTCTTCTTTGTCTATTTATTTGAAAATCCAACAAGAAAAGTAACTTTCCCAGGTTTCAATGCATGATTTTAATTACGTGGAAATACGTGTTGCCATGAATGTGTTTTCATTTCTATAATCTTGTTAAAATTTTGTATTCAGCGATGCTTACGGTTCAAGTAGTCAACATAGCCCTCGGAAAAAATTGAATTAGTAAAGAAAATGTTAATATTGCGTTTCTTTCAAGCACTTCGATTTACGAAATAATTACGTACACGAAAGGCAGTACACACAGAAAAAATATGCCATTCCCTGTATTGATCTATAAAATCGAGTTTTTTTAAAATTAAATTGCTTCTATTAGAATACTCTTGTGTTAATTCGAAATAGAAAGATGATCGTTGCTGGCTTGGATAGCCAAGGTCGTTAAGGCTGAGGGGCCGAAGTTTCCTCGGCTCCAAGGGTCGCCGGCTTGAACTCCGCCTCGGTCATGAATGTTTGTGTGTTTGTGTTCTTCCTACAGTTCTCCCTACAGTGAAAACAATCACAGTGGTCGCTATACGACTAAAGTTGTTAAAAAGCGAATTAAAGAAAACAAGAAACAAAGAAAGATGACAATTCGAATTACAATGATCCCATTCTAATATAAACTGTCATGAAATTTCTTCTGTTGCCGACACTGTGTAACTCCAAGAAGAAAGAAAACAACCTACATAAACATTAATGATCAATGTTGCAAAGAAGAGATCTGATCTGATTATGTTTACAACTCCTGAACAGATAATAGCAGAAAGTTTGGCAAGGGAACTAAGGCTTTAATATGGTATAAAGAACGTCAACCTTTCGTGACACCTCAATATGATGTAATGAACTACAAATACCGAATAAAGCCAAAATTTAATGAAAACAGCATTAAATTCGCAACACTTGAATATTTACCCCGTAAAATACTAACAGGTCTTCCTCAAGGATCATCACTCTCATCCAATCTATTCAATATGTATATACACATCAGATATACTCATTACAATACACACGCAATTATCACAAATCACCGACGATACCGCAAAATTCAAGTCTAGCCATTCTCTTAAGATCATTACCGATAGAATACAACATCACCTAAATAAAATAGACAATTGGTCAACATGTAGAAAAGCAAGTAGCAACATACAGAAAAGCAACCTACTAAATCAACTGCTAAAAGATTTTCTCTCTCATTTGCCCAACCACCTACGTTGCATATAAATAAACACACAATTCCATGGACGCTACAAAACCAAACAGTAAAATATCTCTGTCTGAACTTCGTCACATGACAACTGGAAAAACTCATAACACTAAAAGAAAAACAGGCAAAAATAAAAATAGCTCAACTAAAACCCTTTATCGACTTCAAAAGCTAACTATCCTTAACAATGCCATTACACTTTACAAAGCAATAGTCAGATCTTTAATACTGTACGCATGCCCCATCTAAACCAACGCATCTATCTCCAACATCAATAAACTTCAAATTATACCAAATAGATTTCTCAGAATAGCAGCACATGCCCCATGGTTCATTTCGAACGCCCAACTTCATAAACACTAAATATATCACCGATTATCTAACATATCGCCGATCTTTCCAACAATTTTTCTCCAACCTAAATACAATAAACCAAGCAGTTCACTACAACCAGGCCTCATTAAATGACCTCCCAACTATAATTAAAAACAGATTTCCTTTCGAAGCCTTCTTACACATTTTCTCCATAAACTGTTCAAAGTAGGGATCTTGTAGTTTCCTACGCCAAGAGTACTGTAGTTGAGAGGCTTCAAGGTCAGTAGATCTACAGGAAAAATATCTAATAAAAATGTGTTCTACTGCTATATTAAGTCTAATAATTAAACGTCCACAGCTAAAATGCCTACCAACAAAAATTTCTACAGGTAAAATGACTACTAACTACAAAGTCTATCGGTTAAATGTCTTCTAGCTAAATGGCTAACAGAAATGTCTAATGAGTATTCTGTTTAAATATTATATGTAGTGTAATAATAAATTGAAAGGATTTATCAATATGTAGTTATATATATTATCGTAACTGGATTTTTAATTGGATTTGTGCGAACCCATAAGTGACGAAATGGAACCCATAGCTAGCTTTATGGAAAGAACATACATCAAGTATGTGCCTAGGAGAGGTAGGCGACAAGCAATATCTCCATCTTTCCAGCTTGATACTTGGAATGTGCGTGACATGGTGTTAAACGGGGTTCAGTTAACCATAAATAACATCAAAGGATGGCGTAGCAAATTTAAAAAACGTATTGTGACTCTTCGTGCAAGCATTTAGGAATACCTAGACTGAATCGAACGCGATCAGAGAGACAACGGGATCCTTATTACACAATTTCTAGCGAGACACTTAAGATTAAAAAATTCTATTAAAAATTCAATGTGGAGCAAGTTGAGAATCTGATATCACGCCGTGAAGACCCAAGGCAGAGAAATGAAATATTCACCTACTTGAGAGGATAAAGTAATCGCCTGAAATTGGAAGCAGATGAAGAAGAAGAAACTGATCAATGATTTTAATGAAACTCTGTCCTATTAATGTAATGCATATATTTTGTACATATAATTTTCGAGTTAAACATGCACTTACAATTACACTCACTAACAAGTCTAACAAACTTTCATACGTAGATCCTTTTTAAGTGTAGACATTTGTAAAATTCACTTTTGTTTTTAGACATCTTTGTCTGTAGACATTTAGGCAATAGACATTTCTGCATATAGACATACTTGCAATGAATATTTTTTATCTGTACTAACTCGATGTGTAGAGATTTATTATGTAGACCATTTAGAGTAGACCAAGTGCCATTAGCAGTCAAATACTAGACATTATTTACGTAGACATTATTTCTGTAGACCTACTGACCGGTAACCGTTGAGAGTACTGCATCTTCCGGACATCGCCGCCACCACCACATCTACCACGCCAAGATGACCAATGTGATGAAATCGCCCAACGGGCGGAACAATTAAGAGACAGTGAAAGGGAATATTTTATAAAGTTGTTACGAGAATCGAGTCACTAAAAAGGGATTTAATCAAATCATATGTGTTGTGTAAAATGTATGGGATGTGACGGTAATCAAAGTAGCCATAAGCACTAAATCAGCCATTAAATTTATGTTAAACAAAAGGTTAATTGTTATAAGTAGAATGCATAGAATGCATCACAGCAAGGTAGGTCGAGTGGTGGGTTACAGTATATTCGAGAACGCTTCTACTACACCGAGATAAATAATAACACGGTCACCAGGAAGCTTCAGTATTTTAAGAACTCCCAATTCAAAGCTGTTTTTGAAGACATTATTCTCATTTAATATCAAAATCGGTTTTAAGAGTTGATTCAGGTATTTAAACAGTTAGTAATAAGGGATCTCAGTAAATGCCACGATAGGGCACACCTTGTAATCAAGTTTGTGAGTTTTCTTTAATTCATAAGCTTGGAAAGTTTAACACTCAATCGAATGAAATTGTTGTAACTTCAACAACTAAGAAATTTTGATGTTTCCAATTTTAATTATCAGTTGAAAGAAGCTTCTTCACTTTTCCTCAAAGAAATGAACTTATCTGGGCCAGTAAACATTGTTTTTACGTTAGTAAGGCTATTATTCATCTAACGATTGCGACAAATCCATTTTTCTTGTCACAAACTTCCTAACAAATGTATACCTTACAAGTTTGATCGAATATTAGACAAAAGGCTTCACATAACAGAGTTATTAAATGAATACGGAAAGAAAGGCGATAAATGTTTATAATTATATACAAATTATCTGGTTCTTATAAACTTCTATGAAAAAAAAGGAATGTTCCCTACAAAATATTTCATTTTATATGATAGGCACAGTCCCTTGAAAATAAAATTTAAGAAAAGCATGGAAGGGTGGTAAATCCACAGGCACCTCCAAAAGGAAGAAACCGAGGAAAAGCTATTTCTTTTCCCGGAAACGAGTTTACGCTTGCTATGAAACTCAATATTATTTCCCCGAAATTCAAGTTATAAGACTATTACTCTCGGCGCGGTCGCGCCGGAAAACAACCCCATAATCTCATAAAAAGGAAAAAAATACAGGTACAGGCGCAAGATTCAACAAGAACTGTGGCCAGATTCTCACGAAATGGAAAGAAAACCGATGCCTATTTAATTTCTTCTTCTTTGCTGCCCATCTCTGAATTTGGAAAAGCTCTTTGTTCCTTTGATATATTTCGCCATACTTCAAGTAAAGAAGATGAAAAATCATTTTTGTTGGATAGTGAAATTATGAAGTTTCGGAATTTCATATCCTAGGTATTCAAAAGCCATCCAGTTACAGACGAATAAAGGCAAAATTTTTTCAGAGTTAATTTATTGCCATTCAAATTGTTCATACGTTTGGTTAAACTTCTGTAATGAGTTTCTTTTGTATTAGTTTCAGTTTCCACCTGAAGGTAAATGTAATTCTGCCAAGACAATCTAATTACCGAGTAGTCTGATAGGATAAAATGTACACGTAGCTCCAAAAGGAATAACGTTTCTTATATTTCAGAGAAATTGTATGTATTCCATATTTAGTATTTTTTGGTTATAGTATGAATATTGAGAGAGAAAGCATAATAAACATTGATTATTATCAGGAATAATATATTCATGACAGACATTTAGTCAAATTCCTATGTATTTCCATCGACGAGCACTCATAGTTAAGAAAAACATCACAGAAATGATACAGGAAAATTATCAGAAAAAAAATATTATTTAAAGAACAAGGAGTTTCACTTTATACCAAGCATATTGGCCTCATGTTTGTTTTGTTTTTTTAAATATATTTTCAATTTAATTTTATTGGCTTTCTGTTGCTTATTTTCAAAATTTAAAACAAATATACTTGCATAAATAGTCACACAGTTCCAGTTCACGAGTACGTCGCCTGCATAGACAATTCACACAGTTCGTTATGCTTACGTATTTATGTATAGTTGATTAATTTCTCTGCGAGTTTGTATTCTCTCCAGGATGCCGTGATGTGTCAGTACAAGACAAGAGATCCAGTAGAGAACCATTTTCATGCCGCATAGAGAGGCGGACATGTGGCCTCGGGGTCGACATCAGGTCGACTTGCCGATATGTGTGTTGGTGACGTGGCTAGCGAACTCAATCGCGAAAAGCGTTTCACGTCGAAATTGAAATCGAATACTGCTGTCATCTTCGAAATCTGCACGTTTGAATTTGTCCCAGAGAACGTAAAATCGAAGAGAAAAATACAAACGCGCGCAAATTACTTTCTGGCATGGCCATGGCATGCTATATCCACTCCATCTTGCAAAACAATGAACCTAGAGAAGAAAGAACGAAATTAATCACTTGCTTTGGACAACATACAGAGTATATTTTTACTCCACCTACATAGAATGTGTCAAATATCGACGAGAACGTGAGTTCACGGTTTGAAATATGATGTAGTTAACAAAAGCGTCTTTAACGAGTTTCAAACTCACATGTTTGAGGAATTCGTAATTAGTCTGTAAATAACACACAAACAAATATAGTTAGCCTGCAACTTCAATTCTGGTAATGACGGCTCTTATTTTAGGTATGCTGGATCTCTTAATGGCATATCCGGGCCATACAGTCCGGTATCTCAATACAGGGGAAAATGATGAAAATGTGAAAAATGCCAAGACCCCATTACACACTGAAATATATTTGAAAATTAAGAATGGCATTTAATAACACCGTACTTCAAAATTAAACACAATTTTTTTGAGATTATGAAAAAATCATATAATCATCGTAATAATTAAAGAAAGAAAGGTAGGTAAGCATAAACATGAAATTGATAGCGTTTGATTATTTCGGTAAAATATTGGAGATTTATCACCGGTTGCGAGTTTTGTATTTATTACCATTATGCAAAGTGTCCGGGGAGGAAACATGGATACTTCGAAAATAAGCTCTTAAGACAATTCTAAGCATATTTTGTCTAATAAACTACGTGGATATTCTGAATAGTAGAGCCGCAAAAGCACACAAACGTTGGTTTGAAAAAATGATTTCTAGGCAGAAATGTCCATTATGGAAGCATAGAATCACTGCAGAAACATGTCAATTGTTTATTATTTAAAAAGAAATGAATATATTTGTTCAGAAAGAAAAATTAAGCGAGAAATAAAAAAGCAGTCGAATTGTGTAAATTGGGTGCTTTTTTATTTCTCGTTGCGTCTATGCTCAAGAACACATTGCATATTTTCCTTTCATTTTCTGCGCACATTAAAAATTAGTAATATAGATTTATGTAATGTAATATAAATTTATGTAAAATAGATGTATGTTTTTTAACATACACTAGTCCGAAAATAATGTTCCACTTAATGATGTAATATCTCTCGTTCGATCAACTGATAGAAAAGTAAACAATGTCGATTCGTACTTTACCTTCTCCACTTCCTCCATTTTCTAATTCGGAGGAGTCCTTAGGCTTTTCTCAAGCTAATAATGACCATCATCAAGAACATCTGAGAATTCGCAGATCACGAGTCAAGAACTATTGCCGCAGAGCGCCGCATAGCAAGTTTGTGGTGGTGGGGGGGTGGCGGGTGCAGGGGGGAGTGGGGCGGGGAGGGCGATGCCCCGAGGGGCGGCGCCTCGCCCGGGGTGTCGGCCGGGGGGTGGGGCCGGGGAGTGGGGCCGGGGAGCCGGGCGGGCATTAGGCGGCCCGCGGCGCCGGAGGCTGCTGGCGGGCGCTTGTCGGATTAGCACGAGCCACCGCTAACCGCCCGCCCTGCCCCCGCCCACGCCCCCGCCCACACCCCTCCGCCGCACACGGCCCCCTACGGGATGCTGAGCCCGGCCGCGCCGCGCCGCGCCGAGCCGCGCCGCACCGCCGCCGGGCGGGCCGGCCCCGCCCCCTCGGAGGTCCGCATGAAACTCGGTTTAGACGCGTTCGCGCCCGCCCGCCCACCCAACCGCCACGGGCATGTTACTTGTTTTGGGCACCTCATTCAGGTGCGATTTTACTTTTCTTTACAATCCACGGGCAATTCATGGTATGGAAAGGCATTCATTTATCATAGTGAAAATCTCTCGGATATAAAATTAATTCTAGCTGACAATAATTACCCTAATAACTTGTTTAACATATATATTAATACAAGGATGAAAAAATTGATAAACATAATTTGTTTTAATATCAATTATAATAATTTATCACACGTAACCAATTCATATTTGTTTCAATACAGTATTTGACACATTCTGATTCGATCAAAACAATTCGCACCAAACATAATATTCGCACTGAGATCATAAGAGCTAAAAATTAAATTATATAGTGAAATGCGACAATCCCACTTCTATAGAGACACTAAATAAAGTTGTATTTCGAATTCATTGTAATGATGACAACTGTAAATAATTACAGTTGCCATTTATACAAATACATGGGAATCACAAAAACGTCTTTCGGAACCACTGTCAAAGAGCATTCCAATAATTTGAATACCATTATTATAAAGAAAAGGGGAGGCCGGAGGAGGTTGGCACTCAGATTCCCACGTCTTCCATAAGCCAAGATTTGTATCATCTGCCCGTCACAACCAATCCAATTTCCCAAAGACGTCTCAGTATCTTCACTGCAACGATAGTGGAACCGCAATCTTAAATATTTTTATAGTTAATTGATTGTCATCTATAACATTGGGAAGGAAATATTTTGCTTCTGCCTCTTTCTCAGCTGAAACCTTCAACCAAGCTCATTTTCGTGTTTAAGGTTTTCAGTTTTGAGTTCCTTTGTTACTTCTGCGACTATTTTTAATTTAAAAAACGTCCGGAGCATGTTGGCAATTTTCAATTGTGGTTGTTTGGGACTGTGCCAACTAGAATGAAACTATATTTTCACAAAATGAAACTATTCGTATGATATTTTTATTCATATCTACTAGCTCTGAAAATATAATTTTTTGTGTCATTCCAGACATACATTCATCCAAACGCAGAAACTATTTGTCGAAAAAGTGCCAACTTCTTCATGGTATTTTTGGTTCGGTGCTGTGCTATGAGCCCATGTTCGATCCCACAACGCAGAGGGCTCCTTTTATGGGCTGTCCCGCCGCTCGCGAGATGTGACAGCGGGCAGTACTTATAGGCTACACAATTCGTGTGGTGGCTGCAACAGCGCGCAGTACGTGGCGTGATTAGGAATCCTACTCAAGAGAAAGGATTTGTCTCTTTCGTCCCTCTAGCACAAGGACGACTTAATGTTAGTTGACATGAAAGTTCTTTAACACTTTGTTAGCAACTGGTATTTAATTTTCAAGGTATTCTTATTATTTTTCAAGATTATTTTTTTTAGTTTCTTGTATACGTACATGAGTAATATACGCAGTATAGAGAAAGTTATTAAGAATGCGAAAAATCAATTTCGAAATGTCAACGAAATAAGGACCCTGATAACCCTAAGTTTTAAGGACCCTGATAACGAATTTATTTCAAAACGTCCGTCCACCTTTGCTTCTGTCCTACCCCCCCCCCCCCCCCCGTCAGTGCACAATACTAGCTCCTAAACTGTTTGTAGGAATTTTGCCAAAATGAATATTTCCCGGTCAATCATGACTACTCAAAGTCCTACGATTTTGAAGAACATTCTTTCAATTTTGGATTACTTGATTTGAAGTCTCTGGAACATTTCCAAAATTTTATCAGACTTGGCTAAATTTTTTAAATTTCTTGAAAGAACAGGGTGAAACACTCTTCTAAAGATGACATTGGCCCAATTTTCACTGTTAAATTTAATTTTCGAAACTTGTTTGAAATTATTGGAACTCATCGTATAACTACATTATTGAAGATGGAGATTTCTTTCTTCCCATGAAATTTGTTATCCACAATTGAAAGTCATGTACTTTTTTAAAAAATATTATTAGTTTTGGGTGAATTAGGAGCGAAATTAAAAGCAAGCTTTTTTCTCAAACATTGCTTCATCTTTTCTTTGAACATTTTGCGGAACGGATAATGCTAAATGCACTGAATGACAAAAACAGTACTGTTATGTATTATTTTAATTTTTCAAAAATTATACAAATATGTTTTTTGATATCTCACGTCGGTAATACGCAAAATAACGGGTGTTTTTATGCAGTATTTTCTCTTGTGAGTACCTCAATTGATTTCTGGAAAACTCGAAATTTTTTTGTAAAAATGACGCGCATTTTCAGAAACCTTCAAACGACTTTGTCTCAAAAACTTCAAATTTTCTAATGAATTTCTAAATTCTCTAAGTCTTCTAAATTTTTTAATGAAAAATTTCGTGGTAGCAGCAGAGATATTGTGGTAATTCATAATGATTAAGGATCAAGAAGATATCAACCATAAAATTTATTTAAAAATATATTTCTTCATCATCATCTTCACGACCTAGGCCCAACGGCCTGTTTCGGTTCGATAACTCAAAAATTTTCTGTGAAAAAAGGCGTCATATTTCTTAAAAATGGCTCCAAATTTTTCGAAGAAAATTGCCATTTAGGAGGAGGTTTTATTGTTATTTCATATTGTTAAAATAATATTTCCATTCTACTATTAGGAAACCAAAAATTTAAGAAAATGTCAAAAAAATTTAGTTTGGGCAGCCAAAGATGACAGCTGGCAGCAGTATGTGGAGAGTCCGAATAACTAGCCGGGATCAAAGGAAATAAAAAAACTAATACGGGAAAGTTTGTGCCATTCTGTAGCACCACTAGTTTTCTTTTAGAACCGCACTAATGGCACAAAACCTTCACCGAGTTTCTAAACCCAATACGATATTCACATTAGTGGTTTCCTTTTGATCAAATTGATGGTATTTGCACAGATAGCGAACACAATTCCCAAAAATTATGAAACTGCTCCAAAATTGTTTTATTCCATTTCCATGCAGATTAGCTCTCAACCAAGAAGTGAGATAGGGGACGTGTTTAATATACAAAGCATACTAAGCAAGACTGTCTTAACAAAACGTGGACCATTGGCGTTACTCATGTATTACTTTTCTTATACAGTTTGCTTCATATTATTTATTTCAAATATACTGCAAACTCTGTATAACAAAACTCAAGTACTCTCTTTAGTCATAAAGTTTTCGTTAGCATGTGGAGTGAATGAGTATATGTATTATAATGAAAATTACCTATGTAATGTCAACGCTTTTGTAAAAAAAATCGTTACAGAAAGTTCCCTCTGTTTTATAAAATAATCAGTTTCAATATGATGGTATTTTCTTTTCTTGAAAGAAGAGGAAGTAGAATTATAGAACAATTTCAAGACAAGGAACTTATTTTATTTCAAAGTACATAATCCTTGTATAAGAGTACAGAAACAGAATCATTAGGTACTTATTTATCAGTATACAGATAATCAAATAAGTTGAGCAACATTGCTAAAAAAAAATAAACCCATACATCCAATAACGTAATGTTATGACTCTTGGAATGAAACACACACATTCTCAGCACAAGACTCTCACTTCATACACAAAACAGAAAGTGCAATTCACAGTACACTTATTCTATATTGAGGGAAAAATACAAAATACATTAATCAAATAATTCCGTGCACGCCCAAAATACAAAAGCTACAATTCCTCACTCACGAGAGCCGGTCTCGGGAACGTGGGGTTAAAAAATGGCTTGCAAAAAGAAATATAAAAAAGCTCCGAACATCCAAGTTTAACGACTCAGTACAGAAAAAAATACTTTGACAACATCAAGAAATTTTCTATTATTTTTTGAATGATACCTAAATATTCATAAATTCTTTCATAACAATTAACATGTTAATATTTTTAGAAATACTTCTACAATTACTCTCTGGAAGTGCGCACTTTCTATAAATTAAAGTGAGAAATGGACTGAAGGATATTAAAAGATATTTAATTATTAATATTAGTCAGTCTACAAAAAACAAACATTAAACTAACTCAGACTCGAAAATATAAAACCAAATACAAACACCTAGAGCTTTATTTAATTGAATCTTGAATAATATAGTCGAAGGTAAAAGCCAATAAAATTTCTTTGCGTTACCAATTGGAATGAACACGTATCGCATATCAGAGTAAGAAAATAGCAGACATCTACCACGACGCCTGACTAGGCTATAGCGCTTTCGACCTGATAACTGGCAATTCTCACCTTCAGGTACAACACGCAGCAAAGACACTTCTCGAGGGAGCTGATCTCATGGACAGTGATCAAGAGGTAAATTTTCTTCTTTGTCGTACTAAATTCTTCGCCCTTTAGGAAACAAAACAGGTACGAAACGGACGAAAATTCATATATTTATGACCAGAGCACAAGTGAACCCCAACAAGTGGGCTGTGACTATTTCATTAAGATAAGCTCCTTCCAGAACGGTAAGAAAACATGAACATGGATATCTCAATAAGAGACAACAGCACAACATAATGCTCCGACACTGCTAAAGGCAGAACATATAAAACTATCTATATATCTCATCTTTAATTTGAACTACATACAAGGTAGTCACCATGAGAAGTTCATATCACATTATTGCACTTGCGTACAAAGTCTCGATTACGAGTATTAATAAACAGATTCTCACCATGTACTACCCCAAAAATGTGATGTATTTATCTTTTTACTATAAAATCACAATCAGTAACACCAGATGCCTTCTTTCTTTCTAAACAACACTATATTCAAACTCTATGTCGATTCTACCAATGTCTTTTCATATTATCCTGCATTCTCCTTTCAGGCAACTGACGGAAATCACACCGCGTACCCCGCATTCAACCATCATATTAGAATAGCAACAAAAAAAATCTTTATTCCGCTTGCTATAATGAAAAGAACGATGATGTAACTTAAAGGCATTTATAAACGAACAAATCGCTCATATTGACTCAAGAGTTTAGAGAAATGGAATTGGAAAAGTGAATGTTCCATTGTGTTCCATATAATTTGTTTTATGGTTATAAAAATTGGTGTTTTAAAAAACTCATCAGTTAGAGTCGAAATCCACTTTTTCGACTTTATAGCTGCGTCGTTTCAGCTATTGTGGCATGTATGCGACGTCACCGCTTCTATTTGGAGAGCGACCGTACCGGCGACGGTGAACAGTGTGCCTGAGATGATGATACCTGTAAGGATGGCGATAGCGATCCCGAGTGTGGATATGGCGATGAAAAAGACGATGACGAAAGCAGTGATGACGATGGCGGAGAGAACGACGTTAGCAATGACTGTGACGAACACCTCGGTGGAGGCGTGGGTGCCGGCTGGAGCGCCCGCCTGCGTCCGCGGGCGAAGCGGCGACGGCGGCGGCGGCGGCGGCGATGAGGGCGCTGGGTCGGCGGGCAGCGCCGCCTGCGGACGGCCGGCCAGTCAGACGTCGGCCCACAGCACCGCCTTGCGCTTCATGTCGACGCTCATGAGGTAGCCTCCGTGCGGGTAGAAGCTCACCGCCGTCACCGGCGCCCTAGGGACAGACGGCACGCTCAGTTCGGCGTAGCACCTAGCGCGGGGATCGGGCAGGGCATGCATCGGCGCTGCAAGCAAAGCAGCGGATACAGTTCGCTCATTTGCGATTGGGTAGGGCATGCATCGACAATGCAAGCAAAGCAGCGGGTACAGTTCGCTCATTTGCGATTGGGCCGGGCATGCATCGACACTGCAAGCAAAGCAGCGGGTACAGTTCGCTCATTTGCGATTGGGTAGGGTATGCATCGACAATGCAAGCAAAGCAGCGGGTACAGTTCGCTCATTTGCGATTGGGTAGGGCATGCATCGACACTGCAAGCAAAGCAGCGGGTACAGTTCGCTCATTTGCGATTGGGTAGGGCATGCATCGACAATGCAAGCAAAGCAGCGGGTACAGTTCGCTCATTTGCGATTGGGCCGGGCATGCATCGACACTGCAAGCAAAGCAGCGGGTACAGTTCGCTCATTTGCGATTGGGTAGGGCATGCATCGACACTGCAAGCAAAGCAGCGGGTACAGTTCGCTCATTTGCGATTGGGTAGGGCATGCATCGACACTGCAAGCAAAGCAGCGGGTACAGTTCGCTCATTTGCGATTGGGTAGGGCATGCATCGACACTGCAAGCAAAGCAGCGGGTACAGTTCGCTCATTTGCGATTGGGTAGGGCATGCATCGACAATGCAAGCAAAGCAGCGGGTACAGTTCGCTCATTTGCGATTGGGCCGGGCATGCATCGACACTGCAAGCAAAGCAGCGGGTACAGTTCGCTCATTTGCGATTGGGTAGGGTATGCATCGACAATGCAAGCAAAGCAGCGGGTACAGTTCGCTCATTTGCGATTGGGTAGGGCATGCATCGACACTGCAAGCAAAGCAGCGGGTACAGTTCGCTCATTTGCGATTGGGTAGGGCATGCATCGACAATGCAAGCAAAGCAGCGGGTACAGTTCGCTCATTTGCGATTGGGCCGGGCATGCATCGACACTGCAAGCAAAGCAGCGGGTACAGTTCGCTCATTTGCGATTGGGTAGGGCATGCATCGACAATGCAAGCAAAGCAGCGGGTACAGTTCGCTCATTTGCGATTGGGTAGGGCATGCATCGACACTGCAAGCAAAGCAGCGGGTACAGTTCGCTCATTTGCGATTGGGTAGGGCATGCATCGACACTGCAAGCAAAGCAGCGGGTACAGTTCGCTCATTTGCGATTGGGTAGGGCATGCATCGACAATGCAAGCAAAGCAGCGGGTACAGTTCGCTCATTTGCGATTGGGTAGGGCATGCATCGACAATGTAAGCAAAGCAGCGGATACAGTTCGCTCATTTGCGATTGGGTAGAGCATGCATCGACAATGCAAGCAAAGCAACGGGTACAGTTCACTCATTTGCAATTGGGCAGGGCATGCATCGATAATGCAAGCAAAGTAGCAGGTACAGTTCCGTCATTTGCTGCTTCACTGGCGTAAAAAGCTTATTTTTAAGGAGATGCGTTTGTAATCTCAAGTTCGCAGACGAAATACAGCTGTGCAACATGAACACGAGTGGATCTTCTTTCTCACTTTCAATTTGCAATCGTGCAATTCAACACATTAAATCTAATATTCGTTCTTACTAATAATTAATTACTGCCAAATTTTAGTTCTGTCATTACTTCACCATAAGAGGGGCTTGTTCAATCAAGCGAAGCGAAAATGGTGTCAATCCATTAGTAATCTACCAACAAAGAAAAAAGTTAGAAGAAATGTTTGTTGCTTACGAAAAACATCATTAATTCCTCCCATTAAAAATCGCAATTTTAAACTCACTGACACAATAATTCTTTTCCCGATGATTTATCAACCTCTCACGTGAACCATGTTATCGATATACAAAATTATACTCCGGTTACTCCGTAAAATTGGTTACTCCGTAGCATCACAAACGAAGTTAGTTAAATTGATATCGAACGGCAAGAAGTTAATTATTTAAGATAATTGTTATGTAATTGAACAATTTACACTATATCATTTGCAATTACTCAGAGTATTTTAACAATGAATTGGTTGTCGTATCATGTGCTCTCAGATTTAACAACTTTATTTTACAGTTTTTCGCATAATTCTCGAAGAGCATTAAAATGCTAATTCATTCAAATTCACATTTATAAAAATTAATTTAAAACAATATGAGAGTAAACTTATTTAATATCCTCGGTGCTTACTACTAACAATTTATCACTTAATATTTTGATACATAAATGTTAAAGGATTACAAAACAGGAATTAAAAATAAATTGAATGAAAAGTTATTAAAATGTATCGAAGCTCCATGCAAGTAAATCCTAGACGATATCTTCATTGGGAAGTGAAATGTGGTATGCTAGCACATCAACATGAACATACAAGGATTCGTGCAACATGCCAGACGCTGCCTCTACAGTCACTCTGAACGGAATGTCCTTGGGTTCGAGTCTGACGGTGTCAGATTTTCAACAGTAACCAGTTAGCTAGGTCAAATTCAGCCGCTGTATGGACGGATTTTAGCGGCCGGTTACTCTGATCGGTAGCAGCGTGTAGTTTTCTGTGCTTTTTCCGGTCAATACCAGACGAATACCAGAACAGTACCCTAACAAACTGACCACACACTGCAAGCGATCTTTCCTTCCTCCTCCTTGTCCTATCTTCTCTCTTTACTGACACATACATTTACATGCGTGACACAACCACACATGCCGTGATATCAGTCGGGAGCTTAGAGCTTGTTCCCTCGGGGTGATACTTGGATGGGGAAATCCTTTCAAGGCGACATGTAGGTCAGCGCCGTATTTCACAACCCAGAGAACACCGCCACCTCTCCGGATATAACATTCACACCATAACGGGGCTAATGACCTTAGCAGTTGACGTGCCGGTAAACATCAATCAATAAAACAAGCAAGCAAGGAAGGGAGAAAGAGCAACATGCCAGAAAGGTTTCAGAAGAACACAAATTGCATTCAGAACAAGTTAAATCTACACACACCTTTCTTGGCCATATATGAATAAAAACATAAAATTTTGTATCCACTTTATTTAATACCACAAAAACAAGATATATTCTCTCTCGACCACGAAATCAGCGAGAAAAAAGGAACACCAAAACGAATACAGTAGAGCGCGTCTTAGCCAAAGACAAAACAAGCAGCGAATACCCACGTCCCACAATCCATGCGTGGCATAAATGTCCACTTAAGCCGGGTCTCCACCCTGGTCCTCTCTCCTCGCCGGGTCGATGCGAACATAATTCCCTGGAGGAGAAACAAATGCGCCAGTAAGGCTGCGGTGGCCTTTCTATTAATCCTAATGAACGCCGCAATTACATTAACGGACAGCTCAATAAGACACTTAGAACTACTCCTTGCTGGCCGTAGCCGAGGCCTCATTTGTCAGGGCGGTAAGTAAGAGGAACGCCGCCCGCTCCGGGCCCCGCCCCACCCCTTCCGCCGGGACCACGCCCCTCCCCCCTGCGCCTAATGGGTGGATGACACTGCGTAGCGCGGCTAACGGTTAATGGCGTACGAAATATACCATAAATTCCCAGGGCGAGAGAAGGGAATTGCTATTGTGTTCCCTTCTCTGCGTACGGGAGTGTGTCTATGCCATCGATCAAGGTCTCTGCGTCCCTCTTGAATGTATGACGTCCTTCGGCTAATACACAGAAATGCATTATCGTGACACTGCATAGTATGTTTGATTTTACAAAATCTTTATTTCTAATTTTCAAAGTACATTGTACACCAAGATGTGTACATTGATGTCTTTTAACTTCAAATAGTTTTGGAAAGCTATGGATTATTTTTTGTTCATTTTCTGTTCAATTTGCCATTGGCAAAATTGACGATTCTCTTCTCATTCCTAATCCTTTTAATTTTTATGCCGCGAAATGACCCAATACTCGTTAGAAAAAAGTTCCTAAAATAAAACGCTAAGAACCAAACACTGTGAAATGATAGCAAAACACTGTAAAGTTACCAACGCCAAACGACATTACCTCGTGGAAAATATTCCATCAATTCTGAAGCTGGGCTTAGTAGAAGTTTGTTTTTAATGTTATTCTCACAGTGAAGTATACCCGCACGTGGGACATTGAAATATCAATTAAGAGAAAATATGCTAGTATTCTCAAGCGCCCGTTGTGGTAACCCTGAAGTTTCTACCAGAATGAGAAGTGACACTGCTTTCGTTTTAGATCAGTTATTGCCAACTGGACAAGGAATGACGTCGGGACATTGTTTCCTCACCGAGATCAGGCACTCGGAGAAGCGGCGCGAGCGAATGAGGGAGGAAAGACGGCGGTTGTTGGTACCGAAAACAGTGGGCCGTTACCAGTGTTTCAGGCAACGTGAGAGAGGAACTATCTACACCCGTCAATTTTCTTTCTGTTAGGGGAGAAATGTATCCTTTTGTAGATACTGGAACAATGGGGAAGTGTTTAGTGTGTTCTAAAAAACTGCAGTATATTAAAAAGCCCAACTACTGACGCATTACGTAGTTTTGCGACCCAGAGAAATCTGCGAGATTAAAATAAATTCTGAGAATTGACATAGCTCGCAATCATGGAATAAGTAAAGGAATTCGCAGATTGAAGATTATGGAAAAGATACTGAAAATCACGAGGATTTACAACATTCTCAAACAAAACAGTTCATCAATAATAATGAAGCCTGGAGTCAAAATTCTCTTACGTGGCCCCTACCGGGTACCTATTTGTTAACATTAATTATTGTTTCAGAACGAACTAATTCGTTATATTATATAATACTCTATAAAATATTATTGTCTTAAAATGTGAAAACCAAATGTGTTTTCCAAAAATGTTATCTAATAGAAGAATGGAAGTGAAATTACAGTATTGGTTGTGATAAAGAGTCAGATATTGTTTTGAGTTATGTAATAATGTATTTTCTATCACATAATTCTTCATACCGTTATTAAATAACCAACATTATAAATAATAATTACCACTTAAAAATCGTAATTATCGATTTTCCACGCGATCTTTTTCTTCCACTTCCGTACCATCATTGGAACACTGTGCGCTTGCCGCCGCGACTTGCTCTATCTTCGCTCGGTCGGTCGTTTCGGAGCAAGAGAGCATACTTCGTCAGTCTCGTCTCGTCAGTCTGTGGATGACCGTCGTGGTGTAAGCATCGTCCCTTGGCGCTCCGAGCTAGGCAGCAGGTAGTTTCTTTCGCAGGTAGTCACCGTTACAGCTTTTGCACCCAACGACCCCCTGACGCTGCAGAAGCCAGCAAAGATAAGTATATTTTGTCTTGCTCTGTTTTTCAGTGAAACTATATTCATCTCTTACTTCTAGAACTCATTTGGGTTCTTTCTATCAATATCTGCTCTAGTGCTCTATTAGTTTTGTACTCCAATCTTCTCTCCTTGTGTCTTTTCCTCATTTTCTGATTTTATCTAATTCTATCTCTTAAGATGACGAAGAGCAATAGAAACGCATCTAGTGCCAGCAATGATCTTGAGACCAAAATCACGGTGCAAGTTAACGAGGCACTAGATAAGGCTGTAACATCGCCTACTTTCTTACGCTCTTTGGCATCAGTGCTTACTGAGCTTGTCGCAAAGCAACTCGAAGAATCGATGAACTTCAATTCTGATCTTGTGGCAGGGTTAGAAAAGAAATTGGCAGAACGTGACCGTGAGATTTCAAACCTGAAATCTCAGTTAGAGGAAAAGACTGACCAGCTCGAGATGTACTCACGCCGAAACTGCTTGCGGATATTCGGCGTGGAAGAAACCGAGAATGAAGACACCGACAGGCTGGTCATCGAGAAAGTTGCAAACAAGATAAGTGTAAACTTAAGCCTACAAGACATAGATAGGAGCCACCGAGTAGGTCGGCAAGTAACTGGTAAAAACAGACCCATTATTGTTAAATTTGTAAGTTACAGAAAACGCAACGAAATGTTCCGCTCGAAACGGCTGCTGAAGCAAACGGGGATGACGATTCGTGAGGACCTCACGAAATCGCGCCTGGTTTTACTGCAAGCTGCCATCGACCGCTTTAGCCTCCGCAACGTATGGACAGAAGACGGCACCATTGTTATCAAACACGGTAACGGTCGTTCCCGGGTGCAAACCAGGGCTCAGCTCGAGGCAATTTCATGCCTAGCGTAGGAGCGCCCCCCACCTTTCCACCTCTCACTCTACTCCTCTCTGCCACGGTCATTTTCGGATTTTTTCCGGGAATTCTCCTTCCTTTGTTCTTCTCTCAACTTTCCTTCTGCAAACCCTCTGTAAATGCTACCTACCTCCTCCCCCTCACATCCTGTAAACCTTTTACCTGTGGGTGCCCGGAACCTTTCCCCGACCGTCCATGAGTCTGGCTCCACAAATAAACCTAATCCTCGCTCCCCCTGCCTGCATGTCGCACATTTAAATGCCCAGTCTCTTCCTTGTCATTTCGACGAAATAACAGAAATAATATCTAAACACCGTTTTCATGCACTTCTCATAAGCGAAACCTGGTTGAAGCGTTCTCTCAATTCCGCGCTAGTAGCAATTTCAGGGTACCGTCTGATAAGAGCTGATCGGAAGGCCAGCGTCGCCGCACATGGTGGAGGTGTCGGTATATACCTTCGCGACGATCTTAGGCACAAACTTGTACTATCTTCAACAAACACGGACTGCCTACGTAGTGAATATCTTTTTATCGAAGTTGTAGTGTTAGGAAAAAAATGTCTCTTGGCTGTCATATATTTACCTCCTAAGACTGACAGCATAGATATGTTGGATGAAACCTTTGCATCAGCGATCAGTCCTTATGAGCATGTCATTGTAATGGGTGACTTTAATCATAATTTATTAAAAACCTCCCCCTCTGCAGAGCAGTTTAAGCGTTTTTTTCACAGCATGTGCCTCGAAATATTACCTCTAGCACCAACACACCATTCAAAGAGCACGGAAACTTGGATTGATCATATTATAGTGTCTAATATAAACAAGGTTCGAAATCACGGTCAATTTCCCGTTCCTGGGATTTCAAAACACGATCTAATTTATCTTGTTTACAACCTGAAGTGCCCTAAATACTCACCTCACATAATCGAATACCGCGATTTTTCAAAATTCGATAAACAAGCATTTAATATAGATGGATTGACACTTCCTTGGTACCTTGTGCACGAAGAAGAATCACTGGATGCTAAAGTTGCGATTTTCACTAACTTAGTAACACAGCTCTACGATCGGCACGCGCCTTTAAAAATATCGCGCGTAACTCGTCCACCTGCACCATGGTTAACCGATGAAATTCGAAATTTAATGAAAGATAGAGATGCAGTGCATGCTATTTTCCGGAAAACTAAATGCGAACTACTTAAAAAACAATACAAAATGCTCAGAAATTTAGTCACGCAGAAATGTCGCAACGCTAAAATTAAATATTACCACACCACTTTCGGCAGAACCCGCGACTCGAGAACGATTTGGAAAAGTCTGAAATGTCTAGGAATAGGCAAATCTCATCCACAAATTGACACGTATATCTCCTTAGAATCACTAAATCATAGTTTTATAAATAACGTTCCTTCATTTGACAGTAATTTGAAAAAGCAATCTCTCGCGTTTCTCCAAAACTCGGAAACAATATACAAAGACGAATTTTTCTTTTCGTCCGTTGAACATGAGGATGTAATCAAGATCGTTCAAAGTCTCAAATCAAATGCTTCAGGTTCCGATGGTATCAATGCCAAACTGCTAAAAATAGCCTAAATGTGATTTACCCAATCATTACCGAAATAATAAATTTCTCACTAATGAGCGGACAATACCCTTCATCTTGGAAGACTGCACTCGTGCATCCTATTCCCAAAACAACATCAAACAAAAACACTATTGAATACCGCCCAATAAGCATACTCCCAACTATCTCTAAAGTACTCGAAAAAGTCGTCCGGAAGCAAACTGAACAGTATCTCCAAAACAAATCACTTTTAAATGATCAGCAATCAGGTTTCCGTTCCGGCAGGAATACTGGAACCGCGCTACTAAACGTTATTGAAGACGCCAGAAAAGCAATAGATGACAGTAAGATAACTATTTTGATACTTTTGGATTTCAGCAAAGCGTTCGATTCCGTAGATCATGACATCCTGCTCGCAAAACTAAAAATCATGGGATTTGCACAGCAGACACGTACATGGTTTCTCAATTACTTAACTTCAAGAACCCAAAGAGTGGTATCCGGTAGCCGCAGCTCAAGTGACTTGGTACTAAACCGCGGAGTTGCTCAAGGTACTGTGTTAGGGCCACTAGCCTTCTTAATCTATGTAAATGACGTAGGTAATGCGCTTAAATATTGCAGTCATCAAATGTATGCGGATGATCTTCAGATATACCTAAGCGGTCACCCATCTCACCTTTTCTCACTCGCACAAAAAATTAATGAAGATTTGATGACACTGAGCAACTGGGCAGCATCCCTAGGCTTACAGTTAAACCCAAATAAGTCACAGTGCATGATTATCAGTTCGAAAAGCACTATGAATAAAATCTCATCTGTTGCTCTGCCTAAAATTTATATTAATGACACCGCTCTACCTTGGTGTTCAGAAGTCAAAAACCTAGGTGTGCTTATCGACAACACCCTCAGCTGGAACTCGCATGTAGATTCAACCTGCCGTAAAGTTTTTGCCTCAATGCATTCCCTGAAACGCCTACGAACACTTTTACCAATTAGCACACGTGAGACTCTCATCAAATCTCTTATTATGCCACATTTCGACTATTGTGACTTTCTTCTGACCAACATGGCATTTAAATTACAACGTAAACTTCAAGTAACTCAGAACGCATGCGTACGGTTTATTTTTGATTTAAGGAAATACGACCATGTATCAGATTTTTTCGACAAACTTCAAATGCTTACTCTAGACAAAAGGCGGTTATTTCATTCTCTACTTCTTCTTTATAAAATTTTAAACGGTATACATGTAACACGCCTTATAAGTAACTTCAATCCTCTGAAATTAAATCGAGCTCGTGATTTAGCACTGCTTTGTGTACCACGTCACAAACACTACTTCGTTCAGTAGATCATTCACCATTACAGTTATCCGAGCCTGGAATAAACTACCAGCAAGCCTAAAACATTCAAATACCTTCCGTAAATTCAAAAAAGGATTAACCACATGGGTAAGGAATAATGACATGCAGAATGGCTGTTAACATCTCCTTCAATCTCCAGACTTTTCCCACCTCCAAGCACCCGGTCACCGCACCCTCTAAATGCTGTACTTTCCGCACTCTCTAAATTCAAAATTCTAACCCATAACTCATGACTCTCTTCACTTTCCATTCTGTATCAACCCCTGTAAATTATTTAATACAATCATATAATTTTCAGTGTATCTTAATGGAATTGTTTAAATAAAATATACATAAAGTGACTAGCGACATTCCAGATAAACGTACTTCTACTCGTAGCTATTTTTGTATTATCATCATAATCTTTACTGCAACATGTTGGTATAAATACAATTTGATGTTAAGATCCTACTATACTTTTATATTGTTCCTGAATACTGTCAATATTGTATTTTAAACTATTGTTACTATTAGCCTATAATGTATTGTACTCCTCTGGTGTTAAAAATGATTTTATACTTATGTAAAGTGCTCATGTAAACCGAATGTACCTTGTTGTAACGTCTCTGGAATAACTTCACGTCTTCCGCCTACTTTTTCTTCCTCCTTTTCTTCGCTTCTTCTCCCTTCCCTTTGCTCACAAACTTCCCCATTTTTTCATTATGACTCGCCCCCCTCCGAACATCTTTCTCTTCTCTTTCTCTACTGTGTATATATTCTGCTCTTTTAATGTTCGGCCCTAAGCCGCCATCCTGATTGAGATTTTTCTGGGTTTACTCAATCGCTTAAGGCGTACGCCGGGATGGTCCCTTGTATTGCACTCCCAGTCATAAATGTACAGTTGTCCCCCCTTTTAGCCTCTCTCCTTTCTTCTTTCTCTTTCGACCTTTCTTCTTCATTTCCATCTGCATTTCCACTCTCTTTCACTTCTCTCTTTGTTCTTAAAATGTTCGGCCTTTAGCCGCCATCCTGATTGAGGTTTTCTGGGTTTACTCAATCGCTTAAGGCGTATGCCGGGGTGGTCCCTAGTTTTGCTCTCCCAGATGTAAATGTACAGCTGGCCCTCCCCCTCTTAAAATATTATTTCTCTGTATTAATGTAGATTGAGTGGTTAGGCGGAAGAGCAGGCCCTATGGCCTGAGCCTCGCCATTAATAAAGGCATTTTTATTATTATTATTATTTATTATTATTATTATACTTCTGTGACGTCACAGAGCATTGAGTCGGCAACCACTTTTTTAGATCATCCCCAAACTGCAGCATTACATGCTGACTATCTCCTTGTAGGTAAAAAATCCATATTTAATATAATGAAATTTATATCCCAACAAAAAATAGAAAATACATTTTACTTTTAATAAAGTACTATCAACTTCAACCACAAAATTTTGACAATTTCAAAAGTTAAAAGGAAGTCCTAGTTGGTTTTTTTTTATAGGATATCGTACGATCTGATTTTCCTGTATCGTCTAATGATTCTGTTATTAAGCAGAAACATCTTTATTGACTGTAAAATACAGAAGGCTCTTCATGCATACACCACCAAACATTTCGGAATATCAATTACACTTTCATAGGATACTTTAAAACTCAAGGAGTATCACTACGAGTTCCCGAAGGCATCGAAAAAATCGTCACCTCCTTACGCAGAACGCGCGTATTCGTATTCCCTCGGAGAAACGTCAGGCCCGCGCTCTAACCACTGGGGTAAAGGAGAGCACTTCCGGAGGAAAAAGCAAGGCGGTCGGCTGGGGAAAGATGTAGACATAGGGGGTGGCTGGGGACCGTCAATTCGAGAAGAGGGAGGTAAAAGTGTAAAGAAGGGGCGGGAGACAAAATGACACTCCCTCGAGGATTCCCTTCTCTCGCCTGGCAGACGAGGCGCGGCGCGCGGGGGACGGGGATGTGAGGGGCGGGTCGGGGGCGGGGCGGAGAAGCGCAGTGCGTGCAGGGACGCAGCAGACGCGAGACTGAAGAAAGGAAAGGGGGTTGACAGGGTGAAAGCCAAGAGACACGAACGAGAGGAGTGCACTCAGAAAAGTCGAAGAAACGAAAAAAAGAAAAATAAACAGCATTGACGAATGCAAGCAACAGGACGGAATAAGAAAATTTCAGATATAAAACTGAATGGACAGGGAGAGGAGATATCTGGGCGGAGGGTGAAGATGGAGAGTGAACTAAATGGACAGGGAGATGAGATATCTGGGCGTAGAATGAAGACTTACGGATATTGTGTACGGGAAAGTGAAGTCAATGGGGAGGACGTAAGCTATAAATTGTTGGGATGGAAAGAAGAGACACGAAGAAGAAAGAACTACTTGGAGGAAGTGAGTGCTTAAGTACAGTTTCAGAAAAAAGTAAGTAATGAAAGGGACAACAAGTAATCGGAATATAACTGGAGAGAGACGGGAGGAGGGTGAGGGGGAGAGGGAAGGGCAGAGATAAATACTTTAGAGAATGGGAGTAAGTCAAGAAAACATTATATTATGAAACTATTTAGAAGAAGTTGTATTATAATCTCAACAGTCTTACAGCCAATGTCAAAAATGTTTTTTCGACATAAAGCCTGTTTGATGAGAGACAAACAATGTTAGGAAAATACACATATAGGATGAAACATAAGTTATAGTAGTGTTCGAAAATTGAAAGAGCATAGCACGGAACAGCACCACCAGACGAAGTGCCAAAACAATCAAAACGACGGGGAGCGTGGGACCAAACGAAGAGTCGGCCAATACACTCGCATGGTGGCATGGGCGGCGAGGGCGACGGTGACGAAGCCAGATGTCGCACGGCGGACGCCCCCGGCTCCGAAGCCCGCCCTCCGCCCTCCACCTCCGAGAACGCGCTCTGGTATCGACTTCTCGCCTTCCCCTGCGGGCTTAAGCGACTCACGTCCGACCTATTTCTCTATGACTCCGCCCGCCCGGGCCCCTCCCGCCGCCTATCTACGCGCGCAGGGATCCCTTCAGAATCTCTTCCCCACATTTACACAATGTCTCGCCTCTGCGTATCTGTCAATCCATCCTCGCTTCCCACTTGATTCACTTTCCCGGCGGCGTGCTCCTCGGCATAAGAAGGCTAACGGGCTTGCCTGCGCGCGAATTCCGTATTCAGAAGACGCTCGCCTATTTCCCGACTATTACGTCTGTCAGCTCGTAACGCCGAATTTATTATTTACGTCCCTCAGTTTCTTTTTCCTCATTTTACATCTATTCTTTCGCAGTTTACGGCCGCTCGCTGACTGCTCGCGACGACGCAATAGCTTTCCAAACCTGGTCGCAATGAATACTCGAGGGCGTTTCAAAAAGAAAATACACATGAAATTCTAGCCGAAGTAAAATATAATTTATTAACTCGCGCGACGCACAGCTCTGTTAGTTCGGCGTAACTCGTAGAAGAAGGCAGTTACAATAGCCTACGATAATGCATTTCTCGGAATGGCAAGGAGGAGAGACTCTGAAGAAGCAGTCTGATATTTTCTGTGCGATTTCGCGTCCTTTGTGTTCATCGCAATTTCCGCATTCTCGGCCAAGGTGTCGCCCTTCTTTGTGCGATTCTTTTGTCCCGAGGAGATAACTTCCCTCGAGGTAGTATTTTATTTTTAATCTCACTTTACCGTAAATCTCGGTGTAGGTCGTTTTCTTATAAAAAAAAGAGCTCGGTGGCTCCCTCCTTCTTTACTCCAGGTTATATTAAGAAAACCGCTTTCATTCTCCCTCCTGAGTTTGCAGAAGTCACGTTTCCATGCTGATTAACTACTACATTCGAATATAATCTTATTACAAGCTCCCTCAACGAAAACTTTTATCTTCTTAAAAATTTGAATGAAAACGTACAAGAATACTTCAGATATGACTTTAGGGTATACGAAGCAATTTAAAAGAAACAAAAAGTAGGGAAGTGGGCTCAGAGGCGCCAGGGTAACACAAATACAATGAATAAGGTCAGCACAATGCGCGTCAAGCGACAAAGAGCAAAAGAGATTGTTTCCTCTGATGTCTCTGAATAGACGAGTGGAGATGCAAAATACGAGTCACAAAACCCAAGAGTAAGTGAACATTACCAAAATTTCGTGTAATGGTTAATTATGTAATATGAATAACAAAAAAACGCAAAAGAAAATATGGTTAAGAATGGGTAGAAAAAGGAAGCACAGACATATGTATGAGAGAAAAGTAAAACCATACTGGTAAAAGATTTCTTTAAAGCTATTTATAAACAAACAAGGCGCATGTCATTCAATTCTTCGTTACTAGATTGCTTATGGAATAAGAAAAGGTGAAATCGAGATCAAAATTATCATACAAATGTAATATGAACGACAATAAAACTTAATTCAAAGTTCTATTCAAACGGTGAATGGAGAACAAAAGGTAGTTGGAATAAAAATACGTTTCATAAATGGATAATCTATAGGGGGGTTGATTAAAGACGATCGTACTGCTGAGTTAATAATACTGAGAAGACAAATTCCAGGAAGTGCTGCGAGCCGCTAAGAAACGCAAGACACGGAGTCAAGAAGCGGGGTCCGTTCGAAGAGGATCAAGGGCGGGCGAGGCCTCGGGACGAAGGCCGGTCGGGAGACCACGCGGCGCGGAGGCGCGGGGGGGGGGGGGGCGAGGGCGAAGAAGCTCAAACAGCGAGTGGAACGGGAAGTCAAGGGGCGGGGAGGGTGCTCCCGGAGGCTCCAGCAAGTGTTTAACCCGGCCGAGGAAACGAAGCGGCAGCAAACAATGGTAGCTCTTCTCGAGAACGCAAGCAGCAGAATCGCAGCTTTCGGATCCACGGTGCCGTGAGAGCGAGGTTCCGACCAGGCACGGCGCGGGGGAGGTGGGGTGGGGCGGGGCGGGGAGGGGTGGCCGAGTGCTGTTTGGAAGGGGCTGACAACACGGGGGAATGGCACTCGGAGGGAACAGGGCAGCCGGTTGAGGCGCGGGAATTAGATCGAGGAATAGATAGGATGGGGAGGAAAGAGCGAGAACGGGCAGGATAAATAAGAAGGCAGCCTGACAGAACAAGGAGATAAAGCGAATGAAAGGAACAAAAATAGGTAGTAGGAGGGAATGGGCGAGTCACAGAACGTTAAATGCAAGAAGTGGTATACGTGCGAAATAGAAAAAAATGAATGGAAATGGCATGAACAATAAACAAATAGGAAAAAGTAGGTAAAGTATACAGAAGAACAGAGAGTAAGAACAAAATAGAAGTGTCTTACGAGAGAAAATAAACGAAGTGGTGACGATGAGGGACGAATAAAAAATGAAGAATGCATGAAGGATGTGGACTGAGAGAACACCGGGAAGGGGGAGCAACGGGAGGAAAGGTCTCGAGGAAGAAGAGAAGTGATGATTACAATCTATACTATTGCAAAATCTCATGCTGTGGAAATCGTAGAAACGTCTACAGAGAATAGACATGAACAAGTTCTCCTTATCTTCTAGCATGTCAAAGTACGAAACCACTCTCACTCACATAGAGTAGATAATGATAAGGAGTAAACATTAGTAAATAGTAAACATCAATGTACACTACAAAGAAATTGTACTAATCTTACAAACATTAAAGTTACGAAAATTTTGTACTACGTGCTAATTGTGAATTGTAAAGTTCTATAAAAGACGTCTGCACAAGGAGGGGGCAGGGAGCCGTAGTTCCCCTAAACATTTGAAAGGGGTCCGGTGGTCCCATGTAAACACTTTATTTTTAAACAAGATTAAAGAGCGGCTTTAATCACACATTTTACAATATTAAAATGTGTCTTATTCCTCCAGGGCCTAAAGTTGTACTTGAATCCCTCCGGAATTAAAGTAACCACAGAGTGGGATTAAAGTAACTACACCCATAAGCGACTCCCATTATCATTACAATCTGAGAAAGAAAGAGAATTTGGATATACCTTACGTCTACGTGAGTACATAAACATAAGTTAAAAACTAAATTCAAGCTTTGTAAAAGTATGTCTACTTTTGCTAGTAGTCTTTTTCGTGTCTCTTCAAAAATCCTATCAATTTAGAATATCTAAAAATATCAATATCAATTAAAGCGTTGAACACGTAATTATGCCTAGACGTACGCACCAACTTAGAGATATCAACATTTATCTTGGCCACACCACTGAGTAATACCTCCAAAACGATGGACTTGTATGTTTTTGATTCACTGTTAAAATACGCAAGTAGAATTTCTTCTGAAAATTTTCTTCCTTTCTATTTGCAGAAACATTCACACTCTTTTTCGTAGACATGTCTCGATTGTTTAGAGAATACTTATGAAGCATAACATTGTGCTTCTTTCGTGATATCATTAGGAATTTGTAGATATGTATCTTCAGAGTCCAAATAATATGTATCTGATTCAAAAATTCCTTCATTCCTTTGCCTGTATTTACGCCATTTCGGTTACCTACCAATAGTTTGAAACATATAGATCTGTAATCCCTAGCTATAAGCATCTGTTGTGGGACTGACTTCTACCATCAAGATGCGGCTTTGTGACGAAACGGTCTCGCCTACTCTCTTCGAGCTATCGAAGACTAGGCATCTCCGAAGTTCTTGGGTCACCTTCACTCGTAACCATATTTTAATCAATGACTGGTTAATATTAATTGACCGATTTTATACGACATAAGAAAGATATTCGGTAGCTCAATTTTTGACAAAATTATTAACTTTAATATTTCATTTTCAGATCAACATAACTTCAATAATATTCCATTTTTACAATCGCTACAAAACTATGTCATGGTTATCACATTCCCAACGACATACAAGCAACTATACATGACGCATGCAAAGTTAATTGATTAATTAACAACATTCATGCGACAATAATGCAATGTAATGAACATGAAATTCATGCAAAATGTATTGTCCTTAAGACTCGGAATTAAAAACAAACAATTTATGGAACTGAATATATAACAAGATAAATGCATAAATATATCCGTGTTAATGCCACTTATTTTCGGATTCAAAATGTTTAGTCTTACGAGAAATTCCTGAGACTGACACAGAGGAATGAAAGGAAACTACGATATAACAACAAAATTTAAAGAGTAAAAATGCAATTTACATATGTTGAAGTAATATTCTTCAATTTCTAGTAGAAAATACGTAGTCCAGTACGTACAGAAATCGTTGTAATTGATACACAAAGTAATAATTTCACTCTTTACAGGGTATCTACATAATTTCATACTGATAATGAGTAAACTTGCACTAACATACCTAAGGTAGAAAACTATTCAAGCGTCACTCAGTTTTCGCGCTTTGTGAGAAATGTTACAGAAGCACGCAATGCAAAAGCATAAGTTATGTATCATTTGTTCAAGCAAAAATCAATAAAAATCAACAAAATAAATCCCCAAAAAGAAATTCATTAGGCGAGAGGAACAAGGTCCCCTTGAAGGATGTAAATTGAACCATTCCTAAGTTTTAGAAGAAAAACGTGGATGAAATTTTGAATACCTGTGGTTTTATTACCACGTACTATTGGTGTAAAAATCAAGTATTTATTTACTTATTTGTTTATTTATTTATTTATTTGTCGTACGAGACTTCTAGCGCGGAGACTGTCCTTAGGCAGTGTTACGCCCCCGAGTTTTTGACCCAGGCTTCCTTGGAAGCCTACCTCCGCCGCGGGTCTGGGGACCTTATTGAGAAGGCGCGCCTCATGGGCGGTCCCCGGGTGCGCCTGTGGTTTGACTCTCGCTTTCTTCGCCAGATGTTGATCTGAGTTAACTATATCTGAGCTATCTGGTTGGGAGAAAGTGAGATCTCGTTAGAGCGAGATATTGTCGAAGGGATTTAATTTTGCCGACCAGTTACTAGAGTTCTTTTACATCCACAAGAGTGACATGGCTACTGTGGATTTTCCGTCCTTCGAAAATTCATGCCCCTCGGTCGGGATTGAGCCCGCACACTGCGGGTTCAGAGGCCAGCAAGCTAACCCCTCACCCACCGAGGCGCACGCTAAAAATTAAGTATTTTGTGTTTTTAGAAATTAATTATTTTTCCTAAGTCAAATAAAACACGTTTGGCCTCACGTTCGGCGGGTTCGTGGAGGCAAGGGACTCCGTCCGCCCTCACCATCCGCCCCGAAAGAGGGGTGGGCTACTCACGTGTGCTCCTTGAGGACCGTCTCCAGCTTGTTGTCGCGCACGTTCCACACGAAGATGGAGCCGTCCGAGGAGCCCGCCGCCACGTACGAGCCGTCGGGGCTGAAGGCGGCGCGCGCCCAGTCGCAGCTCACCTTGAACTCGTCCGCGCTGCGCACACACACACATCACATACACGCGCGCTCAAGTATGCTTCTTACTTCCCTTTTGCGAGTCTGCACCCGCATACCGACCGGAGGGGAAGGCAAAACCATTCTAAACGGTAGGCGACTATGAACGATTTAAAAGTTTATTGTCCGTTGTATAAACAAATAATCTGATGCTGAATATGGCATTCCAAGAACAGTTATTTATGATACGAGTGGTAAAAATGATATTTTATTTATTAGACATTTTATTGATCAAATCAATTTGCGCAATCCTATGAACAAAATAAAATTTTACGCATTTAACACATCAAATTCAATGAGTTTTGAAGAAATCTGAAAGCAGAAACGTGTAGAACATATTAAAAACTACTTATTGCATATCTAAGTATTTAACAGTAGGTGTATAATCTTACTAATTGAATGCAAATGTACTGGCTACTGGCATTCTTTGATATAGTAGTAACAATATCCGTAAAACACACACTTTTTTAATAGTTTGTTGGATTGAATTCGAACTGAATTATTTTGCTAACCTGTGATATTCTGAAACAATTAATGCTTCATACCAAAAACTTACCTGAACGAACCAATAACTTGTTTCATCCGCAGGTCCAATATCCTAAGGGAGTTGTCTCTGGCGCACGCGAGTAGGAAATTGTTATCTATAAATAAAATAACTTTGCACTAAAAACAATTCAAACATCTCGCAAATAAATCAGCTTCTTCGATTAGTTAATACACTGACTGACAATCATCAAAGTGACAAACCATTAAGGAGACCAATCGTCGTCCGTTAGGGAGGACTACTTCTTTTGTAGATTCTGTCCTTCCTAGAAAAGTGTCCTACGTGTCTCCCTTTTCGATGTTTTAAAACTAATGTGTTATTCTAGAGTTAATGTGTTATTCTAGAGTTAATGTGTTAATCTATTCGATCAAGAAAATCACGAGAAATCACGATTGAATCTTGACACATAATTGTCATTAGCGTAAATGCCAATTAATGTATTTTTGTTTGAATTAATAAAATGTTTCATTTACTTACATTGTACATTTTTCTTAAATTTTTTCGCCCTCCTTTTCATTGTAAAAAAATTGGTCATCTTACAAACCATGCAACCAAATAATAGCACATTATGAAATGATGATATACTGATGGGTATTAATACACGAGTGTGATATTATGATACGAGCGAGGAACGAGCGAGTATCGTAAACTTCACTCGTGTGTATTAATACCCATTACATCGAGTTTCATACGGTACTTTTTCTACTACTTTTATAAGTTAAACTTTCACATTGAATAGTTTCGTGGCAGTTGATTCAGCCAAGGCCACCTAACGGGCAGCTACCTAAATCTACCCTCGCATACTGCCGCAGGTGGCTGTGGTTACCTGTCCGCCTGCGAGGGAGTAATAGGACCAAAGTGAAATTACGATCCAATTTATTTTAAATAATATTCCACAAAAAATACTAATAATAAAAGAAATTAAAATTATTAATCATAATATAATATCAAATGCAATTTTAATGTACACAATCGAACGAAACATTTGCTAAAACGATTCTCAATGATTAATGAAGTGTCAATACTTGGTTTGTAAACTTTTCTGTGATTGGTCAAGAACCTGTATCATAATGAAAATTGTATCGAAATGACTATCATTATGCAAACTGGTTGCAGCCATCTAATGACAGCATTATACAGTGGGGTAGAAAAATGAAGTGAAGAGTTGTGTGGGAAGCACTCACCGCGCGAGAGGTCAAGCGACGTGACCTTGCCGCTGAGCTCCACCTCGTCCGCCGTGCGCTCGGCGCGCGTGTCCCAGAAGCGCACGCGCTTGTCCACGTGGCCGCTGATGATGGTGGAGCCCGACCCGTCCAGCGTCACCACGTCGTTGCAGCTCGACCCCACGAACTTCGTCTCGATGCCTGACGACAAACAACGAAACGCAACCATGAAGCGAGTCGGGTGTGTGCGCTTGTAGTCACAGCCGCACACACGAGAATACAAGAGACATCCTTCGCGACTTTCCTCCTCGAGCGTGTATGTTTTCCCTCATTTTAAAAAAAAAGGTTTTCGTTTATATACTATTTCAGTGCTGTCTGCTGTGTCAGATTCAGAGCATGAGAATATGTCCGCGGCTTGAGGGAAATTTAAATACATTAAATTACATTATATTCCTCTGCGATTTACGCCGTATTCTGTCCTTGATACTACACATGATATGACAAGTCAAAATTTATTTCCTACGCAAATTTTGTTCGTTTAGTATTTTTGTCTTGAAATACTGCTCGGAGAACCTCAAATAATTAATATACAACTAAATTATTAATTGCTTTATAATTTAACATTATTCAATTAATAACTCTATATTAATAAAATTATTTTGCTTTAATAGATTCTATACCAAGAATGTGGTAGAAGTTCGCCTAAAGTTGTTATTGTGTAGTGAGTTCCTTCAATGAAGATCATTACCAATGGTAGCAAATAGTATTAATTTTGTGCCTCCGTGGTGGCAAGGTTTCCCTTCGGAGGAATCTTACTAAACTTCAAAGATATACTGAAAGATCCTACAAACTAAATAAGTTCGAGAGAATATTTTTTATAAAAATCTATTAAAAACTTTCCTTTAACAATCACCTGTCCCTGCAAAAAAAATGAAAACTAGTCACGCTCCTACAGCATAAACTTTCTAGCATTATTTGTAACTTTTGGGATATTTGAAAATTCAGAAAGGTAAATGAAAATGGCACCGGCACCATTATAAGCGTCCTTCGCTCTATCCAAGGAAAAAAATTAATAAAAACGGAGGCATTTTTTTAAAAAAATTGAAAATGTTTTCAGTACTTTAAGAAAAGTACCTCCAAAATCAAAATATCCCTTTCAAAGTCGCAAGGCCTCGAGTTCGTCCAGGTCTATGTTTTTTGTTGTTGTTGTTGTTTTGTTTGTTTGTTTGTTTTTGCTAGCAATGACCACGTACAGGCGGATGGTCGGACATTTTCCTGACAAACAAAATTTCGATATCAGGAGCTCACAAAACGTAGATTCTGACTATACGTGTTAAGGCTGCTCCCTATATTCGCTATTCGGCGAACAGCGCGCAACCGCTCGCCGAATCCCGAGTAGTGTGGATGGGTCGCTTGCTATTTGTCGAGCGACGAACATTCGGCTCTCGCCCTACCCACCGCGTGTCGGTCTTTTGGACACATCAAAGGGAGCGAACATTCGCCGAACACATCAACTGGTCGGGATCGGGCGAGCTGTAGCTCGCTGCTTGGCGAATGCCGAAAGTGTGGAGCCAACTTTAGGAGAGGTAATTTACTACACATAATTACAGGTTTTTCCACGTTTTCTCTGTCAGGGACCAACATAACGATTTTTTCTGTTTAAAAATCCACAATTTTTGTCGCCGCATTACCGTATTTTCTCTTTAGAACGTAAGTATGTAAAAAGCGAGAACGTAAAAATCGAATTTTTGAAATGCAAATAGCTTATAGAGACCTAGGTATAGAAAATACATTTTAACTCAACATATGTATGCACTTATAATTCTAAAATAATTCTGAGATATGGACACATAATGCACATTACATTACGACTCCAACACAGTAAAATTTAAACACAAAGAAAATTTTAAATATTTCAGTTTTACCAAGGAAACAAATAATTAAAAGTACGAAATACTATAAATTAAATTATTACTGCATTAAATTCAACTTTTTAATCACTACCTACCTCCTGAACAAGATTTGGTTGGAGATACACATTGTTTCGATTTAATGAAACCACTCTTACTTTTTCGGTCTTTCAGGGGGTTGGGTTCGCCGCGTTAAGAAGACTACGATCGACATGAATTCTCATGGGATGTCCTGAGCACTTCCGTTCCCGAAATGTCATTTAAACTTCAAAATTATTTTAATCATCATTGATTATCAATAATCTAAAAACTCAATTTTCAGTTTCTTTGTTTCGAATGGAACTGTATTCGACGAACCAAATACTAGCACTTAATTTTATTGAGCCTTGCAGATACGCAGACTATCATAATTCTGATGCATTAATTCCGTCGCTAGAGCCATCTGGAGACATTACATAACACTGAACAGCCTTCAAGAGCATTCACAATTCGCGGGCGGCGAGTGGTTGGCGGAAAACAGCGAGGGCCTCAGTGAGTTCATGTGCTCTGCCGTTGAGGGCGCGGCCGTCGCGGTCACTGCCGACGTAGTGCAGCCGGCCTACGGGAGATGGCGCGGTTCCCAAGCGCGCTCACACAGCTTCTCCAAACATAACAGGCTTAATATTGCGAAAATAGTAAATTATCTTGAAATAAAAGGTGAATCGGAAATGTAAAACTTTAAATAATATTTTAATAGACAACAACGTAAATGTTTTTGTACATGATTATTCGTACTTGCAACATTAACACTTCTGCATCACATGTCATCCCTGGAACTCCATAACAGACTGGCATTGTAGTCACTGACAAGAAGTTTGAGGCCTGGACTGAGGAAATCGCAAGTATTACTTTCCACGTTTTGTCAGTCCTCTAGGCTGGGTAAATTATGCAACTTGGAAGTATTTCTTCAGAAAATATTAATAAAAAAGATAAAAGATATAAGGCAATACTATCGAACTATAAAAATACAAAGATGGTTTACATCACTATCAAAATATTATAATTTAAGATGTGTATTGTATTTAAAAAAAATAATAAGTAGTTGCAGATTTCAGAGGTAAGTCAATACAGCTTGAGATTTCTGCTTTCTTTAGCGTAACACGAAAATCAGTTTTCTTGGACTTTACCCCACATTTTTGTAAATAATAAACTACCAACGCATTCAACTTTTTCACTAAAGACAGAACCACTCATAGAGGAGGCTTTGTCGCAGAGCATTAAGGACGACCTCATCAAGTGATAATTACAAAACATTTATTTTGAAACTTGAAAACGATAATTTCAAAATAACAAAAAGAAGCATATGTCATACGTTTCCTAAAAGTCTTTAAAGGTCAACTGGTTAACTCGGAGTCGTATCATTACGCGATGTGGATAGCTCCTCGGTATTATCTGTAAGGTCACTTAGATTATGATCCATAATTATGATATCCCTTGATCCATAATTATTTCACTGAAAACGATTTTCTATAATACACGTCATTTTAATCTTTTGATGATATTCATATAAGAACCTTACGAACCTTCACATTAACTGATCTATTATGTTGTATTGGCATATTCGAATATGGTACTGAGTTAGCTACATGTCTATCTTAACTTATTTTACAACTGGTAATACGAATTTAAAATGCCTTGACGATCTAGCGTTTCAAATATTGCATTCATGAATTTTAAAGTTATATGTTCGAAACTGAAAAAAATACCACAGACGGTTTTAAACTTGGAAGCATATCAGGCATATCATTTTCTTTACCTCCCAGTCCCTTGTCGGCCATCATCCTCGCCCTCTCAGGTTTCCCTCTCCCGTACAGCACGCTCTCCGCATCCACCCCTCCTCTGCCATTCCCCGACTTTCAACTTTCACCTTTAACTTTCAATTTTCACCTTCAAATCTTTACTTTATGGTTAATTTCGATTCAGAATGAATTCAAATGCATTTAGTGGGATACTTTTTTGGCTTCCAGGAAATTTTGAGTAACGTTGGGCGGTTTCCTCTCTGATTTCGATATATTCGAAAAATATTTAAGGATTAAAGGAAAAGATTTAAGGGATGGAAAAGGAGGATGGGTTAGTTATTTTAAATCACATGTAGGCCAAAAAGTGACCTTCTTCTTGCATTGAAGATCACGTGAACTAAATTTCATCAAAATCAGAATAAATTTAGATTTGTACAAAAACATTTTAAATCATTAATTTTGGTGTTTTATCTATGTGCCTTTAAATGTGCCATTCAACAAATCACTCTAAAAAGATATCAAAAGTGTATTAACGTGCAAATGCACTGGATCCCCGACGAAGGTTATCAGGCCAAAGCCTTTCTCTTAGCGCTTGCGTTCCCCCAAGGGCACCAGCTGACAGCGAAGAGCAACTGACTCGCGATCCTGTGGCCCCAAACAGAAGTGCATGTTCCCTGTATTTGTGTATTGTTCCCTACTATCAGCGATCAATGTGAAGAACCATTGATCTCTGACAGATTAAGCGCTGAGAATACAATCAAAGATAAAGTTTCTGATCCGCATACCATGAAAAATAAAATACTGAACATACTAACTAATAAACTATTAAACAATTACAGCGTACGATACCAACGTACGGATATTTTGAACTCCGACGTTGAGAAATAGCAGAATGTCACAACATCCAAAATTACAAATTCCAGGCATTTTTCTTTTACCTCCATTATTTTTATCCTAGGCCAAAAGAACGCAAGGCTTGTGCATTTTCAGCTTCAATTATGTAATTTGAAATTTAAAGCGACTGCTTCAAACGGTACGAGGATGACGGTGCTGTCACGAGCGAGACAGCCTAGAACTTTACGGCGCGTTGGCAAGTTCGTTCCACCCAGCAGGGAAGCGACGTGTGTGCACACTCTCGACTCCGAAACACACACTAGAACAGTCACCGGGTGGGGAGACATCGCTCCGTCCTTCTCCTTCTCCAATTCCCTACATCAGACGCAGATAGACAGCAAGAGGCGAGTGAAGAAAGGGAAATTAATTTCGTAATGCAAGAATGGAAAACAAGTACGAGCGTAATATTCAGACGAAAGGGCAATAGGCTGATGAAAGGAGGTAAAATAGTAAAATGACGGAGGGTTAGTGCTAAGGGGATGTAGGAAATATGCGGGGAACAATTGAATGCATAGAGATGTACGGCAAGTCAATATCGTGGAAATATGCGCTCGGGTGTCAGAATAAGAAGATGAGGATGTAATGAACATCAAATGAAATATAATGAGATCTGTAATTAGATTTCGATAAAATTAGATTTCATTTTTTCCTTAGAATTACTAAGCTCCAAAAAAATCACATATTGTATAAATCGCGATACTACATTTAAAAATGTTCATAAATTTCTAACAAGCCTATTGAAACTATGAGCATAATATAAAGGTCTAATGTACAATTTTATTAACATTATATTAGTGCAACATTTTAAACTTCAAAATATGTAAGAATATTGTACCCAATAGATCATTAAACAGAACGGTTTGAAAATACTTCAGAGAAAATTACTAAAAACAAAAACTACCAACATGGACTAGGGTCATGCGGGACGATAATGTTAGTACATGGCAATGACGATACATTGGGAGAACTTCCTCATGAAATATAGTCTAGATTTCTCATGGTTCTTCAGTACATCTCGTCTCCAATTCAACTTCTTTTTACCATAAATGACATACCCGAAACATAACTACTCTTTGTCAGAGGGAGAGAAAGAGAGCGAGAGAGAGAGAGAGAGAGAGAGATTGGGAGTGGATGGGGTGAAAGGAGGAGGGAGAGAAAAGGGAGGAAAAGGGCAGAGGGATGGATGAAATCAGAGGGGAGAAAAGGGGAAGGTGAGAAAGAGGTAGAGAGAGGTAAGAGAAGTGAGGGGGAAAGGAGGTAGTAGGGCGGGTGAGAGAGAATGAGAGTGGGGAGAGAGAGAAGATGGGAAAGCAGGGAGAGAGAGGATGGGAAAAAGAGAGGAGGGAAAAGCAGAAAAGGGATGGAGAGATAGGATGTGGAGAGAGAGAGGAGGGGGAGAGAGAGAGGGGAGGGAGAGAGCAGAGGGAAATGGTGGAAGAGGTGGAAGCCGAGAGAGACGGTTGCAAGACTAACAAGGGGCACGGCGGGGCAGGGCGGTGGGCACGGGGGAAGTTCAGGGGGGTCGCGACTCGCGCCGAGCGCCGCCACGCGACACAATCCGCGCAACAGCCGCGAGTTTCATAATTGCGGTCATGTCGCCCGGCGCACCCGATGAATAATTCCCGCAGAACGGAACAGAGTGTTAACAAGCGTTGCCCTCGCGGCAGCCAGCGCCGATAATTACCGCGGGTACTCCATAAAATATGCACCTGCTGCTGTTGCTGCACTTGTTACCAACTACCATAATGCAGCGTCGGGGACGTCGCAGCCAGCGAATCCCGTACCTGGGTGCGCCGAATTAGCACATAACTCGATCGTTATGACAAACGCAGCCAACGCGCATCAATCGTACAGCGGTCGAGGCTGTGGTTGTGGTGGAGGCACCGGCGGCGGAGACGCGGGTAGAGAAGGAAATCATGGTAGGGGTATTAGTGTGTGGTGGAGAACGGCGATGAAAATGCTGCACGTGATGCTGATGATAACGCTTTGGCCAACGGCTGATTGTGAATGTGTCGACGAGGTCACAGTCACGACCACAGTCAAAGGTGTTCCTGGTAGGATATACGTATTCGGTAAGGAAGTGGTAAAGGTACAGAGAAGTAGGCAGGTGACATAATAGGCGGCGGCAGAAATATGATTTCGGTGAACGATAGGCCGGTACAGTCCTCGTGCGGGTAGCAGGTGGAGGGACACCGGTTGAATCAGACAGGACACTAATGTGGTAGAAGTGGCAACGGTGCAGGGACGACGATGGTGTTGGTGACAGTCGTTGTGGCACCTAGGGGAGCATAGTCGTAAAGGTCGTTCAACGCGGAACCAGAGGCAGTCTCCGCTAGCAACGGACTGCACTCGAATATTTACACATTATGCTTCGCAGAGTAAGTTACTAGCTGGCGCTAATCTATCCCCCGGCGCACTCCAAATAAGCTAAACGCAGACAGTCAATATACATGGAAATTACTGGCGGTATCATTGTAATGCAGATCGTGAACTGTGAATCGCAGATGGGAAAATAGCTATTCGTGGCGGTGCAATTCAAGAACTTTCATCTACTGTAAGTGCAAATGTCTGTACAAGCAATAATTCGAATCCTGACTTTCAAAGAAAATATTCATGAATCACCAGTTTCAGAGCGTAATTCGAAACTGGAAATAGACTGGATAGTGATAAATTCTGTTGTTCGGTTTCTAGAAACTAGTTTCCGTATTTTAAGTGATGAATTATTTCGAGGTAATTAAAATATAAGTTGAAAGTCTCTCAAGCACACACGACATCAAAGAGTGATAAAGTGGCCCAGACTCAACTGTGAAAAATAATTAAAGAACTTTCTTTTTCAAAAAAAGTTGAAGCATTTTAATTAATACTTCTATCTCTAACAGAGAAATAAAGAATTCTGAAAACGAATATACAAGTGAAATAAAGAATATAAAAAGTTATAACTTCGAGACAAGAAAATGTCAAAGGTTGACGAAATAATATTCGAAATATTTCAAATAGCAGAAAGAAGAAAAATTCGAACAAGATCCGAACATTCTTAACATCAATAATTATCTGTACAGATTGCAACTTAACTCAAATAAGATACTAATATATTTAATGACTCAAGGAATCGATTTGGAAATATTTACAAAAACTGTCCTAAATGTCACAGTATTGGCGATCAAATCACATCTTCAGCAAGTCTTCGCGGTCGTCTTAAAAGGACCTTTTGATCAATTTATTATATTATAAATTTATTTACATAATTCCAACTTACCATTTTTGAATTAATATATCATTACATTTTTATTCAATTTCAACGTCAATTTGAAAACCTACGAAACGGGACAAAACCTGACTGAAACTGGAATACTTCCGGAATGCTGTTTAAACATCATATTATGATTTTGTGTAATAACTTTTTTATAATCAATTCACAGTTTTACATGCCACGTACAATAGGACTGAAAAATGTATCATCTTTCAATGCTGAGAGGCATTCAAAGCTTTCAATTGAGAGGCATTAAAAGTATGGACTGATAACTTATCGGCGAAACTCGATCTTATTCCTTTTCAAATATTATCAATACTAGTTATTGAAAAGCATTTTATTTTAATTCAATTTTATTTTCATTCAATTTTATACAATTCTATAATTAACTGTGTTTGCAAAGTTACATAGTTCAAGATTAAGTACGTAGGTTATGTAATGTTCACTAAAATGATTTATCAATAATAAAATTGTATGGTTTTAATGAAGTCTTTACATATCTCGTCTGGTAAAATGACCTCATGCACAAAGCCATATCAACTGATAATGTCGATGACGAAAAGAGGCACTCACAATACTTCCCGCATACGTTCCTTTCATTAACCCCTGCCCGCGCTCATTCCCGTCGGTCCGGAGAATAGCCACCGCAACGACCATCCCCACCCGGAAACCGCGCGCCAGAAGACATTTCGACATCCCCCGCGATCGCCGCCAAAGAACAGCGGCGGCTCGCCTCGGACGCATCCGCGCCGCCGCGTCGCGTCGCGTCGCGTCGTCATCAGCGTCCTGGGAAACGAAGCGCGAGCACCTGAAGGAATGCGCACGGGAGACAAAGGCAGTGACCCAGGGCGCTGTCCCCCGCGGCGGGGGTGGCGACGACGTCGGGGGCGCCGGGGGCGGGGGTGGTAGACTCGTTTACCCGCGGCGCTGATTCCTTCGAAATCAATTTGAGCGCCGAGAACCGCGGCACGACCTGTGAGGGAAGGTTTGGCGCGCGACGCGACCCGTTCCCAATTCGCCACGACGGCGGCGGCGGCGGTGGCGGTGGCGGCGGCGGTGGCCGGCGGCGGCGGTGATGGTGGTAGCGGTGGAGGTTGCGCCGGAAGGAATTGCTATAGGGAGCAAGGATTGTAGGTTGAGCCAAAAGCTATGGCAGTGAAAGCATGTGTGTCTTAGAGAAGACAAGGGGTGGGATGTAATACAACAAAACGAGCTTGTGCTCGTTGAAAAATATAAAAATAAATTGTTGAAAGTAATTAGAAAGCGGAACTTAAAATTCATTGACATTAGCTTAAACAGCCCACTCTAATCTACAATGTATTTGAAAGGTCCCGACCAAACAAACCATAGGGCAACCATAACTCTCCTACACAAAATACACTTGATCGGGAAACAGGATGTATTTCATTTAACGAAATGAAAAGTCTATCTTGGAATCAGATGATTTGACTGCAGAAACAAGTTCTTAGGTAGCTGATAATGTGATTTGGAAACGTTAAAAATAGATACGGAATAGCCATGGAAAAATTAAAAAGGCTAAATGTGTGGCAAGATACTAAATGATAGGCTGAAAATGCGGAGTTTTATTTGTATTTTCCAAAACGACAGATCAACACTCACTTTGATGAACCTTGAAACACATACTGAAAAAAAAGGATTTCATAAATCGTAACAAGGTTTCAATCGTTGCACAAAAACTTCCTAAGCGAAACCGAAACCTTGTCGCTTTACTTATTTTCCTGGACGCGATAACATCTAAGATAAAAGTTAACTTTCCTAGACCAACCGGCCTGTGATTAATGAGAGGGTGATGTTTCTTCATAAACGGGCCTGTCGGCCTCATTAAGTCTAATCATGTTGCGGAGCAGTTGCTGCTCACAGCAGTCAGGTGCCTTGTCAGATTAATTACACATTGAAAAATAATATACATTTAAAAACATTCAAAATATATTAAGATAATTCTTACTATAGATCAATAGCGTGTAATTTATAGGTTGTTAGTGATATCGGGCGCATCAACTACTATTGTAAGCGTAATCTTCAGCAGCTCGAGTACATGAGTCAACGACGTGGCGTCACCCGGACAGCCAAGAAGTCAACTATTGTCAGTCACGTAAGTGTAGTTTGCTCGGGGGTTGCATGTTTTTGCTCGGTGTGGCGGTGGTCATCCCCCCGCTGTATGGCGAGATTCGGCGCCGACCAACCGTCGGCTAGAGGAGTTTTGCCTCAACCAAGTATATCCTACCTGCGAGGCACCGTCCCAGCCAGGACAAGCTTTAAGCTCCCGACCGGTCTCCCGGCATGTGTGGTAATATAGTGCATGTACGTGTGTGTAAGGGGTGAGGATAAGACAACGAAGAGGCAAAGAGATCGCACACGGTCGGTGGCCCGTTTGTGAGGGTACTGCTCTGGCATTCGTCTGGTAATCGGAGAAACCACGAAAAACTACCGATCAGAGCAGCCGGTCATTAGAATCCTACTCCAGACAGCGACTGAATTCGACCTAGCTGACGAGCTAGTGTCCTGCCATCGCCAAATCCTGCCATCGAGGACCGTCGGGACTCGAACCCAGGATTTCCCAGTCAGAGGAACTGCAGTGACATCAGTTGATGCCCTAAGCCATCTCTCCCGGAAAAGTAGTGTGCAATTGTTAAATATAGTTTTTATTTATTACGTTATCTATAATTGATTTAGTTTGTATATAAATCAAATTATTTCAAATATATAATAAACGTATGTTAAATGACTTAATTATGACTTTAATAACCGAAGAAAACATATGTCCATGCTCAAACGAATTTTGAGACAAACTTTAAAAATTATATTATTTTCTATGTACGCTGTTACGCATGTTGTAAATATAAATGTTAGAAGGCAGACTATTTACGTTCTACCAGCTCAAGGTCCACGATGAACTCTGTGAAGGAGAGAGAGAGAGAGCGAGGGAGAGGGAAGAGAGAGGGGGTGAGTGTGAGAGAGAGGACGGGAACAAGAAGTGTCTACCAGTTGCTGCGCGCGCGCCCGCCACAGCGTGCAAGTGCATACAATTTGTATTTTAAGTGAAAGACTTTAATTCGTTAGGGGTGAACGGGATATTCAAATTAAGTGACTAGAAACTGCAGTTAATTTTCTGAACAAGAAAGGTGCTTGTGGTTTCAAAAGATATTGAATTAAAAGATACCTACTTTCCTCCGCCTAAGCCCTGCATATGCCTACTTTGAAACAAGCAATGAATGAATGCACTGACAACCGAATTCGTCAGAGAATGGAGAATGGAATAGACTGACAAAACATTTTAAGGTACATATGTATTTATTCATGTAATAATAAAAAAGCAATTTTAGGATATTTGAATGTGCAACATTGCAATAGGCCACTAATTCAGCTCAAAGGTATGTTGATGTAAATTAATTGTAAAATTCCCCTAAACGCTTGTAACGCACAAGATGAACAACCACTTCGTTTTATATCACAGGTTTAAATATTTTCAATAAAAATTCCAATATTGTTAAGTAGCTTCCGAACTCATTATTTTGCCTTAATTTGGGCCTTTTTTACTTGTTAAAAAAGTACATATTAAAAAAAGTTATTTTATTATTTTTTAATTCTCAATTGTGCATTGCAAATAGGTAATAAATAGCATTTACAATTTTGCAAATATATTGAAATATTTTAATTCAATATAGTCTTGAAATGTCGTAAAGGGCAATTAGATATTGTAGAGAGGATTGTTGTGTAATATTTTCATATACTGTAAGTAAAGAGAATTTTGATTATTTAAGTTGAGGCTTAAGCCTATCATATTCTGTAAATATTTTAACAAAATTGCAGTGCATTCCTCAAAATAATTGAGAAACTCTGCTATAAAACACTTCCTGTTTTTATTTTAATTATATTTTCAAATACTATTTTATTTACTATTAATCCTAAAGTTTATTCTTCTTCTTTCATGAATGTCTTTTGGTAATAATTAAAACAAACAAACAGTTCCTTTGAACTCCTAGTCATGCACTTCCGACAAGGTGCATTCAGAGGTGTGTAACAAGGTACTTTTCATGATGCAACTTTTCTTTACAACAATCTCCGTCACAAAACAGCAACAGTAATCCCGGGTGGGCCTACATTATCATGCGTTCCTTTTTTACAGTATCATGGATCAGGTATACAGCAACTGTTCTTGTGTGCGTGCGTGTGTGTGTACCAACATCAGCAAAGCATCTTTCTATATAATGAAGAAAAAACGTAAACCACAAGATTCTAATTATTATAAAATAATTTTATAAGAAATTTTATAAAAAGAACTACGCTCAAGTCAACTAGTCAAAACTAGTCGGACAGAATTCTTCAATGTTCCAAAAGTCAATTGATTGTAACGTACAGAAGGTAACTTTGAAGCACATGAAAAGCACGCACTTCGTATGTTGTATCCCCTTTTTGAGTAGCTAAATCTCTGATAGGAAATAAATCTTTCAGAATACCTACAAAGGATAAGAGAGCCAAGGAATGCAGAAGAGTGCTTCCATTGGGAAGGGCGTAACGAGTTCGATTCTTGATTCACAAATAGGAAACCACGTCGAAAGTTTGTTGCGTTGAAGGAGCATTTCTTTGCGCCCCAAAATATTACCAGCACTCTCACGGCACACTATACCGTGGAAAACGCAAAAAGCTTCCCAACAAACTCTTCCCGAAGTTCACAATTTATTTTCCAATATAAGTCTCTTTAAGACCTTATTTAAATCATATTGATATAATCATTTCACATATTTTACAAACATTGTAAGACCACTTACGAGGCTAGGACTAAAACATGCTCCATCAATTTTCTGAAAAAGATAATGAGAAAATGTATAACTACAATAGGGAATACTTATAAATAATAAATCTTTATTACATGCAAAAATTGAAAGAAAACTATGAACCCTCTTGCCATTATAGAGGTGAAAAAAATACAGTTACGATTTTGACTGAGAAATGCAAATATTTGATTGCGTTATTCTGTCTATTCTTGTGCTGCCCGTACTTGTCTGTAGTATTCAGTGCTCACGATACAGAGCTGACGTCCTGTGACAGCAAGGCTCCAAGTACGAGGCTCCCCGCTATTAAAAACTTGCTATTTTCATGTTGCGCTAAGGAACAGCAGTTGTTTTGTTGATATTATTAGTATGTAAAGAACTGTATGAAAATTCAAGGAGATTAGTATGCTGTGTTATTCAAGTATTCGTTTTGGTTAAAATTTATTGGTATGTTATAACTAATATTTTATTGCAGTATTTTTCGATAATATTTTATTTATTTATTTAGAACATAGTGCCTACTGCATTTTGGAAAACAATTTTTTGTGATTTTTTAAGCAGCATTTTTACTGCTGCAAGACGCTAGTTAACACCAAATCTAATCGGCTTTCCAGTGAGTGATGTGAGTGGGTCGTGGGTGGTGGGGTTAGGGATGACATGGCAGACTGACTTTGGATTCGCACGGACGTCGTCGGGTCCGCGACAGCACGATCCACAGTAATTGAAAAAATAGCGACTAACGGAGGCACTAGAAACTGTGGCGTAGGTTGGAGTCTGGGTGAAAGTATTTAATAGAACTGGTGAGTAAAGGGGTAGGATTTAACGTATAGGCGGTGAAACGAGGATGAAACGGTGTATAGGAAGGAGATCAAGAACCGATAAATGGTAAAACGGTTGAAGACTGCAGACTGAAAATATGAGAGAATCGATATATCTGGGAAACGGTGGAGTGAAAAAATATGCGTGCGGAACGGCAATAGCACGAAATGACAGCAAGATATGATGGCAGGAAAGATAATAAAGTTTCCGGATTCGAATTGCCCGCGGTAATTGACGAAATGTCAATGACCATAAAGGGAAGTGCCGACGCTACTGAGCCCTGGATGCCTATATTAAGAAATGCCGAGTCCCTGCCACAGTGACCCCACTACGAAGAAGTCATTTCACCAGTACCTCAAGGCTAAGAGACACCGAATGAGTATTTAGTGTTTTTCTGGCGCGTCAACCACCGAGGACAGTCCTGTCAGTTACAGCATGTCACAGCCCCGCTGGAACGTGAAATCGGCGTAGACATACATCACGACACGCGAGTTTCCCCCAAAAGTTATTTTCTGTGGGGCACCGCCACAGCCGAAACAAGCTCTAAGCTCTCGACTGGTCTCTCAACAGGTGTAATAGTCTATTCAAGAAAAATGGGGAGTTCAAGGGAAACTGCAAAATGAAGGATGAGGGAGGAAAAACCACGCGCGGTCCGTGACCCGCGTGATAGGATACTGGTCGTCTGATCGATCGAAGAAAGAAACAGATGACAGAAAACTAACGATCAGAGCAACCGTTCATCAGAATTCTTCATCAGGGAGTAGTTGAGTTTGACCTAGCTTTGAAGAAGATCCGGCAACGTCAGGACTCGAACTTCAGGACCACCCAGTCAGAGACTTGTACCGACACCAGGATGCTGTCACTAAACTACCTCAACCGACCAAAGTGGCTGCAGCGGCAGAAGCCCAAGCTTCAGCAGAAGATCCAGCAGCAGATCATTAACGGAGCCAGCGGTGGGCGAGACGCCGCCGCAAAAAGTCTCGTACTACGCCACCGGGGTGCACGTCCCCCCAGACGGCGCGCGGCGGGGGAGTCGACGGTTCCGTTGCGCGATTCGCCAAGCGTCATATTTCACTGCGGGCAGCTCGTGGCGGCGGGGCGACGGACGTGCGACGTCCGATGCGAAACACCCGGGAGCGAGAGAGCGAACGGCTGCGGCTTCCAGATCGTGACACGTGCCCTACGTGACATCGCCGCCGATTCTACATGGTGGACGCCACGGCACATTGCGGATTCAACTCGCTACACACTTCAGTTACGCGCCGAAATCAATGAACCAAGAGTATCAGTCGCTTACTTCCTCCTCCGGTGTAAACTACAAAATAAAATTAAATGGAATAGGATAAGCATAAGAAGCAGTTTTATGTTTATTTTAAAAGTATCTGGAGTACCCTGCGTCGCCCGGGTATTTATTAATCATAATCACAAACGTCTATTAGACAGGGAAAAAGATGTAGATGTAAGTACAATTACTCCTGCCCTACCCTGCCTTCTCCTCCCCGACCTGTCGCGTCCCTTCTTCGTACCACCCGACTTCATCCTTCCACATCCCACCTACCTAGCTCCACTCTAGCCCTTCCTTTGGATATCCTCGCTTGACACTGCATCAGCTGGCCCTGCCCCGCACTGACCTGTCGTGTTCGCTACGGTTGTCGCTGCTAACACCATCATTGCTAACCTGTTAACAGACGCATTGTAGCGTACTCCCGGTAAACTTCCAGTAAAAATGTTGACATTTAATTAATCAAACCCTAATTTATAATATGAATTTAACAGTTATAGAAATTCTTCATCTTCATAAGTTCTTAAGTTCATGTAATTATTTATGAATGAATTACAGACCAATTTTGTTATAATATTAAAGTTGGAAGGCGTTCGCATCTAGTTTTAATAGTTCGAACAGTTGTTTTCCGTGTGTACACCAAGTTGACAGCCGAGCAGACAAGTTAATAAGACTCAAAGAGAAAATACGGCTTGTTAATTGATAACCCGCAATAAAACTTGGAATTTTATCGAAATTAAAATTATTTTCGAAGATAGTTGAGAAAAACTAGACTAGATTATTCCTAGAACATTACGGAGCAATTCTGACTTCAACCGGTCATAAAGAGTCAAGTATTTGTCTTGAGCATTGGGGGGTTGAGAACATGGTTCACAAGCAACCACATTGTCCTTCTTTGCGTTCATGCAGTTGGTGCAATGTAGCGTAAGTTATACCTGACAGAACATTCTTCCTTTCACTGGAAATCGCTTCGAAATTGGTTCAGCCTTTCCAGAGATTACTCCGCACAGATTAGCAAACGACGAGTGAAATAAAAAATTGTAAAAAACAATTGATGTTGCTTGCATAAATAACCCTATGAGATTATAAAGAGGCAGTTATTTTTAAAACAGGCACACAGTTCAATATTGTTTACACAGAAGATAGATTATTTCATATTTCATACGGTAATTTGAAACAAACATTTGTAGATTTTTCAAAAGGTTTTAATAAATTTTCATTCAGAAAATTGTGGCAAAGTAATATTATTTCAGGACCTTTTGTTTCAGCAACAAATGTCATCAGTCATATAAATTTAGAACAAAAGATAAATGAGAATATGAGTAAAGCAAGGACTAATATGACCAACAAATCCTTTTTTTAGTGCTATGGAAATTTACAATAGTTACAAGCCAGAAGTTTCATAATTTCGAATTTTTGTAGATTTCCACAACAATTCAGAATTTTCTTTGATATCTATGCGTCCTTTTAGCTCCCAACATTTGTTTGCGGCATTTCCACCACACCGTTAAGTAGCCATTTGATGAAACTCATCATCTGAGAAGGATCTAGGTGTCGTGGTTAATATCCGACAGCAAGGGGCCCAATTCGCGATAATTGAATGAGGCCATTACGGCGACCCCGTATTGCGAATCAACACGAGTGACGAGCCCGAGGATTCTATTTGCTGTCGACTCGATGGAGCAATATCGGCGAGAGGCGCGCGGGCGCGCACGTTAACCGAATGCAGAGATTTCCCGCGCTCAGTGTGCAAAGGGAATAAATCCCAATTACTTGGAGCGCGGCAGCGGTGGCGGTCGCGGCCAGGGGTGATCGCGGCAATGGGGAGGGCAACGGATCGACCGCGGGGAATGCAGCAGATGTTCGTGTTGGTAGTGGTAGTGATGGCAATTGTGGTTTCTAACGTAATGGCGGCAGAGGTGAATTTTGTTTGAATGCACAAAAAAACGCGTATATGCGGTGGCGAATGGCGGTAGTGAGAGCGGTGTCGCTGACACCAAGGCGGAGACACACCGTACCACTGCGTCTACCGGTAGAGTGGCAAAGGTGGCGGTGGCAGAAGGCACGTCGATGTCAGCGCCGCTTGGCACTGCAGGGGGATTTACAGTGGTGGCGGTGGTAGCAACAGAGGGCGCGAGGCCCCTCGCCGACGCTATTAACAGATTTGCTTTAATTACCAACCTGACGGTCGGTAAAACCATTGATCCATTTGAGGCGAAATAGAATTAGGCGATCGCGGAGCGGGTTAGGGCGGGACGGGGCGGGGCGGGGAGGGGCGGGGAGGGGCGGGGCGGAGCGAGGCGGGGCGGGGCGGGGCGGGGCGGGCCGCAGCTGCGCGCCCAAGGAGCCCCCGCTGCGCAAGGGAGTTCCCGTCGCTGCGCCCGCTGCAGCTGCGCGCCACAGCGCTCTCCGCCCCCCGCCTTCCACCTCCTGCATCACTCGTCTCGCCGCTGCTGTCGTCGGTCGCCGTTCAAGTTAATTCTCTGCAAACGACGCAAACGCGGTTACTCTAACACGCGATGCGTGCTTATGAGCCTTGACGACGATCAACAGGCTGGAATGAGTAAACGGCCCCGCGGATATCGGATCGTAAACTGCGCAGGTGATGAGATTCGCCGCGGGGCGAGACGCGCGCTGTGAATGATGCAGCGTCAAAGGGAAAGTTGACACGACATTAGCAATGGACCCCCACGGAGCGACTAAAGAGGCTGCAAAATGGGGTGTGTGAACACCAACTTGAAATTGGACAGTTCGATCTCCTTACGTAATGTAGTCTCGCAAGTGAATAAAGACCATTATTCAAATTTGTAAATAATAAGCTAATTGCGAATTACATCAGAGAAACGGGGGAACATAAATGATCTTCCAGTGATAAATATCATTTATATTTTCCACTTCTGTTTTAGCATTAAAGACAAGTTCCATTTTCAGATATTTAAAAAGGTAATCGAAAAATTAAACAAAACTCAAAAGATCCGAATTTTCCTTACCGCAATGTTTCCTAGGTATTTATAACAATATTTTTTATAAAGTTGTTAATTTTATACTCAGATTAGAGTAACTCTTACAAATGAAATAAAACTGTTTCTTGTAACTCTTTTCGGGTGGATATTCCGAACGTGGAATCAACCATAAACAGACATGATATATTTCTGATGGTAATTCGGCTGAAACGAAATAAACATCAAATAAAAGAAAGCTAATGAGATAATTCATGCCGAGTGAAGTACTCCTACAAGGCTACTTCTATATTTACCTAACTTTACATTTTTCCAGCTCCTAAAAGAGTAAAATGTATTTTAACAGGTATTTCAGAAGATAGGAAGAAAATGAGTATTAAATAATGTCTGTATTGAATAATGTATTATTAATAAAAATATTGTAAAATAGTCGTCTTAAATCTATTTAACGGCTTTTTCATAAATATGTTGGCGTTAAAGGAAGTGCTCCTTGAGCCTATGTGACTGTACATCAGCGTATACAAAATTATTTAAAATGTCAACAGTTGATTAAAAACTCCACGCATTTCCAACCCTACTAATATTATTTTGGAACAAATGATGTAGAAGATAGACCAGAGAAATTCATTTGATAAAGGGTAATTACCATTTTATAGTCAAATAACATTGAATGAGACATTGTTACATCATTAATATTCCAAATTTACTTAGAACACGTATGATACCAATGAATAACTCTCGAATATGATGAATAGATTATTTGAAGGGATTCAAGAGTTTTTTTATTTATTTATTTTTATTTCATTTATTTATCTAGATGGAATACATCGTTCAGTGAAATCACTTTACAGATGATTGTTTTGACTTATACTAGTTAAAATATCTAAGATAACTTATACTAAACATTCAAGAGGACGCTCTAGGTGAGAACCTCGAGATTAAGTGTCATGGTTGGCTAAGATAGGGATTCAAGGGTCTGCAATATATTTTGCCCCGCCACAAATTATATAGCGAAAGCACCCAACTTCCTTTGAGTGAACTTTGAGTTTCTTAACTTAGAGTGAACGATATACTGCATCGATTCCCTTGCATCGTTTTTCAAAATGAAACACGCTAAAATAAAACAGATATTTGTAGTTTTATTCTAATCTCGAGCCTCATTTTTCGGACAAACTCCATTTGGTAATTAAATAAATGCTATGAAGGATGTTACGTTTTTCAATGGTATCAGTTTTACATCGATCCCTTTCCCGTTGGAAATTCACACGATGAAATTTGCGCCTTAGTGGAATAGAACAATGAAGAGCTTAAGTAACCTTTCATTCGCTTCACTGGTCGGCATAAATCTTTTAGTACTCACAGCTTTTACTGCGAAGATCCCAGATCTTGAGGGTGCGGTCATAACCACCAGTGACCACTTTCGTAGGCTCGCCCAGGAACTTGGCAGTCATCACTTTGCCGGAGTGGCCCGTTAAGGTGTGCTGGGAACAAAAGATTAAAATTTTATAAAATACATTTTCATCTGAGTCATCTACTGTCAAACCTGTTAAACGACCAAAAAAAAGCAAACATTCAAGTAGTAGCCATCGAGATTGAGTTAATCAATGTTGATCCTGCATAGACAAACGATACACAAGAAAGTCACATCTCGAAAAGGGACTGCAAGAAGACCGGTGTTCCGCGTAAGAAGAAATTACGTCCAGAAACCTGGAAAATAAATATTGCGAAGAAAAAAAACACGAAAATATCATGTTAAAATAATATGACAGGAAATGAAGTGTAGAGTCATTTGTGCGACATGAATAAGCATTAGTGGGCAACATAACTATGCAAACATAGGTTTTCAGTTCTTCAGGTATTCTTCCAAAAAATTCCCGAAAATGCCGACATGTTCTCACAAAGGAAAGAGCTTTCAATGTAAAGAACTTAACTGCCACGATATCCGAAGAATTCAGTAAGCTTACAAGGGAAAAATTACAACTTCCACAATATAATTTCACCTTGCGACAATTTTTTTTAAATCTCCAATATTTTCAAAAGCCACTGTGAAAACATTATGTAAAGTAGTCGAGCGTTATTGAAAATATGAATGACCTCAAAGCATTATGTACCTGCAACCAGCAAAGTGTTTCTGAAGGCGAGAAAAAAAAGCTGGAAATTGTTTCCAATTTTACGGTATTGATGCAAAATTTACGCCACCGTTTGCATGTTACGAAGATAAGTATCAGATGCCAACATATGGCTAATTGTAATAAAAATTATCGGAATCTGAATTGTGTTCCTCACATGATGTTAAGATGAGTTATTCACATGAAGTTAAGTTAACTGTTTAAGTTTTTTTAAAAGCATAATATCAAAAATCATTAAACTTTTTTACCAAAACTCGCGCTTACGATTGTTTCTATCCAGATGTCAAATTTTACTACAGATTAATCTTCGAAAAGATACAAGCTTTATCTCGTAATTTGTTCTTGTGAGCATATTAATTTAGCAGGTTTTCGAAGTGTCTGAAGCATTTGGCAGGTTTTACAAATGGATACGTTTGAAAGATGGCCGTACGTCAACTAGTAAAACCTGTCTTAATTGCTTTACACTTGCAAAACCTTATAAGTGTAAACTACAATTTTAAATATAAAATAAACTGTTATAGTGAGATTATACCGATTTTAACAATCAACTCGGGGATTTTTTGGCCAAAACAATCGTTGTTGGGCAAAGTAGGATTCAGCCGTAAAATATTTTCGCCAAATTCCTCGGTTCGGTTTAATATCTATTTAACAGGTTTTGCAAATCGACAAGTCATTTTTAATATGGTACTTCACCTCCAAGAAGACAAAGACCCACAATTAATACGTAAATTTTTAGGGTGCAATAAGCTATGATGATGCAATGCACAAAGTCGACTACCAAAGAATGATTTAGTAATGCAAGTTAGGAACTACATTAACAAGATAAGGTATTACGTATTATGAAAATAAAGTATTTTAAAATGAAAATACTAAGATGATATATTTTTCGTCTTCAATTTTGTAAATGTACTCAAATCCAATAATTGAAGGATATCAAAAGATGGAGGAGAGCATAGTAACATCAAAACAAACATACTTTGAAGAATTGAAAATGTCATTTTTCGAGTCACTAGATGAGAAAAATATTTAGAAACTGTAATTAAAAACTATTAACTTTTATTATCTATACTGGTGAACAAAAGCACTAACAATTTATAATTAAAAACTCGGAATACGTTTAAAACGAACACATCACAACCTCACGATTATTTCCATTTGTTTTGCATTACCCCGGAACACGTTTCATGTTTCGTAATGATTATTCCATTATGCGAAGAACCATTCGCTCAGAATGTTACATTTCACAAATAATGGGAGTACAGAACACAAATCAAAGCAATATGACAGCTACATTTAATTACGTTGTGACAGAGATTTACACAAATGTTTTGTAAATTGCGTGGTTTGGGAGAAGAAACGACAAAACATCTGGACCGGCTATGAAATTTCATTCTTCGGTCCATAAACCAGAAACTAATGTTGCCTCTAATGTGTTGCATCAAAAAAGCGAAGTATCTCGAGATGTCAACCCTTATGAAGTGTATCAGCAAAACTACAAGGATATGACACCTACCTTAATTTGGATACTATCCAGTATATATTTTCATGTGGACACGGAAGCAAGAGAGAGGAAGATCAAATCAACCTAATATTCCGAAAATATGTATGTGTATTAGGAACTACAAGATTTTTACTATGTTAAAAATAGAAACGACGTTCGGTCAGATATCAATCAAGGAAACAAACACTGAATTTAGTAGATTGAATTATGCATAAACAGAAAATATTTTGTGTATAAGTATTTTATGTGGTAAATTATTTTGTTTAATAATATTAAACATACAAATACAATTATTGAACAAATTTAATTAAACGAACATACATTATTCACTAGCTGAAGTACCCTGCGTTGCCCGAATATTTATCAATTCGACAGGAAAAACGATGAATTCTAAAATGTGTATGGTTCATCCCACCTTAACCTTCCTTGCCCCACTCTGACCCACCGTGTCCTGCCCTACTTCGTTCTGTCATTCTCATTCTGTCCCGTCCCATCCGCCCAGTTCTACATTCTCTCTCCTACCCCTGCCCCGCCACGCGTCACCCTACCACACCTGTCCTGTCCAGTCTTTATTGCGATCATCGTTGCCACCGCTATCGTTGCCACCACTATCGTTGCCATGGGCAGCCTTAAACAGACGCACAGTTGGATACTCACGTCCAGCAACAATTTTATCTCAAATACTCTGAACCTCATTCCGCTATTGAAATTAAAGCTTTTAGTTGGAAATTTAATGGTTTTTTTGAAACGTCAAACTCACTTCCCTGAATTTACTCATTGTTTTCGAGATATTTGCAAAACACAGATAGAGTGCACACTTAAATTTTGCTCTACGGGATAGGCAAGAGCACTTTTTACGTAATCTCAAACAGACAATAACTTTTCTGTTAAGACAATATCTTTCTTGAAATTCCGTTAAGATATTAATAAAACTGTAGAATAGTAAATAAAAACAAAAAAACCTTCTTCTTAGGCACTTATATTTAGATCACAGTCATACACTTTAGTTTTATCGACATAGGTTAACCATCAGAGAAGTAATTTGTTCAACTACTGATACAATGCTCAATTACAAAAGTTTCATTTTAAAACTTACATTATAAGTATTTCAGAATGTTTCTACTAATTTCATTATCTTTCTCTTCGAATTCCTTCGTAAAATTGCCCTATGCTTCCAGATCGATACATGTCCATGACTAGAGTCATTAATGCGAGACGGCGCAGATCCATTAGACTCGGAAGATCGCTACAGATTAATTCCACACAAATTCTAAATCAATAAAGTGTGCATGTATCTGAGATATCAACATAGCGCAAAATAGGTATAAATTTGTATTCTAGTCACAGTACATTTAAGTGAAGGTTTACTTTCATGTGATCGATAAAACAAATTAACGAAATACACGTTCACAGCGGTTTAATGAAATGTGTGAGTCGACAAGTTTTATTTATGAAGGCAAAGGGTAATTTAGCTTTCAAATGCAAAGTGCAAGTTAAAGAGGCACATACACCCTTGAAATACGTGACAATTTCATGGCTTCGATGAAGCGCTTCTCGTTTTCAACCGTTTCGCGAAAACATCAGGAGCAGATGGATTTTGTTCATGATAGTTTTGCACGCCGTATTGTCGACACTAGTCCCCCTTTGCTGAGTAGGGTAAAACGGAACGAATAAAATTGGCCCGAATCTCCAGATTACACGAGATCTCAGCAAATTCGAAGAGCTCAACTGAAAGTCATTATTTATCGCTTTTTTGTGATTTACTCGTCCGCAAAATGACGATTTGCCATTTTTTCCCCATGATTATTGTACATTTATATTGTTTTATGCCAACGGGATCCGAATGTTCTAGAATTACATTTGACTCCCTATTCTGAACTTTAAACATTTTACATCGAAATCTAATATTTCACACACTATTCCTAACTATAGCAGAAACTCTTGCAAAGCACGAGATTGATTGACATTAATGGATAACGTTCTGGCATGTTTCTAATTTTTTTTGCCAATTTCAAAACCAATTGAATAGAAAGTCTGTCAACAATGAGAAATGCAAGTTGTATGTTGAAAAAATCATCATCAAAGACAATATTGAATTATCGATCTCTCGTTGCTTGCCAGCTGTTCTGGTGAAATACCCTTCAATACCAATACACATCACCATCACGTTTGTTACATTCTTTATTGCTTCGCACTTAAATATTTTGAGGACCAGAAGAGCATAGTGATAATTTTCCCTTCCACCTTCCTCTCTTGTTTCAATCGATGTTGTTGCTGCCCCTGGCACGTCACCCATTTTCCCTTCCGTTACAAGGGAGCCTGCAATAATTCGGCAACTTTTTGTTTGAAATAATTTTACGCCTTTTTTAAATTCTGAATAACCGAAAATCATTTCAAATTCAAAATGTTTGATAACTTAAGAAATGTTTTGAGAGTAGGCATGTTTTAAAGAGAAAGTTTCGAAAAAACCCTACTGTTTATTTTCAACTGTACACACTACTTTACAAAATTGCATGTAATTTCCAAAGATGTTACATGTGCTAAATGAAAAAAATGTAGGGAAAAGTAGCAGGACACAAACATACGTATGTGTATGTATAGAGTATGAAAATCTTACAGCATGTTCTTGTTAACTTATTACGGCAAAACTCCAATTTTAGAAAATTTTTTTATCGTTCCAAGCAATCAATTCCATCTGGTCTTGTTCATTCTTGAGTAGGACTTGTTCATTTTTAGTTTCTTCAATTGGCGTTATAATTCTTAGAAATTGTGAGAAGCATCCCGAAATAACACACAGAATTCTTAAGCTTCCAACGTGTTTTTCACTTAAAGTTGAGAATTTCTCTTAGCCATTTGATTTATGAATTATTTTAAGTCAAAATCCATTAAATTCTATAGTCCGTTATTGGAATGGTTTGCTCGAAAAATTCAGAAATGATAAAAATGCAAATAATTCGTGAAATGTTTATCAAACGAATATAAAATTTTATGGGCACATTTTATTAGCACATTTTCTCGGCGCGGATAAGGTTGAAATGACTCTCGCCCAGCTGGGCACTCTTTGTGGTCTTCCCGCCAAATTATGGGAGTTCCATGCTGCACCAGTGTGTTATGGGGGCGCGAACACAAAATTCGCGCGTCCCACTTTAAAAAAATTAAATTAATTAATTAAGAAATTAATTAATCATTGTTCCCTCGCGCCTCTACGCATGGAGCGTCCTCTTCCGTCATGCGGCTTCAGCCACGCCGCCGCCGCCGCTGTCGCCACCACCACCACCACCACCACCACCACCACCGTCCGCCCGCCTGGCTGGCCCTCCTTCAACTCACCCGGTGACATCTCGGGGCGCAGTGGACAGAGAAAGGCGGGGCCGGCGGAGAGTGCGTGGCGAGGACGCGACAGGGAGTGTGGCAGTATCGCTGGTCACGGGAGTGCTCATAAACTTTGCCGTGCAGCATTGCCATCAGCGAAGGGCATTTTTGTCTGTGCATTGAGACCCCTAACTAGACAGATGTGTAATGAGGAGGAACACTTGTACTATGAGCGTAGTCTGGTTTGAAAAATCTAGGCATGTGTGCCTCGTAGGCATCAATACATTCTGCAATGTTTATACTAATTACATTTTTCTTACTGTGTCAGTCATGCAGCCTCGCCTAGTTAGTGTGCCTTTCATTTTGTGTTATCACAGCAATGGAAGAGTTTTGAGAAATTCTTAAAGTTTTTTGTATTCTTTGACACATTTGAAGATTACTGAGAGAAAAACTGAATATTAAGACACAACTCGAGAACAGGAAACTATCATGGCTTAAACGTAAAGGAGAACAGCGAAATTCAACGTGAGATTGTGCATTGTTTCACGTGTAGTTTCAATTCTGCAGGACATACATTAGTCCTCCTTCCACAAACACTTCAAAATAAAATTGCATTCATTATTAAAATCTGTTGCACCGAGTGTACGTACAGTAGCCAAGGTGTCGTGTAAAATAGGTAACTAAGTTGTTGATGAAAGAGGAGCAGAGGGAAATACAATGCGAGAAATGTATGCCCATTGAAGATGAATAAATAAGTTGTTTTACTGTGAATATTGAATAATTATTTAATAATTGAGAATTGATACCAAACAGAGATCAACGCATCACACAAAGATAAGTACGAGTATAAGATATTTTTTATAACTTCCGAAACTTTAATTTTCTTCTCACATACACTCCACAAAATATTTTAGTGGGAATGTCCAATAATACTGCAACAAGCTCAACAACAAAGTCTCACCTGCACCATGCTCCATTAGAATTGTTTTACACCCAAACCCAAGTAAAAAAACCTTTAACTGCCAGTTCATTTTTTGTGACTCGATACAACACCGATGTTATTTTTCTCTCATAAAACAAAATCCCTAGTAGACTCAAAGTCTTAGTAGTTCAAACTCTCAGAAGGTATGCTAATTCTGTAACGTTAATATGGAAATTTACGTCGTATTTATTATTAATACGAACTCTTTGTCTCAATTATTGTTATGTATCGCTCAATAAGTATCGAGATTAACAATAATTGATTATCATAATCAGACTCTTTCTGTATTATTTCTGTACTGAATTCAGTGAAACTGAGAAAATTTACAAACGTCAAGGGATTCAATCCTACGTATACAAGCACATTACTTACATTTTAAATGTCACTTTATCATTTACATCACATGAATGCACAATTTCAATTGGACACTATCCATAGACTCCTGAAGTCTTCCTTCCCTCTACGCCCCACCATTCCACCTTCCACATCCTGCTTCCTTTCCTTCGTGCAGAAAAGGCGCCGCCCCCGCAACACCCCTGCTCCTCGTTCTCGCTCCTCTCCCCACCGCGTGGGAGGGGCGTGTCCCGAAGCTGCGCCTTACGTCACAGGGGATCACCCTATCTGCTCCGCCGCAAGCAGGAGCCTTGCACATGGAGCGAGGAAGGAGGCGGTGGCAGAGGCAGAGGCGGGGGGTGGAGGGGGGAGAGAAGGCGAGGGGCGGAGGAGAGGGGCGGAGGTGGGGGCGGAGGCGGGGACGGGGGGCGGAGGCGGGCGTGGAGGCGGGGACGGGGGGCGGAGGTGGGGGGGTGGAGGCGGGAGCTGAGGCTGGAGCGTAGGCGGGGGGCGGAGGCGGGGGAGCGGCGGCGGGAGCTGAGGCGGGGACGGAAGCGTAGGCGGGAGCGGGGGCGGAGGAAGGCCCGGGTTCCTTTCTTTACGCGGGTCGTATTCGCGACGGCCGGGATTTGAATCCCTGGGGCGTCCGCGCGCCGATGTGTTCTCTTTCGTAGCCTTCAGACGTATGTGCATCAGGTAGATCCGCCTGCATCCGAGAACGTAGACGTATGTGAGGGGAGATCGAGAGGGGGAAAATGATGACGCAACGCTAGTGTGTAAATCACTGCAGCTTACCATGCCACGCGCTGTTGCGAGGAGGTCTTAGCCGGGCGTGCTGCTCGGGAAGGGATGGGTGCGCTGATAAGAAATGTGTATCTCTAGGAGACAGCGCGAAACCTAACTAATACATTGGACAGGAGAAATGTTGCTGTGAAAGGCAACAGATGTCTCTGATGGGTAAATATTTTGCGCATTGTACGAAGATTTGTTCCACCTAACAGTAATAAACAAAAATAAACACAATAACCAAAATGCAGAGCAGTTGGAAAGAAAGAAAAAGGCATCAGTAGTGATGTAAAATAATGTTTTCCGCACGATAAAATCATAAGGAATTCTCTGCGACCCATTTAGAAAACAGAAAATTCGTTTAATAATGTTATTTAAATTATGTGAATGTATATCTTCTTACTCTTTTTTAATGTCCTTGTAACGGCGTTTATAGGCAAAATATATTTTACGGTCCATACAGAACAAGCTTTCTCCGTTTTGCTAAAGCATTTTGCCAACTTCCAAAATCACGAAAAATAAATATGCTTAGTTTCACTTTTATATCATTCAACTGTGCATTTGCTCAAAGAGAACAGAAGAATAAATTATTTCTTAATGCAACGAAAGTTACTTATTTTTAACTGTCGTATAGTTAATTTAACGTTAATTTAGTTTCATTACACTTTTACTAACTGATTCTAAGTGGAAATAAGCGTACAGCCATTGCCATTTCGATCATTATCACGACTCTCATCCCCATACAAAACGGTCGATATGCGTGTTGTAAACCGAGTTCAGTCTTCAGAACTCAAACTAAAGATCGTACGATCAGGGTAGGGTGGGGCAGGGTAGGGCGGGGCGGGGCGGGGCGGGGCGGGGCAGGGAAGTGCAATGCACCACATGGGCAGTCTTGAGTCCGCTGACCCTCAGTACAATGAAGACCGCGCGACTGCGGCGACGTCGCAGCCACCGCTCCTGACCGCCACCTCACCTAGTCACGCCCGTTCCGAGAACACCTGGGAGCACAGAAGGGCCGGAGCCTGCCCGCTCCGCTCCTCGCCAACGGTTCCCTTCCCTCGGCATGCAAAGTCCTTCGCATGCTACAAGCACGCGAGCTCACGAATCGCCTTATCTCAGAGGATAAACTTCCTGACGGTCCGCTCTTATTCTGGCGACAAAAGTGTGAAATGAGAGTCTTAAACTACGTCACATTATGCTGCTTGCGTCACGATGCTACATCGTTCACTGCACCACTCCTGAAGCCTAAAATTCTGTTTAGATGTGTGAATGTCCACAACTAAAATATAGACAAACGAAAATTTGATTTAGCACAAAGGTATTGCACAAATATATTCTAAACCAAAAGCGATCTAAAATTGGAATATAACTAAATTGATGGAAATTCCTCGCTAACATAAAAATAATATGGAATTGAAATATTAATAGATGCTGTTTGACAGAAAAATTATTATGGAGAATTGTGACAACCGATCTCTAAAGGTTGAAAACAACTAATAAGTAATATTATGTTTAATGCCATGATCCAGAAACGAGTTTGGCATCAAGAGGGCTAGAATCATTAGCAATTTTATACATCATAAACATTATTTCATCACTCACCCCAAGATTATTACATTATCTCGTTCATTTTCATTACAATTTCCTGATCGCTACCATACGTTCGATTATTTTTATAAGAATAATCTTGCAGTAATGTATCACAATTTTGTGGGTGATTTCTTCATAATATAATACGAGTTTATTCCAATATAATTACCAATGGACGATAAATCATTTTAATTTTTGAATAAAATTACCATTGTGTTGGGAAATCAAGTGTGAGATCAAATATCACTCAACATTCCTAATAAGTTGCCCAGCCAGGTTTTCTGGGCTCATTTTTCCTCAAGACACTTTCCCTGAGCCAGGTAGTTCACACATTATTAATGCAACAATCAAACAATTTTCACATTCGCCATAAAATGCGAATTTATATGAAATTTGTTTGATTTTCATTTAGAATATTATTAATAAATACTGAAAAATACGTCAATGTTTCTGTACACTCTTCTGTTTCCCCGTTCTTAATTTAGGCTTAGTGATAACTTATAAATAAAATAAAACCTTTCTGATCCATGACTTAAACATTGGCTTGCGATAGATCGTCAACGTGTTTCTTCCTCACAAAATTTCGTAATTAATTACTTAAATTCACTTTATATATCGTACAGTATTGTTTTTGTTATATGACAGTTTCAAAACGTATATTTTCTTAGTTTCTTGTAAGGAAATACTGAATTGTTTCCGAGGAGATCTAACATTTTTATCATTAAGCCACAATGTTAAGCGGCAAATTAAGCTGTTGTATGTTCGCCAATTACTAACAATGAAACACACTTGTCTTTGCTAATGGGAATGACCGATGCAACTCTGACAGTGAACTTCGCTGTCAGTCGGAATTTGGACAGTCAATCAAATGATTCTATATTCCGGCGACAGGGGACATGCATATGCATTTACAAACTACCGAGCCACTGAAGTTACAGTTAAGCAGCACTAATCCACACATCATGGTATTCTAGGTCAATTGTGACATTCTGCAAAATCGAAACTAAGGGAAAGATCAATTGTCCATATGAAAAGACACTCGAAACTTGGAATATCTTCTTGCCTTAGACTATACCTCTAATGGGACGTTGGGTATCTAGGACAGACAACTAACACTCGAATTTTTTAGGCAATTTTCGATAAATGAATGCTGAGTGATGAAACTGTTTAAACCTTGCGAATATCTTGGTTCTCTACACATGTAACTTCGAGTCAACAAATGAGAAAAAGAGAAAATATGCCTCTGTATTGAAATTTCCTCAAAATATCGTAACTTCATTTACTGCTTACAACATAACAAAGAAAAGTATCATGCGACTCGTTGCTTTGTACCACAATATGTTTCGTATTTACCAGAGATTTTTTTCTATTTAATTCCAGTGAACAAAATCTTCCGAACAATTGTCCTTGTTTCACAATAACGTTTCTGACATGTTCCTGGGGTTCTTATGACACGTTCGAAACTAGTTGTTTATTACCAGTTGTCAGTTCAATATACATATATATATTAGCAAATAAAACCACGAGAGTAATTTTAATGTCACTGTATTCTAGTGATTTTAGGCGACTGTTTGAACGCTTTACCATTTGCCTTTCTGTACGCATTCTTCACCTCCGCCAATTTTCATTCCTCGCCACCGGCCGCCCCCTCATTGGCCTGAGGCTTCGCGTTGCAGGAGCTCTGCGGCGAGCAGTGTCACGCTCTCGCGTTATCACGTGCCCGCACTGAGCCTAACGGGAGCTCGGGCGCCGCCATTGTTCGCACCGGCCGCGCCGCCGCGCGCGCCGCCTTTCCTTTATTTCTTTCCAATTGCCCTTTCCCCCAGCGGCGGTCCTAGAGGCAGGCACAGCAGAGATGGCGGTTGGGCAGCACCGCACTCACGCCTGCAAGTCCCAGCCACCAGACGTGGGATTTTCCATTACATTGCATTACGTTTTTGAATTATCGAAAAAAACTGTCACTTCGTCATGTGGAATCCATATTATGCCACAATAAACCAATAAAAATAAAATTTTGCAGCAATAAAGTATGTCAAATGAAGAGGCATAGAAACATGAATATAACATAAATATGAAAAATAATTAATGCTTGCGTACTGAATTTGTTCAAAATAGCTGGGAAAATGAAAAAATCCACGAACCAGAAAAGAAACCCAGCAAAATGAGAAAAGAAATCACATTAAATTATTCATAGATAAAATGAACATAATTCCATCTTCTTTTAAGACGAATTTTGTGCACAACTGCAAAATTATTCAAGCGATGATACAACGGTTTCTAGTAACTTCCACACCACATTTTAAGGGCCCGGATCAAGATAGTCCAATGCCACATTTCCGTCAAAAAAAAAAAAAGATAATCGTACTAACATACTCGCCATATCGATTATTATATTTTGTAATGTGATGCTGGAGCAGCAAACGACGCTGCTCTTAACTTTTTACTTTACAAACATGTTTGTTCTTTACTCTGTGGCGAGAGAAGGAGGATAGATACATATATTTTTACTTCTCTGGATAAACCAGATATGGCATAGAACTTTCTACAACCAAGCCCTTCATTATTTTATAATGACAAACGTGGGAGAAAATTCTTGCAGCAGACAAGTATTCGTGAGGATTGCAGCGACGAGGCAGCAATGGCGATGGCAGAAATGAGGGGAGGAGGCAACTGACCACGCGCAGGTGCGTCCAATCGCTGCGGCCGCAAAAAGGCGCAGCCCCCAGTTCCCGTGTAGAAAATCCCTCATTCACAACGGTACCATTGGCGTTCGAAACCCTCACGTCCCACCTGTTACTTTGCCGGAAGAATACTGTGTAGCGTGGAATGGACGTGATCTTTATTCCTTGCATATAGTTGGCAAGGAAAAAAAATATACTCGTAACTTCAACGGTAAGAAGTTACTACCAAATAACACTAATATTGAAAGATAAAAATATTAATAGAAAACATGATTTTGTTCCTGTACTGCATGAAAATATTAATCTCATGAATTGTTAATTAATTAAAGTTATTAATCATGCATAATTTTTTTATAAACTAGTTCCTTTTCGTTTCGTGAAGCCAGTTCACTAAATTCTTCGCCATTGTACCGTCTTCTAACTGAAAGAAAGAACAACTGGAGAGCACTACAAGTAATTGGACAATCACCCGTTGTTTCTGTGTAAGTTCACAATTTGTTACTAATTTATGGCCTAGCAGCGTTCAAATCCTATTCACCGCTCACTCCGGCCACCCGGTTTCTCAGCAAACGATGAATCGCCGCCGCAACCAATGGGCAGCGCCCAGTCATAAGACGCCGGGCGGCGGGTGCCCCGCTTAGGGAAATGGGCTGTAGGCATCTCCCTAATGCAATCGCTGCCTGATTGCCAACTCACGAAGTTGCTCCATCTAATAACGAAGGCCAAGTTGGACATGTGCAAGGGTGCGCGCGGGGCAGCGGGTCCGTCGGCGGGCACCGCCGCCGCAGTATTAACTCTGCGGGCGGAATGGTAAACAAGGTTATTCGGGGCAGCACAGTGGTCGGAATCGGCCGCAGATGATTCGAGCGGTCTGACCGCGCCGCCCACCAGGCGGTCGAAGGGGAGAGGTCGGCGGGTCGACCGACCGCGCTCCGGGTGGCCGCCGCACCCTCCCCCGCCGCGCCGTGGGGAGCGACGGGGACTGAATTTTAATACGCATCGTCGGAGCACATCTCTGGGCACGCGGTTCCTGGTAAGGATTATGCCGACTCGTGTTACGGCGCGGCGGCGGCGCGCGCTCCTGCGGGAGGCCGAGCTCGGCTGCGCGGCCTTGCCTGGCCTGGGGGGCGGGGGATGGTGACGGGGGCCAGTGCAACCAGCGGGAGGGTAAAGGCGGCCTCAGAAGGAGCAACGACTACAGCGTAGGGGAAGAGGGGCGGGGCGACAGTGATTGCTGCAGCGCAGGGGATGGAGTGATGGCGGTCATGGGAACGGTGATAACTGCGGGGGGAGGAAGGGAGTGAGAGGGTAATGATGGGTGTGGTAGAGACGAGGTGGTAGTGAAGGCGGTGGTTGGCGAGGCAATGGAGTCGGCGGTGGGGCCGAATGTGGTAAAAGGGAAAGGGGCGGCAATGGCCACGAGGCTTTGAGTAGATGGTGACACACCACCACGAGGCCACTGTTCGAACGACAGCAAAAAACTAGGAGTGAGAGATGTCGGAATGAGAGTCAGACTGGCTCTGGTATTTTGGAGATGATCGAGTGTCGTACATTTCTGCTGTTAGGATGCAGCAAATTAATTCTTTATATGTGTGATGTAATAAAGTGAAGCGAAACATCAAGATGCTTACATACAACGTCTAATATTTCAAGAGACATAACAGTATTTATGTTAATTACTTCATTTTTACGTTCATCTACTGATCACAAAAATTATGCGTGTTTGTCAACTGAATTTGTAAAACTACAAGAAAGTTCTTAGCAGTGTTTGAACATTTTATCTCAAGCAGAATCAGAAATTAAATGAGAAGCAATATCAGAAGAAACATTATGAGAAGAAGGAGGAAGAGGAAGGGGAGGAAGAGGAGGGGGAGGAAAAGGAATATGAAGAGGAGGAGGAAAAGGAAGAAAATAATGAGAAGAACAACGTACCTTACAAAAGTGTGCTGCAAACGTGAACCTACATAAAATTCCTACATATCAAAAGTGAACCTACATAAGAGATTATTAGTTTCTAATTATTAATAGAGCAAAAAACAACATAATTTCTCTGAAAATAAATCAACAAAAATGTGGAACAAAAGGAAACTATTTCGCCACTTCATGTTTTGATTTTCTATTTTTGCACTTATCATACTATGATTAAATTATTATGGACTTCCATAAGTTTGAAATGCTTTACCATAATGTTTTCGAGTAACGTGAACCTCAATGAATACACTGATCGATCGCATGTGTCGAGTTCGGACGCTCTGATGTCGATATCCAAACTCGGGTCGCTATCGGCTTAATTACAGGTTGCGAATGGCACACAATGCAGGAGTTAAAGCAAATATACTGTGCAATCGGTAAATGGTGGGATACAAACAACTATTGTTGTGAAATTTATGAATAGTTATAGAGATAGTACAGTTTACGACATTTCAGATTAGTTGTGGAATAGTATATTTAAATGAACTATTTTACATTGGTAGGAGCATACCTGTGAACTACTTAACTTAACCACTGTATTTAGTTATTTGGAGAAACACGTTGAATATCGTACAGACGATTTTGTAAATCATGCAACTCCTGGTTTTAACTTTCGGTGCGGCTAATGAAATATTAATGTTCATAAAAAGTAATCAATTATAAAGTATTTTATTTTATTTTTTCTGCAGTTCGCTGTGGCAAATTTAGAATCTCATACAATAGAAAAATTAAGGTCAATTCCTTTCTCAATAATTTTTTTACGCACCATATGCTGACGAGAATTTGCTCTTTCAGTTGTCTAACAAATTCTCGATGAAGCGATGTACATATTAAAATTACTATGAGTAGAAGTAGAAATTAAATGTGTTTAAAACTCAGTAGGAATTTCAGGAACGTAGCGCATGATTAATGAGCACGTAAAGCGCGGAAGAAAACAGCGGAGTGATGCCTCCGTAACGCAATTTGATTAAAAACGAACACAAAAAAACCGCAACTTCTGCTCGAATGAGCTGCGCGCCCGCAGACAATGCGACCTCTCCCTTCAAGATTATCGCAATCCCCCGTGAATGCAATCTTTTCACGTCCTCGCTCAATATATCACGCGAAATCGATAAGTACCCATTCATGGCAATTTCACTGAATGCAAAAATAAAGTGACAAGAAAAGTCATCAATCACGAAAGGATCAGTTCGAAAATTGCGCACTAAGCCAAATTTCTCACTGAAAAGCCAAGAAATTCATTAGGACGCAGAACGTGCCTCGTTTCAGTCACCTTGGAGAACAGGAGTTTCTGCTGCAGAGCTCGCTGTGCGAACTAGAGACACGACGGAGAGGCGATTTCATGGTTTTCAGGAGAATCTTTCGAGATTATCAAAGCAGGTCTCTATCATCCTCTACTTTTGAATGCGGTTGTCAGATAATATCGCTTTCCTATGGAACTATGATGAAACTGGTAATTTGTGACAAAGAAGGTAAACTCAGAAACAAAGAAAGTAAGTCAGAACTAGCGCACAAACTTAATACATCTGCAGAAATATCGAATGAATTGTTATATGCTCTGCGTCGTCGTCTGCTCTGCTCTGCTCTGCGTCGCTCTGTTCTACGTCGTCGTCGTTGAAATAACATGTGATTGTAACTTCATTTGAAAACAAGAACGCATCATTTGATTGTGTGGTGGTAGTACAAGAATCTCTACCGTTTTCGTTACGACATCGCCACAAGTATCTTATACGGTATTCTGTGAAACGAAGTGCGAGCAATTCACCAAGGACTAACGCTGTAAATGTAAAATTGTGTCATTTTTGCTAATATTCAATCAAATACTATTATTCCACATTTTATCCTTGTGTCAATGTTTATCGGATTCACCAAAATCGTCTCGTAATTTCTAATCAAGACAAAATGCTCACACATTTCCGGGAAATAATGTCACAATTGTAAGAAAGAGGATGAATGCAAAGGTTAATGCCAGAAAAATTCTATTAAAAGTGCTACTTAACTTAATAAAAGTTCTTGGTGAGAAGTAACATTTGACCAATGCACAAGGTACAAGGCACTTCGACTCTTACTGTGAGTATAATGTCGATTCAATACATTTTACTTCAGAATTTTGCCTCTCTGGTTCCATTTTCCATTCTCTACAGTTAACATTCAATTTTCTACAGTTATGTCATTGTTCCACTAGATGAACGATATGACATGTACACACCGACAGCATCTCTAATGGTATCTGAATACTTAACGAGTACTACATGCATGACGTTGGCTTACATAAATCTACCTTTCTGCCGCTGTTAAAAAAAAGAGACTAGAGAATCTCCAAAAATTCAAGGAAAGTTAATTTCTTTCATTTTCAATTCGTCGAAAGCTAAATTTTGAATTTATAACACTCATTTTCGTGTGAGAATACTCCTCCAGAAATTTTGAGGAAAAGCAGGCCATTTCTATTCCACTGTATGACTTTTTATTAGTTAATGAGATTCGTAATATCAAAAATAATTTCCTCTTCAACAGTTTTTCTATTATTACTAACATCTAACACAGTCTTACTAACATCTCTAATAATTTACAAAAATACAATTAATACAATTTTTTGTTATTTTAGTTTTTGTGACACAAGCAATACAATTGCCAATATATTTTGTTTTCTGGCGGATGTCCTTTTCGAGGGCGAGTTCTTTTATAGCAATTGCTTAACATGATGGATTGAGATTACAAGGAGTTTTGTAAGAATGATATGTTAGATACATTAATAAAAACCTTTCTTAAAGAATGGTCTCGAAATTACAAGGAAACTTACAGACGATCGATGTATAGCGAGGTATAAAAATGGCCATGTACATTTAACAGAACCACTTCACTTTAATATAGCATTGAATTCTGTCAATACACGTAATTTACCCAAAGTAAATACGATGAAGAATCTTACAAAATATACAGGCAAATAATTAAAGTCTTCTACTAAATGAATTATTCAGGAAAATAGTTTGGAGACGAAAATTCCAAACTGTCGCAGTCAGGCAGGGGTAAGTGTATTAGGAAGTAATCGATTACTTCCTTTGCAATGCATCAGTAAATACATTCTGTAGAGGCTCTAAGTGCTTAGTATATGTGTACTGTAACTACAAAGTCAATACTATGAATATGCGAACAAACTACTAGATAGTTTCCAAAGAAAAAATGAAACTATCCGAAGAAGAGGGCAGATGTATTCAGTAATTATGCGATGGATCAGGAATGGGCATACTTAATTGCCCTTACAAGTAGATACATTCAAGATAATTCTAATAAAACTACCTTTGTAGATCGATTTCTTACTGCAAAAATGAACTGAAATTTAGTGTGGAAAAGATGCATAAGCTTTGGGGTTTTGGCGTTACCAATATGTATGACTATATTGTTCTTCCCAAAATCAGTTGCTGGTCAAATTTTCAACGAGATCATTTTGTATTCCACTACTTGTCATAACAAGCGACAATGTCTTAGTCCTTCTTTCCGTTCAAAGAATCTTCCACGTAGATTTAGGTTCTAATGTAGGTACTTGAAGGAAAAGTAAGACAAAAACGACACATCAATATATTCATCAGCGTTTTGTTGCTTCACACGTATTTCTTTTAACGTAATTAATTTAAATAAATGATTTTATAGAATACATTATTTGTCACACCGAAAGTGATTATTAGAAGCTTCCTTTCCGTGGTTGAAATAATACAACATGTGACAAAAGACAGTAAACATTATACAAAAAAAGGCTGTCACAAATTGGAAAACATGCGCATTTATTCAAAATGATATTATATAACTTATAAATAACAAACTGTCAAAACTAAGCACTCATAAAACAAATTCTTGATGATAATTCATGTCAATAGTACTCACAGAGTACCTTAATTTGGGATGTATTATTTTGGGACATTTATGGCGACACATAGAGGAATAGAAGAAACGTACTGAGCTATAAAAAGAAATATATCGAACAGAAAATAGAAAAATATATGAGACACTACACAAATAGAGTAATTTTGAATGTAGAATCTTCCTGCCCATTAACCTCAAAGACGTTCGCAGTAATAACGAACGCCGCATAACTATTCACAGAGCAAGCAGACACCTACTGCTGTATGATCACATACATTGCCATCTCAATAGTGTACTATCTACCTGAATTCATCTCCCGCCATTTTCTGAACGAATCCCGGTCGCGCATTTGCATCGACAATCCCTCGCTTCGCCTCTTATTTGTCACTTGAACGATTCAGCCCCGTCCTTTGCCGCGACAATGACGCTTAGTTGGAAACGAACACCTCTCTTTACAAACTCTGCCACACTAGTTAGAGCCCGCGGATCCAAAGCGCGCGCCCTCGCGCATGTAATTTAACTCGGTAATGATACAGAAATGCAAAATGGAGGAAGGGGAAAACGTAATTTGGTTTAGCAATCGTTCGGGATTGGCACAAGGCTCGACGCGTTATCTCTGCTGAGCTGCATGCAGCAGGATGTTCCTAATGAGCGGCGAGGCCGTAACAAAACAGAGAATCACGTTCGAAAAATACGTAACGCGTCGAGTAACGCGCCTCGTCCAGTTCGTGAACCACTTGTTATATTTCGCAAACTCATGTACGCCCGCGCGCAAAAAAAAAAAAAAGAGTCGGTCCGAGGGAGAGAGCTTTGTCCGAAATGCATCCTAATTCCGGCGCAAGACCGCTCGTTTCGCCGGCAGCGGATCGAGCTCGCACTCACACCAAGTGGGGGCGCCGCAGGGCGGCTTGCCGCGATTTCGGCGCATGCGGCACGGGATGGCAGATTTCGTCAAGATGGCTCACGCTGGAGAACTGCTGCTGTTGGTATAGGAGTAGTGGAGTGATGGACAGAGAGACAGAGTAAAGAGTGCGAGAGTGAAGGATGGAGATACAGAGTAAATAGTGCGATGTGAACGAAGAGTTTGTGAGTGGTATTGCTCAAGAAATCGTAGGAGACACCGGTAAACTAGTAATGCAATGGGTACAATTCTGTGTAAATTTAATCAAGTCAGAAGCCCTTAAGTATATTAAGCTCTTAGTATATGTTTTTTTAACAGAGAAATGAAGACTATAAATAAACAAGGGAAATATATATTTTGGTACAATGAAATGGGCGCTAATGAAAAATGTCTAGCGATTCAGGGAAAAAGCGATGGGGGCGGCGATGTAGTACTATAGCGACACTGGAATGAAGCAGAGGACAAAGAAGAGGCGAGGATTGAAGAAGCCGAGGTTGTGAATGTCAGATTAGGGAGATAACGAGGAATGAGAAGATGCAATGATTTAAGGTCGGTGGTGACTGCACGGATGCCAAGAAACGGCGACAACACGGATTGTCGGGATGACAGGGTTGCGAGAACAGAAGTAATTGTTGAGAGACGTGCAGCAACAGGAATTGCAAGCGGACGAGAATAAGAGAGGCGACAGGAATTGCGGAAACGACTTGAAATGTGGGACCTTACAGAAGGCGGAAACAACAGCCATGGCGGGGTCGAGAAAGTCTGCGGGGGGCAGTGTAGATTCCGGAGGAAGCGGGGTCGGTAAGAATTGAAGACTTTGGGGCAATACATGCTACGCCACAAATTGAGATATTAGTGAATTTCGCCCCCCCCCCCCCCATAATTGTATCTAGATGTTGGGTTTTTATTGTAAAGATTCGCCGCAAGATGGCAGTGTAATTCATGAAGTAATGTTCTTTATCCCAATGTGTAGAGAGCAATGTCTAAACCTCTACTTGTCTTTTTCTCAAAACTTACGTATAGTGGCCATAGCATCTTATTGGTCCGAGGTCTTCAATTGTAGGTCGGTGGGCGGGGATTGGGAGAGGCGACGAGACGGCGGCGGCTGCAGCAGCAGCAGCAGCGCGGCAGGCGACGGGGCTCCCTGTGGAGCGCGGAAGTGCAGTGTCATCGCACTTATTGGGGCGAACGCGCCGGGCGCTCCGCCAATTTCCGGCCTTTGCAGGCGCCGCCGCAGCTGCATCCGAAGGCCGCCCACGCGCCCGCCCACGCGCGGATCAACGAACCCCGCCCCTCCCCCTCCCCCTTACGCCGCCCCACATGTCGCCCGGACGGGCTGCGAGGAAATGTGCTACGGAGCGGACGGTCCCAGCACAGGGGATGTAAGGTTCTCCTCAAGGGCAACTATAGTTGGGTTTTTCGTTCTTGGCGCACCAAGGTCAACGGACGAAACATGGGAGAGGGATGGCTTTCTCCAATAAGGAGCTTCCACGTCATCAACACTGTACACGGTAGTTAGTATATTAATATAGTAATTTAACTTTCGTTTGGAATGCAATTTGCATAATCTTTTCATCCAGATGCGTCACAACGTACGGTCTAGAATTACGTTTGTTACCTTAATTTATTTGGCAAAATTGATTTAAACATTGATTTACGTTAGAATTACGTAATTATTTAAAAATTAATATTGTATAGGATCATAAATCCATTACAAAGTAATATAAAATATAATAAAAATGTTTATTATACAACAAAAATCCATGATGGCCCACTCCGAAATGATCGGCTGGATCTGCCCCTGCTATGATCAGGTGGCGCCGCTCCCCCCGTTGCGACCCTCCCCTCTGGGCCACAGGTGCTCCTTCGTCAGCGAATTGGGGAGGCTTTAAGCTCCCCGTACAGCTGTTTCGTCCGAAAGAGAATTCTGTTGTTTCAGGCACAGGGTAGGGAGAAACGAAATGCAAAATAATGATAATATTTCTCTTTTCAGATCATTATGCTGTAACATGTTTGTACAAACAAATTGCGTTTTGGGTTTTTGTCATTTAATACAGATTATTTTTGGTCACACATTATTGGCAAGGGTTAAACATAGCGAACTGTCCTAATCAGTCAACGGCACAACCTTATCAAAACATTTGGGGAAATTCTTAAGTATTCCTTCACTTGGAAAGAACATCAAAAAGCGTCTGCCTTTTGTAAACTATCCAAAGGATAGGAATCCAAATGTTGATAGACCACCAGTCGAAATTGTAAAAAATTATCTCATAACATTTGTTTAAATACACATTTTATAACATTATCTATCTTTAAAATTTTACTTACTATTTCCCCCATGGTTTGAACGCATAGAAGGGTGTGACAAGCTGTCGGGAGATTGTAAGAGTTAGTTCCCATTTAGCGCTAAAAATACTTACGTATTTGTGAGGGAAATCAAAAACAATTCCAATAACAATAAGTAAATAAATACTTTACTTATTATATTAAATTAATTAGAGATTTTCTTGTTTTATCTAATTAGTAGTGCGTGAGGAATTGTTTTATTAACTATCGTAATAAAAGTTTTCAAACGTTCAAGATCAAAATTCTAAGAAAAGCTTCAACCCCTATCATACTATATCATTCCAGATGGGAACAGACTGCGGAGAAAAACACTTACTGCAATGTAAAATTTATAAGGCCTAAAAGGTGGGTCACGATGAAATATTAAGGACGTACTCTAATTTTTAAACAGCAAGGGCATTACCTCCTGCTAAATCATGCATCTTAAACTTGTTCAGAAAAAAATCGACTATTATTACTATTAAGATGCAAAACATGAAAAACAATCATCTGTGATTACCGATGAAAAAGTCAATATTCCTCAGTTATCATTTATATAAGTACTTTATCAACCAAAGGCAAAATTTTGAAACGAAACACTTTACAATAAATAAGAATTAAATCTTTAAAAAATTAATTACAATAAATGTGCTGAAAGATACAATTAACACACCTCAAATACGAAGAAAACAATTCTTCGGAACAAAATGCTTTTCTGCCGATATGAAATGTTACAATTGGTAGAACTAGCCCCTCAGCTCCTTTTAAACCACTACTTCCCAGGTCATAAAATTCACTCAGGAAATAAGGCAGTCTGGAAACAGCTCGTACGAGCGTTAAAATTTCAAGCACCTTTTCCCAGAATCTCACACGTACACATTCTTCTGAAGATAAACCTATTCTAAAATTCCTTGTCCTGGGGGAGGCACACGTTCCCTCTAAGCCACGGCCCCGCCCTCCCCTGCAATGCCAGCAGCGCCTCGCCCGCTCCTCCCCCGCCCCGCTCGTCCCGCCCCGCCCCCGCCTTTCCCCTCCCACCCCGCCTCGTGCGCCCAAGCGATAACGGAGGCAGGGCCGTGTCCCGCTGCCGGGACATGCACCGACGTACCGTTAACACCCGCCCTCTGCCCCGGCGTAATGGTTACCGCCGCACCGTCCTATCTACGTCCGATTCCTCTCCTTTTTCTCTCGTCGAGGAGAAAATTCCAGAAAGCCGCCGACCGCGTAACGCAGGTCGGCCAGAGGCGTTGTCGGCCTGGCCCGGTCAACAGCCTGGTCCTTTCTCGCCCTTCCTCTCTGCGTAGCCCCTGCTCTCATTAATATCCAAGAAAGGAAAAAGCTAACGTCCTGCAATGCAATAATACAATGCATACTGCAATTTAAATCTTGGAAAGTGTGAAATTTTTAAAGAAATAAAGGAAATATTACGAAAAAAAATGCTTAACAAATACCAACGAAAATTATTTAAAGTAATGAGAACGATACTGTCCCGCTTCCACTCAGGTGACAAACACTGATCCAGTTCCGTATGTTCAGGACTCACCAATAATAGATTAAAAACATAGATGAACGAATGACTAAGTATTGAAATATTCATTACCATTTTAAGAAGTGTTCGCAAAAATGATTGTGGCACTGATGAACTTCACTGTTACAGGTTATCAAAGAGACCAAGCATTCTCTAATTTCAAAATATCATCATCTTCATGGAAGACCGACTTCAAGTCCATTTCTTCACGTCCAAGCATGATATCCGTATCTAACCGTCGAAGGAAAAATCGGCGGCGACAGAAAAAATGCGCGACTACATGGGCAAAGGCTTCGCCAGGGCAACTCAGCCAACAGCCTTCCCCTTCACCTTGCTTCACCCCTCTTCCGCCTCCCAACCCTCCTTCCTTCGCGGCTCCCACCTCCGATCGTGATGGTGTGCCGCACTTATTCAATTTAAATTTCAATACGGCCCGGGCAGCGTTCGTATTATGTGCCTGCCATTCCTACCTAGGTGTTGGGTATCCGTTATTGATTTAATTTACCTTGATGCTCCGAGATCTCTCTTTGTAGGGCTCGTAAGGAAATCGCTTAGGTTTTTTAAGAGATTCTTGATCGCAATGCGATGAAAGAATGTTCGGCATATAAGGATCTTTGTGGTCGCTCCGGCCGTGTCAGGTTCGACCCATTTCATCAACCAGCGGCTTATTTGGGGCGATCGGCACGGCGGCGGGGCTGCCATAGAAATAACGACGTGGAGGTGGACGGCGAAGGCAGGGCGGGACGTGCGTGGGTTCTCCGCGGTGGAGGAAAGGCTCGGTTGCCCGCGGGGAATTGAAGCCAATTGTGGAAGTCTGCGGCGATCCAATGAATGGGGAGAGAACGGGCGGCTTGCTGAATTGCCTGCGTACAGGTGGCACGCGAAGTGATGGCAGGTCATCATAGCATCCTCTCGGAGAACAATGATCGTCCGATTGAAAAGGTATACCATAAAGTCAGCTGTGGATGCCCAATTAGTCAGGTAGTCGGATTCATACTTACTGCCGGTAACAACAGGGGCGTGAGATGCGCTAGTCACGGATATCCACGAGATGTGGACTGCGTTTTTGGGAGTGGACGCTCAGTAACAAAGTAATTTACCGCCCACAGAGAAACAATACAAAGTAATATACGAGTAACTAGAGGAAGCATGGTTATCGGCAACAACATTACCACACATATTGATCGCTAAATTTAACCAACACGTATATATCTCATACTTTGGCCCGTTTTGAGGCAATTCTTTCACTAGAAATATAAGATCATCTCCTACCAAATTTCAAAGAAACGTAGCACGGAAATAAACTGGAAATGTTTTAAAATGATGGAATTCGTCACATTTTTATTAGTCGTTAAAGGAAGTTTTGTAACGTTTTTCCTCTCCCTCGAAAAGTCACAGCTTTTTTAGATTACGTCTTACTTTTTTAGATAAAACTTACAAATCGATATTCGATTATTTCACAGTGATCGAAAATATATACTATCTCCAAGTCATAATTGTTATATTTATTTTGAACACATGGACAACTTTCAAATGGTTGTAGGTTTTTCGTTGTTTTGGTTGGTTCCTTGGAGTAAAAAAATACATTCATAATATTCCAAACTCTCTCTACCCGAAATTTGTAATCGAAGAAATTAAGCTCGTACTAGCATTAAATCTTCATGCCTACGTACATTTATGAATAAATAATCAACCACGAATGATCAACGTAATCAACAATTCATTAATGCATCCGCGCACAAACTTCGTGCATCACTGCGTCACACCGCCCACTTCACAATTTGTTTTTTAAACAATTCACCCGAAATTAAAATATTGGATAAATTTGTCCCAACACCGACCAAAAACAGAAATTTAAAATAATCCAACTTGAGGCGAAGGTGAAGTATTGCAGAGATTATTTTTTTGTATCTTCTAAACGCAAAATGCAGATTGTACAAGACCTCTTGCGCTGTTACTCTTACACGATGACAGGCATAATTTTAAGGCATGAGTAATTTCGCTGTGCATGTGTTGACATGCTTATCAACCGGAAACGTCTCACACCGCATTTTTAATTATCATAACGTCAACTACTCATTCTGGGAAGGTCGTAGATCCACTTCCAGAAGATGCTTGGAGGAAATTAAAAACTACGGAACACACTGTAAGAGGCGAAGGCCAGAGATAGGAAAGAAGGCTTGCATGTCGTAGATCGCGAGAATCTTTCCTTCTAGGAAATACAACGAAGCGGATGCAAGTGAAGAATTACGGCCAGAATCAGTAGCATTCTGCGCGTGTGATGCAACTTCCGGTACGGCCGGTGTCTGTCGCTGAAGCGAGGGAAGAAACAGGCCACGAACACGGTAGCTCCTCCCGGCCCAGCCGCTGCTGTCGCCGGCGCCGCTGCCGCCGCCGTCGCCTCCGCCGCCCCGGCTTCCTGCCGCGCCGTGAAGTAATGCAGAGGAAGCAGCGTTAAAGAGCCACCGGCTTAAGATAAGCGGTGACCGGTGGTGTCGGCCACAGCAGGAGAGGTGGACGCAGCTGCGGTGCCAGAAGGTGGTGGAAGTGGGAGAGGTGATTAAGGTGTAGGAGGAATGTCAGGAATTAGAGGAAGGGGGATGAGATGAAAGTGGAATGGGAGGTAAGGTATGGTATTGACGGTAGGGTAGGGGAGGTGACGGCGGCATAGTGGCTGCGGCTCGAGCATGAATGGTGGTGATGGTGGTGAGAACTGGATTGGCAGCAGCGGAAGCGAGGGTGATGGCGTTGGCTTTGGCAGTGGTGGTAGTGGTGGTGTCGGTGACGTCGGAGACGGTTGAGGTAGTAGTTAAGATAGCAGCCGAGTCCAGAGGCAATTGCAGGACGGAACAGTTGACACACGGTCTGCCGGGGTCGACGCCACTTTTCTCACTACACATGAGAAGAAATATGTCCGCCGAATGCTGTTTCCTCCAACGAGTTCAACCGGACGACAAACACTTCCTGTTTTGTAATTTTCGGGCACAAATATTTTCAGTTCAACGAACCTTGAAGGCAGTAACTGATAATTGTTACATGTAAAGTTGATATATGTGATATTTTAGAATAAAGTGATTTTTACTTATGTTTCTCTACACTATTTTCTGATGTGTTTTTCCAGCGTTTGTTAGGAATTCTGATATGTTTGCAAACTGAATATTCGAATACCGCACTTGTTTCAATTAGAAAAATAAACTGAGACTCCTTAAACCTAATGAAATCTGAACGGAACTGTGTAAAAATATCAAATTAAACTTGATGCCAACATACAATGCACAATACACTTAACAATTTACTTAGAAATCCCATCATTTATACATGTTTTATTGAATATATCCATCAATTTTATGCCACCATATTTGCTACATCGTTAGAAAATGTGGAATATGTTATCTGTTTAGTTTTAGAAACTACAATACAATTCGAGGAAAACCGCAAAATGTGTCAATATTTTTTTATTGATGCATTCCAGATACATACATTTATCAGTATTATCTTATTTCTATTATTTTAATGGCCCTAAATAAAATCTCTTCGAGTGACAGCCCGAATAAATGCGGAGCCAAGAATCCGAAATCTTCAGTCGTCATACAATGAACATCCTGCAGTATAACATGAAATATGATAAACTCTCCTATGCTCGCTTGTTTCCTCCATTCGCACAGAATAGCTACTAATTTGAAATGCAGGAAATAACATAGGAAGCAGCCGCTCCAAGTCGCCAGCGAGGCGTGACGCTCAGGGTGCATCATGCAGTTCAACGCCGCCCACAACCTCGAGTGCAGCGGACGCCGGCGGCGACGCCGTTGAACTGCAGGTTCTCGGAACCCGCGGGCCACCGGTGCATGTGGCAGCGGGCGGGTCGAAGCGGGCGGAGCGGGACGGAGCGGGGGGTGCGGGTGCGGATCAGGGATTGAGCGAAGGTGGCGCGGTGCGGGGGAGGGAGGGAACGCCGAGGGGGCGGGGCGAGGGCGGAGCGGGGACGGAGCGGAGGTGGAACGGATGTCCTCGCTGCCGCGGGCTTCACAATTTACTGTTACACCACACCCAGCGCGACGCTCGCTACCGTCTATGGTCGGCGTCCACTCACTGCCGAGTGCCCCCTCGCTCCTCACTGCCCCCGGCCATCTCATTCCACCTTCTCGCGCTGCCACCTCCCTACTCGCCCTATTCACCCTTCGCCCTGTACTTGCTTGTTACTGCCTCGGGCTTCCTTCTTGTACCTACAGTTTTGCTGACCACCTGCATCTGTATGAGACGGATTATAACCGAGCGTAAGCATACGTATATGTGTGAGCGTGTGTTTGTGTGTTTGCCAATGATTCAGGTGGCTGCTGTCGCCTACCGTCATTCTCTCTCGCCCTCGGCTCTCCATTCCCAGATATGATTCATCTGTCACAGCCTTTTGTAATGTGCACTGTTCTCCGTATCTACGTGGTTCGCCCGACAATACCCGGTATCATCTAACCCACGTCAATTTGAAATTGCTCAACTATTTACTTACTTTACTCTATTGCAATCTCATGGCACTTATTTTACTTTCCTTCCCTTCTTCTAAGGCTTATGTACTATTCTAAACTATTTCAACTCTTCTCACACTGAACGTTACACCGAGGTAGAAATGTATTTCATTACACCACACTGGAAGCTCATGGAACAATTTTTTCCAATCCATCGTGACCTTTCTATCTTCCATTTTTTACTCCACACACATTTGATTTGGTCAAAATCGGCCCGGAATAAACCTTTCATTTTTCAGTGTGGCCAGCCCTTCTTCATCTGCCCAACCGCTGACTCACTCGTCAGCGTGGCCAAGCGTCCCTGTTACGTTACTATTCTATTTCGCATTTACCCCCTTTAGTCAAAGATTTAACACATTAGTGTTTCATTACATTTTCCCTCTCTGTCTGTTTTACCTCACCTTTACTTGCATATTCACATCTTCCTGAATAACAGAACACCCAACCCATTCCAAGTCCATCTTTCAACCGCCCACCCATATACGCACTTATATATAATTCACACCAAAATGCATTCTCAATGTCTCATTCTTTTCCGTCAGATATCTATTTCACTGCATATCTTTTTCTCTACTTATTCACACCCACGTTCGAATGTCCTTCCTCCCTACAATAGAACGCTCTTTCCATTCTTTCAAAACCCATCACACTCCCAATTCTCTTATCAGTCTTCAAGTCCTATACGTCAGTCCACAAACCGACTCTCCCTTCCATCTCCATCCCCATTTTTCTTTTCATATAGTAATACCGTATTTACGCGAATATAATGTACCATCGAAAGTAATGCGCACTCCACATTTGAAACTTAAAATTAAGAAAAAAGGTACGCTATTTTATTTAAATTTATGTAACACAACAAAGGTTTTATCGTACAAATAATTAGCATTCTAACTGCTTTACTGATAACTGCAGTACGCTTTAATAAAGCATCATAAAACGTTCTTCCCTGTTTGCCCTTTATGTTTTAACTAAAAACCCTCAATACAATAGGCTAGTGACAAATGAAACCGAGTTGAATTTTAAAACTCCAGCAAGCCATTGTGACGTAATGAACGAAAAAAACTGAATGAAGTTACTGACGTTCTACGGAACGGTTTTGGACCCGAATCTAATGCGCCATCGCATCTAATGCGCACCCCGATTTTGAGTACTAAATTTGATAAAAAGAAAAGTGCGCCTTAGATTCACGTAAATACGGTATCTCAACCTTATCTCGCTGAGTGGTCACTACTTCCATACACGCGTGCTTCTCATCTATGTCTGCGAAACTTCTCTTTGGTGTCTCCATTCCTACCTCGTGCCCTTTCAAACAAAGATTTTTTCGTACAAATAATTAGCATTCTAACTGCTTTACTGATAACTACTGTACGCTTTAATGAAGCATAATAAGACGTTCTTCTCTGTATGCCCTTTACGTTTTAACAAAAAAAAAATACTCAATAAAATAGGCCAGTGACAAATGAAACGGAGTTGAATTTTAAAACTCCAGCAAGCCATTGTGACGTAATGAACGAAAAAACTGAACGAAGTTACTGACGTTCTACAGAACGGATTTGGACTCGAATCTAATGCGCCATAGCATCTAATGCACACCACGATTTTGAGTACTAAATTTGATCAAAAAAAGAGCATTTTAGATTTGCGTAAATACGGTATCTCAACCTCACTTCGCTCAGTGGTCATGCACGCGTGCTTCTCATCTCCGTCTGCGAAACTTCTCTTTGGTGTCTCCGTTCCCCACCTCGTGCCCTTTCCCCAGCCAGCGGGGAATATCGCGTTCGCAACTCCGCCGCCGCCGCGCCGCTCGCCTCCCCCGCCCACCTGCCGCCCGCAGCCGCAACCCGGAACAGAATGCGGTGCGGTGCGCCCGCCGGGCATCCGGTAGGGATCGGATTAAAATACGAAATGAAACGCCCAGGATTGCGTCCGAACAATCGCTCTTACAATTGCAAGGCAATATTGGAGTTTCAGGGCGCAATCTATAATCACGTTTTGCGCGGAAACCGGGGACAGCTGCCGGTGATCAAAGTTCGCAACCAGAGATTAAGTTCCACAGCAGTGAGCGTGCGGGCATTGAATGGAGAAGGAAAATGGTACAAGGTTTCTTGCGGAAACTGAAATATTTCGTACTTGTTTTTTTGTTAGGAAACAGATAATGTGGGATATGTATAAGGGCATGCAATGGTTCTCTGCATGACGGGGATGATCAAACAATTGTCATGTAAATTCTTGTTAGATGATTAAATTTTAATATGGTCCTGAATCCCGTTCAATACAAATCCTTATAAATAAAAATGTTGACTGTAAAGCATCATTTGGTATTATAGACAAGCTCTACCACAAGAAAGTTTTGTCACCAATATTCAATTTATCAATTACATTTTTGAAACCAAAAATACATCACATAACACTTCATCTAGTTTTAATTTTTTCATAGGACATTTTTATATACAAAATAACTTGTTTTAAAAGAGTCTATTGATTTTAAAATTCTTTACAAACACTGCAATTCATGAAGGTCTGTAAGAGCTGAAAACGATACAATATCGGCTTCAAATAACAAGAGGAAAGTATATCGGTATTGCATTTTGATGCATGACGAATAGATCAAGCAGAACAACAAAAACACTTCCAATCAATTCAGAAGTCTTATATGTTTATTTGCAATGACTGTTGAATCAAATGCAATTAACATGTAATTACACCCGATGAATGCAGATGCATGGCAGGCGGTGATCACTTTTTGCCTTTCACGAGTCTCTCTCAAATGTCGCTATTGCATTCTGCATAGCTTGTTGTAAATAGATATTTGATTACAGGCATTATTTTTCTTTTTATCTTTTTCTCTCTGTTTTGTTCTTCAAGCAGAATAGATTACTTCGTCATTACACCCATACTAGTAATCTGCCTGCCAGGTACGCTATTTGCAGTATTGAACATTTTTAGTTTCAGAAACACGTGAAACTCAACTACAACGTGAAAACTCGCCTGAAGCACCTTCCAGTAAAAACTGAAAACAATTTTTTATTGAAACAAAAACCCGATAATTTAATAATACAAGTATGAACATGATATTTTTTTACATCGCAAATTAACATTTTTTTATTTTAATTTTAATATATTCATCTCTAATATTAGTTTTCCATTCACTGTTCAAACTGGCGGGAACATATTGCCTTGAGGCTTGTTTCTAGAAATCTGTTGTACGACTGTCTCTCTCGCCAATTTTTTAATGATAGATCTTTCATAACACATTTTGTGGATTCTCACATTCACGAAAGAATGAAGGCATGGTACATTGTAACTGAATGTAAACTATTTTATATACTTACGGCGTTTTAAGTACGCAGAAAATTCAAGAGATCAGAAAACCGTCATAAGGAAATCCTTCACTTAGCCGCAAGAATGAATTTCAAGAATGGACGATTTCTAAATTGTCGCAAAACCTAGTACAACAATATTATACATAGTACTTTGAGACTTAATTACTTTTTATATTTAACACTGAGAATTGATGAGAAGAGAAGAGGTAAGATCTAATATTATTTTCTTCTCAAACATACAAATTTTAATTTTACCTAATTCGTAGGCGATCTTAATACTATCAGTTACGAAATTTAGAAGCCATACCCTCAGGTTCAGAGAGGAACAAAACTGAATTTTATACACGTGAAGACGAGAAAACGAGATTATTTCATTTTGATCACTCAAAGAGGAAGATAACGAAGCAATATCAGTGAGTATAGTGTTGTTTTAATTGATACGTGGAAAGAAGTTAATTAACTGAGGTTGGCTGGGATAAAAGTAAGAAAAGGTGAAACTAGTTTGTACTGATGAGTTTTAAACTCGAGGAAAGACTATTCGCGAGAAGGGATATAATAAATATATCTTCCTTAAAAAACATGTTTAAAAAAAATCCTTCCATTTTTCTGCTGTATACACTTTAATAGACTTCGAAATTTTGCCAAAAAGAATTATTTAATTTCTTATTATTCATTTTTTTTTATTTTAGTGTTTGACTTTCACATTAATTTTGTGGCTCAGTGCTATTAGTGATAACAATTACTTTTCGACAAACTTTTTTGAAATTGTTTGTGAAATGCTTCATAAAAATGCAGTCTTATCAATGTTGAACGTATTAAATACTGATTGCAAAATTAACAGTCACTAATATGATTCACGCTTTCAACGCCCTTGTTTAAAAATATGTAAATTCAGACATTTAGTCCAGTGTACCCCTAGTGGCCGTGGCTCCACTCCTAAACACTTGCTGTCATGAAATGTTAGTATAAAAACATATAAAACATAATATTTTCAAAGACAATTCTGTAAGCATTTAAAAGTTAACGCATTATTTTAAAAAAATTAGAAAGTTCCCACAACATAAGTAGGGAAACGGCATAAGTAGGGAATGGAATTTATTGTGACTATTTCACTCATGTCTATCCGCGTCGTAAGTAGCCAATGGTAAGCCTGGATATATTCAAATTAAACCAATCCCAGATGTTTATCGCCATCAGCTTGTTTACCTTTTTTTATCGCTGTAAAACCTTTGTTTACCTTTTTAAGATAACGATAGCAATTGTTTCACCTCCAAAATAGCTCTTGTGCATCAATATAATATTAAAATGTGTGGTTTTGGTAATGTTTAAAACTCTGAAATAGAATCTATTATTAAAGATTCAGTGCCGAAAAAAAGCAAAAGGAACAGAAAAAGTGTTTAAAAGAAATTTCAAGAATTTTGTCAAGACAGAAAATACAAATGGACAGCACAAACTACAAATGAAGAAATTACACATGTTTCAGGCAATATACGAAGATTAGATTTGGAGAGTACAAAGAATATGCCATCAAAACTATGTGGAACGTTACAACCAAAATTATTCAGGAAAATATTTTAATGAGTACATACGTGTGTTCAATCCATTCGAAATTGACGAATTCCGCTGCTAATTCATCTTGTACATCTTCCATTTCAAATACTTCCACGGAAGGGCAAGACTAGGAAAACAACTTCCTACAACTTTAATGATTGTGCTTTTAATAAATGTTCTTTTAAGTAGCCTTGTTATAATTGTTTTTCGAAAGTTTTATTACCATAAAATTGAAACATATTTGAAATCATTTTCTGCATTAAACTGTTATTCAAATGTTACTTGATTGTAAGTTATTCCAGGAGGCAGAGATAAGTCGGAACTGAATGAAAGGTTTTCATTTTTCGATTGTAATTTTGAGTAATATTTCCCTTTTTCGTAATTCCTGTGATTTAAATTATCCTTTCAAATCATGTAATGTGTTTATTCGTGAAATAGTCACACTAAATGTCACTCGAAGTGCTGTGCTAGCACGTCTCTTGATATTACTTATGATAAAAAATGCAAAAGATGTATATACATGTATTTATTTTTTCCAAATTATGTAAGATAAAATAGAAGATATTTAAAATAAAAATTCATTATAGTGTTTAAAATTGATCTGTGAAAGGATTTTATCGAATACACAACCGATCAGATCTTAACATGGATTCGGAGAGCCTGAAAGATAGTTCTTCCTCTACAGAAGTAATTATGCACTAGTCTTCACCACATAAGAGTTTTATTCTATGTATAAAATACGTTCGTAAAATATACAACATGTTGTTTGCGATTATCCAGTATTTAAGCGAATAGCAGTACCCAGTGTTAAATCCTGGAGAAAGAATTAAAGCAAACATACCGCTCCCCCCAATCCACCAACGATACAATGATCTGTAAAAAAATTGTTAGGTTTCGTTCGAGTTACGCATAGGCCGTATGATACATGGGTAAGAACATGGTTGAAATTACTTGTGTGTCACAAACATCCACTCATCCTTGATTCTGAGTATGCGGCTTCTAAGAAAAGGGAGATAGGTAATTTGCATGGACAATGCATGGAGAAGGTTTGGTGGCCATAGAAGAGCAGAAGCATTATATTTCTTTGCTAGAACGATTATTCCAGTTACGCATGTTACAAACTCATGTTTCGTTTCGATATATAGATATATTAAAATGTAGCGAAATATATGTAGTAAATATAGAGTGTAAGTATAGATTAAATGTATAAGTGTAGATTAAATATGTAGAAACATTTAATTATACAAATATACGTGAAAATATGTAAAATAAAAATAGTTCTAATTCATTCAGGATGTCTTGTAAACTCTAAAAAATATTATTGAATGCAAGAATGTTGTTTCTCTAAAAATATGCATTTACATGAAAATCCGTTCCCTAGACATCAGACATACCTAGCGTCTAACAAGAGAGTATCTTCTTAATAGTGAAATTCACGGATTCTTCGGCCAAGAGAAATTTCTCCCACGATTACCAAGCCGTGGAGGCCAGGCCCAAGCCGGAGGGCTGGGCGCAGCGAGCCAGCAGCTGGGTCGATGCGCGGCGGCGGCGGCGGCGGCGAGCGCGCGGGAACGCGTGGTGCCCGAGGAGATGCGCCGCGGGAGGGTACACACAATTAGCTGCGGGCAGCCACGGGCAGGCGGGTGGCGGCGGCGGCGGCGGCGGCGCTGGGGCGGGCGCGCGGCCGCCCGCGTCAACACCGCAGAGAGCCCCGGGCGCAGCCGCCCGCGGTCCCGCCCGCGGTCCCGCCCGCGGCCGCCCGGGGCGTCTCGGCTCGGCGCACGCCCTCGCCCGCCCCGCCCCGCCCACGCCGCCGCCGCCGCCGCCACAAGCTGAGATGCGGCCGCCCGCACTCGGGGAAACCAGACAACACGCGCCGGCGGACGGGGTGTGGGTGGGGTAGGGTGGGGAGAATGGAAGGGGGACGGGTACAGGCACACGCGGGCTTGCCGCTCTTACGCTATCAGAGCCACTCCATAATAGTGGGCACTGTGGGGATTGCAGTCGCTTCATGTACAATTTCACTTCAGCGAAGACGGAGGTCATTGCATTGACTAGCTATTAGTGATGCGACATCGACAACAAAACATCAATGTAGGCAAACATCGACGTCCACAATTAAAACATAGATATTAATAATATATCGATAAAAATAGATCCATGTTTTTATACATCGATGTTTTATATCGATAATTTTAATTTTGGACATCGATGTTTGCCTATCTTGATGTTTTGTTGTCGATGTCACATCGCCGGCTGGTTTACTAGGAAGCTGGTTTATTAGGAAGTTTTTGCACGCTTTAGCGGGCAGCAATCGACTGCAATCTGGATCTTCTGCGCATGTGCAAATGCACAGAAGTGATGCAAAACGTGATCCGCGCATGCGCTGAAAATAGATACTGCTGTCGATTGCTTTCTACGTTCGAGGGGGCAAAAGCTCCCTAATAACCTCTAACATTAAATTTGCGCGCAACAAAAATTGTTGGCAGAGATCTAGTGTATTAATTTATAATTAAAATTTAACTTAAAACAGTTGAAAACGCATGCCCATGTGCGAAATTCTAACGCATTCCCGTGCGAGGAAAGAGGAAGGTCAGGATCATCTCGGGCGAGGAACAGTCTGCTCAATGAAGGCAGATCAAACCGCATTCGTGTTGTTCGAGCAGATAAACAATGGTGCCATTAGTTATTATTTCGTATTTTAACTTTTCCAAAATCGTGATTATGGGAATTTTTCATCCAGGAACGAAAGATCGAAAACGTAAAAACATCGAGTACAAAATATCGATGTTAAAAAATCATTGTCTTGAGTACATCGATGTTTAAAACATGGATATTTTTATAGAAACGTCGACATCGATGTTGCATCCTTACTAGCTATCAATATGGAATGAATGATTCTTGTATTCATCCTATTTCTACCATATGTCTAAGCACATTCTACGAGAAATACATGAAATTACTATTAGTAAGTACTTTTATATTATACTGTAAAGGCTGATTTAAAAAGGTGTATCTGCTTAGGGCTCTCTAATTAAAAATTATGAAATCGCAGTTGAATAATGTTCATTTCAATACACAAACACGATGAATCAACATTTTATTCAGAGTTCAATTAAAATATTCTGCACGGTAATAACATGTTTTGTATTTGTTAAAAAAAACTCTTGTAAGTTAATTTGATGTGCACACAATGAATAGTATTTTCTTTGTTTATTATTATCTGAAGGAAAATTTGATTATCTTTCCAAGAATCCATAGTCACTAGAATTTTCAGTTAATCAGGTAGGATGAGCAATTTCTTTTTCGCCGTCTCCTTTAATTATATATAATTAAATATGACACATATACAATACTATATAAATTATAGTAAAAGCTTACACATATACCATAGTTTACTACATTTCTAAACGATCGAATCACTTATCAGGGTTTCGACAAACGGAATACTAAATCCTTTAACAACATTAATGGAAAAAGTTATTTTTGGAACTAATACTAGTAGTTCTTTGGGGTTCGAATGAAAGTTTCTAAAATTAAAATTCTGAAATAATGCAAAAGTAATTTTTGTCGGAGTTGCCTTATTACGTTTAGTGTGTGTTCGTAGAATTATACCGCAACGATACTCCGTAAAGTACAATTTTCCCATTCAATAACAGTAAAGGGGAGAAACGGTTCCCATTCACGCGTCCTGGAAAACTATTTGCAGACACATATTGTGAGGTACTGTTTAATAAGTCATATCATCATTCATAATCATGTGACTGGCACAGGGATAATCTGCTCCGTGGGTAAATATATATGAGAAATATTTCAATGATAATTTTAAGTTAGATTTACATAAAATAATAATTCAAGTACATTACTTAAAAAAATCTTATCCTTAGACACTTTCTCCCACAACGTACACTGATCCTTATCACTGTTCAGGGACCACTTCCACCAGCTTCTCCACCCCGACAATATTCGAACACGGAAGAAGACTCCACGCAAAACTCACACCCACACAAATCCAGAGAGAAACACAAAAGACAGGAAGAGGGAACGAGTTCAGAGAACGAAGAAAAATAAACGCAATGGAAACGAAATAAATCCAGAGACATTCCGGGCGATAGCGTCGGTGCAGCGTTCCGGGGGCCGATCCAATTAGAGCGGAAACATTCAATAATAGCGCAGGGGAGGGGGCGCGCTGCAATGAATCACCGCGCGAGACGTCCGGCACCGCCCACGCGCCCCACGCATCGGCACGCGCACGCGTGAGCGCCCGCCGGGCACCCCTCCCCCACCCCCGCCCCCGCCACCAAGTCATCCTCCGGCCCTTCGCCGCTCCTCAGATCGCTTCGCAGCCCTCGCGCATTCCTCGGCGGCCCCCGCGCCGGGGCCCTCGCCCTCTTTCGCGCTGCACGAGTAATTTATGCCGCTTGAAGATTCGCCTGCGTTTATGCTGTACTGGAGAAAGTGGGATTTAAATGTTTGAATCTGTGTGAAATACACATACCTGAATAAATCCGCTATATTTATGATTTTTTTAAAAAAGAGAATTCTTAAAGTTTCCATTTGTATCTACCACTAGGAAAACCCAGCAGACGTTCTGCCCTTCATCCCCCTTTTCCCCCACCCATCACCCTCTCATTGTCTCTCCCTCCCTCACTCTGTCACCTGAGACCACTATCAGTTACAGAATTTCGCTACAAAAAATAACTATTTCATTTTGCGATTAGCCTGGTACACAAGGTTCGTAAAAGCCATGGACACTATTTTAGGCACGATAATGTAGGACAGGAAATTCATTTATTCCTTCAATTAAAGTAACAAGATATTCTGATTTCACGTTCCCACGTGCGGCAATGTCTTCAAGTGTCCGAACGCTAAATCACGCAGAGACTACAATTCTCGAATGATGATTCTCGAATGATGAAGTCACATAGTAGAAGTTTCATCGAAAAGGAGAGTATGAGAACTTCCTAACCCTGCCTCTCCGAGAAGATTCTGTACCCCCTCACGTTCAGGCCCAGAATATTTGTCACCTTTCACATCATAGCAAGTTGAGGTGAATTCTTTGAGCGTTTGAGGAAGACGTGTAGAGAACAAACTCTAATGTGTATGAATTAAAAATTGTTGTTCTAGAAATAAACGCATTGGAAAAAATGATCAATGTATCTGAATTTGTCTACTTTTCTCTTTCATAACACAGATTTCTACGTTCCTCAAAATTTACATGAGCCCATTAAATGTTAATTGTTCTCTGAGCTTCTAATGGCTTGTTTTAAAATGTGTCATTTGAATAGCATTTTCATTAAAAAATGCCACATGTGATTTGCGGCTTTATACAAAACATTACACGTGAACTTGTAAAAATACAATGTGAAGATGGATATAAAAATGTATATTTAGATGTGTCTATTTACAGAAATAGATCACGATCACATAAATATTTTTAGAAAACGTATTCCTTGCTATAAGCTTCAGTGGCTGGAGGTCCACCGATTCTAACATCTCTCTTCAATTCGGAGAATTGCTTCCTACTCGCTATTTGATCAGTTTCGCCGTCCCGTCCCTCCCGCAGCCCTTGGGAAATCCCGCTCCCACTCGAGACTGAGATCCAGTGTCCGCCCCCAACTTCATTGCTCTCCCATCGGGGCCGCCGCCCACATCGCCGCCCCGCAATTAACACCCGGCCAATCGGGCGTCATCGCTCCAGAGCTCGTTACTTTACTTGAATTAGAGGACTAATCACGGACGCCCATTATCTTAACATTTTCGTAATTGCGTTCGTGTGTTTATCGGAGTATGTTGATTCAGAGCTTAGTTATTTTTAAATACCCGTTAAAGGCTTCTCATTTGAAGCTAATTCCATATTTAATTTCGCCGCGCGGGTCCTGCTCACTTCCTAGTCACGAGCAAACTCCACGCCCGCCCCCTGCGGTCCAGTTTTTCTCACAGTGAGAAGGGGCGGGTCGTTCTTCTCACAGTGGTAGTGTCGGGGCAGAAGGGCACAATTTATTTAAGTATTCATTTGTAGATTTATCAGTAAACACATTTAAAAAATTAATATAAGAAAAATCCAAAAAGAAGAAGAGTTTCTATGCCTCCACCCTCCAAAACAAAAAGATCAGGTCACCACTACTTTAGGTTCCACTCTCATCCATTAATATTTATTTAAAAGATCACACGGATCAATTCAAGAATTAACTTCATTTGTTGATTTAGTACTATTATCAGTAGAATTTAGGGTTATTGTGCTAGTTCCATAAAAAGCATTATTAAATTGATCGCTGTCCTGGGCATAAAATATTGACGTCTAAAAATTTCAGTAGGGCTTCTTCAGCAGAAACGTAAAAGGAACGGACTAACACCATGTGTATGATAACCTGAAAACATTTAATGTACACCTCAAAAGCATACGTAAAAGAACCATTTTATACTGAGATCGTCGCATGAGAATCGACGCTTTTAAACGTTACATCATCAGCCGTTGCAGCCAGAAAATTTGACCAATTCCACAGAATTTCAGATTTTATTTTTTGATCACGAGGCACATGCACACTCTTCTTTTAAATCGATCTTCATCCAAAGTTAAAAACTCCCACCTTGACTGGAACATCCAACGACGCCACCTGGGGTTTCCGAACGACCACACGCCTGGAGATGTTCTCATCCTGTCACCGCCTACCTTCGCCGAGCTGACAGGAAGCGGTGAATCCAGTTGGACGCGGGCGCCGGTATGAGTTATGTCGTCCATTTGGAGCGCGCATTCCGCCCGCGAGCCCATCGCCTCGCGCTCCTCCGCCGCGCCGGGGTGTCGCGCTGCCCGAGCGCGCGCCTCCCGCCGATGTTAATCACCGTCCGTTCTTATAATAGGTCTCGCGAGACCAGTCCGGCGCTCCGGAGGATGACGTTTTCCCGTTTGTAATAGTTAAGACGACGAAGATAACCGCCTTCGGTATTTTGTATGTATCGCATGCTATCAGCAAATTTCGTTGCATCTCCCGCGCTTTGGTCACGGGGCGGAACGCCGACATTCCCGAACGTTGCCTAACCGCCCGGAACAAACATGGGCGTTAAAAGCATATAGGGAACCGTTACGAGAAGTCACAGAAGCGAATGAGGAAACTCATTTGTTACCCTCCTTGAGGACTAGGATGCAGGGCAACGGGTCAAGGAAGATGGTATCGAGTAATTCAGTTAATTTTCAGGAATTGCTCCACGTTAAGAGAATATGAGTCGTAGTCACATTAGATTATCATGGAAATAAGAAACTAGTTTAGAGAAACTACATTTTATTGATTAAAGAGTGACGTAATGATAGTGTACACTCTTTTAAGATCAAAATACCTTTGTCAATTTTAAATTTAATTGAAACAGATGTTACATGAATATTGAAGGATTGGAACGGATCGAATGGAATACAGTTATGCAGTGATAACTATTGAATGGACAATCATTAACATTGCTGTGCTGAATATATCGAATATCATTTTCCCAACTAATGATGTTAAGAAAATTTTAAGCTATAAGATTTTTAAGTGCCCTGCAGATTCAATAGAAATACCATAGTTCTAATATCGAGCATTTGAAATCAAATATCTAATCACTACATCGTCTATCAATTTTCGTAGATCGTACTACAGTTTCCATATTCACACCTATCATACAATACGAGGTCCGGATATAGAGACAGTTTCCACGCACACAGCCATTATAAACGCACCTGTGAACACTGCAGTTGACAAAGTTAGACGCGAGAAATCCGCATGCTCTCCCGATACAAGCGCTATCGCCGCATATCCGCGAATGCGACGACGTTCCTCTGCAAACCCCGCCCTACAACAACTAAGGGCGGCAGTGGGCGTCTAACAGCCATCGCATGAGCAGTGTTCACAAACCAAGCGGCAGAGAATCGACACCGGCGGCACCGCGCCGCCCGCGCCGGCAAGGTGGGCTCTCAGCCAGTCGACAGCGGGCGCTGCGCGGCGCGATAGGGGAAGTTAGGAAGCAATTCCCGGACCTCGTTAGGGGGCCGTGTTCGGCGCAGGCGGCGGGCGCGACGGAGGCAGCGCGTGCGAGGGCGGCACCGGGGGCGGCGATGATGGCAGGCGGCGGGGGCGGTGCAGCCGGAGATGGAGGCGGAGGCAGTGCGCGGAGGCGAGCGATCCCTGAGAGAGCGCTGCGTACTCTGACGGCACAGAGTCCCTAGATACAGAGAGTAAAGCGATCCATTGTTCCACCGATCCCGTCAGTTTCTGACATTTTTCAGTTGTCACAAAAATTAAAAACTGTTTCGTATTCTGTATGTTGAGAACCATGAATCTACCCTAAACCAATAATAATATTCTTGAAAACCTTCATAATGTCCTCAATTATTATGATTTCCCTTCAGTTCCTGTTTGGTGCCTGATGGGGTTGTCGCGTGAGTGGATATTCAATGGCAGCGGTTGCGCTACTCTCTGTATCTAGGGAGTCTATAACGGCACCCCCTCTTCTCCCCCATACCGCAACCAACGGCCATGATGAAGCTGTAGGGAAAATAGCAAAAAAGAAAGAATATGGGTCAAGAAAAAATTATTGCGTACATGCTGATGATAGGTCGGCAAATCAATCACGCAATAAAGGCGGCAGCCATATTGCGCACCGCTTGGAAGTCAATCGGATCCCGTCGAGGAAAACGATATCCCGTTTCTGCATAGTAGTGGAAGAGGCCAAGGCTGAGTGGCACCACAAATACAAGATCAACCGCCATACTGAAAATATGCATTTCACTTTTAAGTATACATAGTAAACGAAAGTAATAACTTAAATGCTATACATAATATTGTGACGCAACAGCCTGCGAAACCTTAGAAACAATTTTGTCCGTAAATTTTTCTCCTTTTTATTGTCGCGGCAATTGAAAAGCAGGTGATGAAATTGTTTTATCCATATTTGTCTTGGCTTATACATTTTTGAAAGTAGCAAACGGAAGAATGCACTGAATAAAAACTTTGTAAACTGCTCGTGAGGAATTCACAATATTTTACCGCCATGAACATAATACTCAGTTACCAAAAATTATCACTCTCCTTTTACATTAATTCCTAGTTTGCCGATCTACGCAGAATGGAAGTAAATTATATGCGTCACTTGACAAGTTAGCATTGCCTTTTAAAATGCACACTAAAATTTGCACTGGTGGAGTCCATTCTGTGTTTAAACTTTTACCTATGACATTTTCCCTGCAAATTTGGTAGGTCGCTGACACGTGAATATCCAGTCGCTATCGCTGTCATATGATTATCATGATACGCCCATTATTTTTTTCAGATCACCCTCACTGACGGTATCTGTTTCAAACGTACATTGACACGGCTTCATACCATTCCTTTATTTGTTGCTTTCATTTCGTGTTGATGTCACTATTTTATTGGACACCGTACATTCACCCTGTTTTTATAATAATTAATTTAGCTGTTTCCCTCTGTTAAATAGATTCCAAAGATCATCCCTCCTCATTACGACGTTTCGCCGCATTCCATTACCTATGCCCCTCCTCTTTGCCACCACACACCCATTCCCTCCCTTCCTATCATCCATCATCCTCCCCATTACTCCAAGAGCCTCCTTCACCACCTTTTCCGCCCGCAACGCCCTCGCCAGTCGCCACACCTTCGCTTTCGCCGCCGGCTCCCCCGGCCGTCCGGCGCGGCAATCACGTCGATTGGCTAATGAAACAACGGGGCGCGCCGCCCGCCCCGGCGCCTCCCCTTGGATATTAATTAAAGCGCTTGCTCGCGCGTTCGGGGGACGACGAGCGCCCTCGCCCTGGCCCACCGCTGCCGCCGCCCTTGCCCTGGCCCCGGCCCCGGCCCCGGCCCCGGCCCTGGCTGCCCTGGCCCTCGCAGGGTCTTGGGGCGGCCCTTGGACCTCGGCGTTGGCGCTGCTGGCCGAGAGCCACCGTCACCGCCCTGCGCGCTCGCGAGGCTAGGAGAACCCGGCGGGAGGGAGCAAGCAGACGCTAGACGAAATCTTGGGAGCGGACGGCTGGGACGAGTGGCAGTTTGCGAGGAGGAGCAAAAGTGAGGCAGAGAGAAAGAAAAAGCGAGGTGGTAAGGATGATGAGCTAAAACAGGACGAAGTAGTTGGGAGGCAAGTGGATGCAGACAGGGATAAACATTGTAATGTACACAGCAAGTGCAACAGAAGAGTTATTGTTTAGTTTATCTAGACTATTTTCCAGTTGAAAGTGAATTTAGGCCAGCTCTTGAACAGAGCGAATAACCGGACAACACTAAATTGGTGCACTGTTGGTAACCTTGTAAGTATATTTGAGTAAAGGAAAAGGTAATAAAAATGAAGCTTCAAGTCGTAACGGATACGACAGACATGAACGATGGTTACAAGAAGAAGAGAAAAGAAACAGTTCAAATACTACAAATATAGGATAGGGTAACACCTGAGTACGATGACACAAAGCGGAAGTGTTCGAGACAAAGTAAATCAAGCGTATTTCGTTGAGAAGGATGAGGGAGAAGAAAGGGCACTGCGAGGGATACGGTGTTATGCGTTGGATCTGGTCGGAATGGAGTGAGCGTGAGTGAGAACAGTGCAGAGAGAGGAAGTTCACTAGTTGGCAGACTGAGCATTGGAAAGGTGAGGAGTGTCGGTCGACAACAGACTCCGCTCACGGAGCAAAGGGAGACGTGTAATATTCCCTGAAGCACAAGTTTATAGTGTATCGCAATACTGCAACTATGTGCATGAAATGTTGCATCTTAAACTAGGACGATGCCTCATTTTGGTTATGAAGTGTACTATTGCTCGTTAAATTTAGATAAGAGCAAGGTTAATATGTTCTATGAGTCGTTCGCTCTCGTGTTTTAGGCAGAAGCACAAGGAGTACTTAGAATTTAATTGCTTCGCGTATGAAAGATAATCGAACTTAGTTTGGAGGAAATACTGACATTACTAGTCTGCAGAAAAGACCAATTAGTTGATAAAATAAGCATGGACCACGTGACATCAAGAAATGTTATTGATCAATAAACCAGCATTGAGATCTACAGAATACTCTCAAGTATGGAACTAGTGAAGTCATTGGAGGAGTTTAATAATAAAATAATAATAGTGACTTAATTTATGTGGCGAGACTCGGGCAATCAGGCCCGCTCTTTCGCCTAACCACGTAATACATAAATACATAGATAAAAATTGAACAGTACATTTTAAATAAAATACAACTTAGATATGTCTTGCCCCTGGGCTCACGAAGTGAAAGTAAAAAAACGTTTCTGACATTTCTCTAACTTCAAAGCCTCTTTCAAGACTCGTACAATTTATACTATCACACAGTGGAATTAAAAATCGAGAAACACAGATTTGAAATTCAGGAGCGTTTTATCACAAAATAGGCATTCCCTTGAAAGTAAGAAACAAAAATCGTGAAGATATTCCAATATTTTACTCAAAATCGAAAGTTACCAATTCCATGGATATTCCTTTCAAAGTAAAATCTCGAGATCAAATTGTAATTCTATGAAACATTCTCTACATTGCAAAGTGGAAGAACTTGATCGACGTTTACATTATCAATGCACCGAATCAAGGATGCATGGGTGCTACGTTAATCAGCGCAGACTAAAACTTTCGGATGCTGGCAAGAGAGGGACGGGGTCGGAAGGAACAGACTTGAAAAACGGGGAGGAAGGGGAGGGAACGCAATGCTTGGAGTAAAGAGGAGAGTGCGGTATGGGCCGTGAGGGCGGGGAAATAATAGTAAAACGGGTCGAGCAGAGAAGGAGATGCAAGGTGGAGCAGGCCGCAAATAAACGTAAAAAACTGGGCGGAGCGGCAAAGAGGGTGAAATGCAGGGAGAAAGGGGGATTCAACAGGAGAGGAAGAAGTGAGCGAAGAAGGGCAGAGCCCCACGAAGACAGTCTGGGAGGCGCGGCAGTGAAAACAGGAGCAAGAAGAAGTACGCAAAAAGAACCAGAGCATCAAAGGGAGAGGCTGGAGAGGAAGTATGATGTTTGTGGGGTCGAAGCGGGGATGAGGTGGCGTTTGGCAGAAGAGGAGGAGTGCAAACGAAGTGGGGGGGGCTGGACAAGGGGGGTTGGAGCTGGGGCGAGTGTAGGCGGGGAGGTAGCGGAGACGAAAGGGGCGGGGCGTGGCGGGGCGGGGATGGGTGCAAGAGATTTATCGCGCGCCCGGCGCCTCGGCCGCTCGTTACCCGCGCAGCAACAACGGGTGCCGGCGCCGCCTCCGGAAATGAACGGTAACGCGAACGCCGCGGTCACTCTCAGCCTATTCCCGGGTTCCTTCCTGGCGCGTCATAACGACGCTGGGGCGCGCACCGCCCCGCCCCGATAAATCACCGCTCCGCCACCCGACGCCGCGACGCGGGCCGGGCGGGGCGGAGCGAGGCGGAGCGGGGCGGGCGGGGTGGGCGCTGACAAGGTCGCCATTGGCGGGGAAGATGGGAGAACGGGAGGTGAATAGTGCAAGAAATGCCCACGGCTGGGAAAGCACGGAGAGATTCTCCACGGGATACAGGGAGAGAGATTACGTTCCTCTGCCAAAAGATGCCCCCGTTTTATCCAGAACGATTAAATGAACGCTTCACCTTGTAATAGTTAATATCCGTTACTTATATGCAATAAAGAACATACTTTTCCCAAATAAATAACAATTATGGAAATATTGGGTTTATGGTTGAACATTTGCAATGCCTCTTAGTGACAGTGGCCTTCCCTGCATCAACAAGACGTATCTGAATCCGCTATAAAAAGAGTTGACTAGCTTCAGTTTGGCGTTAAACTGAGAGAGTGATCTGATATCCTTGAGATATGCAGAAAAGTGGTTAAAAAATTCGGATCGATCGATGTAGACGTCCTTGAATATATTTAATTTATAATATTAATAGATGAAAATTCGCCAACCCGATATGTAAATTAATAAGCATTTACACGAACCAGTATTCAAGAATGAACACCCTATCACTATCATATCTCCCTATCATATGATATTGTATCATATGTATGATGTATATTGATGATGTATATTGTATGATATTGTATCATATGTCACTATCAGATATATGAGAATATCTGATATCAGATATATGAGAATATCTCCAGATATATGAGAATATCTGAGCCGCTGAGTGTTGATGATCAAAAAATAATATAGTCGAAACAGAGAAATTTCACTCGCTATAATTTTACTACAGGTACAAACGGAATTGGATGGATACAAATGTTTTCGATATTTGGTGCCACACTCTCCTAGATATACATTTAGAGTGATATCAAATTTTCTGTCTCAACTTAACTTCCAAATTATTCGATCACCAATATGACAAAATATATGTATTAACACCAATATACACCAAAGCAAACTTACTTACTTGGATAATTTTTTGTCTCATTTCGAAGTGTAATACCATATAACGAGCCTTTAAATTAGGTCGAGGTGGCATGTGATGCGACCACATGGGTCCAGAGACCAGTGTGGTAGCGTGTGTGGGGAGGGGACGAAGAGAGGGATCGCCGCGGGTAGCAGGTGGACCTGACGGCTGAGTGGCAGGGTTATACATAACCAGGAAGACAGGGATGTGGGTGGCAAGCCTAGGGGACGGAGGGGCAAGGGGAGAGGACGGGGAGAGGACAGGGGGAGGGAGTATCGGAGGGGTGTGTCAAGGGACGGAAACATATCGGAGGGGGTCGGTGACATTCCGGTTCACACGCACGAAGATAATGTGGAAGGAATCGCAACCATATAGTCTTCGAACGGCCAAAATATAATTGGAATTTTACGCGCAGCATGGCATTCAGCATTGGACAGCAACATCCCGACCACGCTGTACCACTTTTGAGCATCTGCTCATGCGAAACTCGAACTGCGCATGCGCAGAAGACCGAGAACGCTAACGATTGCTGTACACTACGTAGTGCTTAAAGTCTTTGATGTCATAACAATACAAATAGAGCTGTGTAACCAAGAGTATCGTTTTGCTGTAGAAAGGTCTTAATGAATTATCGATGTGCATACTTATTAAGAAAACGCTTACATTTTACGATTACCAAAGAAGAATAACAGAAATGTAGATATTTAACTTTTCTTATTCTAAATAAATATCCCTCATGTGTTGAATTATAGTTTTTTTAGTGACTCCGTAATTTTGCTTTCAGTTTTAATGACTTTCGTGTGATATAATTCTTCAAAGAAGCATGTCAATTCAAGCAGTCATCTATTAAGAGCAAGTACAACCTTAAAAAAATGGACTGGAGCTGACAAAGTTTCCCGTTCATGATGAGAACAGAAATCAAAGCCTTTCCAGAAAAAAAGGTCATTAGGTGGATGACAGGTCACATGGCGGGCGCCGCGACGCTCCACCTCATTGCCTCTTTCCCCGAGTCCTTAAAGACCCCAAGCCAGCACAACCGCTCCCTCCCAAGCGCCCTAAACTCTCGAAACGAAAGCGTGATGGAGAGCACTATCTCCCAGATCGCCGGTCCGGCGTAGAGGAACTGGCGAAGCAACAGATCGTTCGGAAGAGGAAGGGTTCGGAGGGGGGCGTGGCTCCAATCGAAGCGCCCAGCTGGCACACGCCGCCGAGAGGCGAGAGGCGCGGGGCGTCCAGAGGCAGGGAATGGGCAGAGCCGCGGAACGAAGACGGGCCTTGCGGGACGCCGGGCGTGGCCGGCCCCCGTGCCGGACCTCTTCCGCCAAGACGTTATCTGCAAAGCCCCACACGACGCCGCGCCGGCGCCCGCCGCGCCGCGCCGCGCCGCGCCGCCCCACGCCACTCCGCTCCGCTCCGCACGGCGCGGATCACGCGAAGGGCATAAATCACGGCGCCACCGGGGCGCTGCAGACTGCGTTAAGCGCTCTCAGCCGCCGTCGCCGGTGTTAAACGCAGCGGCGGCGGCGGCGGCGCGGGCGGCGGGGGCGGCCGCGCTCGCGACGGAAACGGTGCTAACTGCGTTAACGCCGTTAATGGCCCAGGGCGTAGAGCAGCGGGCGCCACCCTCTCTACACGCAAGACCCGTAACGTGTGCTTGCAAATGGATAGTTCTCTGTGGAGAATAGAACTACGCTAGAACCGCGGTTCGCATTCATTATCTTCTGAATAATTGTCCACAAGAATCGAGGCAAGTGTTTAACCATGGAATATAGTGCTTTTTGAACAGCATTTGTTTTCAAATTGAAAATGTACAATTTGTACATTTGCATTACATTTTGAAAATAGCAAGTTAGAAAGTCTATTTCCTTTTTCTCGTATTCACCGGATTTGAATTTGGACCGTCGCTTAAAATGGACTGCTCCTGTGCACATGCATTAAGGATTTTGATAATACACGATAGCTCTATTGCTTGTGGATGCTCTAATGGGGTTGTTGGCCAATTTTCAGAGAAAATCAGTCATTTCCCAGAACAGAATTAATGTTCCAATGTTTTCGTAGTGGGTCCTTACTGCTTATGTAGTACATCGTAAGGAATTGTATGCAGAAAGTGTAAGTATCTGTCACTTCCATGCAACACGTTACGAGTACTTTAATTAACAAGCACTTCAATAACTTTGGAATATATATCGCAAGGCTATAGTTGCCCTAGTAATAGTGTAGAACATATATTGTAGATTCTTTTGGTACATGATTTGTTTTAATTGAACTCTTATTGAGACCATGGATTTTAAAATAAACTAGTAGTGCCAAATCACCTATAATTTATCGCATTATTTGTAAGGCTATGCAATATTATAATATTACATAACCCGGCTGAAATGTTTCCAATCACCATTTTTTTCTCCACAATGCTATTCTAATTCAAGTTCTTAGAGTTAACACAAGTCACTTTCCCCGTGCACTACTAGTCCCAAAGCTAAACTCAACCTGGCCGACGCTGAAAATGATTGATTGATCGTGATTCCGGGCGCGTCAACTACAGAGGTCATAAGTCCCGTAAGTGTAGATCGTGTATGATCCTCCGGAGGTAGCGGTGATCTTTTTCCCGCTGGATGACGCGATCCGGGGCCGATCTACCGTCAACTACCTGGGGTTTCCCCCTCAACCAGGTATCTCCCACCAGCGGGGCACCGCCCCAGCCGGGAGCTCCCAAATGGTCCTAAGCTCCCAACTGGTCTGTCTCCCGGCATGTGTGGTAGTGTAGTGCATGTACGAGTGTGTGTGTAAGAGGTGAGGATGGGACAAGGAAGAGGAAGGAAAGATCGCGCGCGGTCCGTGGCCTGTTTGTTAGGATACTGATCCGGCATTCGCCTGGTGTTGATCGGAGAAACCACGAAAAACTACCGATCAGAGCAACCGGCCGCTAGAATTACCCTCCAGACTGCGACTGAATTCGACCTAGCTGACAAGCTAGTGTTCAAGATATTGTCTCAAAGAACATATTTCATTAAGGAAACAATCAATCACACGAAAATCGTAGATTTGCAATAATAATTTTTGCTCTGTATTTTTGAAAACAGCAAACATTTGCCGAAAATGGGACCTGCGCCATTTTTAAGCGCCATAGTTCTATTCAAGGGAAACAAAGACACAATTTAAAGCCATTTTTTAGTTTTTAAAAATAAATTACATTACTTCAAGCAAAAATCACGTACATTTGCAATGTTACTTTTTTGCGGTTTTCAAAATACAGAGAGTTCGTCGAACATGGGATCTATACAATCTTTAAGAGTCCTCATATGCATTCACATTCTTCCTATGTATAATGATGTATACTACGCTATATTATTGCAGTATCCATGAAAAAAAGTTAACAAATCATATTTATTGCAGAGTTATACGACAGTATTTTATTTGCCGTTCGTGCAGTGCACGTGTTACTTTACTGAAAACCATTTCACGTTTTCGAAAATACAGACAGGGACTTAAAGAATTATAAAAACCTATACACTATTCTTTATGCATATCTTATATACTGCACACGCAAACTTATTCACGTACAAGGATTTTCAGCTGCTGAAATTCAGCTCGTGGTGGCATTTTGCATTGCCGATCGCACTCTATTCACTGTAAAGAATGGTGACCCTGATTCACAGCGGAGCGTCACCCGCGAGTGACGCAGTGACAGTTGGCGGCGCCTCCCAGGTGCAAAAGAGCGCACGTCGTCACAGCGTCCGGCGGCGGGGGCGGCGGGGGAGGGAGCGTGGGCGGGAGCGTGCCGGCTAATTCCGCGACAAAGAGACCGGCGGCGCAAGCCTCGCGCGGATGCAACATGCGCGCAGCTAATCAAGAAGTAATGCAATTAGGGCGAAGTGAATTAGCGGCCCCATGAGTTCTCATTTGTTCCCATGAATGAAGTATCATCGCGCGCGACCGGGACGCGGGACATGCAGCAGCCTGGGAGGAGCGGGCGGTAGGGAGAAGGGATGAGTGGGGCTACTGAGGGAGGAAGTTAGTTGCAAGCTGTGTTCCGTGTAAATTCTCAACATCAGATGTCCAATAATTGCGGAATGATAATCGTGGCTATAATATCGCGATAACAAGTCTCAAGTATCGCCGTGATTTTAACGGATTCTGAATATCATTAAATGGGAATCAGGGAATCACAACTCATATGTTAAATATCATTAACGTGTTTATATATTTTGTAGCAGCAAATAATTACTTTGTGTTTCGCGTACAAAATGTCTGCAGTACAAAAATGTGCATAAGGCGATTGGTTCTCCTTTGTTACCATCCACGTATAATTCACATGCTGAAATTACAGGAAAAACAAATAAAACCAGAAAATGAACTTGTCGCACAGCTTTACATAAAAGTTGTAAAAGGATCTGTCCAGAAAGGATGCTCGGAACATCACGTGCAGAAATGTAAAAGAGTGAATACATATTAACTGGGTCGTAGTGAACAATTTCAGCACTAATCTTAAATTTAATTTTTCTTGAAAAAAAAAAACAAACAAAAAAGTTGGTTTAGCTTTCCTAAGAGAAAATAATACAAATCCGGCTTACTTGCATTACTGTAGAGAATGTGACTTATAATGTGCCTTTCTAAAAGAAATTCCACAATTTCAAGTTTTGTGAAAACTCATTTTTAGAATTTTGAAATAAGATTGGTAGTTGTTGTTGTTAATAATATTATTATTATTATTATTATTATTATTATTATTATTATTATTATTATTATTAATATTATCACTAATCTTCTCCACATGCATAGAAAATTAGATTAGCAAAATAAATTTGAAAATAATTACAAATTAATACGAGATCAGACCAACGAATATTTACTTCTTATAAATACTTAGTATAAATAATCCAATTGCAAAATTTAAGTATTTTTCGAATTACTTGTAGTGAACACGTAGAATATGAACTATAAATCACAAGAAGTATGGTGTATTTTTCAGGCTTGTGCACATATTTTAAGATGCAAAGTCTTATGGAGTCATCGAAGACCGAAAAACGAATTTCGATATTGCAGGAGTTGATTTTAGGAACACACACACCGAGAAATCGCATATTTTTTTAGTCACTTAAGGTTTGCTTTCATGAACGTTTTGCAGGCAATTGGGTCGATGATTTAGCATTTAATTATATACAACAAGTATTTACATACGAGTCAATTTAATGCTCCAAACTGGCTGAGGGAAGATTCCTGCAAATGGTTTATTCTTACTGCAGCTTTACATCCTGTGCAGCAATGCAAATATTTACCGAAAATAAAAAAAATATCGTGAAAGAAAGTAGCAACATGGAATCAAGGAATCAAATTAAAATATTATTTTTCAAAACTATTTCTGACAATTTTCGATAAAATTTCTGAAATATAAAAAATAAATATGCTAATGTTGATTGCGTGTGCTTAGAAACACACACTTTATGTGCATAGAAAATCGATTATGTTCATAAAGGTGAGATTCTGTGATCTATTCAAAATATTTCGTACGACAGGTAGCAATGATAATATTCGTCCGTTGAAAAATAGAAAGAATTCTACTCTTCGGAGATATTACCCGAATGATGAAGATCTCCTCGCCTTTCACTAGTCTTTCAGGAACGATTATACCTAGAACTATTGTATTGTACCTCAACTTCTAGGTCAACAACCCCATCTGAATCAGGTTTTTTGTTCAGTTAACCTGAATCGACCAGCCGAATCCTTAACGAAGGGCAATAGAAAAAAACTGTAGTTTTTTTCCCCTTTGAAATTTTTTTTACACGGGAGCTAATATTTTTTTATCCAGTTTTGCCAAAAACGCTCCTCTCAACCTGTATTCATAATTCAACTAGTACACGGGTTAGGGGAGATAACTCAGAATTTAAGAAAACATGCACAGAATACGCCTCTCCCCATTGTAAGTCACACAATTTTAACTGGATTTTTGCATTAAATAAATAAAACCAATTTCAAATAGCTCGTTAACAATGTGACAAAGTGTTTCAACACAAAGAAACCAGAAAATCAAACCGGAAATATAAGAACGAATAATGACCGGAAATATAAGAACGAAATATAAGAAAATCGGAACGTACGAATCCGATTAGCTCCAGGATTCAATCAACAGCTACGACAAAAAAGAAAGAAGGAAAGAAAACGTTGAACATGAACGCAGCATCCGCGCTGGGCCAGGGAAGGAGGCGCGGCGAACACTGTCGGCGCCGAAACGTACCCCGGACGCCGCGCCGCGCCGCCGCCGGCAACAAGCGTCTTAACACGGAAACGAAGGTGAGACGCGCATGCAATATTCATGAACGGCGCGGGCCAACGTTACGTATGAAACACTCGGCGGAGCCCCGGCGCCGGATATGCACGATGCGCCACCAATGAACGGGCGGAACGGAGAAGGAAGGCGGAGATTGGGACGATGGAGGTGCAGGAAGAAATCTCTGGACTCAAGAAATGCAAGCGAAGGAACAAAGAAGACGATGAAAAGTAATCACGAAATAGATTCAAGGGGAAAGGTAACGATGGAGGTGCATGAGGAAAAGAGAGATAAATACGTATGAAAATTGAAAAATTCGTAATATAGGGGCTGAGAATGCGAAGGAATTGAGAGAAAAGGTGTTAAAGAAATTTGTAGAAATAGCAATTAATACTATTGAAAAGACGTAAGAACATAGTGCTGAGGCAATGCCAGAAGATAATGGTGACGATAAAAGGGCATGGTCATTTCACAGAAAATAATTATTATATTACGAAGATGAAAAGTACGAAGAATAAGGGGAAGTGAAGGAGAAGCAAGTTTACGTTGAGATTGAGAGGAAGAAGAGATGGAGGAAGAAGAGAATAGGAGGAACAGGAGGAGGAGACTTCGCCAGTGAAGACAGCCGTGGATGTGGTAGCAATGGACTTGATGGAGGTAGCGGTAGGGATAGCAGCGTCCGTTGCGGCGTTGATCGAGGTAGTGGAGGGAGAGGTGGTAGCGGCAGCGGTTGCGATGGCGATGGCGCTCTATTTTTCTGCGCTTAGCCTCCTCCCAGGTGCGATTTGCATGCTGATTAGAGACGCTGCGCTCCTCGCCCATCGAGCTTGCGCAGTGCGCTCAAGCGCAGAGGCAGGAAACTCGGAGGGATAGCAACGCTGGAGTTGGAAGCACTACAACTGACACAGGAAAGGAGATAAAAAAAACAAGGAATGGGCATGGCTATACTGCTAGGGAAGTGTTCGTGTAAATGGAAGTGGATGGTAGAAGGAATGTAATTAAGATTGTGGAAGTTGAGATAAATAATGATATGGAATGGAATCTAAGAAGCTGTTTGGGAACGGAACGGAGGATGTGGGAGCTTTGGTGGTGAAAGCAAAGCCATTCTAGCCATGTGACCGCTTGACAACGCATAGACAGCAAATATCATGGTGGTGGTGATCCACTCTCAAGCAACGGTGACTGCTTCAATAACATCTGGAAAACTGCCACAGAGGGAGTGGAGTTCACAGAACAAGAGGCGGCGGGTGATCTAGCTAGAAGATATATGTTCTGTACTTACCGGAAGCTAGAATCGCAAACGACTATCTTTACTTCTGCTAGTGCCACAGTTGCACCCTGTAGACGTTTGTTTTTCGTGGACGCCAAAGATGCTTCCATGTTCTAAAACCTAGTGATGGCAAAGCAGAGACACTACATACAATTAGAACCACACTGCCAGAAAATCGAGACCTACATGATGTTTCGCCAATAAATTTGCTTCCTTATGAGAAACGAAGATGGACGATGAGAAACTGCTACATATTCTAAAGTAATATCCTCTCTTGAGCTTTGTCACTGAATATCCAACATAAGATGATGAAATGAAGATACACAAATTTTTAAAAAAAACTTACAATATATGAAAATTCTGTAATATTTGTCAAATACAACACGAACTAATAACGTAGTTCGAAGAGACCATATACAACACAGTGCACTTCCTTTCCTAATGCAGAGTTGGAAATTTTGAAGACACTGAATAACAGCAATAACTCTTCAATCTTCCTTAAACAATAAATACAACAGCATAAAGCAATGTTCGTTACGACAAGCAATGTTTGACACATTTCCTTCACTGATTCACCTTAAAGTTTTTTTTAAAAACTATATGTTATTTTTAATATCTTAAATATTGAAATGCTAAATGAAATAGCATCTTATTGCAACATCTTACAAAACATTTAGGTCTATAAAATGTTTTGACTAAACAATAAGACTATACCTACAAAATGAAGCTACACAAATAATTGTTTGTTACGTATGAGGATGGCAGAATTTTCCTCGACTCAAATCGTACATTCTTTCATTCAAAAAAATAGCGGTCCTGAGAATATCCACAATAGTGGTAATACATATCGTTCTGTTCCTTTAGAATGGTCTACGCTACAGCTTCAGAATTTATTCAGTAAGTCTTTCGTGACCGCTGGACATGCTGGATGAACCATGACTGTGGCGCTCTCTGCTGCCGCGGAATCGCATTCCACCCCTTTCCCTCCTCTGGCACAGGGCCGGGACGTAGTAGCCGGCGGACGCTTAATGTTTCGTGAAATGCGCTCACGATTTTATTTACAAGCTATTGAATAGTACTGATGACAAGTTGAACGGGAATAATGGAACTTAAATATGAAAATGAGATAGCCACCCGCGCGTGAAGCCCCGCGAAACCGAACAAGAGGATCGGCGAGGAGGGATGCTTCTGTGTGGTTGGCGTGACGTTGCTTAGAGAGAGGTACGTTAGGTATGAAGACGTATCGATTCGTCGACAAAAGAAACGGTCGAGAAAACTTCAAGCATATAAAAGAGAATTCGGATGAGAGCATCCTCAGAAAATAAATCTATATCGAAATTATAAAAACACATCAGAGAGGAAGCATGAAATAATGTTATAGAATGAAAAAACAACAATTTTTAAGTAATGTGTTGAATCTATTGAATTAAAGTTGAAAAAAAAACTAAGGTAAAGAAGTTTCATCGGGCGGTCCAACACGCGAATGTATACTGAAGCAAAACTATCCTGCCAAGTAAACGGAGTAAAATAAGAATGCTCTTCTCAACTACACTTGCTATCTAAAACCAACAAGTATTTCAGTTTCAACTGGAGAGATGTAAGCGATTGTACACACAGAATGTTGTTCTTCGAAAATAAAACATTTTTAAAAACTTTTCTATTAATGAACGCTCATAAAAATGTACGTGCATACTTCATAACGGAACGCTCCAAAGAGAATTTCCTTGCATTCGAAGCAGCATAAAATAAACGCGCCTCACGAAAGCGAAGAGTCCTGGCGGCTGTTGAAGTCTCGTAGCGCCGCCACCGCCGTCGCCATGAAGTCCCAGTGCGGGTGACGAGCCGGAGGGCCAGGGCGCGGGCGGACACTCGCACAAATGAATTTGTAGTGATAAAGGGGGCATAAACTGCACTCGAACGGCCTCGTAAAAATTGAATTTTCTACTCGAGCGGTCTCGCCCGTCACGCTCCGACGGCCGCCGCGACGCCGCCGCTGCCGCCGCCGCCGCCGCCGGCCCGCTCGATGCCCGCGCGCAGCGGCGCGACGGCGCGCGAAGCGACGGGGGTCTGACGCCGCGCGGCGCCGCTCTCCGCTCCCTGAGCGACCTCGCCTTCCACACATTTGGCACTGCACAGAGAAACTGCCTTTGACTTGCTCTACGCTGCTTCTGACTGCAAAAGGATTCAGAAAAACGACGTAGAGATGCACATGCACATACCTACGAAAAGGTGATGAAGGAGAAAGGATTGACATACTAATAAATACTTTTATTCCAATAAATTACAGTAACTACACGAAAAATAATCAATAGTATACATTTACCTCTGCAATCCAATGAAGAATGGAGAATTGAAATCCAGCACAATATTAGATTAACTTTAAGTTGGCTATTACAAACTTGACAGAGTTTTACTTGGTGTTAGAGACATTTGCAGCTAACCATGTGTAAATTAAATAGGCACTATATGTACTACATAGTTCGAAAATAAGCAGTACTACTAACGATCCCTCTATTAACAAGAAACTCTTCTAAAAAAAATTGTTACTTGTATTATTGCCTGACTCAAAATTTCTTTAAAGATGGAATCAAAAATTCTTTGTTTCACATGTGCGATGAAATACGTACACATCCAAAATATAGGGTGCACGTTTCACAGCTATGTCAGTGATTCACTAGTTTTCAAATTCCGACCTCGCGTTCAATTTATTTTGTTTCCAATTGTGGACTCTCCATCTATTCAGTCAATAGAACAAAGGTATGCTCTTCAAAACTTCATACTGTTAAATGGTATGACATTTAAAGAATAATCTCCAGTAACATTTGTAGCGTATCACATTACAAAAACGAGTTCGCCTCGTTTTCTCGTGTTGCAGATCCGCTCTATGAATTCGAATCGTGAATACATCAATGTAAATCGCGAAATACATCAATGTAATTATCAGGAATCGATTCCACATCAATGTAAAAGTTCGCATAGTAATTATACAGTCAAAAAATTAAATAATTTCAAATGCCTCTCTAATATTGTCACGAGAACACGATATTTTTACGTGCAGCTATCTGGCTCAACAGCAAAACGCAAAAATTTCTATGCAAATATTCTTTTATTCCATGATCTCCCAGCAGCACCAAAACAAACAAAAAAATATATATATTTTCACCGTGTTTGCCCCGAGCGGGGAGGGGCTGGGGCAGCTGCCAACTTCCGTACACAACTTAAAAGAGAGCGGCCCCCGATGAAAAAAGCTCTTTGATCTGCCCGAAGTAACAATCCGCACGATTACTTTTTTAATTTTGCGCTAGACTGGCGCTGTATTGGCGGCGAAAGCGCAATCTCACGCGGCGGCGCGAAATAGGAGAAACGCGAAGGGCCGGAAGCGGCCTCGGCCCTGGCCCCGGCGGCGCCGCGATCTCTCCAAGCCGGCCGGGCCGGGCCGGGCCGGGTCGGGTCGCGTCGGGTCGGGTCGGGTCGACCTCTGGAAGCGCGCAGGCGGGTGGGCGGGAGGGTGGAGTGGCGTGGCGCGGCCGCTTCAGGCCGAGTGGAATGATCCGCCCCCTATCGGCGCGGTCCCCGGCGCACGCACCTGCCGCTCCGCGGGGCTGCAATCGCGAGGGGTGGAGTCCGTTCTGGGGAGGGGGCGACACGTCGTCAGGGAGAGAAGGGAGTGTGATTTAGTTTTCGTGCAGAAGACTTGTTACGAAATGAAAATATAAATTTGTTTTTAAGTTCAAGTTCAGCTGCCACCGGGTCATACCCAATTGCAGTTCAAATAAATGTAAGTTGCATAAACTCGAAAGAAAGAGAACTGAGATATGTAGCATTGGATGCTATGGACGCATGTTTGTAAGAGACTGGCTCGAGTTCGTAAGAAATGGACGCCTGGATGTCGGTTGAGATATTTTAAGTGATATTCTAGTTTGAAATCCCAAATAGTAGCGTCTTCAAGAAATTAGAAGTCTGGCGAAACCTTCGGCAAGGTATTTAAGAGCATTAATGGGTGGTTCTTGAACACGGAACCAGATATCCGCGGAAGCGGAGCAGGTTTGCCGATTGATGGTGGTAACTTGAATTCAAGAAGAATATTTTTGTGTTGAAATTTTAAGTGTTTTATTTAAAAATTACTCAGGAGAGATGCAAACGGGCAGTGAAGTTGGGAAAGTAAAAACAGCGGCAGCTGAATTCATTGGAGATACCAACGTCGCGGGTTTCTACGGGTGTATTCACTGTTGCGGGACACCAGTTCATGAGAAACGTAACAAAGACGTTCGTGCTTAGTATTTGCAAGATAATTAAATAAGCACATCTAATAAAAGGACGCTCTTAATAACAAATTAAATATGTTCATGTACACGAGTGTGACGATCAAACAAAATAAATTCACAAAGAAATACGCATGGAAATTATTAAAGGAATGATCATTCTCCCAGTGCTTTGTGGATGCACAAGTATATACCTTGAAGGTTATAAATCAGTTTAATCGATGTAATATTGAATCGATTATGGTTATTAGATGACAGTAAAAGCAACGGCCTCATTTATTTTCCAAGATAGCAGGTTCGAAAAATTTGTTTTCTAAGTTGGTGATTTTTGTAAACCATCTCAGATATATTTAGATTTTAACTGAAAATTATTACGTTTTCGTAATTGGAATATAACTAATTTTATCGATTGTTTTATTGCACTGTAAAATAATACTGTTCCTCACTTACTCCAAAGTACGTAGTGTACAGTCTTTTGTGAAGATCCGTAGATATATTGCGGTATGCCAACCATATTCACTGAAACTGTTTTGCACCACACTGGCATGACCAATTCTTATCCTGTTTAAAATGCTGATTTCTCTTATTCGAATTCTCATTTCTCTTATTCTATAGAATTTTATGATGACCATGAAACATATTTCGTCCTATGTGGTCACCATTTTTATAGATTTAGCCGGCCTTGGGAACAGATCGTTTCCAAGGAAGCACCATCCTGGAGGGGTCTACACGCTGTCTTCATGATTTCCCCGGTCCCACAGGCGTCGTGGTAAGTGTATCTCACATTAAGAATGGAAATAGAAGCGGCGAGTTACACGTTACGAGCCTAGACGAGAAACAAATTCATGGCACTTCCATGAAGCGCATTTACCACAGGATAATTAGGGGAGTTGAAGAGGCCTACTCCAAAGTTTGCTCCTCACCTTGAGCACCTCCGCCACCGGGAGAGCGTCAGTGCGGCAGGGGACGCTGAGAGGCGGCGAGGGGCGCGGAGAGGGGCGGGGCGGGGCGGGGTGCGCGGGAGGCGTCCGGCACAATGGCCCTCCGAGGCTTGTCTTTCCGCGCGCGGATCCACGATTGAAATCAAATTACAGCCCCGCCAAGGCAAGCCTCTCATTACGCGCACATTGATGCGCGCGCCCGCGCCAGCCGGACGGATAAAGCGCCTCTGATGAGCAGGCGCCTAAACCAATTAAGGCCGCGGGGGTGTCTGAGTCTACCCCCCCCGCACTCCCGAGCCGCGTCGCACCGCTTGTCCAACTTCGAGGGAGGGGAGGTTCTCAAAAACTGTCACCGATGTAGACCTTGGGGTGTTGAAGACAAGTTCACACTAGCGAGCCCAAAAACAAATTAGTAATTGTTGAGATTGAGTGATACATCGAGTATTCAAAATAGTTAACTACGTTGCTAAAAAACAAAGTTTCGTTCACCGTTTGTCCACTGGTAACGTCACTGGTATAGAGGATACGACACAATTTCCATGTGTCGCGCTAGGTAGATGTAAGCTGAGAATGTCCAATCACTTTTGTAATAACTTTACAGTTCAGGTATACACAAGAAGGCTTTGTAGAACAAGAATCTGAATGGTATATTTTCGTTGATTAAATGGATCACGAACATTTAATCAACGAAAATATACCATTCAGATTCTTCAAAGTTCAGTAAAGACCTAATCCAAGAAATAACAATTACTTTCAATGCCTATATAGCTTTGAACCTTCTATCCTCTTCCTTTTCAACTCACACACTGAAGCCCTCAGTATTTTTAGAAAAAAAGTGAAATTCTGACACGCCAAAACGTACGTTCAGTGAATAATGGAGTGTGTGAGGTACAAACCTGATTCAGAACTTGCACGAATGTCTTTGGATCGATCGGATATCGGGCTCAGGCGAAAATGGAAAAATCTCCATTCAGCGATCCGTTAAAATAGCTCATTGGAGACACAGCTGCCTCTGCGGTATCGCCGACCGGGAGGTCCTACGGTTCAAGTCTCGGCGGAGGCGGATTTTCTGCATTAGCCTCATTGCTCGACAGTATATACTTACACCTCCATGAACTGCACTACCACGTAACCTTCTCCCGGCTGGAGATATCCGTTATAGAAGATACCTAGAGGGGGAAATCGCAAGCTATCGTGTAGGTCGGAGCTGGATTTCACGTTTCAGTGGGGAAGGAACACCACCATCTTCAGGAATATAACATGTACTACACATATGGGACTAATAACCAAAGTAGTTGATGCGCCGGAATCTAAATACATCCGGTCATTCTAGAGAGAGAATTTTCAGGTGATCATGGAAACTAATGTAAAATTTTTGACATTGCGGAACCAAAAAACTGCATATTCCCACAATTTTGCAATCGCCAGCGAGTGAACACTTTGATTTCTCAAGTTGTGAATTCAAATTATTCAGGTAAAGATTGTTTGATCAAGTTCTTGACGATACGGAGTTAGAAGAATGGGAACGAGCAATGTCAAGAAGCATTAGGGTCTATCGACATTTTTAACTTGAATACGCTGTGCATTGTGCCGGCCAGGGATGCTAATCCTCTGGGCTCAGGATCATCTAAGTCCCTAGTTAACGAAATTTACTCCTATTATCTCTACACACAATTAATCATCCATCATGTATTGCATGTCTGAAGTAGTTACGTGAGTATGAAGTGACTGGCATTTCACTCTTATAACAACTACAAACAAGTATTGCGAATAGTACAGAACAAATTAAAGTATTCAGGGACACATGTGCATGTTCATCTTATGCAAGTATTACTATCGTCCAGGGTTGGGCAAAATACTTGAAAAATGTATTTCAGATACAAAATACAAAATACTTCGCCGAAAGTATTTTAGATACAAAATACAAAATACTTTCATAAAAGTATTTTAGATACAAAATACAAAATAGTATTTTAAAATACTTTTGAAAATACAAAATACAACCAACGGTGTTTTACACATAATAACTTCTATCCTATTTTTTCCCTTTAAACAATCATTCACGTTCAAAATTCACATTTAAAATCACATCACATTTAAAATGTTATTATTAAAAATATAATATATAACATTCTTTATACAAAAATGTTTCAAATGAAATTTTCAACCCGTTTCAGGTATCAGTGTGGGGTCATCCATAAATTACGTGAAGCGTAATTAAGGGGGAGGGAGGGGGTCTGAGGCAGCGTTACGCTGCTTTACATACGTAGACATAGGGAAGTGCGTTACAAGGGGGGAGGGTGTATTGAAAATACTCGAAATTTGCGTTTCGTAATTTAGATGGCCCCTATCATTTGTGATGTATGTTCATATTTTAAGTCTGAAAGGCATCTTGTCCATGCTAAGAAGCGAAGGAGTACAAAGACATCACCATGAGTTCTTGGGAGGTGATAGTTTGGGACAAATATTGCAAAATATAGACAATTAACTAAGGTGCCTTTCAGACTTAAAGTATGAACATACATTACAAATGATATGGATATCCGAAGAATACCGCGGATTTTTACGTTTTAAAATATGCATTTTAGGTGCCTAAAATAGGTTCTTTCAGCATCTGTTAGGCTTTTTAAATGGTAGAACAGGCACTAATAAAACTCGTAACTTACAAGAAAACTCACTTTTTGACCATTTATTATATTTCTCAAAGGTAAGAACATAAATCAATATTACGTAGAATCAGTATTGAACATTTTGCGATAATACTATTTAACAGGTTTAGTAGTTAGAATTATTTCTACCGTATTTTGCCTCACTATAAATTACTAATACATTCTCCAAGTTTTCAAGGAAAAAATGAATGTTTCTTATCGGTCAAGATCACTTTGCTTTCGGGGAAATTCAATCGCTTTATCTTAGAAACGGAGGCAGCTTCTCCACGAAGTCAGGAAGTAGCGGCGTGGAGACTTTTATCGCTAGATCCTTGTCCGGTATATTCATTTCTCACTCTCTTACAGGCGACAAAATGAGACAAGCGGATAAAAAGGTACAAGAGGACGAATGCAATTTAGGTTGTTAAAAGTAACTTAAAATTAATATCATTCTTGTCTGTTGTAGCGACACAGAAGAAAAAAAGGTAAAAGAAGCCATAAACAAAATAAATTAGGCAAATTAGTCTCATTTTAGGTTTTTAAACGTAAAATATGCACAAATAGACATTAATGTTGAAATAGGCTCTTTTAAGCGCTATAAAATTGACGGTTTTAGTTCAAATAAACCTAAAATATTCATACAAAGCTTCATTTAGTACAAGGTACTCAGGAAAAAAAGATTTTTACCTAAATATACCATAACGAAATATCAGCTCTTAAAAACACCGCAAGCCCAAGTTTTTAATCACTGCGCACAACCACAGGGCCACCAGACACACACATGGGCAGCACTCGTTCTGGTACGTGGAGCCTGCTCTCCGAGAAATTGAATCGGAGCTCGCGATTACGAACCACGGCGTAAGAAATATATCTTACACCGTGATTACAGCGCTCCTCCGGTTATCTCCGGTTGAACCGACGACGGGGGGAAAACGTAATCGGAGAAACCGGAGGTCCGGCTCCACTCGTCCACGTGGCGGGACCCTCTCCATTTACTTGCCCAATGAATGTTTGTTAATAAAAAAGTATTTTTGTATTTTGAAAATACAAAATACTATCAGAAAGTATTTTCGATACAAATACAAAATACATACTTAAATATGTATTTTCGATACAAAATACAAATTACAAAAGTATCGAAAATACGTATTTTAAATACAAGTATTTTCGATACTGCCCAACTCTGCTATCGTCCCTTGTGTAACTGCAGACAATAAAAACCCGAAAGCATTGGTCGGCAAGGCTTCTCCTTATCCATGGCTAACCCGGATATGAGGTGTCGTGGTCGCCAAATCACCCCCCCTCCCTGGATGATCAGGGTGATTCTTGAAACGCCCCATGATCCCTTTTTTAACATACGCCGAAACTACGAGTATGTATCAGTAATCATAAAACGAAGATCAATATTGATGTTATTCTAGATGGTGTAGTTTTAATGAATTAAATTCAACGTAAAGTTAGTTCTGACACATAATTCAATTCATTTGTATTGTACTTACAAATTCGGTCTTTCTGATTTCATCATAAAATAAAATACAAAAATAATGACTTCTTTTACATTTTTTAATGAAAATATTACTTTTATATTCATTTTGAGAGTTCTGACATGGGTATACGTTGAGGGAAAGTATGTTTTTGTATTCTATAAAGTACTAATTTACGCGCCATTCCAATGGCAACTGGGATGACTAATTGAAGGGGGAGGGGAGGGGATGCTGAGTGACAATCCCAGATGCGTCGCTGAACCATCGTCGTTTCCCCCAATCCGACCAAAGAAACAGCCACCACATCTTCAAACTGCAAACCAACGCTTGGCTTTCGCAGGATAATTTTATCCCGAATGTTCGGAAAACAAGTGTACTGAACGGCAACAGCTGCAAAAAAAATTTCAATTTCCAGTTCAAAAAGCAAACAAGTCGAAGTTAATTGAACCTGCAAGCCATACGCTACGAACAAACCAGTCGAGCGTGGTACCTGCGGTCGCGGCCGCGCCCCGGTACAAGTTGGGAGGACAAACAAATGCGGGCAGCCAGCCGTTCGTTGGGCACGCGGGCGTCACCGCAATTTTGTGTCGCTCGGCGACAGGATGGGCGAATCATTCCCTCAATTGGCGTCATTGTGAAAGAGCACCGTTCGTCTAATTCACTCATCGTGACCACTAACTCATAAACACAGATTCTCATTGCGACAAATGCATTCGCATTTACCCGTAAATGCTCGATTCCCGCAACGGATCCCAGTAAGTATGTGAAACATTTCAAAACAACTGAAGCGGAAAATGGCGCGAAATGAAAGCTCTGGGCAGGCGAATAGCGATGTGCTGCATCGAAATATTTGTATTATTAATCCAAATGAAAAAGAATTATTATTGTATTTGAGGAGAAACACATTAGCTTGGTATTTCTAATAATAAAATAATTTCCAGTGAATTTGCAAGTTCTACGTCTCCATCAGCAATAGTATGCCACTTTAGCCGAAATGAGGGTTTTTAGTGTGGATGTATCAGTCAGTTGTATATTCAAAGGATATTAATTACAATGTTCGCTACCTTCTGTAGTTAGCTCAATAATTACGAGTTAAACATAATTTAGTATTTACCACACATTATTTCCCAGGAAGAAATAAGTATTATCGGCAATATGAGTATTCCCATATTAGGATTTCGAATAAAAATGTACTGATTCGACCTAGTTTTCACACTAATCTGACAATAAAAAAGCGAGAAAGCATATACATATATGAAGATATGTAGTAACAATTGTCCTCTTCTAATTATTACCTCATGTTATTGAAGTTCACCTTGACACGGTGTTGTTGGGACAAAGACTATTCAGTGCTTGCTAAGGTAAAAGATGAAAATGCAATTCACTAGGTATAATTTAAGAAAACCTGCTCAATGAAGAGGCAAAGAAACGCGGAACGTGAAAATACCGTCTGAAGGTGTCAAACAAAGACACCGCACAAAAGCAAAGATTCTTCGTAAGTAATACCCATTGATCCCGAAAGTGTAACCGGAAGTACGTTCTTAATATAACCAGTTCAACAAACGAACCTCAATAGCACAACTGCTCTTAATGACGATGTCTAACGATCTGGATCATTATGCCGCGCCCGATATATCGGGCGCTCTTACAACCGTGACGAAACGCAGTCCGTAAATGGCAATAGCATGTTTTATGTGCTCTACAGATAGCCGTAGCCTGCCTTTGAACACGCGCTGTCCCCTATCGTTCGCTTCACAAATTTATTATAGTCCCAAATCCGACAGAAGCCATTTGCGCAATGCGCCGGGACGTGACGATGAACGAGGGAACAGAAAATTTAAAACGCTTGTAAAGAACTGGTAATCCATCCCAGGGACGTCAGGGGCACTCCGCAGTCAAATTCATGAACTGCTCTTTTTTCGAGAATACTAGATGACGATTAAGTCTATCATCGACACTTTAAAACACCCGGGAGCATCAAAATTGTTCTCAAGTTAAATTAAAAAAATGTATAAGCCATAAATTAAGATCCGCCCCAAATGTAAGCTGTCATTCAAATACAAATGTCATTTGTCTTTTTAATATACATGTATTCAAGTGCAAGTAATGACATTGTTTTTAATAAAATATTTGTAAACTCATTAATTGAACTCACAATCAAGGCTGTCTTAGAACAAGTGTATTAAAACCAAAATTTGAAAGATATTATGAAAATTAAATTTATAAATTAAATCGGAAGTGTTTTGCATCACGTACTTAATTCACAACCAAATTAGCCAGATTTTTTCTCAGTTCCTGATTTTAAGTTACGAAAATATTTATAAAATTTAATGTTTTTGCACATACACATCTATTAATCTTAAATACACGGCAATGGCACTAGACGTTGAGATGTCGCTGTGAAATGAATCAACATGGTTGAGGACTAACAGTTTTGTTCTGTACATGAATCTGCCTGGGACCATTTTAGTGCGAAAATTTATTTCTGTTTCAATAGTAAACCAATATTCTCTGCTACTGGTCAAATGAATTACTTGCTTCTACCTCGAGCAGATGCCTGGCCAACCGCTTCCGGGTACGAAAGACCACTTTTAATAAAAAACAATCAATGCTTCAAAACAAATGTTTCAAAATATCATACATTTTATTATCGTCGATTCTTTGCAAGAAATGAAGAAAAAACCAAAACTTAATGTAGCCTGAACACATTCACGGAGTCATTTTAGTAATTATAAAGAATGTTATACCGGAAGACAATTTGTGCATATTATACCGTTTCTCCCGTATTACGATTCGGACGTAAATAATTTCAGAAACGAAATATTATCCCAATATCATTTAAAACGATATCATTGAATTATTGGGAGAGAAAACCAAAGTCCACAGAATACTACAAAATAAACATTTAAAACACACCTACAGCACTGGATAAACAGGGATAATAAAAAAGCACCGGGGCCTCTAATATTATTACCACGCGAGTAACAGACAGTGGCCGGCCACACCGCACGCTGCGGAGATTTGTCACGAGCGGGGCAAGAAGAGGGAATCGAGCGAAACCTTTCAAAGGGAACATCCGGGGTGCGACTTAAACCGAGAAACTCCCCCATTACACGAGCGCTTCCATTCATTGCTGCATTCCCGCCAAGGCAAGCCGCGCCGCGCCGCGCCGCGTTTTCAGCCGCGCCCGAGCGCTCTTTCAGTGATTCTCCGCCGGCAGAGAGCGTGTCGGCGAGCCACCGGCATGGCAGCAGCGGGGGAGGAGCCGGGGGCGAGGAGGAGGCGGGAGATGGTGGTGGGTAAACTCGGGAGAGACAGCAGCAGCGGCGGAAGGCAAGGGCGGTGGTGGTGGTGGTGGGGGTGGTGGTGGTGGTGGTAGTGTTGTTGTGGTTGTTGTTGTTGGTGGTGGTGGTAGTGGTGATGACGGTGGTGGTGGTGGTGGTGGTGGTGGTGGTAGTGGTGGTGGTGGCGGCGGTGGTGGCGGCGGCGGTGGTGGTGACGGTGGTGGTGGTGGTGGTGACGGTGGCGGCGATGGTGGTGGTGGTGGTGGTGGTGGTGGAGGCGTCGGGGTGGCGAGATGCGGCTGCGGAGCTAGAGAGATGGCGAAGGCAGGTCGGCAGGGTCTTCCGCCGCTCGGTGAACCGAGCAATGTGCCCCCGTCTCCGACCAGCACTTGTCTTCGTCGTGGCACCCACACTGAAGCTAGGGAAAACGACTGGTCGTCTGAGCTGGTGCGCCAAACAAGCAAAGCTTTTGCCGATAATGAATCAGCGGTTTCTGGTTTATAGACGAAGTATACTCGACGAGGCAGACTCGATTTATTGATGTTTTCTGGCACGTCAACTGCAGTGAATGTTTTATCCCTGGAGATGGCGTTGTTCTTCCCCATATATATGAATGAGATCCGGCGTCGATCTACACGCCGGCTATTGGTAGTTCCTCCTCCGGGTACCTCCCCCGTCTGGCACCGCCCAAGCCGGGACAACGTCGAAGCTCCCGACATTCTGGGAGAAATGCCGGAGAAACCATGGATTATTGATCCTGATATCCTAAATACTGGTCAGAGCAGCCGGCCACTAGAATTCTCCTCCAGGCAGCGGCTGAATTCGACTAACCTCTGTAGCAAGTGTCGAAAATCAACCACCGTCGGATCTCGCACCCTAAGACCTCCAGATCGGAGTCGCTGAAGAGTCAGAGCCAATGGTGGCTCTGATCTAAATTCAGCCGGTGAATGCAGCCTCAACAGCTCACAAGCTCTGGCAACTATCGCTCGGTGCTGCAATATTGTGGGTTTGAAATTCCTAGTCATTCATATTCCATTGCGATTGTGGCAAAGGAAGCTACGAGGTCTATACTAATAATGCTCGGAATTTTTGCTCGAATATTTTATTGTGGAGAGAAAGTGTCGAAGTGGAACTATGTGTGCCTTATCTTTAGTACATTCTGGATATAATACTGATATTTTTCACGTATCTCACATAATTCTCCAGATCGCTGTTCATCGTTTGAATATTGCCTCTGAAATCAGGTTTCGGAAGTTGGAACATGGTGCACGGGTTGCCTCTCTCCTTTTATCTCTGAGACTGAGGATTCAATATCAATTGTCCCATAATCAATTTCTGATATAGTTATTTATGCACCGAGAACATTTTAGAGATCCTAATTATCGAGTGGCGGCAAAAAGATCAAGGGCCTTTGACCCGAGGGCCTTTTGTCGCTCGAGATACTCGAACCAGTTAATGTGACACACATAAGATATTATTTTTTTATCTAATTTTAATATTCAGATTTACTTATTTACCTATTAACTAGACGTTAACTTGACTCAGTTTGTCTTTCAATATTTCCCTCCCACAATACCCTCTAATAATTTCCTCCATAAGAGAATATGTAGTGTCAATTAACCGCTTTCATATTTCCGTCGTAAATACAATCCAGGAAAGTTATGCAGAATATATCGAGCTCCGAATTGAAGGCAATAACAAGCAATAACGTATCAGAAAAAATAAAATATTTTATGCAATTATTGTTTTTTGTAAGAGTTAACCAGGTTATCCTTCCTCTCTTTCCTACGTGGTAATTCATTTATAATTCTTTGAAAATTAGTCACCAAAGATATGAAGTAATAGATGGAATATTTTATTAATAACTCTTTGGTAGAAAGTTGAAATTGTATCAAAGGGAAATTTCCTGTGGCTCAACCTTCGTAATTTGAGAATTTCTTTTTCCTTATTTCACCCAACACATTCCAACGGAAAAAAGACGATCATTCCAATCTTTCATGATACATTCCAAAGATAATGTGCCTTTACTAATGCAAAACTTCGCGGGGATCAGTTACCAACCCCCAACACAACGAATGACAACCCGCGACCAATATGTAAGAATAAGCATCCCGACAGGCCCTTCAGACACAGTTAAGAATGCAGGACGGTATCATATACACGAATTTCAAAGCACACTTCAAATTAACAATACGTTTCGCAACACAAATTATCTCTCTATTTTGTTACGACACCGATTTGCTTAGCAACCTCTTTCCTACTTATCCTTTACTCTCAAAACTTCACAAAAAAAATAAATACTACACATCCCAATTTCATAACTCATGTCCGTCTTCTCAAAAGTACCGTTTTTTTTTCTATTACACATTTTTACAATCACATTATTTACGAAGAACCATCATTCTTTGTTTTTACGTCTTTATCCTACAATGAAATTTCAAATTAATATTCTTCTGTAATCCTATACTTGGTAAGTAGTAAAGGTCCTTAAAGACGTTACTGTTAATCCGCTTTTAAGATTTCAAACTGTTTTTAGTACTTCCACATTCGACGTCATACAGTTTTAACTGTACTTCGATGTTAAATAAATAAATAAATTAATGTAATTATTAATACAATTCTTCAAAATAACTATGTTTTAATTACATCATTTAAATATTTATATTTCCGACAAAATATTGTATATAACAGAAAAATTTAATTGTATTAGGAAGGGAAAGGATCGGTTGATGGTATAATCAAAACCTTGTTGCAACGTGCTCCAGTTGTCGTATTGTACTTGGTTTTACATGTTCACGTTTTGGTTGATGTCCAGTGCGTGTTCGTCTCTTCATTGTGTCTTCAGTGTGTTAAGTTAAGATTTCGAATTGTTTTGTCATTAACTTGGTCAACGTAAAACAGAGTATAAGAAGGTTAAAACGGTCTCATTTGACATTGCTTATCACGCATCAATCTAATGTTTTCTGTAAGGTATAAGTTAAAACAAACAAGAAAACAAATGTAATTGGTTCTGTTTTCAGATTCATTTAGAATTTAAAAAAATACAAAAATTATTCATTTGTGTAGCACAAAAAATAAATGTATGCTTACCCAATACAATTTACAAAAAAGAAAGAAAAACATAATTAATTTTTCGGAGCACAAAAATTGTTAACTGTTCTTTTTCTAAGCTCTTAAATGACCCGTGATTTCGTTCCACTGTTTTTTCACACACAATTGTTCAGAGTTACCGCTATCTTCAATAAATTCTTAAATCACTTCTTAAGTTCACAACTCTTCTTAGATAAAACTACACAATAATAATAACAATAAGTGTGGTAAAATAGTCATAATACTTAAGTATATAGTGTAATACTAAAATAATTATAAGGAAGTTGTCAGGAGTGACAAGAATCAACATCAATCTGCTGAACTGGAGATTATGTTTAACTTTATAATGATCGTCATCAATTATCATTACTGCAGAACATTTTTTTATTACGTCAGACTTGCTGCTGGAGCGTCAGCGGCACCGTTGAACTGCGTCCTGTGGCGTCCTTCCGTCTTCCCGCTATACCTCCCCCAGCCGAGTCCAGTGCCACCGCCTGGGGGGCAGGGGCTGGGGCTGGGGCTGGGGCTGGGGCGGCGGGGGCGGGGGCGGCGGCGGGGGCGGGGGCGGCGGCGGGGGCGGGGGCGGCGGCGGGCGCGTTCCGGCGCGCTCGCGGGCAATCAGCGGCGCGCCGGGGCGCCTGGCCGGCCGCTGCGCTCGGCGGGCGCTTCCCGTCCCCGCCGCCGCCGCCTTTGCTTCGCACAGTAGCCGAATACGCGATTTCACACGGACAGGCTGCATCTCAGCGGAGAATCTCTTCATCTGCTACGGAAACCCACGACCTGGTGGATTCACTTCCAGGAGTCTTCAGAGACGCTAAACCGTGCAATCCGTTACATTGTTCGGTCATGCACTTTCAGCGGAAGTGAAATGAGGGGTGATCATATTACTCAACACTTTTACGATATTTGCGGCACATATAGGGTTGCCAACAATGCTCATGTAAAAGCAGACTCGATAAGAAAAAAAAACGCATCAACACATTTCTTTTTACAAATATTCAATTTAGACTAACATCAGCTCTACTTATTTTTTCTCTCCATTTGCGACCGAAATGAAAAGACTCGTTCACAAAATGCAGATGAAGATGGTCTGGGCCTCTCTTTTTTATTTGAGTAACTAGAGAGAGACACTCAAGACTAAAGAGGATAAAAAATATCCTTCTATAACAGGGCTGTCCAACAGGGCTGACCACGCGAGGTCCATTTTTATGGTACTGCTTCGGCATTCCCCTAGTACTGATCAGAGGATCGACGTAAAACTACCGATCAGGGCGATCCTAGCTTACCGCTAGAATTCTCCAGTGGTTGATATCGACCCAGCTGCAGCTAATGTCGAAAATCCGCCACCGACCGGATTCGAACCCTGGGATATCCGGACAACGATGCCGCAGACGGAACGACGTTACTGGTGATCTATCGCAGCGCCTTTGCCGTCCACCGTGAACTGCAGGTGACAGAATGGAACGAAGAGGTCCTCTGAGGCAATCCCCAATATGTGGTGGCGCCGGGGCGTGCGAACATCTCGCACCTTTCGGCCCCCAGCTTCCCCTGGTCCTCAGGCGACACTTCGCCGTGCAACGATTCTGAACTCATTACGTTCGCACACGCGATTCCTCCTAATAAAAATACAGTAATCCCTCGACATCCGCGAATTCGCTTTTCGCGAGTTCCGAACATTCGCGTTTAGAGAAATGCTACCGATTTTAACATTAGCGAGTGCGTCTTTGGTCATACTTTTTTGAAAACTAGCACATTTTATTTCCTTTATCAGCGTTATCTGGGAAACGATCTCGGCAGACACCGGAGCTCAAAGTATCACGTTCTGCAAAAATATCAAAGTTAGAATGTCAATTTACATTTATAGAATAATACAATTATAAAATAATTCAATTCAGTTGCGTGAAGTTGGTGGTAAGGGTTTTGGCCACATGAACAGAAAAAACATTTAGGATCTGTGCAACTCTCATTACAATGACCTCACTGAAGAGCAGCTTTGGGAAATCATCAGCAAAGAAAACCTCAAACGTAATGAAGTAACAGAAGCGAAACTGCTTCCTGGACCAATTTCAATGTCAAAGCTGTTATTGGCGTTCTAAAAATTCAACAGCCCTGGTGGAAAGGGCATTCGAATGTGATCCGAACATGGAAAATAATTCGAAATTTAAGAGAGAAATAGAAGCAGCGACTTTTCCACGTTTGGATATTAGAACAATGAGGAATTGTTTTGGTAGCACTTACTCAATTCGGCAATTGTTTTCTTTCTTTTTTAAACAGCTTTTCGATATCCAGGAACCTAACCCACCTTTCTTCATCAAAATATAGACTCAACATTCGCGGATTTGACATTCGCCAGGATTTTGGAGAATCTAACCCTCGCGAATGTTGAGGGATTACTGTACAATATTGGATTCACGTTATGGTAAAATGCATTTTTTTTATTTACTGGTAGAGCATGAGAATATTCACACCAAAGCTGTGTGCATGAGAGTGTCATGTTTACTGTCGTTCGTATTTGGGACAACCACACATTCATTCTTGAGAGTTAGACATTGAAAACTGGTGAGATGGTGAGACCTGCTGCCTCTTGGACAGTGCAAGTTTTCAACACTACCGTTTAGACTACATCAGTATCGACTTGTGATTGTTAGTTTATTAAGTTATTATACTGGGCGATAACGATATGCTCGTTAAAAAACATTTTGAACTTCGCAGCCAACTACTTTGTTTCCAGTTCTGAAAAGAAGCACCTTGTTGTATTTAGTTTATGAATGGTAAAACGGAACGTATTTTACAAGTCATCTTCATGTCCATAAAATTCTTAGAAAGTCTGTTTATTATTTTCGTTTTAAAAATAACTAATAACGTAGCAGCAGGGTTGTTTCTAAACTACTCTAAGTTACTCTGAAGATGTTTTAGAAGTTCGTATTTTGGAAGATATCAGTGATGAATATGGTGATGGAATGATGACTGATGTTTGAAGGTTGTCAATGAAGTTGTGAAGAATCATGAATGTAATGATCGTGAATTTGGAGACTGTGTTTGTTCTACTTTTAAAGCAGAAAGTTAATGCACATTACACTTTAAAAAATAAAAATGTTAATGGCGCATGTTTTGAATTTCAAATGAACTACAGGAAACCCTCCTTAGCACGAACTCGCTTAACTCGAATTTTGACGTAACAGGAACTCATTTCGGTCCCGGCAAGTTTTCAATGTAATACGGCCATTTATAATACCCGGATAAGACGAATTTCTATAACATGAACTCCGATTATTTCGCTCCCTTGGAATTCGCGTAAATGAGGGTTTACTGTATTTGAAAAAGTTTACCGAAACAAACTTCTTTACATCAGTGATGAAATATTTAAAGTTCGTGAATTTCAAATTTGATAATTATGAAAACAATCAAAACACGAAATATAGGATACCTCACGATGACAGAATGAACATGGATTTAATTTTCGGAACAGTTTGAAAAGTAAATGGTGTGTGCAGTTAAAAAGTACATCTTTAACTTTAAAAGTCTGCATTATTACCCACGTAGAAAATACTTAAATACAATGCTCTCAGATATGCATCACGATTGTGCGTCATCATTTATATGACGTGGAAAAAATTTCAAAAGGAAGTAAAATCCCCCGAAAGGAAAATTATTCTGTCTGTAAGTAAATAAAACTGAAGTACATATCCTGCAGCGAAAGAGGTAATTATCAAAGCCATTACATCCCTGCGGTTGTTGAGCATGACAACTTGAAATGTCGTTGTTGATTCATGTTATTTCTTAAAAGGCAATGAAAACGTTGCTTAATACTATTAGTTTCAAGTCTTGTCACGCTATTCACTTAACATGAGTTGGACGACGCTCTACAAGAAGAGGAAGGCAATTGAAGCAATAAAAATCCTTAAACATGGTTTTTGAACGATACGTTGCGCATTAATTGCCTACAATGAGTCGGCAGTGTGTTTCTCATTACTCTTCTACTAGTTTGTCTTTACATTATTTAACCGATTAGAATGTTTTTATGGACTTTAAAGAACTTCCCTTATATATACGAAATGAGTCAACTAAGTAATAACACCTTTTTTATCTCATGAACCGTGAAAAGATAGGCAGGATCGGCTTGAACAATCGATGGCGTAGAACGACGCTACCTGGTACATGATATTTCATCACGAAGCTTCAGGACGAGATTAGATTTATAAAAGCACCATATATCTAAAGAACGCTTGTCATAAAAAAAAAAGTTTTTTCTCCTATTGTTTTCTGTTGATATCACCCTCCTGTATGCGGCCGTTTTATTATTACTACTGAAAGGGAATTCGTCGCGAGTTCGTCCTTCAGATAAACGCATTCAGTAACTCGGCCAAAGATGAAAATCTCATCTGTTCGGACTACAACGTTTCAAGAGATATCCGACCTTGTCCTAATCCGGGGGAAGGTAGGGAAGTTTCGTATAATTCCTAGAAAAACTCTAGTAACCCAATGTTGGGTATTTGGATGTTCTCAATATTTTCGGGAAAAAAGTCAGTAGTAACACGCACGATGCTAACACTTCAAAAGGACTTTGAAATTATAGAATGTTTTGATACAAGAAATTCGAAAAAGTAATTATATTTGTAAAGCAACGATCAAACGAAAATGGAGTTAGTATTTGTTAGATATACAACATGAAATCGACATTTTAAATGTATTACAAAAATATCTATAATATTGTAAGATTGTACACTCTTAGAAATTTCCCCATTAATTCAATGTAAATTACATTATAGTAATGATCATGAACGCACATAAACTTTAATGTACACATTACATTTAATGTACCTGTGTTCATTAGGATGCAAGAGTCAAAGCTTTATGGTCATATCTGGAATGAATGAATGATCTTGATGAACTGGTGATTATGAATATATGATATGAATGATGAGAGGAAGGGAAAACGGGAGGACCTCTACATTAAATCTACACTGATTTGCACTTATGTATTAAATTTAATGCACAAATATATTAATCTCTTTTTAATGTACAAGGTTACATTAAGTTGTTGTTAGCACATTTTGCTCGGCGCGGACAAGTTCCTGCGACTTCCGCCCACCTGGGCACTCTTTGGAGTGCTTCCCGCTAAATTATGGGAGTTCCATGCTAGACCAGGGTGTCATGGGGGCGCCAATTCCAACATTCGCGCGTCCCACTTAAAAAAAAAAAAAAAAAAAAAAATCCATCAATCAATCAATCAATGAGATGGAATGAAGACATTAATTAAATCATTGTTTCCCCGCGCCTTGATGCATGTGACAGCTCTTCCGCCGCCCTGCCAGGTTGCAATCAGCTACCCTCGCCGCCGACACCGGTGACGTCACTACATCACCGCCGCCACCAACACCATCGCGCCGTCGCGCCCGTATCTCTCCCCCTGCCTACGTCCGCCCCCCCCCGCCGCCAGCTAGCCGGCTGCCCGCCCCTCTGAGCCCTGCCCGGGGTCGAACCCGGGGCACCGCCCAGAGCATGTGCGGCCAGCGGGCGACACAGCTGGTGGAGTGTGGGCCAAGCGGATGGAGCTATGGTGGACCGGGAGCATGAAGCATCCACGGCGGTGAAGGGCATTTTTCACGATTTCTGCATTGAGACCCTCTACTGGACAGCGGTGTGATTTGTAGGAGCGGTGGTGCTGTGACAGTGGTGTGGTTCGACAACCCGGCCATGTGTGCCTCGTAACCTTTCAATGTTATATTCATTTGGTTTTTGTTTGCTGTGTTAGTCAGGTAGCATCGCTTGGTCAGTGTGAGCCTTTAATTTTGTGTTTCGCAACACTGCAAGAGTTTTGTGAAATTGTTAAAGTTTTGTGAAATTATTATTAAAGTTTTTTTGTATTCTTTGACATTTTATGGTGCCTTGAAACCCGGGAACGAATACTTCGTTCGTTCGTTGGTAACACTGACTACGCGAGGGTTTTGTTCACGCCATGCCGCGTCATCGTGATGCGCACACGGAACGCGTGCCTTTGTGAATAAAAAACAAAATTACAGTAGAATCATTAGCAGTGCTGTTGTAACATTTACTTGTGTTATGTGCGCTTTGCTTTGCGGTTTGTATGGTGCAAATTAAAAGCATGTTCTTGGTTACGCCTTTCCAATTCCTGGAAATCTTGTGCAGCTTTCCTAACCTCATATTTCACGTTCCTGATCTTAGGTTCTCAAGTTTGTAGGGTTAAATGTATTTTGACGATAGTTACATAGCTCATTTTGCTTATGAAAGTGGTGTTGACTTCCAATTAACAAATATATGTCGGTCCTTAAATTTTTAGATGGTTTTTCGCGTATGAAACTTCATACCCTTTAAATGCTATCGTGAATTATTTCAGTTCTTTTCATTAGTAAGCAAGCTTATTTAACCATGTCTCAGTCAAAGGTACGGGCTAAGGAGCCAGGTGCAGTTGAATTAAGATTATCACAAAGGTGGAGTCTCGCTATTTGGGAAATTTCACGAATTGAAAGTAATTTGAAAGCTTTGCAACCAGCAACAGTAGCCAGTCTCGCGTGCTTGCGTGATAGGTTATGCGAGGTGTGGAAAGATATCGAAGCTCTAAAAATGGATGCGATCAGCTCCACAGAGTTCTTTAGCACGATTCATGAACAAAATTTTTCGCAATGTGAAAATGCTTACTTGGCTGTAAAACAGCTATTGAATGAAAAATACGAGCCCTTTGAAAAGCCTCTTACTGTTGCCTCGGCGTGTCATCATGCCTCGCTACCGAGCATTAAAATTCCAAAATTTGATGGAAGGTATAGAAATTGGCAACGTTTTCGTGATTTGTTTACTCAATTAGTCATTAATCAGGTACAGATACCGGACTCGCAGAAGTTGGTGCATTTAATGAGTAGTCTCGAGGCCGAACCTCTGAAGTTGATTTCTGTGCTCACAGTATCAGACAGATCCTTTCAACAGGCCTGGGCTTTATTAAGAGATCGTTATGACGATAAATCGAAAATTTTAGAAGAGCACATTCATGCTCTCTTCTCCTTTCCTTCCCTCAAAATTGGTGATGCCTCCTCCTTAAGAGAATTGCACAATGTAGTAACTTCTCACTGGCTATCTATGTCAGCAGTTCCCACTACAGTCCCTATGGCTGAAATAATAGTACAATTTTTAGTGCTCAGTAAATTGGATAACAAAACAAGGGAAGCATTTTTCCTTGCTAAAGCAAAAAATGATATTGTTCCATTGCAAAATGTTTTAGATTTTCTTTCACTCCGGGCAAGAGCCCTAGACATTGCCCCTCTTGCTAATCCTGATGTGAATTCTGTTTCAGTTAGTAAGTCTAAGCGCCCTACACAATCTTCACCTGCCAAACAGGTGTTTCAGCTGGAAGAGGGGTCATCAGCTCGAGCCTGCATTGCCTGCAGTTCTGGAGAGCACCCACTTTTCGCCTGCCCTCGTTTTCGTACCCTGGCTGTCCAGCAGAGATGGGATTTTGTCTCTTCTCATCAACTCTGCTACAACTGTCTTCGAAGGAAGGGTCCTTCTCATCATTGCTCACAACGAAGTTGTAAAACTTGTGGTAAGAACCACCACTCAATGCTTCATAAATTTTCTACACAAAATGTCCATAATTTGGCATCACCTCATTGTTCTAGTGCTCCCAACACCTCTGCTGGACTAGCATCTGCCACCCAGATTACTGCAAAACAACCACACGATACAAAGGTTTCCACGTTATCACACTTGGTTCTTAGCCAGACATTTAATATTGGTTCTCTCCTTCCCACAGCCATTGTTAATGCAACAAATGAGTTGGGCCAAACCCTGCCAGCCAGGGCATTACTTGATTCTGGTAGTGAAGTTTCCTTGATAACTGAATCACTGGTACAGGCCCTCCGTCTCAAAAGAATTAGGCATAATGCTACGATTCATTCTGTTAATGCTCTTACTTCTGGTTCAAATGCTAGAGTTCATGTGTTAATCTCCTCGCGGTGTTGTAGGTGGAAAAGGGCAATAGAATGTTTAGTGGTCCCTGCTATTTCCAAAGCCACCCCCCGGAGGAACATTAATTTAGCTGCCCTGAAGCTGCCTGCTGACCTAAAATTGGCTGATGACCAATTCTTTATTCCTAAAAAATTAGATATTTTATTAAGCTCTTCTTTATTTTTTCAGGTGCTTAACACTAAGAAGAGCAGCCATTGTTCAAAGCTTTTTATTCTTGATACTAAGTTTGGTAATGTCATTGCGGGGGATCGATTGCCCACACTGTTGCCAAGTGCGGCACCCCCAGATCAGTGCTTTTTCTTAACTGCACACTCTCCTTCCTTAGTCAATGATTATGAGAATATTTGGAATTCTGAGAGGATTTCCTCTTCTCGTGATGAAAACTTCTCACACTTGGAGCATCCTTGTGAAAAGAAATTTAATGAGGACACCTTTAGGTTGGAGAATGGGCAATTTTGTGTATCTTTGCCTTTTAAACGTCCTCCACAATTATTGGGGAATTCACATTTTGTGGCCAAGCAGTTTTTGCTTGCTTTAGAAAACAGATTTTCTAAAGATAGAGAATTAAGGCATAATTATGTCAAGTTCATGAGAGAATACATTGAATTGGGGCATGCAGTTGAATGTGTCAGTAAGATAGCACCTCCTTTCTATTTTATACCTCATTTTTGTGTGTTGAATCCACAATCCCCTACTACACCACTGCGTGTAGTCTTCAATTGTAGTGCCAAATCTTCTTCTGGGTTAAGTTTAAACGACCTACTCTACGCTGGCCCTAACGTGCAATCAGAGCTCATTGACATCATGCTTAGATTTCGATTGTTTAATGTTTGTTTCACTGCAGACATTGAGAAAATGTATAGAATGGTTCGGGTGCATGATGCTGATACTAAATTTCAGAGAATTTTGTGGCGAGAGAACCCTCACGACCCCATTAAAATTTTTACTTTGCAGACCGTTACTTATGGTATGGCCCCCTCCGCATTTCTGAGTACAAGGTGTCTCAACAAGTTGGCTGAGGAAATAAATGAAAATGATCCTGAGGTGGCTTCAGCTATCAAGCAGGGATTTTATGTAGATGACTTACTGTTCGGGAGTGACTGTGCTGAGAAGGCAGCATCGTTATTTCAAAGGATTGTAAAAGTGCTAAAGGGAGCTCATTTTAATTTGAGAAAGGTTAATAGCAATTCTTCATCGTTTCTGGCCACTCTCAACACCACTCACACACAATACACTTCCACGCCTCTGGCCTCAGACAATACACACAGAATATTGGGTTTGACTTGGAACACTGATAAAGACACACTTTGCATTACATATAGCAAACACTCCGATCCAAACACTTTCAACCTCCCGTGTATAACAAAAAGGGTTGTGTTGCACTTAATAGCCTCTATTTATGACCCATTAGGTTTTGTGAATCCTTTCTTGGTAAAGTTGAAGCTTTTTCTGCAAAAATTGTGGTCTTTACAGTTGGATTGGGATACTCCTCTTGATTCTGATCTTACTTGTTGTTGGCAGTCCTTGGTTAATGAGATTGTTTTACTGCCATCAATTATACTCCCACGCAAGGTGTTACCCCAGGGTCACCTTCCCTCTTGTCTAGTAGGATTCTGTGATGCCTCTCATAAGGCGTACGGAGCTGCATTATACTTAGTTAATCATGATTCTGCATCCATTGCGCATAGCCACTTGTTGTGCTCTAAATCAAGACTTGCTCCCCTGGCAGGGTCGACTATTCCTCGCTTGGAGTTGTGTAGTGCATTGTTATTGGTAGAATTGACCAAGAAAGTAATAAGAGCATTGAGAATTGTGTGTTCTATTAATCAAGTGTATCTTTTTTCAGATAGTTCTATTGTTTTGCACTGGTTGGTGAAAAGCAATCATAAATTGGATGCTTTCACTGCGCATAGAGTTTCAAAGATAGTGGCATCCTATCCACTATCTTGTTGGCGCCATGTAAGCTCGAGACAGAATCCCGCTGATCTGCTAACCCGTGGTGTCTCCCCCCAGGCACTGCAACACAGTACCCTCTGGTTTGTAGGACCGCCGTGGCTGAAGCAGCCAGTGTCAATGTGGGCCAAGCCGTTTGTCGATGCTGAGGTAGCGGATAATGGTAAGGTAGATGCTCTCTGTTGTATGTTCACTGCATACAAAACAAATATGCCCTCGTCAGATGTAGCTGAAAACCAAAATTCATTTGTTCAAGTGCTACTTAGCAGATATTCAAAATATCACAAATTGATAAGGGTGTTGGCGCTATGCTTAAGATTCATTAACAATATACGGGCTGCAATTGTTGCTCGCATTGACCCTGCTTCGGCTCAGATGCGGAGAAGGGGTTGGTTGGCACCGCTTGAATTGAGAGAAGCCACAGTGGTTATTATAAGGCTCATTCAACTAGACATGTACCCCCTTGAATATAAGGCACTTTCAAAAGAAAAGGGATTACCTCCCAAGTCATCGCTCATTAGCTTGAATCCTTATCTAGGCCCTGATGGGCTTTTACGGGTGGGTGGCCGTTTAATGAATTCTCAGGTGGAGAGGTTAAACAAGCATCCTATTATACTTCCGCCTAACCACAAATTTACCGTCCTGTTCTTAGAAATGATACACCTCGCATTTCTACATGCGGGCTTGGCAATGATGATGGGATGTGTGCGCCAGCAGTATTGGATTCCCTCCCTACGACGGGTAGCAAAAAAAGTAATTAATGCTTGTCTGACGTGTAGGCGCTGGCGCGGCGCACCCGTGGAGCAAATTATGGGTTCATTGCCCCCTAGCCGCGTAAATCCTTCTCGGCCATGGGCTCACACATCCGTAGATTATTGTGGCCCAATTTTGACAAGGCCGTCTCTCACGAGATCAAAAATGTCTCAGAAGACTTGGATTGCTGTATTTATATGCCATTCCACGAAAGCTTCGCATTTAGAAATCGTCGAAAATCTATCCTCCTCTCAATTCATTGCGGCCTTTGAACGTTTTGGTTCAAGAAGAGGTTATCCTGTGCACATGTACAGTGATAACGCTAGTACATTCAAAAGTGCTAGTCGTATCCTAGCCGAGGCTAATCGCTTTGTTCTTTCCGCTCGGGATTTAGAGGTTATCACCAATTTTTTATCAGTGCAGGGTACCTCCTGGCACTTTTGCCCCACCTACGCTCCTCACCGAAACTCGTTAGCTGAGGCTTGTGTTAAAAGTCTTAAATTCCATTTGCGTCGCGCTTTAGGGCAACAAGTTGTGCCCTTGCTTACATTGTACACCCTCTTAGCCAAAATAGAAGCTTGTTTAAACTCAAGACCGCTTGAAGTCACGTCTACAGATTCGGATGTGAATTTGATTTTAACCCCGAATCACTTAGTCTACGGGCACGCGCTTAATACTTTTCCTATAGATACTGACTCGCCTCTTGTGCAGATTACTCCTGCACAACAGTTCCGCCATTTAAATAACAAATTAGCAATAATTTGGAAATATTGGTCGCGCAATTACCTCCACACCTTGCAACAAAGGGTGAAGTGGAAAAGGGAGTCACCACCACTAGCTGTAAATGATTTAGTATTTTTAATTGAGGAATCTCCGCCCTCTCACTGGAAATTAGGTGTAGTGGAGAAATTGTTCCCTGATCAAGCAGGAGTCGTGCGTACTGTTGAAGTACGAACTAGCCAGGGCAAGTTATTGCGACCAGTACAAAAGTTATGTGCACTGGCTAGATCCTCCCACGAGTAAGCCCCAATCCGTGATATTTATCTCTACTTTTCCCCCTCTGTCGACCAGAGATGCTCAGCTGATTTTTCTTTCGCTTCGCCGCCTGGTGAACAGGCGTACCACTATCATTTTTTAGGTCATACTGCGTGGGCCTGCCACTTGGTTTTTTTTGGTGTTCTTTGACATTTTATGCGTTTTATTAATTCCTTGTTGTACTAATTGGTATAATTTTTTGATTAAGCACTGCTACAAATTCTATGTGATTTTGTTACTTCTAGGTTAAGGTAATTGTTACGAGGTACTCAGTAATGGTTCGAGGTGATTACAATATGTACGCTAGGCAAACGCCTATGCTTTCGTTTGTTGTATGCCCTCCTCACTCGTTTATAGTAGGAATGGAGTCTCTCAAGATAATGCAGAACTGTGGTGGACTTCTCAGTGCTTGTTGCTGAAAGAAGTGAGTGGGAGACGGACAGTGCCGAACCCGAGCATCGCCATGCGCCCGGCCCCAATAAATGTTAGCACATTTTGCTCGGCGCGGACAAGTTCCTGCGACTTCCGCCCACCTGGGCACTCTTTGGAGTGCTTCCCGCTAAATTATGGGAGTTCCATGCTAGACCAGGGTGTCATGGGGGCGCCAATTCCAACATTCGCGCGTCCCACTTAAAAAAAAAAAAAAAAAAAAAAAAATCCATCAATCAATCAATCAATGAGATGGAATGAAGACATTAATTAAATCATTGTTTCCCCGCGCCTTGATGCATGTGACAGCTCTTCCGCCGCCCTGCCAGGTTGCAATCAGCTACCCTCGCCGCCGACACCGGTGACGTCACTACATCACCGCCGCCACCAACACCATCGCGCCGTCGCGCCCGTATCTCTCCCCCTGCCTACGTCCGCCCCCCCCCGCCGCCAGCTAGCCGGCTGCCCGCCCCTCTGAGCCCTGCCCGGGGTCGAACCCGGGGCACCGCCCAGAGCATGTGCGGCCAGCGGGCGACACAGCTGGTGGAGTGTGGGCCAAGCGGATGGAGCTATGGTGGACCGGGAGCATGAAGCATCCACGGCGGTGAAGGGCATTTTTCACGATTTCTGCATTGAGACCCTCTACTGGACAGCGGTGTGATTTGTAGGAGCGGTGGTGCTGTGACAGTGGTGTGGTTCGACAACCCGGCCATGTGTGCCTCGTAACCTTTCAATGTTATATTCATTTGGTTTTTGTTTGCTGTGTTAGTCAGGTAGCATCGCTTGGTCAGTGTGAGCCTTTAATTTTGTGTTTCGCAACACTGCAAGAGTTTTGTGAAATTGTTAAAGTTTTGTGAAATTATTATTAAAGTTTTTTTGTATTCTTTGACAGTTGTATGTACAATACATTAATCTACATTAGATTTAATGCCATTTCTAACAGAGTAATCCTCTCTACTGATTTCATAGTACGTACAAATTTGATATAAAAACCCATTGCATAACTGGGTACCTGAAAATCAATACATTAACAGAAATACAATAATCTTTATGTGCTTTCTCCAATCAACTGGTGTTCTTCAGCTAACAGTATTTCGTAAAATGAAATTTAGGGATGAAATAGGACGGAACGGAATACTAGCCGTTGCAAGGAAACGGCATTAGTATACTAACAGAAATAATGAAGTCATCGTCGCCTAACGGAGCTGCTAGGTCGTTTCACCAACTGCGCTGAACGAGAACGAGCGAGAGGGACGTCGACAGGCGAGTGCCCCGACGGGCACACGGGCGCTATTGGAGAGCAGGCGGCGGGCACAACGAGAACGCAAGACCGTGAACCGAACGCACGCCTAAACGACTTCGTCGCAAATGGGCTTACAGGTTAATATTCTCCGCAAACATTTTTATCACTTAAATTAACAACTAGCGGGAGTACTTTGTTATTTAATTTCACGTCCTCGTTTCCCCCAGTTTCCATTACACAGCAACGTTAAAGCTCGCGCTTCGCCGCCCGCCCCGGCCCGGCCACTGCCGTAAAAACGCGCCCCCTCGGGGAACCACCAGGGTGGAAACACCGCCAAGCATTCCTCGATAGGGCAGCAGCGGGGGCTAGCCTGGCCCCTTGCGGAACTGCTCCGGTCGTGGAGGTCGCGGCAGGTCAGGGAAAAGACAGTGCTAACTGTAGTTACGAGAAATCATATACGAATCCCTGTGAGTTTTATAATAAAATTTGTGATACTTTCATTCAAAGTGGTAATCATATTTGTAATTATTTTGAGATGTACTGAACATATACAAAAATGAAAGAAAATATGACTCGTATTACGACAGCCTAAAAGTGTGACGATTTTAAATACAGTGACTAAGTATCGTAATGATCATAATATCGAGTCCAGCAGAAAAAATGTCCTCAGGATATAGTATATATGCACTTCCATTGAACCGAAATTGAAAGAACAATTACTCATTACTAAAATTTCTTTCACGTAAGACATTTTCAAACATAATGAACCATTCTAAATGTGTTGCCATCAGAGAAGTTGATAAAGCTATTTTCCGTGGCATGTACTATAAGCTAGTCAGATGGAAACTAAGTAGTACCCATCACAAGATATTATATATTCTCAACACCTCAGTGCGAGCTACCGTTCTCTGGCCGTGATAATTCGTATGGTACAGTGAACGTCCAATTGATAAACAGACATAATTTACGAAGTACTCAGACCTTGAGCTCTTCTGAGAAAGCCGACTATGTCGAATACAGAGGCAACAGCGAATTTCTCTCATCACGGTCAAGAGTTCCGGACGTAACCAAATAGAGAACCTACGAAGCTAGGAGAACAGCTTACGTCAAAATACACAGAAATACATCGTAAATAGGTTATACATTGTTACATAGCTCTTAGGATGTAAGATGTGGATAATATCTTTAAGAGGGAATAAAAATCTTAAATCCGCGGAATTACGAGAAAATCCCCCAACAGTATCTTGCACGCAGTTTCGCACAAGTTAGGTAGACGCTGTAGATGAAGATGAGAGCTAGAGACGCGACTCGGGGATATACGAGTTTCTCTGCGAGAACAGAAGTAAGCGCGCGTAGGCGGGGAAAAGTGCGGGAGAACCAATGCAGGTCGTGCTGAAGTGCGGACAAGTGGATATGTGTGGGAACGAGGAGAGCGGGCGAGGAAAGCGGGCGAGGAGAGCGGGCGAGGAGAGCAGGCGAGGAGAGCGGGCGAGGAGAGCGGGCGAGGACAGCGGGCGAGGAGAGCGGGCGAGGAGAGCGGGCGAGGAGAGCGGGCGAGGAGAGCGGGCGAGGAGAGCGGGCGAGGAGAGCGGGCGAGGAGAGCGGGCGAGGAGAGCGGGCGAGGAGAGCGGGCGAGGAGAGCGGGCGAGGAGAGCGGGCGAGGAGAGCGGGCGAGGAGAGCGGGCGAGGAGAGCGGGCGAGGAGAGCGGGCGAGGAGAGCGGGCGAGGAGAGCGGGCGAGGAGAGCGGGCGAGGAGAGCGGGCGAGGAGAGCGGGCGAGGAGAGCGGGCGAGGAGAGCGGGCGAGGAGAGCGGGCGAGGAGAGCGGGCGAGGAGAGCGGGCGAGGACAGCGGGCGAGGAGAGCGGGCGAGGAGAGCGGGCGAGGAGAGCGGGCGAGAAGAGCGGGCGAGGAGAGCGGGCGAGGAGAGCGGGCGAGGGGAGCGGGCGAGGAGAGCGGGCGAGGAGAGCGGGCGAGGAGAGCGGGCGAGGAGAGCGGGCGAGGAGAGCGGGCGAGGAGAGCGGGCAAGGACATGGTGAGAGCGGGGCAGGCGGGCAAGTGGGATGAGGGCAGGCGAAAGCGGCACCGCGAGGGGGCGGCGAGAGCGAGCGTGGGTAGGAGCGGGTGCTCCGGGCTGCGCCCCGGTCGAGGCCGCTCGTATTTCAGGCGTATCGCGGGCGCCATCTCCGCAGACGCCGCGTATGCACCGCAATATTAATCTCGAGGTAAAATACGCGCGGAGGAGGCGAGTAGAAACTGGAGTTGCGCGCGTCGTGGTCGCGGGCGCGGCCACCGCCGGCGGCACGAGGGCAATGCGCCTGGGAAGGCGCCAAACAGAACAGCACACACCAAAAGCAGTGGGGATGGGAACATGCGCAGATGTGCAAGTCGGAAGACGAGCGAACCCATGTTGACTAACATCTCTCCTTTCATTTCTGCATCTTTTATTACGGCTTTCACTTCCAGCTGGTTGCTTTTGCTCCTCCTACGGAGTGTTCCACCGTCCATACAATACACACTGACACTCACGGGGCCTCCTTGGTTGTGAGGTCAGCTCAGGGTTGTTGATCATCGCCACAGAATATGCTGAAGGCAACAGACAAGAACACATACCCATAACGGATTTCAAACCCACCGTCAAAGAAAGATGTTAAGACGCCTCGGAAATATGCGCCGGACAATTTAGTTTCAAAATTCGAAACCGTTTCACTACAAGAAATGCAATTTTAAAATTGACTTATCAAAAATACGATGCTACAGACAAGGAGACACGAATAATTTAATCAGCAGTGCAAACACGGAGAGTAAATCGAGATTTTATTGATTTTAGAGATTAAAGACCTCAAAACATTTGGAAAAGAATATATGTCACACTTGATGTCATGTGAAACTTATCCAAATTAGGACATTCTTTTATTATTTATTTATTACTACTGTGTGAATTTTAAGTGATTTAAAGAACACATTCTCAATTTTGTTAGAAGGATATATTGAAAAATGTGCACACTACACGCAGTTATAAAATGATTTTCAAAAACAAACATCTATATATTATTAAATATCTGAAATGGCATTATGTCGGCTAATGTGATTGCATCTCTTCGCAATTGAATTTTTTGGTTTAAACTACATTCGTTTTGAAAAGCTACTTTTTGTTTCAAATCATTATTTCACTTTGAAAGAAAATAATTGTCATTTTATTACAAATTTCATTGCTTTCTTTTTTCGTCTTTCGAATACTCATTAAAGGTCACTGGAGTCAGTAACAACTTCTCTGTCCTGTAACACGGCTCAAAGAACACTCGTACCGTGACTTCAGGCGCAAATATAAGCATGTGAACCGTAATTCTCTGAACTTTATATGTAATAATTAGTTACAAATGTTTTTGACGAAACGATAAACGTACAGGAAACATGAACAGGAAAAGGCGAGAGTGATCAATCAAATAACAGAGCAGTGACGAATAACATTTGGTCATGCAATCTCCCAGTGATGAGGTCGATAAAGGACAATATAACAAACATAAAAGAGCGAAAATAGCAAATGCAACTACCAGGAAGTTAATGGACAACGGACACAAAAGAAAAAGGAACATTAGCTGGCAATGAAGAAAAGGACAAACATGAGGGGCGAACGGAAAAGAGAGGTAATATAGCAAGTCGTCAGACAAGGGGAGCAAGGGCGGAAGAGCCGGCGGATACACATCTGCCCGCTGGCGCCGGCGGGGGCGAACGCGGAGGCAGAGGAGGCGACGTCGGCGTAGGTGGCGGCGGGAGCGGTGATTGCCGGGAGAGGGGGCTGGTTGGGAACATATGAACGTGACAGTGCAGGTGTCGCAAGGAGAAAAATGCTAAAAGTAACATCCTCAAACTTCAAGTCCTACAAAATAAATTGCTAAGAACAGTTGTTAATGCCCCCTTGGGAAATAACCAACACACAATTCCACAACGAATTTTAACATGGAACCCACAGATCAATACATTACTTACACGGCCACCAACTTATTTTATAACCTACTTCAAATTCGAGCTCTATCACATTTCAAACTTGGCAAAACCCCACTAACCCCACAAGAATCCAAAACAAATATCCGTATCACATATTCCTGAAAAATTGCTGGTTTTGATTCAGACTGATGACCCCAAATGAGATTTCCTCCTCCATTGTAATACGATGTAAGTTTTATATTTAAGATTAGGAAGTAAGCGGGTAAAAAGACATGAATAACTAACAGAATAATATATATTTCTCCTAAACCAATAAATTAAAGAGAGGGAGAGATAAACGGAAATGACTTGCGGGAAGCGTGTAATCAGGGGTGAAGGCGGCGGTTCGAGGGAAGGTGACAACGGGAATGAAGTTGCAGTAGAAATGAAACGGAGGTGCGGTTGGAGGCAGGGTAAAGACGAGGTTTAGGCGGAAATTCACACGGTGATGGAGGCGGAGTTAGAGACATAGTTGGAGCAGTGGTAGACGCAAAGTGAGACGAAGGTGTGAAGTGTGTGCAGTGCAAGAGAATGTAGAAATGGGTGTGGATTCGCGATAGGGTGCATGTAAGATTGGTCTACATCGTCTGGAAGAACTTAAATAATGCTATTTTTGGAAACGCAAATATAATTTCATACAAATCCAATAAATTAACCGCCAAATCCAGCATAACATCTTGTGTGAATGAAAAACGTCTATGAAGCTATCTTAGCAGCATCTACGATAACATAGCGTGAAGTTCAAGCATGAGTTTTAACAACACTTTTCTTCTTTATTAAATTATAATATATCAAATCGTTTTATGACCGGAGTCTGTGGTATGTAACTCATGAGACCAATGAGTAATTTTAACTCCTTTCCGATTTAAACATTCCCATTCATATTTTGTCCAGCATTATAATTTATATTAAATATTATATATTTGAATTTTGCTAACATAAGGTGGGAGATCAAATGTCTATATCTGCATGTATGTTTCAAAATTATTAAAACAAGATGATGTGCGACCCTCCAGAGATGATTCATTGGACGTCCTCTCTCACTACGTCACTAACACTATTTTGATTTTAGGTCAGTTGTAAACATTGCAAAGAAGAGTACACATATTGAAGTTTGTGAATATTTATGATCCACTCCAGCGAAAACAATTAGTATCAGACAAATCTAAGTCGTGTGACTTATGACACCACGATTAAGGGGGAAAGTGCATATCTTACTCAATCAATCGCGAACACGTGGCAGAAATTCGACAACGTGCCCGTCCGTGGTAGGGATGCGACATCGATGTCGATGCTTTCAAAACATCGATGTTTTAAACATCAATGTATTAACGCCGATGTCTTCTAAACCTCGATTTTTGTGATATATGTTTTCTCTTTTCCGATATTTTGTTTCTGAATGAGAAAATCACATGATCACAATACTATAAAACTTAAAATATTAAATAATAACTGAAGGTAATACTGTTAGTTCATGTGTTGGAACCAAAGGAACGTTGTACTACCTTCCTCGACCAAACTTTACCGCCCAAGGAAACCTTCATGCCCGTGTATTTCCTTCTTCTTCATCGTTCTTTTCCTTGAGATGTGGTCAGCAAATTCACTGTGGGCGTAGAGTCTACCCCTTCTTCTCGTACTTCGGCGAATTGATAAACACGAACATTAAAATTTAATGCACACAACTTTAATGTAAGAAGTCACTAAACTAGTGTAAAAACATTGATGTAAAACATCGATGGTTTTTGGTCGATGTATTTTGAACATCGATGATTTAATTTTGAACATCGATGTTTACTAACATCGATGTTTTCTAACATCGATGTTTTGTTATCGATGTCGCATCAGAAAGTTCGTGGACAGGAGGTCAGCGAACGCGTGAACGCCATCGTAGGTAGACGCGGTGAACGGAAGGGGCCCAGACGCGGCGGCGGCAGCGGCGGTGCCTTGGGCGGTGCGGGTTGGCAGGCTGGCCACGCGTCCGTCCGCAGCACAACGCCCGCGCTCTATTAGCTGCACTGCGCCTCTCAAATGACTTTCGCCGTCATCGTGGAGCATTACCTTTTCACTAGGGGCAGTCCAAATAAACAGCCTCTTCCTGCGCGGTAATGATAAATGAGGCGCGTAGCTGATTGATATCGCGACGTGATGAAGAATGTAATGGACGGTCCATTACGCAATTAGACGTGAGCTTCCATGCGCGAGCGCGGTCACAGTCGTTCGCAATAGGAGCGAATGTCATAGCTAACAACATAGCAATACAAGGTTTCTAAGAATTCTAAGAATTTCTTCCATAATATGATTATTCTCTGAATTTAACAAGCACATTTCACTACATAAAGAGACATGGAAACCATATTTTTTTTCATTGCTCTAATATAAAACGAAATTTAAATTCAATTCCAGCTAATTGGATATTTTAAAGAAAATTATACTTTATTACAAAGAAAATTGTAACTTATTTCGCGTCGTATGTACGTCGGAAACAATTCTAAGATTTGATAGAAATGTTTCAATACTTTTAGATCATTCATATAGTTAATATATTTTTAGTTGGTATTAGATTCTAAAAACGGAAGAAGAAATAAGTAAGGCTTTAGCCGTACGAATTACATAGAAGTGTCAGGAAACTATTCATCACAGAAGGTTCGTAGGCCGAAACCCTTCGATCTCTTGTAGACCGCATTCATATTAATGCAATCAAATGAGTAATTACAATCAATAGATGGCGAGAAGACAATACTCGTAATTTATTTTCAAAGATACTAATGAAACTGCACGATTGCTGTTCATACATTTCCATGTTCAAAATATTCTCTCCATTTAGAAGAAATCTTTCAAGGACGCTGCACTACGCACATACGAGCTTTTCTGCTCTTCACTTTGAACACAGAAACGTCTGTTTCCGAAGTCACGTTACAACCAGAGTCCCAAATACCATTATCACTGTTAAGCAAACACATCGTAAGCTGCATAGAAGCCTTTCATGAGAGATTCTGTAAACAATGCGAACAAACAACGCACGATATGGCGAACGTGACTTCACTTTCGGAGGAAGAGGGCATACATTCCAACGCCACTCCACTTCTAAAGCTTCATACTTCTCCCACCTTCCCCTCCAACAGGGCGTCAAGAGTCAACGCTAGGCCCGCGTTGAAGATTCACTCAGGATCGTAATTCATTTACAAGTTAACAGTTTGTTCAATAAAAATTAATGCTACTAACAATAAGTAAAAATTTTAATTTCCATTTTGTTAACATTAAAAAATTGAAATGTATTATTACTATTATTAATAATATTATTATTATCATTCTTATAAAAAAATGTAACGAAATTGTAAGTTGATGTGTAACAGTTGATGTGTAACAGAAATTGAAAAGTCGGTGTTCATTTTTGTATTCGAATGTACTTTTTAAGGGATACTTAGAAACGAGAACAATGTACCCTTGTGGCTACTACTGAAGCCGGGTAATAAGGCATGATTACAATATTGCAAACTGCTGAAAGTCATTTTTATTTTTTATGTGGGAGGTACTTTCATCGTATAACTTTTTCAAAAACTTCAAAAAAAACTATTCCTGCGAAAGTTTTTCCATAACAACCTGTACTAATTTAAACTCATTTCATTAAAAAAATTAGGCCAGTAAGAGCCATTTTTTTTCTTGCCATCTTGAAGAACAGAGATTGTACTTTCATTTAAATTATTTTTTGAGGGTACTTTACTGTGGTCCATCTAACGAACACACTACCTTAAGTCACCCGTTCCAAAACAGAGTCCTGGTCCTCCTCATTCTGCCGAAGCGGTGGGTCCTCGCCGCGCCAGTCGGCAGGGACTCCCCGCGGCTGGGGGCGGGGCGAGGCAGGGCGCGGCTCCCCGCGATCCGAGGCGTCTGGCCCGCGCGGGCCGAACAACGACCTAACAGGGAAAATGTGGGAAATGCAGCAAGGGGACGGTCCTGGGTTCAACGCCTCGCAAGTCCTTTCATCGCCTCGGCCTTTCTCTGGCGATCGTCGGGTGGGATTTTTTCCCCCCAGAACCGCACATTCCGCGCCGTGCAACCGACAACCTTCGTTCGACAACCTTCGTGCTCCGATCGACAAAGTGTGCTTCGTGTTGCGATCTGCAAAGTCTGCTTCGAGTTATTATGGGTTCGTCAGAAATAAACTGAAACAAAGCCAGAGATGTGATATACACTGTAGTAAAAATGTAGCAAAAACCTGCTTTGAATTTCTTTATTTTCGCTTTTTAAATTTTCAGAGAGCAGCCCTTCCAAAAATCTCCTCCAACGAGTATATAAAGTCTCAAACAGAATCTGAAATGTTTGAGGGGGCGAGCTTAGTGAATGAAATTAAATGCTGGACCACCTTAATTCAATTCTCTAGCTCCACATTTCATCCAAAATTCACCTTCATAGAGAAGGTTTGAGTTTTTACAGTTCATTTTTTCGACGTCGCAATGTCTTTGATCACATATTTAACGTCAGATTTAAACCAACAAGCTTAAAAAGGGGGGTTTACCACTTCTAGGGTTTTTTGTGAGCTGACTATTAATTTAAAAAATTAATTTCTACATTCAGTATCATCCTCACATGGCAGGTGAGGACAGAACAGAAGATCTTCAAACGTTGAAGTCCGCGAAATGTGAGGACAAAATCCTTTTTTTGAACACTCGACCCTTTACACAAATTGGATTGCTACGGTCAGTTGTTAGTACATATCAGTATAAAAATTTGAAAAGGGGCAAAAAAGTTTACTTTGATGAAAATAATTATTATGCTTCACATTCTTTATTACCCTAGACAGAAATCTATTTTGGAGAAGTTGAAAACTGTGCTTATACTAAACCGGCTGTTTTGTAGTTAAGTATTAGATGATGAAAGCATTCAATTACAGGTCACCTCTAATTAATGGTGTAAAGGAGGATATGGGTTAAACTTGAAGATTCGACAAGGCGCTTGTGTAGGAAAATAAGATCTCAAGCTTCGCTGCTTGGAAGCGAACGACATTGTGTTATATTGTGTTCAACGGCGCCTACGAGCAGACAGAGTGGAATTTTTCATCATAAGGATATGATATAATTCTGAGGGAACGGGAAGTCGCTGGGGTCAGACATGTAATGCTTCGTTAGCAGAGGATGCAATGTGCCTGAAAAAACTATAGTGGGTAAACAGCCTATCGATACTTTGATTTTCATTAAATCTATTTCTCCGAGTACAAGTACAATTTCTTTTTAAGATTGACAAAATTCCAAATTAACTGTATTCTTTACTTATCCACGTTGCCAGTAGAAAAGATACTAATCTACTTCTTTATACTTTCGTTGAGAGTTTATATGCCATGAAAAAAAGAGTATTTGTGAGTTGCGTAGTACAATGTACAGGTGTAAACATGAAGTATAAAAGAAGATGAAGAGTGTGAAATATAATGAAATTGTGGAACCGTATTAGTTATCTCAACTATAAAGAATAACTTATCAGGTTTTTGTTACAACAGTTTGCAATGTTTTCAATGTTATTCAAACCATTAGTTTTAAACAAACAATAGCAATATGTGTTCGTTTCTCGAGATATGTGATTTAGATCACACACAAATGTGTAGAAAAAACACAAATGAATACTAACTTAAATTTTGCTTTCCATCTCAGCAATGAAAGCAAAGGGATGTGTGCCATTTCAGTAATAGCAGCAATGTACGTGCCATCGTGACTAATTACCATTTAAGCAAACCATAAACAAAAACTCTAAACGGGTAAAGAACTGGTTACATTTTACAGGATGATTCCGGTAGACTGTAAATAATGCAACGATAGGACTTATTGGCTTCAAGAGAGATGAGAGAGAAAGCAACAGAAGCGAGTATTCATAGAAAGATAAATGTTACATTCGAGGGGCATTCTCTATTCTGATATACAATATTAGTAAATATTAAAAGAAATAAACAGTAATAATATACAATAAGAATGAAGAGAATTCGCATCGCTAGAACATTTAAAATATCTCCTAGTGGGTTCCAGAAATTGGGACCACAAAGCGCTGGACAGAAAGCGGCGGCATGTCTATCGCGAATGACGAGAATTATGGCATGAAGATATTAAATTTATGACAAAAAATTGATAAAAAGCTTTTGTGGCGAATACATTTACTCTATCAAGCTTCTGACGCGTTGCTAATTTTAATTTACTATCATTATTAAGGGTAATTTTGCATAAGACCATACAAAACACGCTCCCTGCGATTTATTAAATTCCTAAGATACGAGCCCAGAGTCAAACCAGCGTGAACAGGGGCGACGTATTCCCTCTCCAGTCTGGGCGAGCGTTGAGAGGCGCGGCACGAGGGACGGCCAGAGGCAAGCGCAACCCTGACCGGAAGTGGTCTGAGCACAGCGGGGCGGCGGCTGGGTTGATCGGGGCGTGGCGGGGCGGGGCGGAGCGAGGCCGGCGGGCAGGGCAGGTGGCGGCGGCGGAGGAGGAGGCGGGGTCAAGGACCGGGGAGAAGGAAGCCGCGGAGGCGGGGGCGGGGGGTGGCGCGGGGTCCGCGGAGTCTTTGCACGCCTGCCACTCAGCTTAACGCCGCACGTAGCGCGCTCGGGATGAAGACGCTTCCTGAGTCATCACACTCGTCATAATAGCGTCCGCGGGCGCACCGCTAGCGGCGGCGGGCCTTGGAAGTGGTGGGGACGGCAGCTGTGATGTTTGTCGGGGCAGAGTGAAAAAGGATCAGTGATACACACAGCAGTGGACGGAGAGTGAGGTATACAATGTATGATAGTGGGCGTGGTTTGGATTAGGGGAAGTATAAAAGTGGAAGTGGTGATAGAAGGAAAAGTAATAAAAGAAGTAGTTTTAGTGCTGGTGGTAGCAGGTGGTTTGGTAGCAAATGTGATGGTGATATTTGTAGGGTTCCTGGTACCTTGAAATACTGCTGATTCTTGTAGTGGCAGAAGAAAGCGCGAAGTTGAGAGGTTGGGGCTGATGTTAACAGCGGTTGATGAGATGAGGGAAATGGTTTTAACGTTAGCAACAGGAGGAGGTATGTGTGTGATAGTGGTTTTGGAAATGGTGATGGCGATGGGCGTGGCGGTGGCAGAAGCAAAGACGGGCAGGTGAATTGCGGCAATGGCAGCATCGGCTGCGTGGGCGGCGGCCGAGCGAGTGATGAGGAGGAAGCGCGACGCGCAGGTGCCGTGGGAGGTGGAGGGGAGGGCGGGGGGTGGGCGGAAGACGCGGGTTGGAGCGTGCTGGTCGCCGCTGGAGTCGAAGCGACCGGAGTCAATGGGCGAAATGGGAATTTCCACGCTTCGAGGGCTGACTGCCAGACGAAGGGATCCCACATTCCTTAACGGTATTGCTTTCTTTTCACAAAAGAATTTCGAGAGGCGCTATTAAAGAGAGAGACGGACGTCGGAAATTTTTCCTGTTATTCTCAGAGTTTGTTGAGATTTTTCAATAAATTTGGTGAAATTAAAAAGAAATACTTAGTGAGCCTCTTTCTTGTTCAGAATACATTTTTGAAAAAAAAGTGTTAGGTTTTGAAAGGATGTTGAAATTATAATAGACACGTCAATTAATCTGACGACAGAGAATTTTGATGTTTGGTTTCAGGTTTTAAAGTATTTGATTTTCATAAAGTTATTATAAATCTCATATTGCTTATGCAGTGTAGGGAAAGTATTGTAATGCTGCGGGAAAAAATGCCGAATTTTAGACAGAAAAATTATAATTGCTGGGCTCTGGTAACGAAAATATGCATAAATCGTGTTCCTATTTATAGTACATTACTTCTTCTAACACGTATTACCAGGATCCATCCACTGCAACATTACAATGCATTTTCTTTGAAGCTCCAATTTCTTGGATATCCCCTCGCCCACCTAATCTCACCGGTAACGCAAGCTGTAACTCCCCTAAATAAATGCTTAACGCCTGCGACAACTCCCCCTATTTACAAGAGGTAAAAATACGTATATGCGTAGTAAATAAAAATGATACAATTGAAAATATTTCATTAACTATAATTTTCTACATAACGTCGCTACTAATTTCGGTTGTTTTGCAGATAAATTTCCCATAAGTATCTATAAACTACGGAAGGACTTTTATGTTATATGAAAGTTATTATTCGCAATTATATGATTAAGCATGTCATCATTATTTGAGTTTTCAATTACTGTGAATACAGTTTTAAAAATTCTAGAACAGAAACATCCTTTAATTTGTTGACGATCGTAATAGGAATGAAAACTTGAAATCAATAGTATTTTATGCAACTAGTTTATAATGTTGAATGTTATTGAAAAGCACATGTTTTGAAAACGATACGTTCGGGGTGAATTTGTACGAATGCAATAAAAAAACATTAACTAGTTGCATACGTAATTTTTGTACAAAACCTCATATCCTAAAAACAAATATTTTCAGGGAACAAGAAACACTGAGCGTCATTAATCACGCGGTTCTGAATGTTCACTACTACGGCGATCGTGGCCAGATTTTGAGATGTGTCAATTAACATCATTGGCAGCGCGATATATTTAACATCTGGGAACATGTCACTCAAAACCTCTTCTTTTTTGAGATAAGAGGTTTTGCCATCACAACGAAATGTATTTACCCATCTGTGATATCATCCCACGATCACCGTGGCTTCTTTTACACCAAGCCCTCCAACACGCACAAACAAAAATCCACTGCAATTCCAACATCTCCATCCTGAGAATGGAGCGTAACGAAGCGGTTACCCAAGAGCATAACGCACTCCACATTCGTGACGTCAACGTCCTCCCTAGCGCAAATTTTCCGCCTGAAATAAAAGAAGCCTGATCGAAGGCTTTAGACGAGACCACGCATCACTAATGGCCTGTTAGAGAGCGGATTATTAGCCCCTTAGACGAGACTGCGCCCTCGGGCTCATTGAGCTGGGCATTTCCGTACTTGCGGCTGAGTGGAATTGGAACTTTGGTGGAATCTGGGATTTGCTCTCAATTGACTGGTGCTCGCGAAGAATGGGACGAGCAAACAAGAACACTCCCAGAAATTAAAAAAAAAGGTTCAGTGAATTCTGCACACAGGATTGGGCACCATACCAAAAGAATCTTCTCATTTCTATTTTTCAGGAAATTTTATTTTCGTGACATTGATAGAAATACATTGTAGATTGTAAATTGTTTGCAAGCGATCATTATTATAAATGCTTGTATTATGGGATACAAGTTCGTGATTTCCTCATTGTTCATGTAAAATTCAAAAATATGAGAAAAAATAACGTATGTTCAATTTCATCATTCAATAATTTTTCACAAAAATGAAGCCTAAACAAGTACAACTAATAATTAGAATATATTACATAACCTCCCAGATTTGGCATTCTAAAAGGTTGTGACGTTAAGTTCCTTTGCAATTCGAAAATAAAATTTGGAAAATATTTTAGTATTTGCCTTAGCACTCTGATTAATAAACCGTTGCATTATTCTAATATGTAATATAAATGGTACTTTGTCATTCCCCTACTTTGAAATTTCAAATTAGAACTGACGAGCCAACCTATTAATTCCCTACATACATATACATACAAATACTTGTGATGTAACCATCCCTCACTCTCGAATATCTAATCAACTAATATGTAGTATGATCAAGTTAAACGCAATGAAATGTTATTGAAATATACCACAGATTTAAGATTGCCGCCAATTGTGCTAAAATCTTCGATGTTGAAGTACCCATCTTTACGCGAAATAATAAATGAAATTAATTTTATATTTCGCAGTCCAAAATGCACTTGCACTTATTATCAGTATTTTTATTTAGAAAATAAGATGTCTATAGCCTTTATGCAGCAATGAATATGTTAGGGTGTGATCACAGCGAAAACAGAACTACGTGTCATTGGAATGTCGAAAGTTATAGAGAGGGGGGTTAGTGCACATAAACGCGTAAAAAGGCGATATATGGGGACAACATGTCGGCGAATGGTGACATCACTACAGATGAATATTGCGTATAACAGAGCAGAAACAGGCACATTAATGCGCCGTTGTGGTGCAGCGCTGCGTAGAAATTATGTTTGCCGTTCGGCAACTTTACGAGCGTCAATTTCACTCGGTTTCAGAACAAGTGATAATCATAGAAGGTACAGTGACAAAATGTATTCCATTACACAATGTGAATACTCAAAAGTTCAAAAATTGTCAATAATTGTCGTTATTAACTAACTTACATGCCGTTGCCCATTCCAACAGCTGAAACTATTATTTTACATGTCTGACAACAAAACTCTAACATTTAAAACAAAAATGACAGTTTTAATGAGGTTACTCTTTGAAAGATACACTAGTCATTGTGCAAAAAGTTATTAATTACACGTGAATTCTGGAGAGGTACTGACTATAAACATGTGCAAACTGATTCTGAAAAGAAAAAAAAACAGCTGTGATGAAACGCAAGTTAGATGATAAGTTGATTCTGTACCATTTATATACAATTAAAGTCCGCAAAAGTAACTAGCTTTAGGAACAAATGTTCTAAGGGCAACCATTCAATGTATATAAAATGATTATATAAAAAATACTACGTCTTATTACTAACTCATAAATCGGCTCTCTTTTACATTTTGTTTGAATCATTTGCATGCGACGCAACAAGATAACGTTTCGATTCACATTTGTTTCTATGATTTGAACTATTTTATCACGAGCTCTAAATGTTTAGTACATGTAACATGTGTAGTACGTGCGATACACTGCACAAAACGCATCTTCAAGAAGCAAGCATGCATGTCTTCGAATATGAGTAGTAAGAATAATATCTAAAACATTACTAGAGTAGGACTGAGGAAAATTGATTCGTACAGTTTAACGGGACCAAGAAATCAGAACTCGTAATGACAAAATCCATCTGTCACAAAAAGTTTGCTCCTCGCACGCGTGCGCAACCTCTTGCACTGGAGCGATTGTTTTAATTTTTTACGAATATTTGTGAACGACCTAAAAAAATTAATATTCAATGTTTCGGTTTTAATGTTACCCCAAAATATGATGGATTAAGCCAAATAGTTTAATGCAATCAGCAATGTATCTAGGTGACATAGTTGCCGGACGACGTGAGGTGGAACTGGGTGAAGCCAGTAGATATAATTGAGTGGGCGGATCTACTAAATAAAAGGTTCAGATAAGTAAGTACCCGTGGAAAGTCCAGTAATGAACTAGATTAAAATAACATTCAAACGTAATTTGGTTTTAAAAATTGATAATTTCCATTTGATATAAGTATGGCTTCTGTTTTCAATGGGAACTAATTTATTAAACAATCAAACTAATATCATTAGTACTTCACTAGTTTTTTTTCATATGAAAAATGGTTGAACGTGCAATTCATCGTGAATCATTTAATTGATGAAGGATCGCCTTTCTACCTTTATATGAGAGGGAAACTACGACCCCTGTCAATGAATGATTATCTAACGGGTAGAACGACCTCCAGCTCCTGTCGCCAGCAACCATCAAGCACCGCGACCTGAAGCAGAGACTGAGTGCGTTGGGGGCAACGCCACTGCAGCACCGCCGGCGGCCCGGAAGCGCCTGGGAGGCGGTGGCAGAGGGGTGGAGATGGCGGAATGGGGAAATGGAGCTGGCCGGCAGGCACCAGACGGCGGATAGTGGCGCGGGGCGAATGGAGAAGGGCTAGGAAGAGGGATCGGAAGCGAGCGCGTGTGCGGGCACGGGAATGGGAGCGAAGGTGGCCGGGAGCATCGGTCTGGGCGGCGGGCGGCGGGCGGCGGGCGGCGGGCGGCGGGCGGCGGGCGGCGGGCGGCGGGCGGCGGGCGGCGGCCTAGGCGGCACACGCCGGGGGCAGCCGAGTGCTTCGTCCTCGCGACCTTAACCTGCGCGTGAGCGCACAGCGCGGTCCGGCCCTCCGCCCGCGCCGTCGCCTGCGGCCGCGCCCGCGCCCCCGCCCCGCGCCCATCGCCGACTCGGGCCGCGCGCGGATACCGTTCGCCAATTGTTCTGACCCGCCACGCTTCGATTCGGAAGCTGGGATACCGACGTCTTCTCCACCACCACCACCGTTTCTACCGACCTCCGCGTTACAGTCTCTCCCATGAAAACCGTCTCGTCGATTTTCTACTATCAGCATTAACATTTACAGCAATGCTAGACAATAATTTCTATTTTTACTTTCGACGATAGATTAAGAAAGAATTTCAAGTAGATTTTTAAGCGATAGTTACTTAGTAGAGTAAACATAAATGCAATGCCCACTTGCATCCGATTAGATCACATATTGACTATTCGAAAAGGGTTAACACGCGCCCTTGCGCAGACACACACACACACACTCTCTCTCTCTCTCTCTCTCTCTCTCACACACACACACACACACACACACACATTTCACTGACTGCCATCGCCCGTCCACGGCTTCATCCGCAAACGCCATCCATACTATCGTCACCATTTCCCACCAATATCGACCGGCGCCTTCCCTTCTTTCATTCCCTAAGCCTTTTCAAGATCCTTCATTTCGGTGTTCCTCTCTCCCTCATCCGTTCAATTGCTTCTCCCTCATCCTCCATTGCCACTATTACCGTCCTTCTCCTCCAACGCCGCCCCCTCCGCGAGTTCAGCCATCGTCGGGACGTGAGCTCGCGGCTCAGCCGGGCAGTCCCCGCGCGGCCGTCGTTTTTGCCGAGCGAGCAAGAAACAGGATCATTCGCTCCATTGATACAAATCATATTACGGTTCTACCCTGCCGCTAGAAAAACCGCGCGCCCTGCCTCGCCGTAATACGCCCGTAATGAAACGCGGCCTACTTCGCCGCGCGAGCGCCTGACAGCGGGTAAACGTGACGCGCCGCAAAATGAGTCAAAAAGACTCACGAGGAATCGGTTATCTGAAGATCGACGCGCCCGATAGAAACGGTTTTAGCAAATGAGATGACGGAGATCTGTTCCACGTGTGAGCCCCGGTTTGCATTAAGCGCCCCGGTAATGAGACTGTATTTAAGATGCGCCGAGAGGATACGGGCATGCGCCACACACACGCCGGGGGTGGAGGTCGCCGTCGGTCATTACCTCCAGAAACAATCCCCGGGGTCAAATCCGGGAGCGTCGAAAACGGCGGCGGCCGCGCCGTGGACGGTGAGCGGCGGGGCTGAGGGGGGCGGGGCGGGGCGGGGCGGGGGCGACGGGCATTAGATGTAACCCGAGGGCCGCAGGATAATGCCCAGATTAGGGGGCGACGGCGACGGCACAATGGCGGCGGAGCTCGACCCCCGCGGCGGCGGACGGCGGCGGCTGTGCACGGCTTAGTCTGCGAAGGGGTTGGCGACGGCCGGCAGCCAATAGATGGCGTCCGCCGGAGCGATTCCACGGGGGCGGAAGAGATGGGGAAAGATATGATGGCAGGTATGTCGTGGAAATGGGTAGATGGGATGATGAACGATATATGTTCGATTAGGAAAAAAGAATAATGAATTCTGACAATAATGCTTATAGAATGATATGAATATAAAAACGAAGTGAGTATGGAAGCTAAGTAGTTACAAGTAGGTAAGTCAAATATAATATTTTTTGCATATTCAGAAAGTTCTTATCTTTTCTGCAAAATAAACGAAATTAAAATTAAATTGACTGAATATAAAGTTGCCACATTTTTTATTTTTGTTTTACAACAGTACTTCTATTCATAAATAATAACAAAATTCAATTTCTTATTGGCATAAAGAGATCTAAGCTGGCTTTCAAACAAAGGCAGATGAAATACGACTACCCAAGGAAGACGTGAAATGCTAAATTTCAACAACCCTTAAACAAAAATGCTACAAGTAAGCGACAATATTTAGTGGGGAATATCAGACGAAAATACTGACGAATTCATGAATTTTTGGTGAATAGACAACTACGAAATATTAATAGTACCTACAACATAGTAGAATGAGCTGAAAAGTACACATACAGTGTTACAAAGAATTAGTGTTAATGAAAGGAGTGGAATAGTATTTTTGCCGTCCATGCAAGCCCGTAACATAGCGTGAGCAAATTGTAATTTACGTCCACAAGGGTAAACAAGATTCAATAACACTGAAATTAAAACTAGTATAAATGCACATTTCGAAATTGCGTGGTTGGGGCCCGAAATACGATCATAGACACACAACGGATTCACGGTTTCTGATGTTTATTCGAAAATTAAATTGAATAAACATAATAGCGCAGCCCTGGTCAAAAGCTGTTACCTCTAATGGAATAAAAACTTAATCATACTAAAACATAGCGCACGGACGGAAAACATAATTCTAGAAGATTAGTGCAACAGACAATAAAAATTTGAATATCATTTAGCTGATATAACACAAAATCCAAGCTAGGAAAAATTCTTCTTATGTAAGTACATTTATTTGTGTAATGTACATTAATTAGTCTCTGTATACAATACACAGATATGAGAGTGTAGTAACAAAACGTGTATACACGTATAACATCGTATAACACGTACAACACATAGTTATGTAATATTCCGTAAGGGTGCGTCGACAGTCAACACACCCAGGCAAGGACCTAGCTATGCAAGCGGGATCATCTGCGTCGGGCGGTCAGCGGGCGAGGGAGCAGTAGGGGCTCGGAAGGGTTGGGGACGGGGATGGGCGGTTGGGGGGCGAGAGCGAGGGCGAGGGCTGGAGCTACGGGCAAGGGCGACTGCCCGTTGGCAGCTGAGCTCCGTGGCGACAGTCAGGTGCAGCGTGGGCCCTTTCCGACCATGGAAGCGCACTAGACGTACTATGTAAACAAATCTTCGGCCGAATATGGAATTAATCTGTGGTGCTAACTTACTGCAAACTAACGGGAGTAATATGTAAAGAGGGATGAACCGAAAACCATGTCGATAAATGAGATTATAAAGCCTATAAAAACACAATTTGAACAAGTCATACGTGTTTACTAATATATTCCAATTGTCTTGAAAATATGTTGCAAGAATTTCTTTTATAATCGTGATAGAGGTATAGAAAGTATCTTGATATTTCTCAGTACAAAGAGATCACGTATTTCATTTACATTGAATCTCTATAAACAAAACGCCATTGTCACATGTTTATAAGCAAGCTTAACGCATAATCTGCAAATAGCTGAAATAAAAACTATAATGAAAATTGCGTTTTGTTACCAGCAGGAAGACAACAAAGATAATGACAACATTCACAAAATAGTAGACTACATCTAGGCCCGGCTAGCACAGAATAGTAGTACATAGAGGGCAATAAGTTACACTGCAGGGCATCAGAATCCAGCCAATTAACGATGACTAGACGACAACTGGACGAGAACGAAGAAACAATACAGACTGAAGTTCTTGGACTTTACGCGAAATCTACTCGCATTTTCATAAAGAGTGCCAGTTTAAATCTCAAATTTTGACGAACAGACTTTATTAGTACAAAATTATCTATCTTCAATAAAGTAGTAATATTGTAACTGTAGGAAGACGGCAGAAAAATGCTAAACTATAGGAAGAATTTCAAGAAAATGTGACATGCGTCATTTTTAAGCCTCTTTTGCGCTAGCCGGGAAAAAAGTACAATAAAAAATTGAAACCATTTTAGGGAACATTTTCAAAATGTTGAGTTTTCATGTAAAGTATCTCCCTAAATCAAAATATTCTGTATAAATTCGCAGGGTTTTAAATACATTTAAATCGTTTATCGAATATCGATTTTGCAGAAAACAGTCTGAACGATTGAGCCACTAACGTTCACAGACAGACAGACGTTTTGTCGTAAACCAAGTTTTCGTTATCAAGAACCCGCAAAAAATAGTTCTGACTACACAAACTGGTAAGGAAGTTATAGTTAATAAGTAGGAACTAGAAATATCCACATTTTTGCCATCAGCAACACACAAAGCGACTTTTTCCGTTTGCCGTCAAATTGCCGTTTGTGCTGCATCGTTATAATTATTTCTCTAGACTACGTAGAACGCGAGAAATTAACAAGTTGTGCTACAAAATGGCATAAGAATTTTAAAGAAAATGTTTGTAACTATTATTGAGAAAATTTTGAAAACGTCGTAGGGATTTAATGTAAATCGCATGACTTCTAGTCGGACTAGATCGGTGGGGAATATATTTTGGAAAAATCCTAAAAAATGTTTGGGCGCTACGGTTTTACACAGATGGACGGCGTAAAAAACGGTTTGAAACTTTTTCGGTATTAGAGAACCCCAAAACGTGTATTTCCGTTATAAGCTCCACTTTACACTCTCTCTTTGACGTGCTTTACTCCACATATACGTACGAGAAAGCAAAATTAGGAAATATATTTTGCATTTTGAAGACGTTTAATTAATCAACACACTTCCTCATTGGGTGCAGCATTTGAATACAACTAATAATATAGTTGATAATAAATGTTGGGTTACGAGAAAATTAGAAAAAAATCATCACTCGAAAATTCGGTCCATGTTTTTCAACACAAAAAGAGAATTAAACTTTAAGAATGCAGAAAACCGCCTCGATGTAAGAAGAATATAAAGTCCAGTAACAAGTTCTTTTTTTAACGTTCAGCACAATCTACGGGTCTCTGCCTTGGACTATCTCCGACATTGGACTTTTTGCCTAGATCAGTGGAGGATAAACCATTCAAAGTTGGATGGTCAGCCATCGCCCAGCCCTAACGATGGGAAAATGGGCAGAGGATAGGGAAGGAAGAATCGCGCGCGGTCCGTGGTCTGAATTCTACGAAGCTGTTCAGGCATTTGTCTGGAAGCGATCGGGGATACCACGATCACCACTGATCAGAGTAATCGGCCTACAAACCAACAACATATTAGGACTGAAAAAATATGCTTATAATTAGTAGTAAATTGCGTCAACCTTCCAAACGCCTAGATATTCTGTTCATGTTTCCCAACCGAAATAGGCTCCGCCATACAACCACTGCTCGTGTCCATCGATTGCTGTCGAAGATCCGGCTTCCGTGGCCGGCAGCGCAGCGGTTTAGCCGCCGCGGACGGCTCGGCATCGGCGGCGACGCCTCGAGACGCGGCGTCGGCGTCGGACGGGCGCACAACGGGGCTCGCTGTGTGGTCCCCGGCCTCAAGAGGGTAAAAGCCTCTTGATAATGGCGGGCCCAGTGTCGGCCATTATGCGCGCTCTCCGCGCGCGCCCGCTCACGCCGCCGGCCGCACAATACTCCAAACTCTTTTCAATCGCCTCCCATTTTGCGCCGCGAAAGATACATTTACGGAGGCGCGTCGAGGCGAGGCGAGGAGGAGCAGGAGGAGGAGGAGGAGGCGGAGCGAGGCGAAGGTACGGGCGACGGGAGGGAGGTGGCGGGGAGAGGGACACGGACCGCGAGGACCGAGGAGGGGCGAGCAGGGGTAGCTGCACAGCACAATCCCTCGCTTGCTGAATGTCGTAATCACCGCTGCGGCCCGTGATCTCGCTTCTCTTCTCCCCTCAGTCTGCGATGAAAAGGTTCGGGCGGTAGCGGTGGAGGTGGGGGGGGGCGGTGGAGGTGGCAGTGACGATGTCCTCCGCGGCGGCAAAGGAGGCGATGGCAGCGGTGGCGCCGGCAGTTGCAATAGCGGTGGCGATTTGGGGTGGAGCTGGGGATGGCGGTGGTGGTGGTGGTGGTGATTGTGGTGGAGGTGGTGTGGATGTTGTTGTTGTTGTTGTTGTTGTTGTTGTTGTTGGTGGTGGTGGTGGTGGTGGTGGTGGTGATGGTGGCGGCAGTGATGGTGGTGACGGTGGCGGCGGCTGTGGTGGTGGTGGTGGTGGTAGTGGTGACGGTGGCGGTGACTGATGCGGTGGCGCAGCGGTGATAGTGATAGAGGCGGACGCAGTGGTGAGGTGGTGATGTTGCCGATAGCGATCGGCGCAGTTGCGGCGGTGACGCTGGCGGTGCCGGCGGTAGGCAGCGGTGGGATCTGCCAAATTTCGGTATACTACCCGACGTAACAAAAACGAAACCGTTCATACTCGACCTGGATCTGCTCTCGAGAGATCTTCTCAGGTACGCGTCTACCCGCTGTTGGTGTTGGCAGGTTGCTCTGAGAAATGCGACGTTCCAAGGAGGAGGGGCGAGAGGGACCTCGTTGGACGCGGTTGGAGATAACGGGTTGGGAGGAATCGTGCACCGCACTCCGCTTCCTTTCACTCGAATAGATTAAATTCTCATTGGCGGGTGCTGCTAACCAACGCCGTGACAGCAAACTTCGTCGTCTTCCCTCAGAAGGTTTTGTAGTTTCCCCTTTTTTGTGGTCAAGAAACGATGGAATGTCTTCTGTCATCGCCGGAGCGGGAAGCTGAAGCGTCTTCGCTTTTGAACATTTCAGTAAGTAACAAATAATGTTTGATTTGATCGTTAGAGAAATATCCTTTATTTCTTTTTTCGATATCTTACAAGCTGCAAAATCTGTAGAAATTTCTCTTAACTACGGATTTTCGATGTAGAGTTTTTGATATATTCAATACGGTTGCGAACGTCCTTACAAGATAATAATGGGAAATAGCCATCTTCCGCAAGAAAGATAACAACAAAAGGGCTTTGTAAGGCGGGCAATATAAATGGAAAACAAAAACTAAAGATGCATTACCTCTCATTCTCCAAGAAATTATTTCAACAAACATCACATTGAAATTTTTAAAAAATTTTTTAAAGGAAATTAACCTTATGAATAAGCTGTAAAATACCAAGAATCTGTTAAACACGAATACTGTCGCAATTTGATGTCAAATAATGTATTGTAATGCACAATGTGTTTTCTGGTGATTATTTATATTGTTTTTATTTATATTGTTGCTGTCGAATGTGATTTGATAATGGTCGCGAAGTAATGTTACACTTATTTTGACAAATTATGTATTTGTGCTTTAGTTTTAAATGCTTTTGTATGTTCTGTTGTACTTTGTATATATTGTCTTTTGATTGTCGCTCCAATGACCTGGAAGTTCATGCGACCAATTGAATAAAGCGTAATAATAAAATAACTGAAGTATATTTTCATCACATGAATCCTGCAATAACAATGAATCAATGTATAAGCCACAGCAGCATTTTTGTTTTCATTTCACATGATTTCATAGTCAGAAAACAAGTACAGAATATGCCGCATTTACAAATTGCCTAATCCCAATTTTATTGTATCGAAAAACACTGTCAGCGTCGGATTCCTCACAAACTCGCACTCTTCAATCCGATTTCGGGAGCGATGAGGCAAAGTATTGATGTCATCGCAACGTCTGTTCAATCGTCTTCCATCACACGCTTCCCACGAATCATTTCTCCCTCTTTCCCTCTTCCTCGCTCCTTCCTCCTCTTCCGACCCCGCGAGTGGCGTTACGCGCGCGAGGTACAATACAATCAGGGCCACAGTTCGTGTTGTTGGCGCAATAAAAACCGGATTTATAAGATTCCCGGCCGTGTACGGCGATTCCCATGGCCATTTTTCATTTCCAACCATTCGCGTTCGCTATCAGCCCTGTCATAAATCGCTCAATATCGGCTATTAGGGCAGCGCTGAGCGAGCCTCGCCGCGCATAATGATGTTGACGGTGATATGCGGCGTCACTGGACAATGGCGGACTGATAAAAGCGGCCGCGAGAGCGCGTGCGCACGACGAGCGCGATTTATGGGGGCGGGCGAGGGAGAGCGGCTCGCGGACGGACGGACGAACGGACAGACACGGACGAAAGGAAGGACGTGAAGAAGATGGAGGAGAGATGGATTGTACCACGGACTGTGACTCTAAGCAAGTGGAATGATAATTAAAATAAGAATGACTAGCATACCCGTGCGAGAACTCTCGCTTGCTATACTCCACCCTCTTCTTTTTTTTCGTTTCCATATTAAGCCTGTAATCTTGTTATTTCTTCGAGATTCTCTTATCCTCCGTCACTTGTTCCATATGTCACCTTGTAATTGATAACAATATAATACATCCTTGTCGATACAAACTACCCTTATTTAACTTTACTAATGAGGAAAGAGATACACCCGTGTAATTCAATCGCATAGAATATCAAAAACTATTGGCCAAGAAGATCTCATTCTGTAGATTACATTGTGAGGAACGTTGCTTTGAGGCCTTTGGCCTTAAAATTGTAATTTTTAAGGCCCTAGAACGCTTCGTTTAGGAGTTATTTAACGATATAGAGTAAAAACTCTTGACGTGCTCTGAAGGTTGCATTTTACATGAATATTTAGGTGCATTTTATAAAACGAATCCTTCATATTTTTAAAGTCAAAGCGTAATTCGTCAAGTCTCCGTGAAATTATCGTTCTTTAGAGGCTTCATTAATAAGGATTGGTTGCGTGAGAGAGCCGCAAAGGGAAGGTATACTACTGAAATAATATAGGAGACGATTGTAAGTAGCATGGGTGTGCACATAGCGAGCGAAGTGGCTCCGAGGATAGCGCGCTGGCTTCGCATTCTGGAGGCCCGGATTCAACCCCCGTGCCAGCCATCCTGACCGCGGTTTTCGTGGTTTCCCTTCATCCAGGTGAATGCTGGAATGGTTCGAAATCGGCGAAACCGGCGTCGCTAGCCGAATTAGTTAACTATGTTAAGTCACGAAGGTTAAGGGAACTCGAGACATCGCGGGTTCCTGGTTGGGTGACTGACTAGGAACATCGGGATCTAACGGCGTTAAGGTCAACTTCCTTTACGGTACATATGATGGCTAACTACAAATACAAAAATTGGTGTGCACATGCATTTTTTCTTGTATGCCCACCTCGGTGGCTGAACGATGATCTTCCGTTCATTTAGTCCGAACGGCACAGTGTGTTCAGAAGCAATGGTCTCGCGGTGGATTTGAGAGCAAAAATCTACCGTGATCAGATCGTACTTCCTACATGCAATAAAACCTTGGGTAGAAGTGGAGTGAACTAAGTGCTTCGACAATTCTTGCCAAAATCAGATCATATTTTTCACTCACAAAGGGAGTGACACACGTGACAGATACATATGACTCACCTTGGAGTTCTGGTTGCACCTGAAAGCTGTTAGAGAATGGAAATAAACTGGTAACGCTGGAAACCCACAGTTTCTGTACAAAATAACAACCCTAGGTTTGGGACAATTGAGTTTCTTCATATATCCAAGGGACACAAGCAAACAAAACAACATATAATTATATGTCTCATGCCATTACATAAATTTTATTTATCAAGACTATTTTCCGACAGTGACAGAATGGGAGGGAGGAGAGAGAGAGAGAGAGAGAGTACCGTGAGGCAATTATAGGTAAACATTTCACAAGGTATCTCAGGCCCAACATATAAAATTGACGACATACATGATAAGGATTTACTATATAGAAAAGTCTGAAACGAGATATATGTCAAAAAATCAATTTTAATAATATTTTAATTAAAATCACTTTATCATTTTGTGTAATAGTTAAACTATTTATTGCACAATTTAACTAGTGGTAATGTAGAATGGCATATAAATTCTAGTATATTTTCCTATTCTCTGGGCTAGCTTTGACTAGTCTGGGCCAGCTTTCCGGTTTTACCCCACCCTCTTCGAGCCACTACCTACCGGCACCTAAAAGAGTTACCAGGGCCTCTTGTGGTACCTACTACTCTATGGGGGAGTAGTAAAGAGCACTTTCGCGGTTCCCGAGACCTCCAAAAAACATTATTTTCGGTACCAAAGACACAAAACATGGATTCTGACTGCGCAACCTGTTAGAGGAAGTAATTTACAACATACAAGAACGAGAATTATCCATCTTTTACGGATAGGGCTTTACAATAAGTGTCGAAAAATCGTACCGCTTCTGTCGATTTATTACAATACTTCCTCTGTTCTTCGTAAATTATATGCCAGAAAGTAAAAATTAATTTCCACAAGTAAAAAAAAAAATATTTTGTCGGGAATCCTCTTGCCGGAAAGGTCGCCTGGCATCTTGCATACTTTGATCAGTCTAACCTTTTGCGTACTTGAGGAGTGATTGACTCCCATTCTTCAAACACGACTACCTTCAGTTCATCTTTCGAAGGAACAACATGCTACTTTGCGTTTCAAAATAGTTCATAAAGACCCTAAGAGTTTTAAGTCCGGTGATATCTCACCAGTGAATTAATTTCAGCTGTATGCTTGTTGTAGTTGTCATATTGCAATAAATATGTTTCATGAATTTGTTATTTTGGGCACTTTACTGCATATTCCGGTTCAGAATGTTGAAGTATATGTGTTTGTCTATTACACCATCTACAAACTCCTACAATGCCACCTACTCTGTTGGATGACATGCACCCTCATATCATCACAGAACCACCCCCAAACTTTAGTGTGGTACTAGATTTTCTGTATTCGTTCTCCTTTCCTGATTTGGAAATGGAAATTCCAAATTCATTATAACTTGTTTCACATCGGCGCTCAAATCCTTTCCCTTACCCTTTTGCGCAAAACTAATGATACCTAGTATAAATGGAAACAAATTACTCTACAGATTGGTTCAGAAATGGGAACTGTAGAAGAACCAAAGAATTGGCAATAATAATAACGTAAATTTTGGTTTATTATTATAACACTTAGCTGATAAGTTAATTTATTAACCAGCAATCAACTTCGAGATCATGAATTCTTACATTGAACATACGATTCTTTAATAAAGTTTAAATGTTTAAAACAATTATAGAACAGAATGTTCCTCTACACGATTTCTTTTCTAAAAATCACAGTTTATTACAAAAGTATTATTTGTCTCGACTGCGTTGTCATGTACACCTTGCGCGAATATCGCGTTTATTTGACAAAGCAAATGTTTAATAATCACATTCGCCACCACAATTCCCGGCGGTCATCCTCATAACTCATAAATAACTTGAATAATTACAGAACGAATTTCGGAGAAGGTAAATCTACAATTACTCGCATTTCATCGCGTAACATTTCGCCTCTGGCATCCAAACGTTTACAGTGACGCAATTCACATAAAATTCATTACAACGGTACAAATTAACCAGATTTCCATTCCCAGGCTACGTGCTAAATCCGTACGTAATAAATAGTGGAACTGTTGTCTTTAAACATAAAATCTCAAGAACAAGATAAATTCTGAGTGAATGCGAGAAAAGAAACGACTCTTTACCTTCCAAAGTGTTAAAAAGAAATTATGAAATGTATTCGAAATGAATTATCAATGAACATTATTCGAAAGAAATGAGTGTAGGAAGCTGGACATTCAATAAAGTCCTAATTCAGAATTTTGTAATAAATATGTAAATCAATAACTGAACTATTCTTTTTTAATTTTATTTTACCAGATCAGTAGAAACACCACTTTACAGGTGAATACTAGCTTCTATATATGTATTATAATCGATAGTGGCTCGAAGTTACGAGTTACTGTAAACTAGCTCACTATCACATCTCTATCGAAGACATCCCCATTGGGTACTTCTATGATGATATGTACATAAATGCAAAGTCAATTATATACAGATTTTTATTTAACACCATCTGAGAGTTTAAACGACACATTTGGTCTCTCACAACACCAATATCAAGATTCTCATCATGTTTAATTCTAATTATCTTTAATTTTGAATGTTTAATGAAACTTCGTCTATTTATTTCACAACAAAACGTCATCAATTCTGGATAAAAATAACCGCATAGTTTCAAATAATACATTTTAATATCTTTGTATTTTCCTACATTCAAAGTTTCTTATAGAAAGTAGGATCACAAACCCCTCGAGAAAATGTGTATTGACGTTCTATTTATAAAGATAAATATAGCAATAATCAGAATACGTGTTTTATGATTTAAAATCGAAAACATCAAGGTTGACATTTTGGCCAACGATATGGCTTTCATTTTCAATTCTTTATCCTTTCCTTGTCGACTTTTTGGATGATATATCATATTCTGTATTCGATTCGATACGTGAAATGAAAAATAAATGGTGCAAGGCGTAACAGAAGAAAACTGAATATTGAAATCATCCTGCTGTGCTTTAGAATTGCAGCAGTTCAAAAGCGGGCGCTCCAACAACACATCTGAGCTACGAGGCGCCTCCGCAAACACACGTGCCCGCCGGCGCAACGCGGCGCGGCGCGGGGCGGCGCGGGGCGGCGCGGCGGGGACGGCGTCTTGCGCGCATCGTAATGAACAGCTCGATCCGCAGGCGTCTCCATTGCGGGCCGCAAGGCGGCTTCGCGAACAGAGCGCATTATAACCGCACCATTCTTCCGAACGAAAGCGAGTTTAATAGCCCATTAAGGCACTTCCCCGCGCCGAGGCGCTTCCTTACGCTCCGGCGCGCGGGCGGCGGCGGCGGCGGCGGCGGGGGCGGGGGCGGGGGCGGGGGCGGGGCACGGAGGCGGGGTCCCAGGGAGGCGCTCGGCTGCGATGGCGGGGGCAGGGGTGGCGGCGGGGAGGCAACTTGCGACAGCGCGTGCGGAACACAATGATAGCTTTTAGCGCAAGTCCCGTTAAGCCCCAGTGTTCCACTACATCAGGCCGGGAGCGTACGCAACCGGGGCCCGCGCCGCGCCGCGCCGCGCCGCGCGTCGCCGCTCCCGCAGCATTAATATCGAGGGCCGCCGAGTTATGATATAGGTCCCGGGTGCCGCAGCGCGGCGGCGGCGGCGGCGAGGGCGAGGGCCTTCCCAGCCAAGTTCGCCACCACTTGCCGCCACTGTTTCCGAACTTGGAAAAGCCGCCTCCGCCTCCGCCTCCGCCGCTGCGCTGCGCTGCCCCGGCCCGGTCCCGGCCCGGTCCCGGCCCGGTCCCGGCCCGGCTCGGCCCAGCCCCGGTTCCGCTGGCGGAGAGAGCCTCCAACTGCCGGCGAGTGGGAGTGGCTGCGGAAGGAGCAGGAGAAGGAGCGGAGCGCAGAAGACCTTTTCATTGCACTCCCAGCTCCCCGCGGCTTCCCTCCACCACACTGCGCGTATGGGACAAAATGCCGGCGCCGAGGCTAGGGAGGTGATTGGATGATGATCGAAGAGGTAATGGATAGCCTAACATTTGTACTAGGCAGAGGTTATTCCAAGAGCATCATCACTGACGGCATGATATTGTTCGAGATATAAAATTTTATAACCCATTTGTAAATGGTGAGTCGGATCCCCAAGCGGGTGGAGTTGATGCTCTCAATTTCTTCTTCAGATGTAGGAAGAAGATTGAGAAGATATTGGGTAGTTCATGGGACTATACGAGATTCTGGAAATGATGGAGGGTGAATAAGTGAAACTGGCAAGATATAAATGGTAACTAATTACATCTCTGTGCCATAAGATTACTGTGATTCACATGACAATAATATCGGGGTAGATGTTATCAAACTTTAATGGAAATGTCTTCAGTCAGGGATTCTTTTAATACTCCAGAAACATGTATTTGAGTGTAAACCCCTTCACATCTACCATTAGTGACCATGTACCATTAGTACAACGCTAAAAAAGAGGAAAGTGGAAGGAATAAAGCTGATGCAATCTTTAGACAGTTTTGTCTTTGGGCTTACAAATGAAATATTGATATAATTTCCTGTGACTATCGGGAAAGTGTAATACAAAAGGACTAGCTGAGATCCTAGAAAAGTGATTGTAAGCGCGATAGAACAGTGATACATACATTACATAAAAATAAATACTCACTTAATACTTAAAAAGTGAGGAAAGAATAAAAAGTGACAAGAACAATGAGTGTCTAATAATAATACGAAAGAAACATGAAGATTAGAATATTGTTGGCTAAAAGAATAATAAAGTGATTACAGCAGATTCCTGGATAAACAATATTCATTTATGTGAGAGTTTCCTTCTCTTAGTATTCGTTTGATCAATAATACTTCAAATATAACAATAAACCCGTAATTATTTTCTCGAATATTATAAGAAATTTAAAATATAAACAAACATTTAAACATACGCGTAACAAACAATAAATTTATTAAACAATTGGGTGCAGCGTCATTCTCGTAAATCATCACAAGCCATAATTGATCTTCGCAACCACGGTGGAATAGTCTGTTGCACGCGAGTGGAATGGAAGAAGCTGGGGAGGAGTTGGTGGATGGCGGCGGCGGTGGCGTGGGTGGCCGCCGTCACCATACGCGCCTCCTCTGTGCGGACAAACACTCCAAGTTCCCAACCAAGCCCGCTCGACAGCCCCCGCCCCCACGCGAGGCCAAGAGTCGGAAACTATGTTGGCGAAATTATCGCGGGCGCTCAGAATTATGGAGAAAAGCGTTAATTTTTTAAACCGATAGGGACGAGTAAATTTGATGCTGGTGGAAATGGAACCATGACGCCGTTGCATGTTGTTGGGAGGATAGTGAAATGAGCTACTTTAAACGAAAGCCATAGATTAGAGAGTTATGGCAGAAAAATCGATGATCGAATCAATTTCAACATTTATTTCAAAGGTATTTGCGAATACGTCAGATTATCAGTCTTCATGAACCTACACTCAAATTAAACACACACTGTATATTTAAAGTCCATATATACATCAATCAGCAAAAATACCAATGTGATCGAGTGTATCTTCTATATATAATGAGAAAATATGAGGTTTAATGTTGGTAAAAGCTTAGATAAAACGCGAATTTCAATTGCGAAATTAATGTGAAGTACGAAATAACAGTAACATTTTAATGAAGGTATAAAAAATGTTTGCAAATCTATTCAAAATCAAAAAAATCGTTTTAAAATTTTCTTCATGAAGTGATTTATCTCTTCAGACAGGAGAGATGGATCACACATGGATAGCCACACAATATCCATTCTATTCATCTATGTTTATTGAAAAATAAGTAAAGCAACACAACATCTACAAAAATTCTAGTGTTTAAATACCAGCATATGACTTTGTGAAGTTAATTTCTATTTAATACGAGTACATTGCATATTTCCATTTCGTCGGTTTTCAAAGCAAAACCCTACCCCATGGGAACCATTCGCCACCAACGGCGAAAATTCTTTCGCCAGATACAATTTGGAAACGAGTACGAGGTTGCATTTAATCTCCGACACTGTATTCAACGCCGCGATTTACAAAAACCGCTGTAACTTCGACCGCCTCCATAAGCCTTCATGAAAGCTAATACACCGTTTTTGGTGCGGGCGCGCTTCAATAGTGAGTGATTTCATCTTCCGGACCACAGTGCGCATGCGTGGAGTCTAAAAGGGTAATGAAAACAGAAACAAAACACCGGCGGCGGGCGCGTTTTGAATCCACAGCTCTAAATGCAGAGCGCGACGTCGCTACTACCATGTGATTGTGGGTGCCAAGTGTAGGCGGCACACAAAAACTGAAGCAGGAATCGAAAATGGCCGATGTGGGTGAAAAATTGTGTTGTCTATTGCTCTACACTTATATTCCCTACCGCATACTATTGATATCAAACGCAATATAAGAAGTAGATAGAACAAAAAGCCTAGTTTGAAACCCGGAGAAACAAATAGTAAATCTTCAAAATCCAATAAAATATGTGGATAGTGTTTTAAGGAATACTTACGTGAAAGAAATGCCTATTGTGATAATAAATTCAATCTTCTTTTGTATTTTGCAAAGTAAACACATTCTTTATATTTAAAGGCTTTTTACACAACAACACGTTCTATAAGTTGCTGATATTTGTAACTTACCTAGCCAATTCTATACGTCGGATTATGAAAATTAGTACAAGGTCTGTTGTTCTAGCGCTATCTATATTCAAGTACTTTGTATTAAGCAATATTTTGAGATTTTACTTATTATTATGTTACTCATCTTTACATAGATAAGTATTGATTAATATACTACTACTGTAGAATAAAATACTTATAAATTAATCCATTTACTGCAAATAATAAAATGAAGTGGTAATATCTTTTGATATCGGAAAATCATAGTATAATAGAAAGTGAGCATTTACATAAATAAAGTCTGTCCTACATTTACAATTGGGATCGAGATACTTTACGCACATTTTCCAGAGAACTCATCATTGAAGTACGTTCTATTCATCGGATGTAACCTAAAAAAGCCTGGCTCACACAAAGGAGCCAATGAGTGCCCGTCAAGCGACCCGCAGTGAGGCCCTTTCGCCGCGTCGTCCCTCCTTCCAACGGACCCGCCTACGCCGCCCGCCGGATACGCGTCGCTGCTTGTCAACGCTAATGGGCAACTGCCCGCCCGCCCGCCCACGACTACTACACTAGCTTTGTTATGAAATGAAATAATTAAATACATGCATATTTAAACGAGGTCCGCATTAATTAGCACAATTTGAATATTCACAAACGGGGAAGTCAGTACCCGCGCAAATAATTTTATACGCCAAACAAACAAACGACGGACAAACCACCCTTGATGTGCAAGTGACAACACCCCTCCGGCAATGTTTCGTTCTGTGGTGGCGTGTCAGAAATGAAGAAATGTTTACAAACCTCTGATCTAAGAGTAGGAAATCGGGAAATCTCCTTGTCATGGAACACTCACCTGAAAGAAGAAAGAACACACTTTTTAATATTACCAGTATAAGCTTAATATCACAAAAATTGTTTTGAACATATTTTTAGAAAACATTGTAGAAAACAATTCGAGGATCTGATCAGTGATTAGTTACATATACTCTGAAAAAGACTCCCGTCTCTATATGAAAAAATACAAGCTTGAATTCAAAAGTTATTCTGACTTTAGGTTCTTGATGTATTTAATAGAAGGGCATTAATTGTAGGCAACCAGAAATTACGACTTCTCCATGCAAAATTTAATTTCATGCAAACTTTTCTTATTACGTCCATGTGATATTATTAAGCTATGTAAAGAAACGTTTCATAATCAACATTTTCAAATATATACTTTGAAGTGTCAAAATGGAAATTGTCTTGAAATACTGAAAGAAGAATCTATAATGTTGACGAAAGGATCGTATTTTCCGCACTCTTAAATATTTATCAATCTAATATTCGGTCACATGGATATTTTTATTTTAGTATCATCCTGGCACCGTGCCCCCCAGGCGGGTGGCAACACCTCGTACAGCACTGTGCATCGCGTTGCCTACACGCCTCTGCTAGGGGCGCCGTCGAGCCGGTGCGGAGAGTTCAGCAACTAGCGGCGAAAGCCTGACATTCCCCACAGAAGCGACGCGCTGTTATATTAAAATAACATTCCAGTGTTGTTATATCGTTCCGGTGACATACCTTCCAGGCCCACGTCGGCACAAAGATAGCGAAAAAATGCTTTCTTCGAAATGTACATTTAACATTGTATTTGAAAACGATATTTGACAGTTATACGTATTTTCTGATAAAATAAATTACTTCACGCAATTCCAAAACTTTTAATCCGACAAATCCTATAACAATTTACAAAGCTCTGTAATGTAAATTTGGAACAGAATACAGTTAAACGAATTATATTCAGCCGTGTGGCATTTCATGGCGTTTAGGGTCATGTAAAAATACAATGTCACTTTTTAAAACACTTTAAAATTGAATTTAGATTAAAAATGTTGACAATTAATTAAAATTAATCTTACCCATGTTTCGTTCTGGTTGTTAGATATTAGAAATTACACAAAATATTACAAGATAGGAAATAGTGTAGACATATCTAAGAATTATGAATGACCACAGCGTCAAGCATATTCATTATGAAATGCATGTACTGTTATATTTTACGAGATTAAATACGTTTAAACTTTAATGAAAAACATTAAAACTAGAATTAAAAGTATTCTGATTTTTAAAACAATGGCAAAAGACAATCTTGTTGAACTAAAGGAGGAAACTACAGTATCAGAATTCATTACGGCTATTAAAGTGAACATTAACCTCTCAGAGATACTCTGCTACTAAAACATAGGTCCTGGAAACGCGAAAAGGCAAGGAAAATGGTCGTAAATCTGCACATAATAAACGAATAAGTTGATTCTAAATGTGTAATTTTAATTTACTTTCTAGGTCCTTGTACAAACAGAAAATACTGACTGCCTAACACAAAAAAAGAACAACACATTTTACTGAATGCAGTTTACTGAATTAGAGTTCATAGATACGTGTATCTTCTATTCAAAAGCATTTTGTGCACTTGTCAGAGATTTATGTGATTCTCAGTTCATTAATTCTATAGGAAATATTAAGCATCAGTGATTGTTTCAAGAAAACACTGTACGTCAAAGAAACTGCATTATAAAGGAATAATTTCCCATTCCAAACTGAACAAGGATTTTCTTACTCGAATTCCAGTTTAAAAAAAAATTCAAAGAATTATCATAATTGGCTTCCAGATGTGGAGCATAATCTGACTTGTCTGCAAGCAACAACAGCTCGAGTGCCAGGATGATGCGTCAACGAGACCACTTCGAGGAACGAGTGGCAGCATCCGGGACGGCTGTCGATGGCGACAAACGGCAGCGGCGGCACCGCGACCTCCCGCTGCGCCCGCCGCAAAGCGGCCGGGAGCGGGCGCGCGCGGCAATTAGCGAGTGCGCGGGGGCGGTGCGGGGCGGGACGGGGGCGGCGCGGGAGGACCACCGCCGGCGCGACCGCCTGTGCCAATGAACCTGGCGGCCGTGAACAATGCCCCAGCCCCCCTCGCGCCGCCCGAAACAAAAGCCGCTTTAACCCATTGTACCTCCCACTCCCACTCCTCCTTCACCACCGCCGCCGCCACCCCCGTCTGGACCGCACCTCTCTCCTCCCTGCCTCCCAGCCCAGCCGGTCCCGCCCTCTCCTCCCCGCGCCGGCCCGACTCGTTGCACGCCACCCCGCGCGCCCGGCTGGCGGCGCAGCGGCGGGCCCGAGTTCACGGCCCATTATCTCGTTACTGCGGCATCAGATCAGGCGACCATCGCGCCGCCGTGTACTAATATTTCACCGAGCGCCGTGTCTCTGCCGGACAACGATCTCCTTTCTCTGCTCTTCCCGAGGCCTCCCACCCTCCGCCGACCTCTCCCGCCGGATGAGTCGTCTTTGTCTTCATTTGTAAACGCCTAGGTCAAGATCATGATGACCTACCGCAGATAACATCGTAAACGGGCCTGCCAGCGGGAAGTACGGACGCGGCTATTCGGGAGTCAGGTGTCCGAGGTCTGTTGTCGTTTCCGTACGCGAAACCTAGAATTGGTTACTCCTCGTGATCTGAATAAAGTATTCTTTCCCCTTCCGCATTCTATACGACAGTACGCGTGCATCGGAACGAATTATTTTGTTAAGGACTTGATGAAGAGCAAGTCCCAACAATGAAGGGAGCAACGAGCAGCTACGTCGTTGTCGCCGTCGCCGTCGTCGTTGGCAGCAGCGTCGTAATTCAATTATTTGTCTCTTAAGGAACAAAGGGGCAGCTCAGACACTCAAAAGGCGACACGAAGCCACCAAGGCGTCTTCATCGCTCCGAAGAAGCCAACTAACACGCAAAAACGGATCCCAGAACACATCTCCCGCGGCAGGCAACGGGCGAAAAACCTGGCAACAGGTTCGTAACCTGTCCCCAGGGCGGCGACACGGTCGCACCCGACTGCCACTCGGCGAACGAAAACGCGCGGCGTGGGTGGTGGAGCGGGGCGGGACGGGCGGGACGGGGCGGGGCGCAGGCAGAGCTGCGCCCGAGAGTGAGAGTAGAGGCCATAACCATTAAAATCAGTCACGGGAATCGGTGGGCGAGATTTCTTCATCTCGCCTTCCCCGCCCCAAGGTGTTCCATTTGGGTTCCCTCGGGCTCCTTATCCCCGTTCTCCTCGTTATCTTTCGTTCCCTCGTTCACCACCACGGCGTCTTTCGTCGTCTCTTCCAAGCTCTCCTCCTTTCCACAAACACTCCCCTTCTACAGCTGGTATCCACCTTCACATTAATCTGCCTCACTGAGTACCCCAAACCATCTCCTAATTCGTAAGCTCTCCCATCACCATCCACGAGCTACCTCATCCGACTTCATCATCTCATCAATTTGCTCTACCCTCGCATTTTCCAGCCTTCCGCCTGTTTGCGCATCCCTTCTATCCATTTCAGTAACGATTCTACTATGAAAGCAAGTCAGCTCTGTTAATCTGACTTGACACAAACACCCCCGCTCGCTTTCATCACTCAGCTCCGATTCTTTGCCGTTCTGGTCATCAGCGTTGCTCTGTCAGTCACCGCCCGCCACCGCCCCTCCACCCCCGCCCGTGCTCAGGGCGAGCAAGACAGCGAGCTCTGGCTGTCCGCGCCCCGCGCCCCGCCCCCGCGGGGGCGGCCGGGCCATGCTAACAAGGCGGCGTGCGCGAGGGAGGGAAATCATGCTCGGCGGAGCATGCGCTCTTTACACTTTGGTGATCATAATTTATGGTTTGCGGCACGATCCCGGCGCTGCGTCGGAAATCTTAATTGGTTCTTACGCCGGCCGTCCCCGGTTCCGCTCCGCCGGACAGCGAGACGGTCGCCCGGCGGCGCCCTCGCCCTCGCCCTCGCCCGCGCCCTCCCCCGCGCTCTCGCTCCCCGCCCCCGCCAGTGCCACGGCCCAAAAGCGCCGCTGAGAGACTTCGACGAAGCGACTGGCAAAGGAGTCCAGATTTCTTCCTTGCAATGGGAGAGAGATTGTGTGCACTCTGTGGAAGAAGGAGCACCGTATATAAGAAAAAAAAAAAGGAGGACGCTGGCATATTGTAGTTTCCGTGAAAATAGCGTCGTAGACACTGTAATCCTACAATTCGAGCATGAACTGTAAAGTTATAGAACGTTATTACAAATGAGGTTTTGAATGTTGAAATTGGTAATTGAATAAAGATTGTAAGGGTATTGGTAAAGAAAATGTATCGAAATTAATAATACGTAAATATGTACGAAGAAAGAACTTAAAAACAGAAAATAAGGAAAAAACTTGAGAGGGACCGTGAGGGACAGCAAGAATTAAAGTACATTTTTTTGTGAGTGTACAAGCAAAGTATGTGAGTGCCGGTACGATGGCCGAGATCACTAAGGCAGCAGTGCAGTAGTCGACAAAACGGCATGGATGTATATGTGTATGTGTCGTTCTTTCACCCTTCATTACCCATACCCCAGGGCTAAAACCTCTGGAGGATAAAAATTGGATCCACTGAAATGCTGATCCCTTGAAAAATTTCATACACCTGCCACCAAGATAATGCTACGGAGCCCCCGTAAGCGCAGGGAATAGGCATGCGCGGCCTATTCACGGACAAAAAGAAGTATGCGAGTATGTAAGAAAGTATCAAAATATAGAAAAGATAAAAATAAGCAAGAGTGTTTTATTGACAATGAACTAAGGAAGAATTAATTGTTTGATTTCAATTTTAATATGGAATAATTCTTGCAGGAACAGATTTAAGATTTTTTTCCGAAAAATCTTTGCATTTAAACTAGTATTTGTTTAACAAAAATACCACAATGGCCAAATTACCGGTAAAAGAAACAAAATGTCAAGTCATACGTTATCACTACACCCAAAACATAAACTTAACCTTAAAATATTCAATTTTACGAAATGACAAAACAGAATTCCCTTAAACCGATAAAACAATATTGTAGATTCTTCTCAGTTTTTGATGAAGGTTCTCGAAATTCGGTTTCCCATCAAAACTTATGGAGAAAACTAGACTGCTTTGCTGTTTCAGGGCGGCCAATTAAATTTTCTGCGCCAGATTTCGCAACAGCCTTCCTACGCTAAAGGGTAGAAGGAGAGATGAGGTCGCCAACGATAAGTCTTGGCCCGAAAACCGCAGCATCAAAAGGAGGGGGCAAGCCTGCGCGACACAAATCAGGAGCATCGAAGTGTCCCTGCGACAGACTTACGCTGCAAAACTCCTCCCTTCCCTCAAGCACCAGGTCACAGCGCCTGTGTTAGTGAAGGGAAGAGTGTTGGAATTGCTCACCCGAATGTAGCGAAGACGTCTATTTTTTCCAGAACACCGATTTTACACGATATTATTTTCTGTTAGGACACAGAATAGGTGATATTAACGAGTTCTCCATAGTCATGTGCCATTTCACTTTGACCTGCGAAAGTGCTTTGTAAAGTAAACGAGTTAAGTCATAATTAAAAAAATTAATTCGAATTATCTAAAACTGTCAATGGTTAACAAATGCTAAGCGGTACACAGTAATTGAAATCCAAAGAAAGACGAAATAGATCTTAATTAACATTAATATCGAATAACAGAAGATTGGATCACTGCATTTCTTTCAATTAACAATAGTTCTTATTCAGATCAAAGTTGTGGATAAAAGTATCGAAAATCATTCTGGTATCTCAATGCCACACTTCACCGGACAATCCCATTTCAATCGAGCAATCCTATTCTTCGTAAAATATTAAATTGAATATGTTACAAATATCCATCAGGAATCCACCACAATCAGAAAACAACCATTCAATGAAAACATGAAAATAATAACTAAACGAAGCCTGTAATGCGTGAATGCACTTGCAAGCCTACTTACTCCGTACACGGGGAGCCCTTACAACATTCAATACCCTCGAGGGAGTCCAAGTCTCAGGAGCCCCGTAACTTCGGTCCCAAGGGAGGCCGTAAGACCACCGAGGCACACCTGAGAGTACGCACGCGAAACCTGGCGAGGGCTTCGGCACATAAGGGCGCCTCGCGAGGCCAAAGGGCCGGCAGGGAGGGGCTGGGGATAGGGCGCGGTCCGCGTCACGCCGCACTTCCCATTAGGCGCGGCAGCCGCACAGCAATGGCGCCTATTAGAGGCTCGGCAGCGGACGCGGGGGCGGCGACGATGGAGGTGGGGCGAAGCGGCGATGGGGAGGTGGGGTCAGCTGCGACGCTACTCGTAGGGGCTCTGACAGGACATGTGTGATAATGGTGATAACTAGGGGAGGGAGTTTGATGACCTAAATCATTGCGGAAAATAATCAATAAAATGCTCTTAAAATGTTTTAAAATGCCCTAGAAACAAAGAAAACGACATAAAAAAATGATCACTTCAGATGAACAAGTCTGGCTGTTAGATATGTTACTGACGTAATCGAGGATTCCTCCTTTTGTTCAAGTGAACTCAGCTTGCAAACGTTTGATTTGACTGATCTTTAGAAGAAAATCTCTGCTGTTTTCGCGAAATCGGCCAAATTGACAATAGTGCCGATCAAGGGAACCTCAGATTACAAAGTACTCGCAATGGCTGACATTACAATATATGAGCGAAGAAATCAAATAGGATACTCAAAAATTCTGTGGTGAACGTTTGTTGCGTCTCAAAAATACTGAAATAATGTTTGAAGCAAGTACCATTAAAATGATATTAAAAACGATGAAATCAGCGAAAAATGCAACAAAAATTGCGTAAAAAGGTAAAAAAAATGACATATTAGTCAAAATCGTCGAAAAATACAAAAAAAATGGGTCATTTCGTTTTGTCACAACATAAAATGAATTTCTGCACTAAACGGCATTGTTCTAAAGTGAAAAAAAAAATGACATTTCATTAAAATCCGCCCCCTAGTGAGAACGAAGTTGGTGGTAGTGACAACGCTGCCGATGGTACTTAAGTTAAGAGATTTTATACTATGCGTTGAAAGTTTCATCAGATTTAATTTTCTTGTTCACAAATCAGGGACCATGCGCCTCGAAATATCCCTGTCCTTCCAAATTTAATACGCTAAGGAAAGACGACGGATTTGAACTATGTTTAATTGACACAAAACCCCGCAAATGTGCTACTGGCACGTAGGGCCAATCTCTCAGGGTTGTATTAAACCGAATGAAGACTAACATTTAGCATTGATTTACCGATACACATAAAAAGCAGAGATACATGGAACCCGCAACCTACGTCACGCTTCCAAACATGTTACCATCGGGGGCAAACTCAGAAAAGGTACTCCCTACGCCCCGAATACCGATTTTCGTGTTTGACGTTCTTATAAGTTGTTTCTTCATCGGTAAACTAGAGAATGATGCTTTGGCAACATTTTATGTTTTTAGGATACTTCACAGATAGCCTGAAAAATCTGAAATATGCATCAAAAGGTCATTGTTATAACTGTTGCCGTCTATTCACTTTCAGATATGTTTTTAAAAATGAGCTGTCGTTACCACATTACATTTGAGCCATTTTTGTCTTTACTATAAATAAGTTTTATTTATATAATTTAGTAATTAATCGCTTATGTGTATTCATTTTTTTATATAATTTTAAAATAGCAATTCTTGATCGTAAGAGCGACGGCATCGATGGTAGTTATTTCATTTTTCATTTAGAAATTGCATTCCAAAAATGCTTTAATGATTGAAAATAACTTATTTTACACAAGAAAGCAGAAATAGTTTGAAGAGCCGAAAATAGTTCACCTCAATTGGCAACAACAGAAAGCAAACACTGCCATCATAGCTGAAGGAATACTGAGTCTGGCACAAAGTGAAGACAGGAGTAGTAGAAGATAGAGCAATGAGAATGGAAGAGATACCGCCGGAGACGGAGATGGAAATGGCCACTATAAATCGTCGGAGCAAGTGCAGGAGGTACAGTACTTCTAAACACAGTGTTAGAGGTGCACAGTGAGAAAGGAAAGAGAATGAATACAGTGACCACGTACGCGAAGATAAGAGCCGGCTGCTAGTGCGGCAATGGAAATACGAGGCGGCGAGTGAAATGAGTTGAGGCGTGGCGGACACCAGGTAGACGGGACACTGGGCCGCGAAATTTCAACGGAGGCAGCAAGATGACCGGACGGAGCGATCGGGGTCGGTGATAACCGCGCCGTCGTCGGACCGGGAGAGCGCAGACGCAATAGCGTTCGCAGTGGCCCTGACGGCGGAGAGGCGGCGGCGGAGGCGGGGGCGGCTGGAGCAACAGCAGGCAGACAATGCGCGCGCGCGGGCGCGAGTAGCGAGATAGGCTCGCGACATTGTCGCTTGCGACGGCGTCGCGCCCAGTGAGCGATTGCGGGACGTCCTGGTCGCGTAGATACGGCGCTCGGAGCGGGAGCGGAGCGGGGGGGAGGGGCGCCGCCGCCGCCACCGCCGCAACCGACAGCCCGTCAGACCGATCCACCGCCCGGCGCTTGACAGGGTGACGCATGGGCGCGCACCTCCATCCCCCCCCATACACACACACCCTCGCTCAACCACCTCTCCACATCCAGCGGCCCGGAAGACGATCTCCCTCGGCCCGTCGCTGCAAGATAGCGGGTGCCGGCGCTACTCTAGATAAGCTGCTACAGATATGGAACGGTCGGACTCCTAAGAAACACCGGGGGTAAAGGCAGGTTTCGGATTTGGCAAAATGTCAAACAAAGATACACTTCCTACACTCTCGACGCTGTTTTCTAAGCAAAATATTTGTTTTAAACTATCCATTTAAAATAAAATGTACCTATTTTTGATTTCCAATAACTTATAATTTCAAAGAACATTTTCGGTTGCTGTTTTCAGGTCAGGTCAGGTCAAAGATCTTTCTCTAATTTTTAGATCCGGTAATAAAAAAAGAATGCCTAAAACCCAAACTATTTATGTACTTCCGGGCCAAACCTCCTCACATACTATCTTTAAATTTTAAAACCAAAATTACAATGGATCAACAGGATTACCTTAGCTAAATGCTTAGGAGTAAGATTAGATGCTGAACTAAACATGAAACAACATTTCAAGTCAATAGCAGACAATACATACCCAGAAATATCAAAATTATAAACAGCGCTACCTGCAAAATTCACACAGCATCGATTGTGATATATTATCTGCAAGTCAATTACAAGACCAACGCACATATTTATCTGCTCCATCTGAAGAAATGAAGCACGAACCAATCAAACAATATTAAAATAATCCAAAATCAATTTCTAAGAAAAACAAAGTGCATTAGTTAAGCAGCATGCCAATTCAACACGAACTTAATAAAAAAAACAATGAACAAACTCACAAATCACCTGACTCATATTCTTCTCATCTCTCCAAATATACTTAGTCATCATCTAAAACTCCATATAACTGACCTCTGCAGACCACTGTTTACTTTCTTCGATTATCTCACCCCTAAAAATGAAAGTAATGCATGCGGATGTGCATCCCAAAACGTTGAAGATAAAAACGTGTATTATAAAAAACATTGAAAAGCAGTATGAAGATCAAGCAGAAATGAAAAAAGCGATACGAGAGAGCGGGGGGGGAGAATTTATATCGCTGCATCAACCTAGCAATGACCCCAATTATAAACGTATTACAATACAATTAAAATTTTATATAAGCTGTATCATGCTAATTATTAACAAAGCTGTTATTTCAATACTCTGTAATCTTGTCATCAGAAGAGTTACATAGTTATCTAAAAAAAAGCCATGTTATCGATCTGAATCGTGCAAACTAGCAGCATCACCACCACTTTCGTTCGCCAGGAGAGTGGCCACTCCCACATCCAGCGCTCGCCAAGACACACCTCCCGGACAGCGCTCGGCTCACACACGAGCCCGTCACGCAAACACTATTATAAGCTTAAAGCGTCTCAAATCCTGTGCTTTGTCGGAGCGCGCGGCGACCGCCCCCTCCCTCCGCCCCTCGTGCCCCCCCCCGCCTCTGCCCCGCTCCCACCCCGCCCCCCTTCCGAGCCTCCGCCCCGCCCCGCCCCCGCCACAGTCTCGCCACAGTCTCGCCTCAGCCTCGCCCCAGCCTCGCCCCAGCCCCGCCCCAGCCTCGCCCCAGCCCCGCCCCAGCCCCAGCCCCAGCCCCAGCCCCGTCCCAGCCTCGCCCCAGCCCCGCCCGCGGCCCACATCGCGTCGTGACGCCCGAAGACTCGCGCTGCGCCGCGACGCCTCGACAGCAAACACGCCGGCCGCAAATCTGCGCTGCCGGCACTCGCGCCGTGTGGGCGCGCAAAAGACGGAGCGCAGGCGAGGTGCCCGCGCGGCGCTGAAAGGCGTGCTAATCTCCACAAAGCGCCAAGAGGACAAAATGACCTCTCCCGGGAGCTCTCTGGGCTGTGCACTGTGCAGCGCGCGCTGTTGGTGGGACGCAGCCTGAAGCTCACACGGCCACCGCCTCCGTAAGATCTCAAGATCATGCATCGTATAACTGAGGCAAAAGGCAAGCTTCTACAGGAGGGGATTATATTATGTCGTATGTCCTCCTGAGAACCAATAACAAAAACTGAAATGGAGACGAAAGCTTTCGGGTACGGAGTCAGAAGATATTAAGCTTTCCGAGGGTCGCCGCGTCATAGGCATGGCTGACACGGGAACTATGCTTAAGATGCGGCAACTTCCATTAGACAAGTGCCTACAAATAAACATTACTTAAAGGATAAAATGGCGCCTAGCAAACCAATACTATTTCTTTTTTTATTGCTTTATAAACATTTAAGCTCACTCATTGGTACAACCTCTTCATAATATGCATAAATCCTGTATAAAAAACACAATATTAAACGTCACGATAAAAAATAAGAACCGTGTATTTGTTCAGAATACAAAATAATATGTCTGGTCAAACTAAATCTGTAAACAAAATTATTAATTTACCGAACTCTCATAGCGTAGCCTGAGCACCTTCAAAAAACAACGCACACCGGGTTCAACAACAACAAGAACAGAAAGATAATTCTTGACTCCAACAATGTTGGCTGTTTCCCTAGAAGCAACTGAAACACAAACATTTAAAACCTCCCGTCAATAGAAGTTATATCCAGCGATGCAACCATGTGAACAATTCAGACGAAAAGAGAGAAAGTAACTTGGTCATAAATTGCGAATTCCTCTCAATCAACGTCTCAAGTACTAAGCTTTGGAACTGGACACACTATTGATGATAACACAGAAATAACCAAAGGAATCCGACGAGATCAAACATTTTTCAAAAAGGTACTTTTATTGTATTTCCAAACTCTTATTACTGCATCAATTTCGGGATAACCTTTACATAATTTCGATGGTTTCAGCGGCAATTTTGTTGAATTCCATGATTTTCAAGGAATCGAATAACCAATCTTTCACAATGTAATATAATCATAAAACAACTACAAATATTAACCAGGTATGTTTCGTAGATTATTTTGCGATCCTCAGTAGTTATGCCATACCAGTAACAAACAAGTGACGTATTTAACAAAAATATCTCAACATATTGAGAATCATTCGTTTGTGGTTGAATGCCACCTTGTAAACTGAGGTAAATCATCTCATCTCATAAATGTATCACCGAGAAATATCTAGTTAACATTTGAAATTAATATATTATTATTATTATTATTATTATTATTATTATTATTATTATTATTATTATTATTATTATTATTATTATTATACGGTGAAACTTTTTTTACTTCATGCATTCAAAAAATCATTAAAAATAATCCATATAATCTTTACGTCTCGTAGTAAGTTCTTTAAAAATACGATCCACAAAACAGAAAATACTAAAAAACAAGAAACTGAAGGGTTCATTAACCACAGTCTGATATTTAAAACGATATCTGCATTATATGTATATTGCAAAGAGTTATAAGTATTAAGTTCGCAGTATAATTTACTTAACATCCATTGATAAATTTAAATGCTCTTTATGTTTGCTGATGCGACAATCTGTTTACGGACTTTCCATTGATAATTAATGAAAAGACATTATGCACCATAATTTCGGTAATTTTCACTAGTTAAAATGCATTTAAAAATAAAATAAAGTAGAAATTGGATGATGCCAGTTAGAAATTAAGAATTTCTGCGGGACACTAGTTTTACTCATAAAATTATCAAATTCTACAAAGAAACATGATACTTGATTGAATATTATACTATTATTAACACCTCGTTGTTCAGTGTGATCAATGAGCAATTGAAATGAAGAAAAACAAATTTTGTCAATATGGATATGTTTCGAAATATTTCATTTTCACTTTTTTTCCATCTTTAGAAGTTCGTAATAAAATTCATAAACAGTAAATACAACAATACAACAACCCTTCCTTTCGTGCCAGATACTTGAACGTGTACCCGGATTCGAACAGACGGTATAAAAATCATTAATATATACAAGATTAATCCATGCTAGAAAATATTGTCGGTGTTAGTTTTCGTAATGACTCTGCCGTAATCGCCGCATACACATCACGGCCAAGCCAGCGGCAGAGCTCCCCGGGAATGGTCCATCCACTCAGCTCAAACGAAGGCCGCGTCTTCCGGAATCCGAAGCGAGCCAATTCCGCAACTCGCGCACCACGTTCGACACGAACAAAGGACAATGCAACGCATTGTGTGGGTCACAATGCAACAATGCGACGCACAGCCGCAAATCGGAAGCGCAGAGCGCTCGGCTAAGAGGGCCGCATCGCCGCACTCGCCGCTTCCGCCCCCACCCGTGCTCCGCATCCCTCTCCCCCTTGCCCGCTGGCACGGCGGGGAAATTGCGACAGACACAATGTCTACGATACGGCAGTCACGGTGGTCTACATGACATTATTCTGCCTACCTCCCTTGTTGCTCACTTTCAATTGTAGTTTTTTTCTTGTTAACTACAGTTCTTATCCCTCACTGTTTCTCATTCCTTCATATTTATATGTTTCTTCGCATTTTCCTTCCAGATCCTTCTTCTATTGAATGGCAAGCATCTCTAACCGTGGCGTGTGTTGATCGTCCTCTTTACACTGTTGTACACCTTCAATGTACCTACAATTTCCTCTTTCCAACCATGTTCTTTCTTACTTTTCCTTGCCTAATTCCTCTCTGATGCCTCTCTCTTCTCTCTTAGATTCTGTAATCCACTCCTCCTTTCGCATCATACACTCGCGACCATTTGCCTTCTAAGACCTGTAGTCTCTAGCAAAGTGCCATCATTGCGACGTCAGCAATTAAGACTTCGAAATAAATCAGAATCTGCCGCCGCAGTCCATCTCACCTCAACTCAATTCCTTGTTCCTACGAAACCATCTGTAAAACGATCACACACACTCTCTTTGAAAAACCACCATACTTTCATCTCCGTCTACCAGTAACTCCCCCTCCCCCCCACCCCGTCGTCTGCTGAGTCAACTCCGCCGCCCCAGCTGCGTAACAATGCTCGGTGCGGCACCGTCTTGCGGGCAGTATTTCAATTGCCCAGAGCGCGGGGTGGCGTAGGGCGGGGCGGGGCGGGGGTGGGTGCAATATATAGGAGCCGAGGGAATCGCCGGTCGGCGCGGCCGGGCGGGGCCGTTTGTCACCGCGTGGCGGCGGCGGCGGCGGACGCCACGCGCGCGCCCGCGGCTAATCAGCCTGATGGGTGTCTCTGCGCCCCGCCCCGCCCCCGCGATCGAGGGCCGGCGCAGCAAGCCCCGCCCCCGCTCCCGCACCGCGCGCCGTCCGCCCACCGGTCACTCATTCGCCGAGGTGTCCGTCTGCCTCGCATCTCTCGGTGGCGCCGCCGCCGCCGCTTTCGCACAATTAGGTTGGGAGCTGAGCTCGGCCGCAACGTGTCCCAAAGGTGCCATTGAAGCACGAAACCAGGCTCTTGATTTACACCACGCTCCGAGAAAGTGACATGACTGCCATCAAAGCACGGGAACCTACTATGGAAAGTTATTTTTGCATTCAAATGTACGAGGGTCAATAATCATTCTAGAAAATCAATGAAGAAATGTTCTAAAGTTCAATCTAATCCAAACTAATCTAGAGGCAATGTTGTAAGCTTTTGTAAACACATATTTACCAACAGTAATCGATATCACACACATAATTCGTAGTCTTAAAGATGGGGATGTTCTAAAAAACTGTGCTTTGTATTGAAGAAAAAGTCTAAAGTTAGGTTCTTTGTCGGTCATGGCCACTAATCTTTTAACGTACAGTGCAGGAAATTACCATTTGGCTTGAATAATCTCACACTAAATGATTATTTAAAAAAATGTATTTGTCGTATTCCTTCATTTGGTTGAAATTATGCCATCTACTAGCAGATAACAGTTTAAAAATATCTGGCCATTTTTCTGTCCATCATTCTGACAATTTTCTTTTCCATGTTTCTTACCATTTTAACTGTTTCTAACTACAATCTGTCATAAGTGCATTATTTATTATTACAAAAAATATATAATTCATTCTCCTTTCACATGATTTAGGTTGGCGCAACCACTCCCATTTTCGGTACTTCGACGACCCACTGAGATGAATATACAGTGCATGGCCTGAGTAGCGAGGTGGCCCGCGACGCCGAGCAACCGTACACTACGTCACGGCGGGCGTATCTTAACGGGCAGGCCCTGACCGCCACCGCCCACCTCGTCCTCTACCTGTGCACACGCCGCGCCGGGCCCTCCCCGGCCGATCGGCTTGATAACCACAGGCGCGACCTCTCGTTTGCCACTGCCGGGACACGAACTCGGGACGTCTGCTGTACACTGGGTTACCGCACCGCCCAGACCACCCCGGGGAGAGTAATCACCGGGGCCGCCTTTATCGATGCGATGATGTCCGGGCACGACGCCGATGACTGGGACTCCACCGCGACTGGGCGACAAGGGGAGGTGACACACGAAAATGGGGAAAGGAACCGAGGACAATTTTGGGAATAAGCTAGGAATAACCACAATCAATACCAATTTTTGATTACAAAAGATGGCGTGACAATGAACTGTGTCCAAGAAAAAGAAAACAATCGCAGAAAATTCGATGTGAATCTTAACTACGAATGGAATTTTTGTAGTGCTATGAGAAGTAAAAGTGTTCAAAGGACATAAAAACGAAAAACTAGAAAAAAATAATTTACGTTGTGGATATGTAAGGTGCAAGAAAAGATTTAGAAATACTAAATAACTACAATAATTAAATAACAAGAATGAACGGACGAATTGTTTAATAGGATACAGTTTTATATTTTATTTCTTTCAATTAAAAAAAATAAAATTCCGTCGAAGAGTCAGATGTTAAATAAAAGTATATGAATGTTATTTAACTGCTTTAAACCGTGATAAGAAAGATAAACATTTTATTTTGCCAAAAGGAAGCATACGATAAGCTAGGCGCTAATGAAAATGAAAAACAAAGAAGCTTCAATTCATATTTCACAAAAGCATGGGGAAAAGGTGTCGAGTAAATAACTCTAGACCCACAGGAAACTGCATCTTGCTGCCGAAACTTTTCATGTAGGGGAGAACCAGGGGAACCGAAGGCAATAGATAGCGCAGCGGATTGGAATACGACAGGGCGACAGCTGGAGCATCACCCAACCGAGTGGGAGTGCGTGCGGGCAGGAAGCGTGAGTAGCAGGGGGAGGGGGGGAAGCGGCTTCGCGAGCTCCGGGCAGTGGAGAGGGGAAGCAGCTTCGGAGGGCTGAACGGATATCGCGGCGGAGGCGGCGGGAGAGTGATACAGGGTAACCGGAGAGCGCGCACGTGGCCGCGGTGGGCGCGGGGGCGGGAGGTGCAACAATGGCCGGGGATTTACGAGTGTCAGTTTGATCCGGAGGGGCCGTGCGTGGGCGGGGGCCGAACACGGCCGCTGGGTAGAGCCCGTGCTGCCCCGCTGCGACCCTGCCGTGGAGCGCATGATTTGCAGCGGCGCGACGCGGTACCGCTCAACCTGCACTGGCGGTGGTGATGGCGGCAATAGTGCGAGTGGAGAGAGAGATGGAGGTGCTTTGGGCATGGTGTCTAGTTAGTGTAGAAACGGGACTATGGTCTGCGACGATGAACGGGCAGTTTGTCCATCCATCATACGCTCCCTTTCTGCGGTTTTTAAGCACATACTATCTTCTGTTTCGTGTAAAATAAAATTACACACAAGAGCCCAATATCATCACTGAGATTGAAAAAATAGTTTCTCAACACATGTATAACTGTAAACACATGTAAAACCTCTGAACTTGTTCTTGTTCTCAATTAACAATATTATGGTAATGGTGATTTCAATGACACATTCATACACATATAACAATAGTAGTTGCAGGCGATTATGACTTACTATGAGAACGCATGTAAGTGCACTAACAGAGAGTTGTTGAAAACGAAAGTCCTGCATCAAATATGACTTCAGTGCCGTCAGTTGTGTAAAAATGTCTAACAGCAATAGTACGTAACTGCCGCACGGAGCTGGAAAATGGACAAGATTACATCTTTGAAATCTTTGCATCTTTGAAATGTGGAGATTAATTTCCAGAATTGAAACGAATGGTAGATGAGAATTATCACACAGTACTAAAGTACACTCTGAAATATAACTTCGAAAATCAACTGGAAAAGATAGATTCCTAGAATACATGCGATATTATAGTTGCAATATAACGCATTCGCGACGGAGGTTTGGGTGGCAATACTATTATCAAGGGTGATGAGTGCATCACGGATTCCAGAATATAACAACAGTTACGGCAGAAATGCGAGCCAGGCAAAAGGAGTAGCTGTAAAAAGGCAATAGTCAGCAACGGGTCCACAACATTGTGAACATAAAGATACAAAAAATATGAACAAATTCGAATATATTTTGTGTAAATAAAAGCGTAATATACGTTTATATATATATATATATATATATATTGAAACGAGTTGTTAATTAACTCACACAAATTAAATAAAAGATAGGGGGACAGGGATTCTTTCTCAGGAATGGGTTCCGGGTCTGATCATACATACAATGGAAATTGACAATGGTTTATTACAAAAAAAAAAAGAACCATGATCATTACAAGCAACTGGACTTAACATACACTTGCTGCCATGTGATCTGTATTCCCTACACCAATCTCTTGTAAATTATATCATTCAATGGTTTGCTACTATTCGCACCACATTCCCCTCCCCTGACATCCATTCTCTGATTACCCTGGTTACTGAATATCAGGTACTTATGCTGTATGCCTCTTGTAGCTCTGACGCGTGACTCCACCTCGGCGCTATCCTCGGGATTGCTCGGGTCTGTTCGGTCGCCCGCGTCGCCGCCGTGTCGCCACCGCGCCCGCCGCCTTCTCCAGCAATGCTCGCGAGCACGCCACGCCGTTTCCCAAATCTTCGTTCTTCACAGTACTGGCAGACGAAATTCATTCGGCATACTCGAACACTCGTGTCTCTCACGCAACGGGAGCATTAGTTTCACGATTAATCTTTCTCCGTACGACTCACCGGCGTGTGAACGACGCCTGGTTACTGCACTCGCTCGTGTAAATATAATAGTATAAGTCTCAATTATCCACTTTCCGCCCCCTTTTTTCCCAGGTTGTAACTTTGATGTTACTGCACAGTCCTCACAATCACAATTGTTACTATCCTACGTTTACTCAACGTCTCTATTAGTTGCTGCACTCGTCCATGTCCACGTGTTTACCACTTACTACCGACATTATCTGTAGCATCTCTGTTCTTTCACATTACACACGCATCCTTTTAACTCCGCTTTACCACAGTTACCTGTATCACTCAAGCGTCTACTCACACGATTCTTCTACTTTTTCCACACCACACTTTCGCCGATTTCATATATTACATCGCTCTACCATCTGACCTCCGCCATGTCTGGGCGCTTCTCTCTCGCCACCCTGGCCTCTTGGCCCGTGCTCGGTTCGCGGCACTCGGTTCCTCCGCTGAGCCGGCTCCTGCCCCCCCCCCCGACTCCGCCGGCTGGCCAGCCTGTGCCGCGCAGTTTAAACCTACGAACTGGGCCGAAACGCATTGTTATCACTGAGATGATAACAATTCGTTTCATCACCCCCTCCTCCCCTTTTTTCCGGATTTTTCACACAAAATCCACCTAAATTTTTGAGTGGGGTCTTCAAGGTCGCCCCCTTCTATAGGGCATGGTCGCAAGTTGTAAAAATTATAACATCCTACTATTTCTTGTCTATCTTGAATCTTGACCAATACCACGCCATCCACAATTTTCCATCGATCCCGTTTTCTCCTTAATGCCGCGATGTCCGGGTCGTCCTCCTGGATCCGGCCCTCTTTAAAACATTTAACTTTGTAATCTTTAATTGGGGCTTGATTCTTACTAAACACTTGCCTGTTGCCTAATATCCCTATTTGCTTGACTTGTTCCCATAGTTTTTCTTCTGATTCCTCCACTACATTACCCGAACATACCTCGTAACCTTCTTCCAATCCTTGGTCCATTTCAGCTTTCTGGCCTCCTAGTTCCGCCAGTTTTCCGGTCGAGATCGATCGCAACCCTGCATTCCAACAAGAATTCTGTCCCCAGGATTATTGGACGTAATAAGTTCTTCAGTACCAGCGCTACTACTTCATACCTTTGGTTGCCGATTTCCACATTTATCATGATCTGTTTTGTAATGGGGCTGGACCTCTTCTGGGTTGCTCCTATTACGTACGCCCCATTCATGGGCAAACACCTCATTTTCTTGCCTTCCGCCAACAACTCCTCATCAAATTTCTCCGACACCACCGTAATCGTGCAACCTGTATCCACTAACGCTCCAGTACTCATCCCTTCACACATCAATCTAATCGTGGGGCATTTTCTTATTCGAACGTCTGAGCTCTTTCGCCTCTGCCACGGCTGGTCGTTGTAGGTCACCGTTTGGATGGTGTTAATGGGGACCGCGTTTGACATTTCCCTTGTCTCGTCGGTAATGGGGTCTCTCTTCACCACAGATTCTTCTAGTTTCATGTTTTCTTCCCTCGACTCCAATGGTACTACTTTGTCTTCCACCTCGCGAAGTTTATCCGGTATCTCCATCTGGTATTCCTCAATCTTGTTTTCATTTGCTTTGACGTCTTCTTGACACCTGACTTCCATCTCTCCCATATTGTTGTCTTGTGTCCCAAGATGGTCGTTGATTTGTTCTTGCAAACGAGTCTCCCTTTCCTCTTCCATCTTGTTTGCTAGTGTTTCTGGTTTTCTGTCCTGCCTCTCAAATCGTGCCACTACTTGACTTATTTGATTAGCTAGTTCCCCTCGTCCGTTCCTCCTCTCTCTTATCCCATTCTTCCTCTCTCTTGTTCTGTTCTTCTGCTAACTCCTTAACAAACTCCCTCATTCGTTCCTCCCGTTTCTTGTACAGTTCTTCCATAAACTTACTCTGTTCTTCGCTATCCTGTTCTGTTCATCCATAAACTTACTCATCATCTGGATTATGTCCGGTTGAGTACTTGCTTGCATCTCTCGATTCCATGTTCCTGCTTCAGTCTGGTTGATCGGTGTTGATGTAATTTTGAATTCATGGCTCAAGTCTTCTCCCGTTTCCTCCCTCCATCCACTACCATTCCCTACATCTCACCTCTCAGTAAAGTGCTCCCACCTATTCCTTCATCGCTATCCTCATCCTCCCCTTCCTCTCTGGTTGCACCGATTCCCTCTGTTGGGCTGCCATCTTGCTATTAATGATCTCGTTCCCTAACCTAATTCGTATATTCCCACTACCTACCAATCAACCTAGTAATATTTCTATTTCTAAACTTCTGCCTATTTCCTCCGTCCACCTACATTCACAGTGATCTTGTTATTATTTCTATAGCTAATTATGTTTTGCCCCACAACAATGCTCTTTACCAATCGTATATCAATATTCACTATTAATTGACCGTACACATAATTATTCTCATTAACCTGTACAAACTCTCACATATATCATAGACCCTATTAATAACCTTCATTTCACCAATTCGATTTACACACTTGTATCACCCAATAACACAAAATCGAATGCAGTGGAGTACAAGATAACCTACCCCCTTTCACACTTTATGATTTACACTCTATTTGAACACCATTACTTTAAAAATAATCATTAACTTCACGGTAACACCTTCACAAATTCTTACAAATAATTTTTCATAATGCTCATAATACTGCAAACAACAATCTCCATACCATCTAAATCACAAATGAACAAATTATTAACACTACCGTTAATACAATTTCTGCAAGTAAATCCTCATAGTACCCATAATACTGTAAACACCACCTTCATACACTCTGAACCACCAATAAACAAGTTGTGAAACACTTGTAATACATGTAATACTACCAGCAACCTCATAGTACATATAACACTACCAGCAATATCCTTCATACAATCTAAATCACCACATAAGCAAATTATTGAACACTACTATTAGTATAAATTCCTGCCAATAAACTTTCATAATACATATAACACTATTAGCAACAACCTTCATATGATCTCAATCACCACATAAATACTGCTATTAATATAAATTCCTGCAAATAGATTTTCATAATACAAGTAACACTGTAACACTGCCTTCATATAATCTGAATCCCCCAATAAAATTATTACCCACTGCTGTTAGTATGATTTTAATCTTACAATCTGAACCACAAAATAAACAAATTATTAAACACTATTGTCAATGCCCGATCCAAAATTACATGAATTCACCAATCTACAAACTTATTACCTATTACTAGTATCATTTGTTATTCTGCTGCAAAACTCCCTTTTTGTTTCCAAAATGACAATGTTAATACCTCACTTATTTTAATGCACCCATTATCTTGCACAAGAAAATAACATTTATGATGCACCCTTAGAACACTATTAATGATTACTTCATTGAACAAAATTCTTTCAATCACTTGAGAATGCTTTGTTTTTCAACTACCACCGAGTACTGTATTACTTAATGTGCCCTCTTATTCTCATTAAACATACAAACAATAATATACAAACTTATTCAGAAAACACTGGCATCAATTAAGAAAAATTTCACTTAAAAAACACTTTTGCATTATTATGCCTATACTTGATCCTCTCCAGAAACCCACCACCTCAAACATAAACATGAATGACAAATCAAATTTAAGTTATTACTATTGCCTGGCAACTATTTTCCTGGCTAACAAATTACATCTATGCACTGGATCACTTCAAAACAACTTGTATTCATCACACACTTTTTGTTTTCCAAAGTAATTATAATAACTGCTTGTTAATGTCACCCTGATTCAATATATTTCAACTGCAATACTACTGTTTATTTTATTATCTCAATAATACCCACACTATTAATTCCCATTGCTTGCATGATTTCACCGGAGCCACATTACTTAGTTTACCGAGTCCAGCCTGTGCGGGCGCCAGTGAAACGAGTTGTTAATTACATTTGTGCACTGAATCAATTCAAAGCAAGTTGTAATTATAACATGCTTCTTACACATTTCAAGGTTATTGTTATAACTGCTTGTTCAATATCAAAATACCTTAATATGCTCCAAATGCAGTACTACTATTTATATTCTCTTATCTTATTTATGCCCGCACTATTGATTTCCATTGCTTGCATGATTTTACCGGAGCCACATTACTTAGTTTACCGAGTCCAGCCTGTGCGGGCGCCAGTGAAACGAGTTGTTAATTAACTCACACAAATTAAATAAAAGATAGGGGGACAGGGATTCTTTCTCAGGAATGGGTTCCGGGTCTGATCATACATACAATGGAAATTGACAATGGTTTATTACAAAAAAAAAAAGAACCATGATCATTACAAGCAACTGGACTTAACATACACTTGCTGCCATGTGATCTGTATTCCCTACACCAATCTCTTGTAAATTATATCATTCAATGGTTTGCTACTATTCGCACCACATTCCCCTCCCCTGACATCCATTCTCTGATTACCCTGGTTACTGAATATCAGGTACTTATGCTGTATGCCTCTTGTAGCTCTGACGCGTGACTCCACCTCGGCGCTATCCTCGGGATTGCTCGGGTCTGTTCGGTCGCCCGCGTCGCCGCCGTGTCGCCACCGCGCCCGCCGCCTTCTCCAGCAATGCTCGCGAGCACGCCACGCCGTTTCCCAAATCTTCGTTCTTCACAGTACTGGCAGACGAAATTCATTCGGCATACTCGAACACTCGTGTCTCTCACGCAACGGGAGCATTAGTTTCACGATTAATCTTTCTCCGTACGACTCACCGGCGTGTGAACGACGCCTGGTTACTGCACTCGCTCGTGTAAATATAATAGTATAAGTCTCAATTATCCACTTTCCGCCCCCTTTTTTCCCAGGTTGTAACTTTGATGTTACTGCACAGTCCTCACAATCACAATTGTTACTATCCTACGTTTACTCAACGTCTCTATTAGTTGCTGCACTCGTCCATGTCCACGTGTTTACCACTTACTACCGACATTATCTGTAGCATCTCTGTTCTTTCACATTACACACGCATCCTTTTAACTCCGCTTTACCACAGTTACCTGTATCACTCAAGCGTCTACTCACACGATTCTTCTACTTTTTCCACACCACACTTTCGCCGATTTCATATATTACATCGCTCTACCATCTGACCTCCGCCATGTCTGGGCGCTTCTCTCTCGCCACCCTGGCCTCTTGGCCCGTGCTCGGTTCGCGGCACTCGGTTCCTCCGCTGAGCCGGCTCCTGCCCCCCCCCCCGACTCCGCCGGCTGGCCAGCCTGTGCCGCGCAGTTTAAACCTACGAACTGGGCCGAAACGCATTGTTATCACTGAGATGATAACAATTCGTTTCAATATATATATATATATATATATATATCTTTTGACCGTATTGGTCAAAACGTAAATAATAGGCGCTCCACAACGTTCAAAAGTGGCGCGCAGGTTGATGAATCGTTGCGGAACGAATCGGGCCGAGCCGTGAACGAGCGCCCGGAAGGTGGTGAATTGGTCGGTCGGACCGCGCGAAAGGGCAGTTGGGAGTTGAGCAGCGAGGAGAGAGGTGAGAGGCATGATGGCGACAAGAGAGCGATGTGGTAACGAACAGATAAATCGAGAATAATCGGGACGGCTGGTGTTAAAGGAAGGATAATTGTGATGGACTTAATGATGATTGCGAGTAAGGATTGTGGTAAACTCAGTTGGAAGGAATAATCACGAAATTTGACGAGAGAAGAGGACAGTGCACGGACACGTGGGCAATGCTGTTCAGTGGTAGTCGGTGTAGCTGTGCGGATGCGGGATTATATGGTGGAGCCGTGTGAGCTGAGACAGTAAATTCATCGTGTGAAGAAGGAAACTGTGGTGAGGCGACGCCGGTGCATGGGAACGGGCCGCCGGCAGCACGTGGGCAGGCAGAACATCGTTGGCGCCAAGGTCACCTCTCGGCATCGGGGGGGGGTACGCGGCATCGCGTCGCGTAGAAGACGACGGTTGAGGAGGGCAGCTAAGTAACAGTAATTATGAACAAAATAGAGGGGTAATCGAGTAAAATGCCAGTTCAGGGTGCTCACTGAGTAGTAAGGAGAGCAATGGTGTCTGTAGTGGTTCACGAATGGCATGCAGTTTCCAGAGAAATGGAGGTTGTATAAATGGAAATGATAAATATAATGATAGGAATATTCGGAGACGTATAGTATAAACCATTTAGTCTGTATTCAGTAAGAATTTGCGACCAGTTCAATGATGTAAATGATGTTAGTAATGTGAAGATGTTTTGTTGTTTTTTTCTTAATAAATTCTGTTTCTGTGACGGTAGATTCTTTGAACTCAGATAATGATGATTAAAGTACCCCCCACAAAGAACCCCTGTGCCCAAAACAACATTACAAAATTTATGATATGTGTACTCATGAAACCAACAAGGGTAAGTACGGTCACAATATATATACACACAAATTTAAATCAGAATTGGAAAATAGCATCAAAGTAAAAGAAAAATAATCATGCTAAATTATATCTTGGCCGTCACTGCCAAAATGACCTTCGTTCACGGAAAATTATCTATTAAGAAATATGCTGAACAACGGCAAGGCTGTAAACCCCTGTTTTGTGGTGAAACTTGGACATTTTATGACACGGCGGCGAGAGAATGGCTGGTTGGTGGGGTTGCTCGTAGCCACGTGTTGCCGCAGTCGTTCATACCGAACGGCAACACGCACGCGAGCGGCGTGACAATCCACTTAATATTTAAATAGGCTGTGTGCGGTCGCCCAAGGGCGCCGTTGCGAGGAAAATATCCATTGGACGTGGAAATGGCGCGGTAGTGGACATTGCCGGTTCGCACGATGCGGAATCTTGAGAAGGCTCTCTCGGGGAAGCTACACCAAGCGTAAATAGGAAAGCCTTTCAATACATGAACACGATACTTCCGTGAATTTAAAACTCTCTTCGTAATTCTAACGAATCATCATCAGAGATTTAAAATCGTTTCACTACATTTAAAATACATGAACTCCACCTTCTCTTGTCATTATTCGATGAGAATAGAGAAATAACTGCTATTTTTTTGTAAAGAAAATGTTTTTCTAAGTACGATTTTCCATGTAATAGTGCCTTGCATTATTTATTCATTAAATTGACTAGTTGAAAAAAAAGAATAATAATTCGGTGTACTAATATATTGAAACAGCTCTGCAACTTTCCAATGATCTCTTTGAATTACTCAATTGTTTTACGAATATTACCAGACGCTCTTCGCGATTAGCATTTTTCCGAACTGTTACGATGTTGCTGCAGACCTTGTTAGCTCATTAAGACAAGACGAATTGAAAAGTTAGACGCTTCGACAGAGAAAACGTTCTCAATGCAGTTCATACGCTTCCATACTAAGGCAAAAACAAAAGTAGAACCAAAATCGTTTTATTTTGCATAAAACTTAGTTCGATAACTTACAATTACCACTGTATGCAAGAATCTTTCAGTTACTCCTATTTTTGAATTTTTTTTATTTGCATAAAGTACTGAGTCGGTTTTTCACTGTGTACTATGTACTTCGGCACTAGCCTCATGTGTGTACCTTGGCTATGGTCTACGGCTGGACATGACTACAGTCTGCCATTGTGTTCCAGCCTGTTGGCCGTGAGATCGGGAGTCCTGCGGTAAACGAATCGCAATCTCTTACGCCATTGATTTGGCATTCTTTGTATGAGTTTTCACATTGTCACACTGCTGTATGAACTGGTCCAAAAGAGAGTGAAAAGCGACAAAAACGCATGCACAACATTTTATAGTAATCAATACGATGTCAATCGTTTGGGAGCTTGAATCCATGAAGCTCGGCTAACGGTATAAATAAAAATGATATAAATATCCTCCCAAGTCCAAAGTTCGACGAGATACTATTTCAACGACCAGTTGTGCATTTCCAACACGGAGAGGGTGCAAATTCTAACAATTTCGTTCCCTGGGAGCAGACTAAAGCGCATAAGCTTTACTTCGGCGGACGCGGCGGCGCTTGCTAGGAAAAGGGCCCGATAGGGCGCGACGCAGCGCGCAGCGGGCATCGGGTAACAACCAAGGGCCGGCGTTCGCCCGTGAGGGAGCCCCCGCGTGAGCAAAGGGCTGAAAGCGGAGCGCCGCGCGGGAATACACGCGACGCGGCGACGCGTGCCCTCAAAGGTTCTCTGCTGCGACCCCCACCCACTCCCTCCCAGAAGTTCCCCGAAATCAACGCAGACGCGAACGTTTACACCGCCGCACATTGGTCTCAAATGCCGAAAACTTGGCCAAAAGTCTAAAAATGAAGTTCAGTATTTTGACTACGGTACAATGAAATCTTGTAAAGGGATATCTGTTGGCCTATTGAAAGATTGCGTTGTCAGCCGATGTCATAGTACAATGGTAAAGTTACGCGAACCTTAAGTGTTTATATTGTTCTGGCGCGTGTTTTTTCACAATGTTTTAACTCTTAAGGCAAGAGGCTGTGGTAAATTTTCAGTTTCATTTAATGGAGAATCATATACGTAGAAAATATTTACGTGTAACTTGTCCAATTGTATTAATATTTTATGGAACAATTGTTTATCTGCCAATTCAATCGTATGGCAACTCTTACTGCAGCACTACAAAATTTCTAAATCGTCTGAAAAAGACAATAAAAAAATCGGTCAAAATGCCACACAAATCTGAAAAGAATTTAAAAAACTATATTTTGATGTTAAAAAGTTACGTTTTAAGAATATTACAATGTACTCTAATTTTTATTAATCCTCGTCCCGTTTATCATCCCCATAAATTTCTTATTAGTACACATGTGCTTTCTATTCAGGTAATATATACCTGAATAGATATTTAGATATTTTCAGATTAATTAAGGATCTTTTGAACGCTTCATATCGGTCCCAACTGCTCACAAACAGATCAAAATGAGAAGGTGCGGCTTTATCTGCCTGAAAATATGTATGCACCGGGTTTGGAGATGGCTAGCTAAGAATTTGAAAATACATTACCGAAAAAGAAAATAGCAATCCAAAATAGCCGACTAAAATTGCCACAAAGGTTTTAATTCTTATGAAAATTTGAATACTAGAGTTCTTTAGGTTGCTGCTTAATGTAATTAAATAACATTTTTGAAAAATAAAATGGCGGATCCAATATGGCGGACCAAAAGTGCTAAAAGAGCTTAAATATGCAAGAAAATTTGTAAACAGGGATTCTTGTAGATGCTGCTTAAAAATTAAATTACATTTTTCAAAAAACAAAATGGAGGATCCAGTATGGTGGTCCCAAAACTCCTAAAACTGCTTTTATTTACATGAAAATTTATTTAAATGCACAAGAACCCCAAAATACAAATTTTAAGTGAATCAAAATACTTTGAAATTTTGGTCCACCACATTGAATTCGCCATTTTCTTTTTCAAAATTGTAATTTCACATTATTATTCTGCATCCTCAAAATCCCTGTATATCAATATTCACGAGAATCAACGCACTTTCAGCAAAGTTTGGGTTCGTCATATTGAATTCTCCATTTTGTTTTCATATATCTATTTTCATATTTTAATCAGCACCTTCTAAAACCTTTGCACACAAATTCTCAAGCAAATCAATCCAAACTGTCACATTTTGGCCACGTTTTCGGCAATTGAGACCAGTGTACGCCGCCGCATCTTCTGCCAGTGTGCTCGGCACCTGTTAGGCACGCAACACAGCAGACTGCCTCGTCGCGCGGGTGGTAGACTTCACAGGCGCTGCGCTTCGCAGACGCGATAGAGCAACGTGGAAGGGCGAATGTTTCCTGGAAATGCACGGATTGAATCGGCTTCCGAGTTTGATGAAAGCAGCACGATAGACGAAGGGTCATTGCTCCAACATGTATTCCTTTGAGGGCGTATATAATATGAGTATGTCATGTACACGTATTATATTGCCTTAGTGTTGCCACGTTATTATTGCCTTTATTGCTATCATATTATTATTATTACTATTATTATTTTTGTCTTAAAATGATGTAAAGTTACATTTTACTAATATCCCTAATTGTAATATGTAAGTTGTAGTGTTCTGCCACCAGGTTGTAAACCTACCTGTAGAAATAATAAATATCTATCTACACGGGCATCACTGATTCTTCGCAAAAAAGATATTTGTAGCCGAGGAAAGGAATTTCACAAATAGATGAAAATTAAGTTCGATTTCATTGCATGAGCTTAGACTGAAACGGGAGGAAACTACTTTTTTCCCGGTACTCAATAATCTGTAATATGCTATCATTTCAGATTTCGATATCACAGTTCCTTGATAGCTGCAGATAGTTTGCACGCACTACCATAGCATTGAACTAACATCCGTCAGAAACAACTTGTACATTACATATTCTATACATTATTCGAATAGAAATTTGAAATTAACGAATGTACACTTTTAAATGTTTTTAACTTGGTTTTCATTAATGAAAAATCTTGCCTATTTATAAAGTGGGCAACCCTCATTACATTATTTCTCTTGAGAGTCTTTGCCCATTAGGTCTTTCATGATGCGGTCAACCATTCTGAGAACGAAGTAATACAAGGGTTCTTAGGGCCCCAGGAATCTTGGAAAGAGGCCCTACAGTTCTTTCGAAAGTGTTTTGAAGATTGGTGGGTATAACCAAGATCAATGAAGCGGCAACGCAAGGTGATGACACGTCTGACGGTGGTAAGATGTAATTTGAATTGTTTGGGAAATCGGACACTAATCAAAGGTGACTAGAAATAATGGATTTCGTGCGTACGTGAGGAATGTAGTCAAATGCAGAAAAACCTGTGTTCCAATAATTTGATTCGCGGAAATAATAAGTGTAAGGGGCAAATACGTGATAAAAACAAAAATACCTGTTCTCTGATATAACAATAATACATATGTTCCTTGTGTGGTGAAATTCACACAAAAAGTATAATTCACGGTTATGGTAGAAGAATATTACACTTTTCTTAGAATGAAGAAATATTTTATCCTTACTAGTTTTTCCTATTTCACACAGCTCATGCATATAGTCTCGTTTTACTACGGCTTATGATTAATCATATCTCCAAACTTGCAACAACAAATTTATTATAACAATCGCACCTAAATTGCTAACTACGTTTATAATAACAAATCGAAACACACTTGAGGAATGATTACAATACTGAATAATGCACTTCTCAATATATAAAACATCATTGAACCTAACGGTGAATATTTTATAATGTTAGAAAAAAATGTGAAAAATAATTAGATAGTACTTGAGCGACGCAATCAAAATAATTATAACTAAGGAAATACTAACATTTGTGTCTTTACTTTAAACTCTGAAATAAAAAAATAATATTTGGATGGTAGAGTATCTTTATTCCAAGTACGTGTACTTACGATCACGAATATTTATATTAAAAACAAAATGTGAATAATATTTTTGGCCCTGTAAACACAATATTTTCAACAGCAGGTTACCCGTCGTAATTAACTAAACTTCAACGACGACTTAAAAGAGAAAAGCCTTGAGAAAGAAGAAACTTTACCCAGTGACATAATTATGAACAAAAAACTGAGAAAAAAGTCAAAGGATTTAGAAAAATAATTGGCACATTTTAATTCACATTGAATAATAACCTTCCTGGGTCTCATGTGACTTGTCGCGACCGCAGCGCAGCATACACAACGAGAGTTACCCGGCTACAAAAATAGAAGAAGCGGCCGCAGGCCAGTAGATCCCAAGCAGCAAAACTCCTCCTCGAGAAGTTTCCAAACAATTAGAAATTCCAATTTCCATCGTCAGCGGGCAGCATCACATTCCCGCCAACTCCGTCCGGCGGCGGAGAGAGGGAGCCGCCCGAGGCGAGGCGCGGCGCGGCGGAGCCCGTGGGGGACGCCTCGACCGGGAGCGACGCCCGGCCGGCCGCGGCCGCACAAAAACACGGCAAGGTCAAAGGCAATGCCGCCGCAGGTCCGTTGGCGGGGCGCCGGCCCCTGCCGCCGCCGCCACCGCCACCGGCGTTTTTGCCTTGTATCGGCGGTTTGGGGCCCCGTCCGCGCCACCGTCGCCACCTCTGCCGCCCCCACCGCCTTCAATGCGCTGGCCGCCGCCGTCGCTGGCCGCTGCTTCTAGGGTTCAACGGCCTATATGTTATTTACTGTTTCCGTGGCCATTCAGGGCTCGGCTCCCACAAGGCGCACTCGTGCACGGTGGACGGCGCGGGGCGGCGAGCAGCGCATGCGCGCCCATCTGCCCGCCGGGCAAGAGGGGCCTAAGTGCGCGAGGTGGCTGCAGCCCGGTGCAGCTGAAGGTCGAGCGAGGCCCGTGCACATCAGATCGTGCTGGAAGATGGCAGTGGTATAGCCAGCTGGCAAAGTGGAGAGTATATTGTTCGATTATTATAATTAGATAATATATTTCGTCAATTTGCTATTTGAAAGTGATACTGCATAAAATAACTTATTTCTTAATTGTTGATTTAATATGTCCTGAATATTTTATCTGAAGGTTGAATTTGACATCGTCAAAATGTTTAAGAAACTATAACTACTAATGATTAGAAATTACAACTATTCCAATCTTGCATGCTATTTCTCCAAAAATTCTCAAAAAAACAACAAAGTACGATTTTCCGAGTATTTTTCCTGGAACTTTCAATCTTATAGAGCTTTTAATATGACACATGCTTTAAAGTAATCTATTTCTCTACTTTTGTCGAATGAGTTTACAATTTATTTCACAACTTTTTTGTTATCAGATACGAATTGAAAAATGACCATTAAAAAACAAGTATATTAAGAACGACCTGATCTTTCGGAGCAAGTCACAGACATAATCGCTTATAGCATTGGCTGCTCCAATTATATTCAAGATACACTGCAATTGTAGCTTGAATTTTCCCTATTATGAACTATTATTGAGATTACTACCTGCAATTAACTATCTCTATAAATGGTATTCGTAAGCACTATCGATCGAAAATAAATATAGATAATATTGAAACCGAAAGCAGTATTTTCTTCTTCTTCTTCTATCTTCACATTTATTCAGAATCGTAAGAAGACAAAATTTCAATAACACATTTCCGAAAGAAAAAAACATTACAACTGAAACACAAAGAATACGCTACAATATTCAAACACTGAAGTACCTAATGTAACGGCAGAGCTTGGAAGAGCTTTGATTAAAAAAAAAGAACGAAAATAAGAACAAGTATGATGTGAACTATGTTGTATATTTATATTAATATTTCGTTATATTTCTAAATATTACCAAAAACAAATCGCAGTGATTTTTAAAACAATGAAGTTTTTCCGTTTTCGTATAAAAACTGCATCAAACCCCTAAAACAAACGTTTCGCAACATGCCGACGAAGGTCTCATGTTCTCCGCCCGTTAATACCCATCAATCACGTCAATCGCGAAGGTGCATTCACAAAATAAACCCCGTACGCAACATCGATCAATCATTCTGGAGCCCCCTCCCCAAAATAACAATTCCCCACTGATTAGCTAAGTCGACTTCCTTTTCGCCCTTTGTTAGCGCGCCCGCGTGCGGCGAATCCCGAACAAACACACCGGACGCACCGTCAGTCCTTAATGGCCTCGGCCGGGCCCGCGGCGACGCCAATCCGCTCTCTTCAAACCCACGCTCGCTTTTAGACGGCGTCAAAATAAAAGGCCAAGACGGGAAAGCGCGCGGCGTAGGGGGGCGGGGCGGGGCGGAGCGGGGCGGGGCGGAGAGGAGGGGCGATGTGTCGGGTGCTCGCTAATGCGCGGAGCTCTCTGCATAGCCGCCCGCGCCGCCCCTGCGCACCAAGTACCCGGCGGCGTAGACTACCCGCGCTCTCCCGGCGGACAGGAATGGTACTCTTCGCAGAGACACTTCACGGGTGAGGTCTCAATGAGCGGTCATGCCTGTCATTGTTCGTTTTCATTATTTTTTCGTTATTGTATGGTGTAAATCAGTTGTACCCATACCGTTTCACAGGAGCGCGGGCACCCATGCTGGCTCGGAGCTCCGTTCCCAGCTGCGACGGGAGTTATCGCGCGGAGTGGGTCCCATGTGGTTGGGGGGGGGGGTAGTAGGAGTACTGGGTAGGCAGCGCTTTTGGATGAAAGTGCAAATGAGTGACCTTCAGAACGGTTTGACATAGGCGTCTTTTAACGCTGACTCGATTATATATTAACAATGAAAAGACGCTGAGAATAGGGCGCAACGAACGCATTTTTATTTCACAGTATCTTAATTATACCAAATATTTAATATAAATTTACGTGTAAACAAAATACATACAAATTTCATTATTCAATCAAGCATTGTTCATCTAAAAAAGTTCTAGTGCAGGATGAGACAGTAAAATATCAAATAAAATATATTTTCCTACAACAAATGTTTTCAAAATTTCTAGAAGTACCAAGTGTTTGCATATAGATTTTACTCAAAACTTCTTAGATGTGTGACAGTCTGCAAATATGCAACGTCACATTGTTCAGTAATCGGACTTTTACGATGTGCACAGTAAAAGGATTCTCAAGACAAAATAATAGTTTTGCTTTCGAAATCTATTCCTGCCTTTTTACACGTTTGCTAACACTACGCCATATGAAGGCCGGAAAGCGAAAGATAACTCGTGTTGCTCCCGGGTCATGAACGTCGGAGCCGATGTCTGTTTAATGTTCAACGGCCCCGCACACCCCTCCCAAAGTAATTTTCCCTGCCGCTGAGAGACGTCCAGCTAATATCTCCACACATCCTAGTATTTCACCTTATTTGCCATTTGCCTGTGGCAAAAGAAAATATTTTATCCGCTTTCTTCTTTACTTGTCCTTTCTCTATTCTTGGGTACTCTTACTCAATCTGGTCAGTTATTTTCCATTGAATTACCTCTCTTATTTTCCTCTTGGATTAGAAAAACATGACCTGGTCCGGAGACCTCAAGCACTCAAAACCACTCTTCTCAAACCATTCCCTTCCTTCGTCAGTTCTTTACTCAACTTACAACCCTACAATCCTCATTGTTTTTCACAGTTGCACTTTTCATCTCCAAAGAACCTTGGATTCCATCATCTGTCGCGGCGACCGCATCCCCTCGCAGCGTTCCTTCGCCCAGGTGCTGGCGGCGGCTCCGGGACGCGGGCGGATGCGCGGCGTCACCACGTGCAGGGCGGGCCGCATCCGGGGCGGCGCGGCGGCGGTCGCGGTGCCCGCGGGCGACACTCAGCGCTGCACCGCGTAATGAGTGCAGGCCGCGAGCGCAGCGCTGCACAATGAGCCAGAGGGCCGGCCCATCCTGCCCCGCGCGCTCAGCGGCGGCGGCGGCGGCGGCAGCGGCGCTTCCGCCGGCGGCCATACAAAGAGCCCCGTTAATGACAGAAGAGCGTAATGACTAATTCGGCTCACCTCGCCGCTCGGTAAGTTGCAGGGGTAATCAATCATTCGAGTGGCGGCGGCGGCGGCGAGGCGGAGCGCGGGGGAAAGCGGCGGGGGCGGGGGCGGGGGCGGACGGAGTGGGAGGCGGCGAGCGCGCGCCGCCGCCGCCGCCGCGCGCGCGCGGCTGCAATCAATTAGCGGCAGTTAGCTGCGAGCACTTGTTCGAGCCCCGCGCCTCCGCCCCCGCCCTCGCCGCCGGCGCACGCCCCGCCGCTAAACCAAACAAAAGTTTAGAGCCGCTCGCGGGGATGGGCGGGGTGAGCCGGGGCGGGAGATGTGGTGGGCGGTTGCGGCGAGCTGAGCGGGAACGCCGGAAGTGCATGGAGTTGGGAGGAAAAGGGGCGAGGAGTGATGTGGAATCGCGATTGCGCGCGCGGCGGGTCGCGTAGGGAGGGGGAGAGCCATGGGAATTCGGGTTCAGAAAGAAGACTTGTGAAATGGCATGTGGACATAACATTTTGGATTATCGACGCGGGCATAAATGCATGATGTAAACAAGGCAGATGAATTTTGAAAAACGCTAGACTCTCTCTCGGAATGAACAATGTTTGGGATGATATATATTGATTGCATTTGCCTCAGAATCTTTACTACAATGAATTAACACTTTTATTCGTGAAAGTATGACTTCGATTTTAAGAGGCTCAATATCAAACAGTAGGTAAAGTTGGCTACAAAAATACCCACTACTGGGAGGATAACACTGTAAAGAATGTGGTGCCATAGACAAAAGGAGCTTTCACGATTTCCAATAAGCTCAAATGAATCTTGTAACACACATCACAACTAAAGGAAAACAATTAATAAATTACCGAAAATGCTTATTTGAAAATTTGGCAAACACCTCGAAGTGAAAGAAATATTATTCTGACAAGAAAGCTTCTGCAGTACCAAAATTTCAATCAAGTTCTGCTGAATATCATTCCACATTTTTCACGGTTAGCTAGCAAGTAACAAAAATGTAATCGTGAATACTCTGCAATGGTTGATTGCAGTAATTATGATTAAATCGGCAAATCAATGAATACCTGATGAAGGATGATGGTCGACAGTAACAATCGTGATAGAATTATGTGCTATGGTAAGTCTTAAGCAGTTTCAATTTATTCACTGCAACCCCGAAAATATCCATCTTAAGAGACAAGTGCATGAAAAGAGAATTCAGGTTATTTTCTGATACTTCAAAAGTGTGTTGAAAACTCACTCCGGCATGGTCGCCGGAGGTAAGACCTGCGAGTGCTGTAAAAAGGTAGAATGTTTTCTGAATTTCATTGTGAAAACATTTTTGTGCATTGAGCAACGATGTATTCATGGTGTTGCCGAAGTTTCCGAGATCTCCACATTCAGAATAATACGCGAGTCAGAATCTCACATACTGTAATGTTTTGCCTAACAACGTTGAAACAACAGATTGAAGGAACTCGAATTCAATGAAGATTATAACGATCAAATAGACCAACTGAACAAAATTTACTCCTCGATTCAATATGGAAATTCTGTTACGAAAGTCTCCAATTCCGCAAACAGATAAAGATGGAGAAGCTTAAAGACATTGAACTTCACATGGGTGGGATCGAAGGAAGTCAGAAACAGTGAAGACGACAATTAGCACAACCAATCCTAGCAGCGAGCTCGATTTGGGAACATAAGTCTGGCGATTCAGAAGCGATCTTCTCCGTACCCTCAATTTATGAACGGTCTCCCGAAAAGCGTACAAATCACAATTCAATACGTTTCATTCCAGCAGAGATGATTAATTACGAAAAAGAATACACAAAGTCAGAAAAGTGCGATCGAAACCAGTACGGTCAAGAGAACCAATCCTTGCAGCTGGTTCGATTTTGAAACACTCTGCTGTTTTGAATAAAACAATTGAATCTCCCTCAAGTCACGAACACATCCAAAAATCTTCCATACCACATTTTAAAATATTTCATCCAAGTATGGACGTGTAATGTAGGAGGAGAATACCCGTTCCCGGAAACGGGTGAAGCGATTGAAATCAAAACAACCAGCTGCACCAATGCTTACGGCAGACTCGATTCGGAAGCGATATGCGATTGTCGATTAGCAGGCGTATCAAAAAAACTGAGTCTCCCTCAAGCCATAAACCCCAAAATCTTCCACACTACATTTCAAAATATTTCATCCAAGTATGGACGTGTAACTTGGGGGGGGCGGGAGGAGAATACCCGAACCCAGAAACGGATGCGAAGGTCGAAATCAACACAACCAGCTGAACCAACGCTTACAGCAGGTTGTATTCGGAAGCGATATGCGATTGTCGATTCGGTGGCGGGCGGGCGGGCGGGCGGCGCGCGGGGGTGTTCGACACCATGGCAATTAGACGCCCCCCGCAGCGCTGGCGCCTCGCAGCCCCGCCCGCAGCGCCCTGCGGTAATCGCGGTGTGGCACCGCCGTGCCGCGCCAGCGCCACCCGCACTGACGGACGGGCCCCTCCCTTCGTCTGTCAACTTTAATGCGGGGCCTTTGTCGCATGTTGGGACGGAACGCGGTTGCTTCTCTTTAAAATGTGACAGTGGCACGGAAATCGATCAACATCGACGTTCTTCCACGAAAGCGCGTGACTATGGAATAATGTCCATAATATTCCAGGAAGGGAATAGCACAGTTGATTAGTGGAACTATTTAAAATTGAACTTGATTAGAGGAAAGAGTACCTATGCTAATGCTGTTCTCAAAGGAAAATTGGAATAAAGAAAGAGTAGAAATAATCGATCCCCAGTTGACACCAGACAAAAAATTTTCAGGGAATTTTTTAGTTAATGTAAATCGCATATTATGCCTTTTGTTGAAATTATGTCATCCGATCATAAATATTTCTACTTTTCACCTAAGCCTACGTCTGGATTTTAGCATTTTTTCACTAAGAATTTTGCTAATAGAGATTCGAAGTTAAATGAAATTTTCTTCGTCGTTGGTAAGCAACCATACTTGATTAGTAGTAATTAGGTGAAAATGGAAAAAGTTAACACACCAAGTGAAAATTAATATTTGCATATATAAACAGGGTTTACAAACATTACAACATACATATTTTCAAAAATAATGATAACGAGTACTGAATGTTCCAAAGATAATAACTACATCTTTCTGTTTACTACAAACAGAATGATATAACTGAAAGCAAGCCTTTGAAGTCATGGTACAGAAAATACTCCATTACGAACTCAATTCCGGTTTGTCTTTTGGATGGTGTACAAAGTAATATTTTCTTCAAACTTAGTTGACAAGTAGCAAACATCCTATGCTACTAAAGCTCATACACATACAAGTAAAGTAAACCACTTTCCTTTAACAAGCACTGTTTGATAGTTAAACGACGCCAACTGGAGTCGCGTGTACAGAGAAAGAACTTCAAAAGCAAGAGCTTTTCTCTTCCAGTGCGATCTCAGTTGCATGAAATAATCAAAGAGTTCTGTAAAAAATTAAAGGAGAACTAAGGCAAAAGAAAAATACTAGCATAGGAGAAATACATGTTTCTCTCTCTGTACAACTCGTCACAGACGTAGATAGTAAGTTCAGCGGCAGTAACTGGATATCTCTAAATAACACTTCCGAAAAACATAATAAAGAACAAAAGACCCCAAACACCAAAGTTGAGGTATAATTACAATGTAGCAACATCGACCACCAAAATGATGAGTGAAACACAACTTTTGAACCAAAATGCGTCGCGGTGACTTTCCTGCAAAAACCAAACTTCCTTGTTCTCCACTTTCACGGCGTCCTTGCCTTCCGCGCACGCGTGGACACGCCAGACCGCAAAGACGGCGGCGGCCGAAGACGGACGCGGCGGCGGCACAGGACTCAAGAGGCGGCGCTGGCGTGGGCGGAGGGAGGGGGCGCCTCAGATACAGCGGAGGCGAGGGTAGCGGCCGGCGCATAGGCCCTTTTTGCAGGGACGAGCGGCGCGAGACGGGCAGTATCGCACGACGCGACGGTCGGCGCGAAATTCCAGCACGAGCCACCGCCGCAAAACACGGCGTGGGCCGCCCCGCCCGCGCGCCACAGGCCCGCTACCGCTCTTGCTCGTCTCGTCCCCGCCCGCCCCGAGCTCCCCGTCCAAGCCGCCATCGCCACCGCCACCGCCGTCCGTGTTGCTGCTCGCTTCTACGTTTTCGCAGCCGTCTCCTCCCGTGTCACTGGCCTGCGCTGCAGCCCTAGGGGTTCTCTAGTTGAACATCTAGCCTCGCGTGCTTATTGCAGTCCACTTGGTAGTCTTTGAGTGTGCTCTCACCAACACACTCTATTCTTCGCGCTTGTCGATAACGGGAGAACTTCAGTGGCCCTGCTAGATTTCGCCCCGTTTGCACCTTCATCACAGCCCTTGGATGCCGCTCCACATATGTTCTTCTTTATCCTTTTATTGTACCCCGTTTCTAATCCAAACCTTTCACCCATCTGTACGCATGCGCCCACACATTTTTCTCCTCTCTTGTCCTGAGCTGGAACTCTTCCTGAACATCATCATCACAGTTACATTTCCCTCACTACCTCAGTAACCACACAACTGACCGACAATGTTCACTATTCTTGCGTCTTGGTTTCTATCCTCTTCAATGTATTTTACTATCAGGGGCTGTACTACCGTTCTGCATACGTTTGCAGGACTTACCTGACCTACTATCAATCCTTGATTAATGTCACTTTCCGTGAAGTACTGTACGGTGACGTACTTGCGTACTTTCTGCTGCAAAAAACAATATCCCGCTCTTGTTCACGGAAACTAAAGGTACTGGCAGCAGTCTAAAGAACCTTATTTAGCAACGGGACTTTGATGGAAGTATTAAAGCCAAGGATTTTCATTACATTCCTGATTTGGAATCAAAGATTTATGTGGTAAATAGAATGTGACGTCATTTTAAAGGTGGGGAGCCAGAACTTGTGTGACAGTCCTTGATGTAAAGAACAAGAATCAAAAAGTACCGTGGCATCATAAATGGATCTCTAATACCAATATACTCTGCAGAACACTTCAACGCCACTAGCTGAATTCTTGCTCATCTCGCCGCCATTGCTTCAATAGCCCCGGCTGTCTTGGTGCTATGCGCCGAGATTCCTCGCTCCCACCGCGCAAGGTCGAGAAGATGCCTGAGGAAACTGCAACGCCACGCCAGAGCCAATGACATCGAGTCAATGAAAGAATGCTCCGGCTGATTTGAATGCGAACTAAATACATTTGGTCTAATTCTTTACTAAACAATCATTTAGTGGCACTGTTATGGATAGAAACGTACAGCGACACAACGTAAGTGATTAGTATGTATAAATTATGTTCATCAGTAAAAAAGCATGGTTATAAAATCGGCCCGCTAGGTCGTAAATCAAATCCTAGACAATTGCCAGTTGAAGCACTCAAAAGCATACCAAATTTTCTACGAATTAGGTGAATTTTTATTAAAAAATAAATGTTTAGTTAACATTTTTATAGAAAAAATTATTTTAATCAATTTATTACTTTATGTATGAACTGAAAGGCATCTACAAGCCAACTTTTTAACCAATTACCACAAAGTTCATATCAGAAGCAAAGAAATAAACTGAATGCCATAAAATGATTATTTTCTTAAATTAAACACAAAAAAACTGTTTTTTCACTGTTAGTACTTACCATGTGGATATTTTAGCCTCATATTTTGAAAATAATAATATTTTCAACATCCAAATATGTGGAAAAAATCTGAGGGGAATTGCAAACTAAGGCCGGAAAACTCCCTTATCCAGCTAAAGCCTTTGCGCAATTTGAATAACATTTCTCTCGTTTCATTATCAAATAAATTGTGTTGCCAAAAGATATGATCAATAAATTCAGGTCCTTCACCACATTCACAAATTTCACTATTAACAATTTGATGCCTATGTAAACAGCAGTTAAGAGGCGTATGGTTGCTTCTAATGCGATTAATAGTGACAACGGCTTTGCGTGGAATTTCAAACAGGTAAAACCAAGGTTTCTTATAATTATTAAATTTGACATACTGGACAGATTGGATCAAACGTCTTTACCTTCACAAGATTTGGATCAGTGCACAAAGTGGAAAAGTACGCTTAGTCAAATAAGAAGTTTGTTACAATGTCAGATGAAAATAAAATTATTGCCACGTTTTGGAAGTAGAACTAAACCACCCAGAAGTAAACAACCCAGAAAAGTAAACTACAGAATACTACAAAAACTACCCAGAAGTATTCAAAGTGAAGAGAAGAAAGGTCACCAATTACATTCACAGCCTGATCACTTTAGCGTCAGTAATCCGTAAAACTAAAATTCCGTCAAAAAGCAGCTATATTCATGTTACTCACGACGGCCACCTCCCCATTCATACACTGCGGTTCTACCACACCGGTGTTGCGTCACACGGCTACGCTCAGCAACAATGAAGCCTTGGCGAAGCGCGGTTTGAATGTAAATTGAATTAAAATGAAGAACAATTTTGTTCTGCAGCGCCATATAGTGGTGTTTCTGTTACAACAAAATTAACAGCACATAAACATTCTGGGTGAAAAACACCCACACACACACACACATACCCACACACATACCCACACCCCCCCACCCCCACCACCCCCACCCCCACACCCCCCACACCCCCACCCCCACCCACCCCCACATATATATATATATATATATATATATATATATATATATATACATATATATATATACAGGGTGAGTCACGTAACTTTAGCATCTACTGTAACTTTTGAACGGTTGAAGATATTGCAATGCAGTTTTCACGGAAGTGAATGAGGGAATGGGGCTAATTGATATGTGTATTGATTTCTCTTTTATCACTTGTATTTTACGAAATATTTGAGGTAACTTTGTTTTTTCAAACGGGACTATACATATTTTTTCAGTCTATCATGACAAGCGTAAAAAGACAAATCCAAAGATATAAATATTGTCATATGTTAGATAAGCATTTTTTTGAGTAATTGTGATTTTTTTGCGACTAGTGTTTAACGGATATTTTCATTGTAACCGTCAGCCCCACAAGGTCACGCAGCGCTTCCCCAGCAAACTCGGGGTCGGGAAAGGGAAGGGATTTTAGTACTTGAGGATATGAAAAATATTCACAGAACTGTTGCATTTTTTCCTGAACTCTCCTTTCCATCCTGATCCAGATTCAGATATTTTGTGTTTCTTAGGGATTGAAAATACGGATTTGTCTTAAGTAGTATTTACTGAAATAATATTATTTCTATCCCTATGTTATTATTATATTCTTAACATTGAAATTGTTTGCTCAAAATACGCAATATTTTTTGTACAGTTTTAATTATTTATTCTTATTGTGGTTTGTTTCAAGATCCCATTAATACGTATCTTATGAAACCCCATTAAATGGAGTTGAAGTTATAAACAATTTTATTACGATACAAACTTATGACAAATCCTTATTTTCCATCCTTTAATTCCTTCAATCAAAGAAAGTCGAAAATCTGAAAATGCGGAAAGATGGAAAGCACAGTTCAGGAAAAAACTGCAATGGTTTTGTGAATATTTGGAATATGTTTCGTATCGTCAAATCTCCCTTCCGTTGCCCGGGCGCGCGTTGCTGGTGGAGCGCTGCGTGACCTTGTGTGGTGGACTATTCAAAATGTCCGTTAAACCCCAGTCGCAAAAATCAAAATTAATCAAAAAAATGCTTATCTAACATATGACAATATGCACATCATTGGATTCGTCTTTTTACGCTCGTCATGGTGGACTGAAAAAATATGTATAGTTCCATTTGAAAAAACAAATTACCTAAAAAATCTCGTAAAATACAAGTGATAAAATAGAAATTAATGTACGTATCTATTAGCCCCTTTTCCTCATGGACTTCTGTGAAAACTGCATTGCAATAACTTCAACCGTTCAAAAGTTACAGGAGGTGCTAAAGTTACGTGACTCACCCTATATATACGAATATAAATTATTTGACAATTACTCTTTGCGGTGAACCTTTGTATTGAAACATTTATCTACGATTTTCTAAGAATGTACTCGGTGTGGGATAGGGCTATCTAGAGCAAATCCATTTATTTAAAAAAATTAACATTATTGAGTCGATATACAATTAGAAAAGCATGCTGGGACAACATGTTAATTAGTAATTAATTTAGTCAAGAATAAGACAAATTAATTGTTATTTCCACAAAAATTTAAATTAATTGTAAAAAGACTTATATAGATGGAAGAAGCTTGGCAGTACATTTAAGTACAAATTAATTTCAAATAGGCAATGATTTTGGTTTTTAAAAGTGAACATACGATTCGTGTCACATGGAGATAACGTGTGAGTTCTAAAATCGCCTAACAATTAAATTAAATTCCAGTGAGTACTCTGTATGTGTCTCACTCGATAATATCCATTCTCCAAATCTTCTCAAAATGTATTATATGTAAGTGAGTGTTGTTACCTTAATGTAACACCGAGACCAAGTATAACAGGAAACTACCTTTTGAAGCAAAACGTTATTCAATTTTCGAAGACAATATCATCGGTATCATTCATTTGGAAACGGTCTACCGTCGCGCCCTCACCCCACCCCCGCCCCCAATCGCCGGCTACATCCCTTTGCCGACTCGCGGCATGAATATCGCACATTTCTCGCAGAAGCATGAAACTCGTATCGACAGGAAATCTTTGATATATGACCGCTTCGGACTTCGCAGATTTATCGCTAGCTCGCGCGGATTCCTGCAATAAAGCGGAATTTGAATACATAGAAGGAAATCCAAAAAAATACGATGACAAGCGACATGCACGCGAAGAATAAATACTTGGCGAGTCAATTTAAATGCATATTTGAAATAAATATTAATGTGGCGGAACATGTCTGTTATTTCCATAATCACGAGTCCGTTGCCACTGGGGGGGCCGAGCACCGTCACGAGCAGTAGCACGGGCGGGCGGCGACGGGAGTCGCAGACACTGTAAAGCTCCGGGGGGCTGCCTCTGTCGACTGTCGGCGCCGCTGTTGCACGGGGGATGTTGCGCGCGGTAACTCACGTCCCTGGGAACGAACAGCGCTCGGCCCTGGAGCTGAGGCCGGCCGAGTAGACGCGACTACTGCTAGGAAATTATATATTGGCTTCTACGCATCTTCACATTCAGAAATTTGTGTGCCAGACAAAATTGCACTTTTCTTATTAAGGTTCGCAGAGAAATAATTTTCGATTACAGTTCCAAGGGTATAATTGTGTCGATGATGGTCTCCTCAGAGCTTATATATTATTAACACCAGAACATGAATATCTCTTACATAGAAATAATATATTATGATTTATATTACGTAGAAATAATATATTACGATAGTTTGGTTCCTTTTGACTATTTCAGGAAAATATTATAATACTACTATATTATTAAACTACATTATATTATTTCAGACAGTGTAAGGTATAATACATGTCGCTAACACAGATCAAACAACTAAATAATTCAAAATTTCTACTACTTATGGATGTATTTATCCAGTTTACATACCGCTCCATGCAGGCGTATCTTCCATTTTGCCTGAATCATACAAAATATATTTGCAAATCACGTACCACACATAAAATATGCCACAGAGAGACCAATACAAAATGTGAGTTCAAAATACTCGGTTCAAATTGAATGCATGGAAACTGTATTGATTGTTGTGTGACCACGATTGTCCTCATCCCAACAACCAAGCTGAAAACAATATCTCAAAACCTAACTCCCTCCTCGTGGCCGTGGTTACCATTACCAACTGCCGCTATCGCCGCCCGTTCCCGGCCATCGTCACCGCGGCACCCAGCTAAGCAACGACGTCGTCACGTTTCTCTGGGCAGCGCGCGGTCGCCCGCTGACGCGGCTACACGGCCGCTATCCGCGCGGCGTCACGGCAGCAGCCAGAGCGCGCCGCTCGCGCCGGCGGCGGTGGCGGCGGAGGGACAGGTCGGGAGCGGCGCGGCGACAGGAACACACCCGCTGGAATGCGCTTCTGCAATGACAGTCTCCACCGCGCCACTTCCCTTAAGACAGGATGTTCGTTAGATCGACCACGGTGAAGCATCCTCAAAAAAATACTTTGAATGAAAGTAAAATCTCTGTTCTTCAAGATGGTAGGAACAAAATTGGCCCGTACCGGCCTAATATTTTGATTAAATACGTTTAAATTAGTACAGGCTCTTATGGAAAAGCTTTCTTACGTTTTTTAAGTTATTCAAAAACTTATACGGTGAAAGTAGTGTTTCTTTCATTCACTACACAGTTTTTTAAATTTTTTAAAAAAATTTTTTAGGAATCAGTTGATATTAAATGCAACATAGGCTACCTCATCGTGCATGAGTAATTAATAAAAAACTGCTGCGAAATTCACTGCAACCGGAAGTTCTGGCTCGCGGCCCAGGAGATATGCTGCACAAACCATGCTATTGTCAGCACTGTTTCTCTTAGGGTGCGAGAAAAAACCGTTCTAACTGAAAATTTTATACCACCCACAATCACAAACTAGTATTTAAGGGTAATTCATTTTCAGTGTGGGCTAATATTCAACGCAGAAAGAAAGAAAAGTGTAGGTGCTAAAGTCAATCTAATCTGTATTAGGTATTGCAAACTTATGAAATGAAAAATCATGCGAAAGACGAAATTTAATAATAAACTATGTCTTTTCTAGAGGAAATTTCAATACTTCTCTTTTAAATATTTACAAATAATGATTTAAAAGCTCGGTTCACATTTACAAGCAACTATTGAAAATCTATTAATGTAATACATGGTTGAGTATTTGACTAGCGACTGGCACGAACATACCGTAGTAAGACAGCTCCATACAATGCATTCAGCGAGTAGCGAGGGATTGCACGCCGAATCACACGTACTGGGAGGAGGTTGTATGCTACGTGCCCCATTCCCCACTAACACTATTCGGAATATTCGTGCTCGCCCTATCAGCAGTGTGTCAGTTTTGGTCACATCAAAGAAAGCGTACTACATTCGCCGAGTACATCAGCTGCTAGGGATTGGGGGAGTAGTCATTCGCTAGATGCCAAATACCGAAAGTGTAGACCCGCCTTTACATTACGTTCTGTAATAAGAGGAAGAGAAATGAAATGAATGAATCGTGAGGAGCAGGGAAAGTGTAAAACTTGGGAAGGACAGGTACAGAGCGGCGCTGCAATGTAATCATTCTAGAAGAAAAGCCTTTCTTGAAAGACACATTCTGCAGGAATGTTTCCTTTATTACGATCAAATACAACAGCATGTAACATCTACTGATCGAATTCGAAGAACACCCTAAAAAATGTTGAAGAATATTATAGAAAACAATGTTTGGTTACACGTCAACATGACAATCTGAAGAAAATTCTTGGCAAACGCGAAGATCGTGAGAGTTAAGTGGACAATGTAGAAAAATTACGAGAACATAATTTAATCACTGATTGTTAGAGAAAATTCTTACATGAACAGAAGCCTCGAAATGCATCACGATAGACTTTCATTAATTACAGAAATCAATTAGTACTTTTCTTACAGTCAGTTACAGGGCCGACGGGCCGACCTGGACGGCCGAGGTGGCTAAGAGCGGGTACCGACTCAGCACTTCAATGAAGGGTCGCGGGTTCGAGACCCGCCGTGGGTAGGATTGTTTGTCCCTTGTTTCTCATGTACGTGTTGTCGCGGAGGGTATCGCGTTCTGTTGACTCCAGATCATGCCCGCAAGAGTGTTGGTGTGTAGCGTACGATCGAACATGCGTCCTATCGGGACGTAAAGGATAACCGACTGACGGCTAGAGAAAGCCCTAGAAAACAAAATCATTTACAGCATTGTCTGGTGAATTGCACATATACAGGGTGTTTCAGAATAAATGTTACACATTTCTAGAGATATTAAAGGGGTCGAAAATAATCACTTTTTGCCAATGCACATACACATAGTTGGATATTGCATATAACGGACTAACCAACCTGACATGATCTGTTCTCCTCATTTTTAGCCAATTTCTAATACACACTACAGTTGTTTGGCAGATCACATTTGATACAGTCAAGAATATTTCATGTATCTGTCGAACATCTGTGCATACGGGGCTGCCTAACAATCAGGGGGAATGTCACAAGCATAAATGCACGCAACGCCGATATGTTTATAATTATTTTTTTTAAAAACGATACATTAGTGCACCCGATGCTTTCGAGAATAATTCATCAAGTCTAAGGAAGAACATCCGTCAACAATTTAATTTTTGCCCATTAAACATAATGAAAACAAGGAAGTCACACGATTCATTGCAATTATAATTAACTAAGTTCCGTTTGCGAACGTTTTTAGTATTTTCATTCATCAAATGTCTCTTCTGAGACGTTATGTGAACCATAAGTGTAATACACGGTCATTCAAAAACAATTAAAAAATACAGCTGAAAAGCATTTTAAATTTCTGTGACTCATTGCACAGTTACTGAACCCTTCTAACCAGTGATTTCCCAAGGGTGTGGTAGTGGTACAGCAGGCGACCTTTCGAAAATTCAAGACTGGAAAACGCACTGCCAAAAACAAAACGGCTCACAATACCAGAGGTCCATATACAAAGGAGATACAATAAAACATGAATAATACCCAACTACTATTGTATATGATAAAAAAAATTATTTGTTTTCAAAGGTCCTTAAACGTTGAGTTTTTAACATCGTAACTACAGGAAGTAAAAAGGAACAGTAAACTAACTGTTCTGAAGGAATGTAAATTCTTTCAAGGAATCTGCAGGTGTCGCATGCCGTGGTGGGGAAGAGCGGGTACCGACACAGCGCTTCAATCCAAACAGTCCGCGTAAAATTGAATTCAGACGAAAATTTAGAAGATAAAAACATTAATTCTTTGATAGAAACCGCTTTTACATATGGTTCATTAAGAATTCTTTCTCACAAATTTTAAAAACTCGTATATTATTAAAAAACCTATAATTTCAATATATTTACAACACAGCTTTCCCATCGATATCTCGCTGCCCTTCCATCTTCCAGCCGCTTCCGCTCTCGCGCAGGGCCGCGGGCGACGCGAGCCCGGTCAGGGTGCGGCGTGGCGCGGCGCACGCTCAACGTGGGTCGGCGTGACCCGGCCCCGCCTGGGAGCCCGCGCTCGCCCTTCACCCACCGCCGCGCCGGCCACACCGCCCGCCCGCGGGCGAGTTCCTGGGCGGCGACCGCCCGCTTCACCTCGCCACACCCGCCCGCTTCGGGGGCGATTGGTCGCGCTACGGACGATCGCTCCGTTTCGCGCGTAACGCGCCCCGCTGCTGCTGCTGCTTTCCTGGTGCGGCCCGCCCAGGTCCAGCCCGCTCTTCGCCCCACGGCGGCACGTCGGAACGGCGGCGGGCGGCGGGCGGCGGGCGGCGGGCGGCGGGCGGCGGGCGGCGGGCGGCGGGCGGCGGGCGGCGGGCGGCGGGCGGCGGGCGGCGGGCGGCGGGCGGCGGGCGGCGGGCGGCGGGCGGCGGGCGGCGGCCGGCGGGCGGGGCAGGCGGCGGGCGGGGCGGGCGGCGGGCGGGGCGGGCGGCGGGCGGGGCGGGCGGCGGGCGGGGCGGGCGGCGGGCGGGGCGGGCGGCGGGCGGGGCGGGCGGCGGGCGGGGCGGGCGGCGAGGTTTGCGTTCAGAACCTTTCCCATTGCGGAATGAGGAACAAGGAGGCTTGTATCTCTCACGTAAGTGGAATCACCCGTATTTCCCCCTTTCGTAAATGAATTACTGGTAATCAAACAATTATTTAATGAAATTGGCATTTTATCTGACCATTCGTGGATACTAGAGATACGACATCGCCAACGAAACATCGATGTTTCTAGACATTGATGTTCAAAATTAAAACATTTTAATTTTGAACATCGATATTTTAAAAGTGGATTAGTCATCATTGAAGTTCACGCAGGAGGAATTTGATTTGACACTGATATCGTTTATTAATTTTAATTGGCATTTAACTGACAAAGGAAGTAAAAAAATCATCACGGCAATTAACGAAATTTGCGTTATCTGCTTCGAAAATTCAAAAATAATCTCCTGTTCTTTATTGACGAAAACTCGATCACATTGGTCTAAGCTTTTTCAATTTGTGACTATCTGACAATTATTTTAGGATTCTGTAATGATGGACATTTTTTCGTTTAAAATATATCGTCTGCGGAAAACATTTAACACAAAAAAGTTTAAAAAAACATCGGCTTCAAGAAATAGACGATTTTACAAAAACATCGATGTTTTGATATCGATGTCGCTTCCCTATCACATGCATACACGTTATGATGAAAGAAATCTCCACGAATTCGGGAAGGAGCTCTCACAATATCGAGTACCTGAGGTACTTGGCGAATGTTCCAATGCGGCTACCTTTGATGTGAATAAAATACCAAATTGCTGCGGGAACTGCGAAAACCAAATCTAAAGAGTTCCATAAATCGGAGTCAAACTGTCCCCACCACGCAGAAATCAGCAAGCTGTCGTTCGTTGTTGTCCGAATGGATGGAGCCACTCTAACCCATAACATGAACATCTATAAAGTGTTACTTGGGAACCGTACTTGTCACTGATTATATTGGTCAAACCACTGCAATTCTATCTTTTGCTATTGCTAATAATCTCATTGAATGCGCTCCATGTCGGATACACATCTAGCATAACGTGTTCTACAAAGAAATCTAGAGAAGAACGCCCTCATGCAAACATCAAGAGATTTGCGTTCAGGAGATTTACCATCTAGACACCAGGGCACATTCACATTTCGGACTTCCTTGAGTAATATAAGGAAGTTTAATATTCAGATATCTCTACGTAAACAATTTTCTTAATTTCGTTCGTAGATTTCGAAAAAGTATCCATAATTGAATTATCCATTAATAATGTAATTAGAATAATCCATTAATTATTCTAATTGCAAATTCATTTTCCAGATCAAAAGCAACCACTGAAATACACTGACTAGAATCATCATCAACATCTTTGGAGAAGTTGGTGTTCAATCATATCACTGAAGAGAGACACTCATACACACAAATGCACACGGGCACACGCCTACAGCGGTCGCCCACACAGCCAGCCATCACCCCGCAGCCGGAGGCGTGCATTTGCAAACCGCAGCTTGCCTTTAAACTTTCTCCTCCTAAATAAACCTCTCAGAGCCCGGCCAGAAAACAGCAGCAGCGTTCCCAACTTGAAGTTAAACAGTCACGGCGACGGCGCGGTAGGCAGTTGCTCCGCTTCCGAGAGGTGACCGCCGGCCGGCGGCAAATCTAAAACACCGTTATCAACGCGGCTGTCGCGACCGGCAGGTAGTTCCCCTCGACGGTGGTGGCGGCAGGCGAGGAGGCGGTTCAAAAAGTGCACAGGAAAAGTGCAGAGGTAAACAGAGAGACCTCCAAGTCTTTTTCGCCCGGCACGGCGGTCGCCGCTATGTTGACGTACGCCGCATTCGACGTCGTTGTTTTAAAGCAGCGGGGAAGGGAGGGAGGAGGGGTTCATGGAAGAAGCAAAACACAGGGTGGGAGTTTGAACGGCCTCGTCAAAAGAGCGGAGCAGTCAGTGCAGATGAGTGGTGGTCGAGAATATTTGTGCGCAGCTGGGGGAGGGGGGCTAAACGGCAAGTGGAGCGGGAAAGGTTTTGGCGAGTGGAGATGAAAAGTGAGTGGATGCAGGTCGAGGGAACAGGTAGATGTTTACTCGTAGATGAAAAACAGGCTTGATGTGCTTTGGAGGACGGAGAGCTAGATCGCCGTAAAGAGAACCGAAGACTAGCTTGAAGGCAGAAGAAGAATATGCAAGTAAAATTCAAGAGACTACGTCATGTGACTACGGTTTTGGTCACGAGGTTGGCGTTAATTTCATGTATTATTTTACAGAATCAATTACATACGCAAAAAAGATGAAATATGTAAATGATTGCTGTACGATTACAGAAAAATGTTTTTTTTTTGTAAATTTACACGTCTTGAAAGATACTAAAATTTTGACTTTCTAATTGGTGTTATATTATTTCCATTACGGGATCTTTCGTGACAATCATAACGCAAATCGATACTTGTTGCTATGCTAATGCCGAAACAATACGTTACAGAGCGTATAAGCAAATTCGATACATACAGTGTTATGGAATAAAACTAAAAAATATGTTCACACTAGAATAACGAAAATACCTATAAAGAGCTAGTTTCTGCAATATTTGTGCAAAGCGAGATGAGCAAAATAACATTATATCTTAAGTAAAGCCCACCCAAGCAAAGGGTAAGGGCAGGCACGGAAGCAAAGTGTCCGTGATAATGAGAGGTCACGGACCTAAATGAGTACTTGAATGAGATCACGAGAAACATTACGTATGCTAAGATCTTCACCATAAAAGGCCAGATGAAGCAAAAGATCTGACCCGCAAGAAACCTCACGTTCATAAGAAATGGAGAGAGCTGACGGCGGATTATAAACTAAGCCGGATGAGAGAGCGGAAGTCGCGAAGAAAGGCTTGAGGTAGATAGAATGAAGAAGTCGGCTGCGGGGGAGCGATCGAGGATCATGGAGATCAAAGAGAGGTCATGGAAGATTTGACGGTGGATGAGGGCAATAAGAGTAACTGCTAGTATAAACGCACTACAACATATTTCAGGTGAAGAAAATAACAAGTTAATAAGCACCAGAGGCGTATCTAGGTATCCAGGCTCCCATGGCAAACACAGAATTAGTGTCCCTGTCAGGATTCTTCCATTTACGATTTTTTTTATTTGCTGTAGTGTGTACTATATTCTAAATAGCGCCCCTTGTGAATGGCGCCCATGGCACGTGCCATGTCTGCCATACCGTAGATACGCCTCTGATAAGCGCCCAGCAATTCTTAAGAGCGTGAAAAAACCGGAAGGGCGGAGAGGGCGACGGAGGTACGGAACAGTGAAAGGCGTAGCGACCTGAGGCCGCAGCGACCCGACGGCGTGGGAGCAACGCGTGCGGCGAAGGCAAATGAGAAGTTTTGAGAGGCGAGGGCGACGGAGGCAGCGCGTCTCGCGGGAGCCTCAGACGCCGTAGGCGATACCCTAGTCGCGAGTGCCGGGGTGGAGGAGAGTGGCTGTGAGGTGTAGTGGCGGGGGCGGCGTGTGTCGTGGGTGGCTCAGTCGAGCCTCGACGGTGCCAGGGATTTTGACCTAGATAGCTAGGTCGAGTTCTGTCGCTATTGGGAAGGAGACTTCTAGCGGACGGCTGTTCCGATTGGTAGTTTTCCGTAGATTCCTTGAGCAACATCAAGAGAATGTCGGAGCACTGCCTTAACAAACCACAATCTTTCCTTAATCTTCCTTGTCCTATCATCTTCCCTTACTCACACACTTACATACACTACCACACATGCCGGGACACCGGTCTGGAGCTTACCCCGGCGGGAGCAGTGCCCCGCTGGTGGTAGATTCGAGGTTGGGGAAAACCCCACTAGCCGACGAGAAGGTCTGTGCCGGATCTCACCATCCAGCTAAGGAAGATCTCCGCTACACTCACATGACTACTGATCTGAGCAGTTGACGCGCTCGGAATCTCTAATTAATCAAATCGAACGTCAGGCGGCGTGGGCGGCAGGACGTGGGCGGTGTGTCGTGGGTGACTCCGTCGTGTATCGAGGGTGGCGAGGGAGGCGCGGGCGATACGCCAGTCGCGGGTCGGGGTGAGAGGGGAAAGTGGCTGGGAGTCAAGAGCCAGGTGACGTGGGTGGCGAGGGAAGCGTGGGCGATGCGGCAGTCGCGAGTGAGGGTGCGAGGGGAGGAACGCTGTGAGACGAATGCCAGGTGGCGTGGGCGGCGTGTATCGTGGGTGGCGAAGGAGAGAGGGCGGGAGGCGTGGGTGGCCGGATGGGTGGGCGTCCTGAGCGGGGCGGCGAGGCGCGCGCGTTGTTTGCTTATGCACCTGCGGAATGCAGCGCAGCACTCACCGTTAGTCGTCGATGGACGGCGAGTTCGCTCAGGCACCCGCGCTCCAATGATTCTACTCCTCTTCCGTATTACCGCCGCGAAAAACGGCGAGGCCGGTAGCCGGCAACCGCCACAAAGCCCGGCATTTTTCTAGATATGCAACGGATCTGGAAATCAAACTTTTCGCACCTTCCTTCACCGCACCTGCGGTCGTGAGTTGCGAGAATGAAACCGGTGGTTCCGGTACGCGATCGGTATGAAATCCATTGAGAGCCCAATGTAACGATATACGAGTGCACCTCAACGTGAAGAACCTCAACTTTTTTCAAGAGTAAGAAAATGAAATCCGTGCGGTCAAGACAACAAAACATCTATTTACTGGTGTATACTAGAATAAACAAAGGAACGCACAATTGATTGTTATAAAGAAAACAATAATATGACGATATCCACAGAAAAAGTGTAAAATTTAATGCAATATCAATACTAACATTTCGCAATAAAAGAATGTACATTTTTAACTAATATTTTATTGGTGAATATATTTGTTAGAATTTTTAATATTGCAAATAAAAATGATTATCTGCTAATACGCGACAAATGAGTCTCAAAGGTCAAAACGTAATTTAAAATTGTGTTATTCAGCGGAAATTCGAATAACATATACACTGAGATATAGGCTACTCAATTCCGGGTACTACATAACCACTGACGTACGGAAGTAGATTCAAAACTACATCCGATCGAGACGGCAAAATCCCAATCGTGCGGCTCTATGGCCGAGCTCAATAAGAAATTATAAACCTCAATTAACAGAAGCGTCAGGAAAAGAATCCTACGAGATTTCCCTCCTGACAATGGCGTTCATACACGGGTCCATTTCAAAAAAGAAGACGGTTTCAAACAAGACTGAATTCAAGAAATTTTCTGATCCGACTAAAATAATCGCAAGACCAATAATACTACCTATTTGCACGGGAACCAAAAATGCACTCTCCGATCCAGTTAATTTTTTCTCATATTCGACTACTCTGTCAATTGAACCCCCAGCTTGGACCCTCACAGTCCCACAACTCCCTCACATCCCACCAGACGACGAGGGAGCCGTGGCGAGCACGACCGATTAGCGGCATAACCGCCACGGGAAATTGGTCCCACAAGGAAGATTTCATGAAACAGCCCATCAATCTAGCAAACAGCGGCGAACCGGGCCGAAGCCGCAAATAACTATAATTCACACGCGAGTCATTGAGGGCGGCGCGACAAGCGGCGCGGCGAGAACGCGTAAATCACGCCGCCAATAACTAAATAAATCACATATTAAAACGACAGAGAGGGGCAGCGGGGAAAAAAATGGCGTACAAAAGGGCGTGATCCGGACGGTCAGGAAAAATCATCGGCCGGAGAAACATTTAGAGCGGCGGGCTGATTTATGCAGAGGCGACTGGGCGCGGCAGGCGGCGCGGGCGCGGGCGGGGGCGCGGGCGGCTGTCTTGGGCCGCGACGAGGTCGCGATTTATGGGGGAGATGCGCGACGCGGCGCGGCGAGAGACGAACGGGAGCCATTCCGCACGCAGGGGTTGGCGGAGGAAGGGTGGGGCGGCGGGGCCGGCGCCGAAGGGGGCGGCGGCAGAGGTGACTGCGTTCGAGTCTATGGGGGTGAGGGGATGTGGTGGGAGAGTCGATAGCGGTGGAAATGGTAGTGGAGACTAGGAAAGAGGTGACAGCGATGGCATCGCTAGTACAAGCGGCGATAGCATTTTTTGATTAGAATATGACGACGCTGCCAGTGATGACGTATACAAACTGATGATGATGATGATGATGATGATGATGCATTGTGAAATTATGAGGATGACCCGAATGTGAGAACTAAATTGGTGAAGAGAACATTACAGGCGATGTTGACTCATAATGATGATGAGGCAATTCAGAGGTGAGCCTGGGTGAGATACATACGATATCAATAAGATGCTGAAAGCAGAGATTGCGGAGGCAGAGAAAAACGTGATTTAGGATGGGAGAGATGGCGACAGCGTCAGTAAAGGAGAGAAGAAAGGTTCTGAACCGGCACATTGGGAATGAAAAAGATTCGGAAACGCGCTCTGCGGGGGCGGGAGGGAATGGCGATGGCGGCGACTACGCCGACGCGACGGCGGCATCCGGGGCCAGCGCCGGCTGAAAAGCAGTGTGTAACTGTCGGACGGCGCGTCCCTGTTTCGAGGGAAACGCTCCTGGTGACGTGCTAAAAACAAACGCCAGCCCGGGCGGGCGGGGCGGCGGTAAAAAATGGCAGCGGTGGCGGTGTCAGCGCGTGTTCGATGCGCCCCTGACGCCCACCGCTCACCGTCGCCCGCTGTCCGCCGCCGCGGCTACACGTTACCGCCCACCCGCCCGCCACTGGATCACCCGCCGGCCCGCGCCGCTGCAGTGGCTCACGGAGAGGGTATGCGTACGTACCATGTCAGGCTTCACTCCGCAATATTAGACACCCTGGACGCGGAATGGTGTGAAGCTTTCGCCAAATGGTACTGATATAGATCTATAATAATCCATAACTTATTCAAGAAATTCTTCATGAATAGAAATCTTTAATGAAAAAAGTATAAAATGATAGTGCTAACTTTCAATAAAACAAACTTTATTTCTCCTAAAAAGAAAAATTATAACCAAAACGCTCTACAAATGTGTTCATACAACTACAGCAGTGTAGAAAGCTGGAAGAAGAATACACGGAAAGAAATACGGAAGAATATACAGAAAGACACGACTCAATTTACAAAATCTTTGTTTTCCTATGGCTAATAAAACTTAGACATGTGAGTAAGCACTATCTTCCTCCTATACCTTTACATTTTTTTAATCAACTGTTTATTGACAATTTGTTCTGTTAATGAACATTGGGTGAACTAAATATAAATAAAATTAACTTGAGTGAAGTGTTGTCCTATAACAGGACTTCTCAGATAAAAATTGATTTTTTTAAACTTAATCCTATGATTAAATATTTTCAATTATTGTCGCAAATATGTACATATATACACCAACCTTTAATACTATTTTGCAATTTTATATCTATGGCTGAGATTTAGAAGATGGAGTCGTTTTAATCTTCTGATGTCTTCACTGTTGTCCAGGGTGTTCTCTGCTAGATAATTTGGGAGGTTTTACTTTTACATTACCTTAAAAATATTATTTTCGAATAGCAATGGTACTTAACTATAACTTCTATCAGGGCGCATGGTATCATTTAATTGTCAAATAATAAAATGCACATTCATACAATTGGAATTTAAACAAATCAAGTGAATGCTGTACAGATATAAACTGCTTCTGCTTAATGATTGAAAACCCTTTGAAAATGCACTAATGTTTACAGCTGTCAGAATCATAATTTATGCTTGAACCGAACAGTCAACAACTTTATCAGCAGGCAAGATCATTACTGGTATAAATGTGTTGAATAATATATCTTCCTACATTTACCCAGCTCAACGCGAACTTCTACGCAACCCGAAATGCACACACATCATGACAAATTAATTCGAAAGTGAAGTACAAACTCGTGATAGAAATAGCCATCAAGGAATAATTTACAACTCAACACACTTCTCCGAACACACGAACTCCTCCCAACTGTAATTACCCTTACCCCATGTAACGCAATCGCACGATCGCTCAATATCTCAAGTGTGCGAAGGCAAGAATCCGTTACGTACAACAACCGTCTCACACCACGCCCAATGCTGCGATCACCTGCCGCCCCCGAACGTCACGTGGCGGAGGCGCGATCACAACCCGTCACGGGACGAAGGCGTCAACGCTGCTCGAGGGACATCCATCAAGGCGTCGGTGGCTGCTCTCGTCACAACGCGCAGCGAAAAAAAAGTCTTGGGGAGGCAAATGTGGTGCCGCTGGGTGGCGCCTGTGTTTCACGTCTGTTCGAGACAGCGAGCGCGTCGATAAGACGCACGGCTGCGGCTCCGCCCATACCTCCACCGATGCGTGGACTTGTACTCTGGGTCGCGGCGAGCGAGTATCGTACTGAGACGATATTATTTTTCGCATCACATTGTTGTCAATAAGGCCGCCAAGTTTTAACAACAAATCAAATATATCCGTATATTTTTGCATTGTGAAAATATCCAAATATAATATATTATTCTCACATAATAATTGTTCAATCTTATCATACAATTTGTTTGTCGTTTATTTCACGTTCAAAACTAAACAAAAGATGTATCATCAAAGATCAATATTCATAAATCATGCGACCTCATGTGTAAAATTAAAAATTAAAAAAATGAAGTACACTAAAATGTAATTCGTCATATTTAAAATCATATAGTTATTTTGGGTAAGGTTTGAACTTGGCAAACAGCCAAACGCAGCCGAATGAAGTTTAGTATCACCTTAAAAACTACTGTTGGTTTCTTTTTTAAGACGGTTAGTCTCATTGCGTATTATCTTCGTAACAATAAAATCGTAGCTTAAAGAGGCGCAGGTGATTTACAAAAAGGAAAGGGGAGATGCGATATTCGAAGGAGGAAAGGGGAGATCAGGGGGTAGTTGGTTGATGAGAGCCACACGGGACGGCAGACGATGTGAGGACTGAGAGCCGGTCACTGGATGGCGACGACACGTGGGCACTTACGGAGAGAATGGCCAAACGAAGTGGATGAGAGAGTTCTTTTTTTAATAGTGCGATGAGAATGCTACAGCGAGGAATGTGCGCCGCGACAGAACTGAGTAATTTTTGGATAAGCGATCTATGTGCTCGGAAGTTGCGAGGAGTCTATTAAATCAAACTTATATTTCGTCTTTATGAACTGGAGATTTGGATCTCTAAATTAGTACGAAATCCTACAGTCAAGATCACATAGAACATTGTTAATACGTGTATTATCAATGGTAGGGCATTTATCATGTAAACACAACGAAAATGACTTTATTACAATAGTTAATTTTGACATGGTAATTGCTGTGAACATAGCGTTTTGAATATGCCAGCAAAGTCTCATCTTCTTTGATAAGAGAGTCAATACATTTTATGGATTTGTTTTAAAACAAAGTGTCTCTTGCGGGTATTTTCATATTAAAACGTTTTATTTGCACTTTGTAAATTAATAGTAAAAATAAATTTTAAACGGATTACAGATTAATTTATTTCAAGCATAGAAAATTAAACATAAAGTGTCGATTAAAAGACTTCAATTTCTTTAATTACAAATTTTTGTTTCATTATTGTGCATTGGATGAATTAAATCATAACGCTACATGTAAACGACAGAAAGAGTGTAGTAATTCATAACGCTTCACCAACGTACTCGCAGTTGTGTTGAAACCTGATATTATAAATATCTATTATGTTTTGCTGACATTTCTGAATGCTTCTTCCTTTTGGTATCAATGAATGAATTTCTATTGATTTTATTTATATGAATTTCTATTTCTATTAATTATTATTATCATCACATCTTATTTATTATGATTGCTGAAATCATAGTTTTACTCGTCTTCTTTTTAACATTTATCATTTCCTTCATGCGTCAAATAACTCTCTGTTTCTTGATTGTCTCCCCTGTTAACATTACGAACGATTCTATGACAAGCGGAACACAGAATACACCATATTACCAAATTAACAAAAACACGTGTTTTTCTCGAACAAGATCTTCTCAACAAAATGCTGAAAAGAGAACCGAATAAGAATCGTGCCAATGGATTTCCTTTCTCAGAAGGAATCGAATGAACTACTTATCGATCACCACTATAAGTGCTGTAAGTCACCCAAAACGCATTTAAGTTACATATAATCGTACGTTGTTAGAGAAGTTTCTGGATGATCCGAGGAAAAATTAATTAGTTTCCCACCAAGAGACCGAGATGCGTAAATGACACCTCATTTGTTATGACTGGTGCACAGAAAGGGATGTAACCCGGAGTGGCGGACCCTGGTTACTCGATTAGTACGTAAATAAGGGTTAAAAATGAAATACTGCACTAATGTGCATTTTCTCATCGTAATAAAACAAAATTTCTGAATGATTGTTCAAAGAAGCAGAATACTATTAGAAAATGTGGATACGGATATTATGAGTTAGTTTTTAAAGTTGTTTGAAAATTTCTAAATTATTTTTTTAATTGAATGGAGAAGTATTAATTCACTAAACTGCATTTTTACAAAACAATTACACAGAGTATTTTGATCCAGATATACGACGCTAAAACACGAAATGTAACTTCTCAAATTGTGCGTTTCCATAATGAAAACCTTCACCATTTCTCAGAGTTCGAGATAGCGCGCAATGTCGATCCGAATACTGGAGGTCGGCCAGTTGAAAGAGGAATTCTCTGCGGTTTTCCTCATTCACTGCGCGCAAGTGGTGGGTTGGTGCTCTAATTAGGGTGGCCGAAACTGAACCTCCATATGAATGCGCCCAAAAACTTGTAGCGAGTCGATAACCCCTTTAATTCTTGATTACATCGTATCCCGTATACGCAGGTTCTCTCGACCTCCAAATGCAGTCAGGAAAGATGTAGAAACCAGATGTTCTAGATAGAGGAACCTCTTCTAATCGATGCAGTACGGATAGAAAAATTTGGAAGTCAATTCTCTGAAAAAACATTATACAATCATCTTGAATAATCAAACGTTTCAGCAAAAAGACAATTTTCACCAAAAAAATCGAATTCAATTAAACACATGCTCATATTTTTACAAAACTATATTCAACAAAAAAAATCAGTTCTTTACTGGCGTTCTTGGCATTTGGGTTAACTGTATCACCACACGTGAGAGTAGAATCGTAGTTGTGTGTTGTTTGCATAATTCTTCCTAGATGAGGCAATTTCATGGCAATGAAAGCAACTATTATTCAGAGCTGCTAAAGAGTAGCCGAGTGAGTTTGGCGTTCATTGCGGCCAATTTGACCCATCAGGGAGTGGGGGTGGGGGTGGGGCTATAGGTTGGAGCGCCTGTGGGAGCCTCCCCGGGGGTCGATGCGGGAGACAGCATGTCGATGTCGGTGCCAGAGTCGGTCCCGATGCGCTGTGAAGCGCTGCGATGTATAGGAGACGGACGTCGGAAGCTTATACACTAGTCTGAAACTACCCAGAACTGTATACACAGTCTCACACATACACATCTGACACAGTCACGTGTGGACGTGCATGGACAATGAGGAAAACTGGTACCTGAACAGCTGGATAAAATGCCTAATATTGGAAAGTGATTTATTGAACGCCTTGAGGAATAGCTCAGAAGTTCAAATCGTAGAATGTAAGTTTAAAATAATTCTAAATTTTTGACAATTTGTAACTCTAAGAATGATAATAAAAAATGAGTTGGTGTAATAGATAGATAGATAGATATTTATTATTTCCGCAGGTAGGATTATGCAACCTGGTGACGGAACACTAAAATTTACATGTTATATTTACATATTATAATTAGGAATTAAATACAATGTAACTGAAAATTATTTTAAGACAATAACAACAACAATAATAATAATAATAATAATAATATAACAATGTTAACAATAAAGGCATTAATAACAATAACCGCATTAATTCTACATTTACGGTGGTACTGTACAGATAATTTATACTAACAAATATACGACTTTTTATACACTGCGACTTATAATATATTACATTATAAATTGTTATATTTCATTATACTATAGAAAGCCTAAGAATGGGATTGTGCAAATGAAAAATACTGAAAAAAATGATATCTCTCAGCATGGAAATAAACAAAGTATACAAACTGTGAAACCGAATTATAAGATACCAGTATTCCTTTGATTTGTGTTTACTTTTTTTTTTTTTTTTGCACATGTTAGCCTTTTAAAAAATATTTTTATCATACTTGTCAGAAATGCTTTCCCGAGAATCGCATTTGATTTCACATCACCCAACGTAATTTCCGGCCACTGTGCGCCACACAGAAATAAATGGTTGAGCAGCCCAGGCGCCCCACGGCTCCGCAAATGATTTTGTCGTCTGACCACTTACCACTTTGTGCCTTTGGGCAGGCTGTCAACAGGGCCCGGTTTTCACACCGTAAGCGTTTTGGTTCAAATTAATATGATCTAAGTGACCCAAATGTCCAAATCATTGTTGGTGTAATGGTGTTTTGAGGCTTAGTGGAACAGTTTTCAACGGCGGGAGAATTACAAGATCGAATTTTTAGCTCGTGCAATTTCTCATTACTCGACGACTTGTAGGGCAATAAATTTAAGCAGTCAGTACTAAAGTAATAAATATAAGCGTATATACTAAAGTGTTGCATTCTACAAGATGTTGATACGTGTTTTTTAACACTTTTCCAATAAGAACCAAATATCATGAACTACATTTTGTGTAAATGTAAATAATAATGCATGTGTAACATTCTCTACAAGCAATAATACAATGTAAGCAAGAATAAAGTACGTAAAGTAAGAAAAAAATTAGATTAAATAATTTTTCTAAATATTCCAACTAATACTTCTTTAACACGCTTTAAATATTCAATTTAGAGGATTACCGGTTTCGTTAGCTTATTAGTGTTCCCTTTTACAAATAAACTATTTTATGTAGATCTTGCGTATTCGTCATCAAACTCTCATTTCTTCTTCACATTTATTTTGTTTATTCTCATATCCTCGTTGTATGTCATAAAAATTAAGGAAATAGTGCATCACAAATATGCTCCTTTATATAATTATGTGTTTTGAGAATATAAATAAATAAAAGATACAACGAATCAAAGTGTTTAAAGATCCATCTAATAAATGTTATCTATCACTTAAAAATTATGCCAAAAACATCTGAAGAATCAATAATAACAATAAAAATAATAAAACAATAGTTAATTAATTTATAAATACAAATCTAATTTAATGTTTCATATCTACTACAGTAATATGATTGTTAACAATTTGTAAATTAAAATATTTTTTTGCAATCATTCGTCCATAACAATAGTATCGTAATAATTGTATGTGCTTATAAAGGTAAACATCTTATTGTGCATGCGCACATTCTCTCTAATTCCGGATTGGACAGCTATTCTCAGAAGCATACGGAGATCAAACAGTTATCTTCTCAATATAATTCTCAACCACGAAAAATATAAGGCAAGATTGCTCTTGAAAAACGACTAAACTCGATATACAGCTCGTGTTCGTAGCACAGTAGCGCAAAATATGGCAACGATATGGAGAGATATAGAAATGACACGTGCGAGTGTAGCGGTTCAGGGAGTGGAAGAAAATAGAGACACGTGTGCAAGAAGGAAGAATAAAGTTTGAAAGAAGGTGGGAAAGGGAGAAATGGACGCATATGACGATGAAAAAAATGAAATGTTTGAATAATGAAGGTAAAGACAGTGTAGGAGAGGAAAAGACGATAGAAAAAATCGTGGGAAAGCGTATGCGAGAGATGAAGACGAAAACTGAGATGAAGGCTGCGTTGGGGACACACTTGACGGCGTCGGTGCGAGCACGACCGGAAGCGAGGCAAAGAGTGAAGGCGTGGACGTAGTCCGTCGCGGGACTAGTGGACGGGGGGCGGAGGCATAGCCGGGAGCGAATACGTGGAGGCAAAGGAGGGTGGATGCGCCGACAAGGGTCAGGCGGAGACACCTTCGAGGGCAGAGGCGTGTGTAGGGCCGGGTGCTGGACAGGCGGAGGCGGGCGCAGGGAGCGCGATGGAGTGCGAAGGACGTGGAGAGAGTGGGGCGGGAGCGCGGGCGGGGATGAGTTGAGGGCGGGAGCAGCGAGAGGGCGGGCGAGGGCGATACGAGTGCCACCGACGGCCGTGTGCCGTGCATCTACGCGAGTTCCATCGACCTCGTTTTCGGCAAAAAGACGGCCCGGATGAAATATGGATAGGAGAGCCGGGTGCTGCGTGAGAGATAGTCAATCTGGTCGGGCGGCGCCGGCGCGAAGAGGGATCTATCGGGGACGCGGGACGGCGCGCGGCGATTGGGTGGCGAGATACCGCAAAAAGGAGCGGACCGGCGGGGGCGGGGAGGGGTGGGGCGAGAGCTCGGGGGCGGGGGAGTTGCGCAGAACTGCGGGCCTTCCATCGCGGATTGCTCAGATTTGGGTTTATCGAGGGAAGTTTTGTGAGGTTCCGGCACACAAGGTGGTTCGTATTTCATTCAATTTCGATTCCAGAGGAGATTTGTCAAGGCCTCATTGGGTAGATGATTCAAATTGGATTCTTAGTAAGCCCATTATTATTGGTGACGGAATCTGGAACCTTTTAGGATTACACAATACACTGCGTTCATACGTAACTACATAAAACATCCTTTATTCATACATAAATGACTTGTGTCTCTTGAATAAACACATGGTATGACCTTCAAAGATTCGTTTTTGGCATCCAGGAAAATGTATGTTATTTTCATATCCTCTAAAATAATTTATACACCCCTTGCCAAAACAAATAATGGAAATGTTACGTATTAAAAAAGTTCATCAGAAATGTATGCAAAAAATTAATGTTTTATTTAAAAAAACAACAGAAAGCAAGATATGTTTATCTAACACTCGGTTAACTTTTTCTTGTAATCTCAATTTTTCGACTAGGGGATTACGAACGCATGTTGCCTCATGTAGATGAATACAAAAAACGAGTGTAACGAGCACATCCTGAGAATATTCATTCATTTTGGAATTGATGTTACAGAGACGGATATTTATCGCTCTTCTGGACTCTGAGAAATCTATAGCTAAAATTTTCGAATTCTGTATCTCCGTCACAAAAGAGATTTATTTCACATTTACCTAATGTTACAGATACACAGTGTCTGATGTTAGTAAAGATGTTTATGTCCTCTGAAAGAAAGTGGACATGATGTAGCACTGACAGCTTCTAACTTCGTTATGAGTTAGTAACTACGTTACAGAAAACACGATGTCACAATTCCCAATGGTCAGATTTCACTAATATGCATTCTTTATGAATCTAAAAACATTCTTACACACTAGATACGTAAGTCAATTACGTAAGTTTAAAATAATCAGATGTTCTTCAGATGTCAGGCGCTACCGATTATGAAACCAGTTGCAAATAACTGAAAAAATAAGGAGTTAAAATCTCGTTGGAAAAAAGTGAAATTCCTCGAATATATATGTGAGAATATCAAATAAGGGTTAAAAAAATGCGTTCAGTAAGACCTGAAAAAATATTTTAAAAGACGGACATCAAAGGCTACTTTTAAGAGCTTAAGAGTGTAAGTAAAATATTGTCATGTCCCTTTAAAGGGGTCATCTACCCTCCACGTTTTTTTATTCAGGTAATTGGAGTACCTTACCCCTTAATATGGTTTCAACTTTTTCTCCACAACGATGATCTTTGTCATGGTTGGCTACCACAAAGGAAGTGCCCGAGAGCAAAGTCAGCTAGCTAAGATATGTTGTTCTTCCCGCACAATGTACTCTTACTCCAGGCTTACAACTGGAAGCCTACTAACGCAGCTATTTTGTTCACCAACAGATAGTGACGCCCAGTTATACGACGGTTCTACCTGACTCACGCCGCCCACCACAATGGAGAGTGGTTTTATCACGTGTACTTTCTACTCGTAATTAGATGTGATTAAGAGGAGAAATCTTCTCAAGCTGAGACAGGAATATAACTTTACTCTGGTGGAATCTACTCCTTTTTTATTGCATTTTCTTTTTCTACACACAATAAACTGATAGCGGGCACTCGTATTACAAATTGCGAGAAGATGACAGTACTTTTGGAAATGTTCTGCCTCTCGAGGAAAAGGTGATAGAAACAGCCAGAAAGTATTATATTTTTAATAACTAAACTGAAACTAATTGATCAATCTGAATATAAAAATCTGGAACAATATAGTGAGGAGGGAATATTTTTGGGAAGACAAATGAATTGTTTAGTTGTTTTAATACACGTCTTTTCCACAATAGTGTCCTATGTTATTAGAAATTAAAAAAACGTAATAATTTCTGGAGGTTTTTATCGCCTTTTTCCGCAGCGAAGGAACATAGCCAAAACCGCTGTCACCTCCTCGTACATTAGTCCCACGGTCGCCAGCTATCAGTCTATACCGCACGTTGGCGTTGTATGTGACCGAGAAATCGACGCTATCAATTCGCAGCGAGTGCGCTCGCCTCTGACTCGCAGCAAAGCGCGCGCGCGGACCGGCGATGCGCGCCTAGCGCACTGGCATTCTTAACACGAATTGCTTTGGCGGAAAATTCCCGCGAGGGCTCGGCTGGTCTATTTCGTCCATGACCCCGCTGCTCTCTATGCATTATCCGTCTACATGGATACCACCGACAGCTCGTCCTCCCCCAAAAAAACCGCCGGGGAAAGACCGCCGATGAAATATGCATGGGAAGAGTCGGCCGCGTGCAGAGGAACGGAACACGGTTCGGCGATCGACTTGCATCCGGCCATTCCGAGTCCTCCATCAAACGAGAAAGAAAACGATAATGGTTCTGAAAAATTAAAGGATTAGCAATACGTTTGCGAAGGCAAATTCCTGGCAAATTATTATGACGTAATAATGTACCAATTAAAATAAATAACCAAGACATCGCATGACCACGTGGTGAACGATAATATCCGGACAAGAAAATTATTCTGTTGTAAAAACTGAACTACTATATATTTGTTTATTATTATACATAAATTTAATATCAAGCGTATAAATATTTACTCGGTCTTCCAACGAACTCATTTTCGCGGTTGGTAGGAAATTCGTATTTTTCGTGAGTCGACGATCTTGCCTGAACAGGATCAAGTATTATTAAATTAACGTATATGACAGGAAATATTTCGCTTTTGGCTAACAACACAGCCATTACATTTAGTCGTGAAACTAATGTTTCTACAAAAAGCATTTAATCTTCATGACACAGTTTGAATCTTCATGACTCAGCCGTAGACCCGCCCGGAATCACTAGTTATCAATCAACTACATTGTGTATTTATATTATCACAGTCGGAAACCTGAATTGAACAGATACAAATTCATAAATCTCATTTGAACAACAAATTGCCACTTAGCACTCATTAACGACTGAGAACCCTGGAAACAATGGGAGAAGCGTCCAAGCAAGAGCAGTGACCCTGGACCAGCAGCTGCCGCCGCGACGGGGCAGCTACCTCCAGTGCGGAGGCCCGGGCACAAAGGCACGCGCGTTCCAATTTCCACCCACGAGGCCGAGGAGGGCGCGGAGGAAGGGCGAACGCGGAAGCGGAGGGAACTTGGCGACGAGGTCCACGGGTCAACGAAGGAGGCGGTGCGCCGCGGCGGCGACCACGACATCAGGAAGTCGGGTGTCGGCGGCGAGAATGAGGTGTCGTGGGGTCGCGAGGAATAAAAGGTAACTGGGGGGGGGGAAGGGGTGCAGCGAACTTACTAATTTCCATATCCTCAACATCTGTACACAAACATCTCAAAATAAAGAAATAAAAGTGTTAATTACTATACATTATTTTCCAAAGGAAAAATGGATAGAAAGCGATGTAGGGCCGTTGCGACAATTTGACCTTTATACATGTAATATACGGCCAGACGGTGAAGTTAGAAAAATGCATCGGCAAAAAGGAAAAGAATAGTGGTCTGACGTATGGTAGAGAGACATTTCTACGTAAAATTAGATACAACAAGATGGAAACCCAGATCGAATTGAAGCGACAGAAACAGGTGTGAGCAGCACAAAACAAGTGGGGGCCAACTACATTTGAGACTCCATTTCCAGTGAACTTTTTTTAAAAACTTTGATACATCATATTTCACAAGTAATTAAATAAAACATATAAGAGAATTAAGTTATGACTTTAATGATACAATTAATAAATGTAATTGATTTTACGTCGAACCATTTACACGTTGCCAAATGGCTTGGGGAGCCTCTTCTCGAATATACAACAATTCTCAAAATTCCCAAAAACGTTAAACAACGAACAAATCGGAGACTAAACATATTTATAGAAATACAATATTTTATTACATACCTACGTAATAAACGTAGATTACTGGACTCTCTTCAATATTTTTGAGGTGAGTCACGCCCCCCTAGTTCCCTGGGCGCAACGCCAACGGACAGAGAATGGCAGATTTTGTGATGCAGCAGGGGTACAGACGTTGTCGTAGTTACGAAGCGGAAAGAAAATGAGGAGAGACGGACACTAGAGTGTTCAGAGGAAGAAGCAAGCCGAAACTAATCAAACATTAGAAAATTTACGAGCAACAGATTAATTGATAATCGAAGCAGTAGTTCTGTAAACGTACATTTTATCTACGAGAAGTTTTTAAAAAATGAATGAAATAGAATTTAGAATTGAAGTTTAAATTTCTCATACTCTACCATCTCTAAATTTAAATGCACTAATGCTGTAATTTATATTCTCTTTCGTAGCAATGCGGGTTTTTTTATTAATCAGGTGCAGCGAGTGGTTAATCTCGTTAGTTAAAGTGCGATATTTCTATGGTCCCAAGTCCCTATGGCCACGATAGAATATCACACATTTCGTGTATTTCTCGGTCGCGCCGCTACAAGTCGCATGATTGCAAGTACTGCTTGATACGGTCGCGATCATGCGATATCTAGCGGCACGACTGACAAAGACGCGAAATACCGTGACATATCCCCACGTGAAGACGGTCCTTGAGAGGCAAAGTTAGAAAAATAGCAGTAAAATCTTCATACTGACTTGAAAAAGTACGAAGGAGAGAAGCGATTGCTCGTTCCGCGAAGTCAGACACGGGCGAACAAGAGGTAGCTGAAGCTCCCGCGTGGCCGAGGAGGGCAGCACTGTCGACGGGGAAGTGTGGCCTGCGGGCGGGGCTGGGAAGAGAGACGCGGCTGCGGCAGCCCCGCGCCGCAACACTGCGGAGGCGAAGACGGAGGAGGCGGGCGACTATTAGCGGGATGCTCCCGGGGCGCCGCCCATTGTGTGCAGATGCGCGCGTAATGAGGCGCGCGGGTGGCGACTATCGCGCCCACCATCGCCCGCCGCGCCCGCGCCGCCGCCCACGCCCCCGCCCCCGCCCTCTCTCCGCCCGCGCCCGCACCGAGTGACAGCGGCACTCGCCAGTTAGCGGTCCCGCCGCGCCGCCACCCCGCTACCTCCCCGAGGCTTCGGGTGGAGGCCGCGAACCCCAGTGCTCGGCAGCCTCGCTTAGCACCACCTTTCATCGTAGCAGCTCTTCCAAGGAAGAGGAGATGCACAGGCATAAAAATACTCAATGAATTAATGAATAGGGGAGATTCAATGAAAACTCAAAGACTGGAGTTACAAGTAAGAGAGTAAATGATGTAAAAATAAATGGAAATAATAAGAAAATGGAAATAAGAATAAATTCAAATGAGAGAGTGGAAGACTGTCAACGAAGGATGGCAAATGTGAACGAGATAAATAATTTACTAATTACTGTTAATTACTACACAATTAATTACTAATGTAAATTAAATAATTAATTACTAACTAATAGAGGGGAATAAACAATAAATATAGTAACCCTCGAAACGAGTACGAGTAAAGTCAATATGAGAACTAAGAGCAACTTCATAAAAAGTAAAGGCAACTCCATAAGCGAGGAAATCGGAAGATATTGACGGAATTGTAAATAAACAAATAAAATAACTAAGTAATTAAAGAAATAAGAGGATCCATCTACTGGACGTGTGACGGAGAAGCAAGTAACAACCACAAGCAAGCAAGAGCTACACTGAAAAAATAACACACAAATCAATAACGTAAACAACATTGTTCCATCAATTCAAAACACCAATCCACATAATCGTGGATAATTGCCGAAACGCCCCCCCCCCTTCCCGACGAATCATCTTATTTGCCTGTTTCCCCCACCGCACAGCAACATCCATCGAGCGGGCGGCCGGGCGCCACAAGCATCCGCTGACTCGCCTATTCCGTCGCTAACGCGGATTTATGGTCAGAACGCGCAAAACCTGTCAGCCAACAGTCTGACTAAGACCTACAACTCGATCGCCATAATGCGGAAAGCGATTTCTTCAGGCATTCTGTTGCCGCCCGCTGATAACCGTAAAACGAGCGGTGACTCGTCGATACGATAGGAGCAGCAGAAGAGGGGTTTCACACGCCACCCCTACCCCAGCGCCAGGGAGATCAGTGTGGGAGAAGAAGGAGAGCAGGCGGGATTCCGTTTCGCTTCAAAACGCTCAGCATGAAAACATAAAACAGTGAGATTGAAAGTTTACGAATCGTGTACTGAAAACAATATACTAGTTGAAACGGGTTCATCGGCATCCAGGAATAGTAGTTATTCTAATGCCAATTTAAATTGAAATTCATTTAAAAACATATGCAAACATATTTTTATTTTATATTGTCTCTTAATTTTGTAGATACTTATATGTTGTCGAACAATTTTTAAAGATAATTGAATAACTCATTACATATGCTTTCTTTCATATTAATTTTCATTACAAATAATTGTTCATTTAAAAATATTCACGACGTTTCTGGGTGAAATGTCTCCAATCATCAGGTTACTCTCAGTGAATTTTCGAAAACAATTTAATATTTTAAGATATTGAATCATTCATTCAAAAGCTATATCTTTCTTAGAAAAAGGCTACAGTATTACTACCAGAAAAATACGACAAAAAAGACAACGGAAATAACAATACAATAATTTTTTCAATATCTTAAAATATATATATATTTTTTTAATTTACTGAAAGTAACCTGATGATGGGAAGACATTTCATCCCGAAACGTCGTGAATGTACTTAAATGAAGAATTATTTGTAATAAAAAATACTACGAAAGAAAGCATATGCAGTGAGTTACTCAATAATTGACAATTATTGTCTTGAAAATTGTTGGCCAGAGACAACATACATACATGTTCTATATATGACAAACTTGAAGAACAATATGATAGTGCAGTATGAGTGTAATTGACACAGCGATTATAAAAACTGAACCACAATCATGCTGCGGGACACATAAACAGCACAGAAAACAATCATGAAACGTTTCTACAGTTTCGTGAATAGTATTCTCTCAAACATTGTCCTCACGTGTTCAACGTAGAAAAAAAAATGCAAACCCTTATCTCTAAAGTTGAATTTCATGGATCATTTATAGTACCTAAAGCTTCACGTTTTTAGCATAGGTCATAAAAGTTTAGAACCTAAGCAATGAAATAAAGCATGTAATGCCAACATTAAACAGAAATTCTAAAACAAATAGAGTACTTTATTGAATGATTTTACATAATAATTCTATTTACAATCATTTAAATAACAGCAACCGAATTTATTTTCTCAAATTAATATCGTAGACAATACTACGTAATAACAGTTTTAAAAGAAACTCCAGGAAATGAAACTGAGTTTGCTACTTCTACTGCGACTTAGCCTCCAGGGGATGTTTTGGCTTGGCCTTCAGTTTTATTTTCCGATGACAACAGTGTTACTTCATTATGAAGAATAATAGGGGAAATTTAATTTTTACTACCCAGAGAATCTTCTACATATTTTTCGACAACTGATGGGCTCTTCCAATCTCCATATCCATTGAAAATTATTAAACTGCTTCCCGCGACAGCTAATAAATTGGTGGAAGAACGCCGGAAGCAAAGCCCAGAATACTGCTCTGGGTTAGAGAGGTATAAAAATGTTTCCATTGTTGGTATTTTCTTTATTGTATGTACGTCTGACAGGCTGATTGCTACATTTATGCTTTTACAACAGATGAATAATTTACCATGAGGAGTGTGCGGTTGACGCAATGAAACATATTTGTTGCACAAATCAAATGGTTTTGCAACTTCCTCATCAAATATTAAATTAAAAACTCTACAAGTATGAGTTTTGGTTTCCGAAAGAGAAACAATGATAAGAGAACGTTTGCCTTCAACATTTTTTACACATATCTTCCCTAGGTCACGCTCCTACACCAATATTAAGCACAATCTTAAATTTAAAAAGTTATGACACAGCAAATTATGATTAATAATTTTTCACGCCGGAAAATAAAAAACAATTTACCTTCATTATTAAATAAGAATCATCACATGCTTCCAATAAAAATCTACTAATTTCTCCCTGCACAGTATTTTCGTCTGTTTCGGCTCATAATCGACAATTTCCTATCTCAAACATGTTGTCACTTTAGCATAATTACTGATGTCAATGTTTTCTAGTATATTTAGAGTAGTTATCAACATTTCAAATTTTGAGCATAAGGTCGAAGATTTTACTGTTACTGACTGTTTCAAGCCTACTGTATTAATCAGTATTAATGTAGTACGTAAGAATTTAATAACAACAAATCTACCCATACCTTCTGGAACAGACATGCCAAAATTAATTTTCATATACATCAACAAAATTATTTTCATCTTCTAATTCAAGATCACCCTATATTATTTTTCTTATATTCCCTTTGACTTTTCTGACAACAGATTTGAAATTGCTACTTCAGCTATTTGTTGAATTTCTTTAGAACATGTACGCGTGAATCGACCATTCTAGCACTACGTAGTTTCAATTATTTAAGACATTTTATGTAGAATTTCCACTGAATGTATGAAACAATGAAAAGAACCAATAAAATTCCTTACTACAAATTGCAAATTAAGTGAATTCGTTTCAAGGCAGAGACGGGGATGCGAAAAAAAAATTGTATGCACCTCTGCCGTAAAGTGACATTTTCAAGTTCGGTAGGAGGGATCGTCACATAAAAATGTACCACACCACGGCTTTGATTCATAACGTACTATTTTTATAAATACGCCCACTTTTAAGGACATAATTACAATCTCGTCGAATTAATTCTTTGTAGTTTCCAATTTCATTTTTCTTTGAAGTTTCCATTTTGTCACAAATCGGAATTGTTTCACTGTTTATGGAGAGAAAACCTATGCCTTTGTAGAATGCTACTTTAGTGTCGTTAAATTTAAAAACATAAAAATAGTTTCAAAACCTGTAAGAGAGTTTTGGCAGAAATCTTGCCAGCAAAATAGACAACTCTACACGGAATATAATTAGATCACTTATACCCAACAAACATTTCTTCAGTTTAGTTTTTACCAGCGCTTATACCAGGTGTGTCAATCGTAGCATGCCACGAGCTTCTCTGCGCAACTAGCGTCTGGAAAGGAAACTATTACGAGTAGTAATAACCCCACCGTTTTTCTATAGGGATGGCGTTGTCTCTGGTGGCAGGGTAATGAATTGCGTGGAGGGGCGATTTCATCGTGCCACTCGTGCCACGGACTACTGCTCGTGGCATCGACCTTGGCAACATCGGCTTATACGTTCTTGTTTGTTTCCCAACTGCCAACTTATATTTCACTTTTCACATAATTCAAGACTCCAAAGTTAAATAAGTCTTAAATGTGGATTGTTTTACCATAGTTTGCGCAAAAATATTCTCTACTTTAACATTAAGTCTTGAACACAAATACTCATATTTAAACATGAACTAAATGGAATCGCAAACGTAAGCATTTTTCGTAATATTGTAATTTGTAATTAAAATCAACGCAATCAAACTCGAACGAAAAGTCACTCTTAAAGATAGGCGTCCGTAAAGATTTTTTCATCCCGCTGCCCGTTAACAACAATGTAAACCAGGGCGGGGTCCAACTTGCAAGGCCTTAACTAGAACCTTTAATATGATTGCGGGCCATATTTTCATTACTCGAGCGATCCATATATGCCTTCCCTGTATTGTTGACCTCGGCACTTGGCCCGACTCCTCAGAAACACAGTGAAACACATTGGGATAATTTTGAATTTTTGAATTTACTAGAAAAAAGTTCCTTTCATCCCTGTCGAGCGCACAATGTTCTCGCCCGACATTGATAAAAATAACTCTCACATTTGACTAAATAACCTTTCGCGGGCCACAGTACATGACACCGGGGGCCGCCAGATAAACCTGATCTAAAAACAACTCGTAGCTTTAAAAAGGGCTATCGCTTGAAGCTCTCGTTTTTCTTTTCAAACTACGACTGTAATAAACAATAATGAGGAACCTGTTGGGCTTCCCTTAATTCTACTTATTAAAGAATGAATGTATTATATGAATGTTATCCCTTGTTCCTTCGATGATTGAATTGTACTGTCTGTTGGTTATTTACTTTTGTAAGTTTTGTGGTTTGAGTTGATTTAAATGATAACAATCCCAGTAAAGCAATTATGCTGGCCTGTGGAAAATAAAAAAAAATAAAAAAACAAAAAACTACGACTGCGTCTTTTAGTCGCTGTTTAATTTTCTAATAACGTTAAAAACGATAATCGTTTCTTCATTCACAGAAAAAGAAACCAAAAATATTCAAAACTTCTGGAAATTCCTTGATAGTACATTTTAACATGAGCAGATGAGAGAATCGTGTAACATAAATCAAATGATGAAATCATATGGCGCGTAATTTTTATTACCAGTCCTCTTGTTAGTCGGTTACAATGACAGAAGAAAGGAACACAATAGCCGTCATGACGACTGCAACGCTGTCAAACAGGTCAACGACACTGATAAGGTTTACAGCAGCAACGCCAGTCATCTAGAGGCGAGGGAGCGCACAAGATCCGCCTCGCTTTAGCCAACAACGCCGTGCACTCCAGCGTCCGCCAGGTTTCCTCTTTCTGTCAATCTCACTCTGGCACGGCTCTCGGTTTCAACAGGTTGTCACGTTGTAAATCGAATTTACATACAATTGATAAAGGAGCTCCATAAAACACACTCCAATATACTGAGGCAGTGAACACACAGACGAGGGCCAAGAGGTCAGAGTCACAGCCGCAGAGGTCACATCGGCGCATCACACAAGGCCCATGTGCCAACACACACACACACACACAACACACACACAAAACACACACACACACACACACACACTCTCTTGAAGTTGGCGCACGCCTTCCATCTGACCATGTGTCACTGCTCCCGCGATTGTGTCCTCGAGATTTTCCGGCAAACTTCCTTTCGCCGCTTGTAATTCCTTGATAACATCATATCCTATTAATTATAAGATGTATATTTCAATTATTTGTATCACACTGGTGAAAGTTTCAGGAAGACTGGAAGGTTGATACGACACATTTGATCGTGCAAAATTTTGTTCAAAAACTTAAACGTTACGTAGGCAACAGTTAAGATTATATTATTTTTACTTATTTAAGGTCATATGGCGAACACTGAAAGTAAAATAAAATTGGGATAACAGTAACAGTATACGGATATACACAAGCATCCATGTCCCGTGCGAGATTCGAACCCGCGCCCCTTCAGGCATGATGCTACGGAAAATAGTTACGGCTCTTCAGCCTTCGCGGCATCGGCTATACAGGCCACGTAACATTATATTTGATTACAAATGAAGCATTACATTCATTCTATATATTATTATAGTAGTTATTTTTAGAATAGTTTAGTATTTTTATAGAACAGTGATTGCACAACAGTTGCAGACTATAACTTTATTTTCTTGAGAACTAACTAGAATATTGCATTATATAACTTCAATATCGTTATCAGGCATTGATACAATCTATTTAAGAATAGAACTTTTAGGAACATTTTAACACAATAGAATAGCGTCACATAAAATCATAACCCAAAACCATCCTTTTTTTTTTTTTTTTTATTTTTTTTTAATTTATTTTCTTCCTGTTCGGCAGTTTTGCCTTTCAGGGGTTTTAAATTTTACATAACATTACTTACATAACATTTTGGGCAAACAACCTCTTATTATTGTATTTACTACTAGCTATTTTACAAGTTTTCATGATTATATTTCTATCACATGTAATCAATTTACATACAATACTCAATTTTTATCATTAAACATTCTTAAATCTAGATATTTCTATAAACATTGAAAAGAAAATTTATTTTTAAACATACAAAATTATTGAGGATACTTATTTTTTTTTTTTTTTTTTTTTTTTTTCATGGGGGTTTATACATGTCCTTCGGGTATCTTGAACGTATTCTCTTGTGATTATTCAATGTTTTTCCCATTGTAAATTTTGTACAGCAAGGAGAGGACGGAAGAAGTGTAAAAAATTTATCACAGTTCTTTCTTAAATGGTCGATTAGGGGCTCAATTTGAAGTTCTCTTTGAATTTGTGAATTTGAGATGAACCAAGGAGCCTTTGCACATTTTCTTAAAAATTTATTCTGTATTTTCTGCAGTTTTTCAATGTTGCTATTTGCTGTGTTATTCCAGACTGGACAGGCATATGTGAGCGATGGCCTAATAATCGATTTAAATATTAACATAGCACATTCCAAATTTAAGGCTGAGCGAAAGTTAATTAACGGATACAGTTTCGATATTTTGGCATATGTTGCACTGGTTATTACTTCAATGTGCTTTTTCCAAGTTAACCTGCTGTCAATGTTAACCCCAAGATATTTTACTGGTGTATCAGATGCTAGCCATGGGATGATAGTATTATTTACTACTAGTGGGCGCGGAAACTTTGGTTTACAGAGAGTAAAGATTTTGGCCTGTGTTTTAGTTGGGTTTATTTTTATTCTCCACTGATGAGCCCACTTTAGAAAGCATGAGACATCTGCTTCTATGTTATCCTTCGCTACATTTATATCTGCATGCGTTGTGTATATTGCAGTATCGTCTGCGAATAATGCAAGATTTGAGTCACCTAATTTGGGAATGTCTGAAAAATAAACATTGAAGAGGAGCGGCGATAGCGCGGAACCTTGCGGTACCCCTGCTCTTATTGTTCTAGTTTGTGAGAGTGCGCTGTTTACTTTAACTCTGTACGTTCTGTCTGAAATAAAACTATTTATAATGTCCTGTAAGTAGAAAGGTACTCCCAGATGTTTCAGTTTGAACAGTAAACCAGTATGCCAGACTTTATCAAAGGCTTTCTCTACGTCTAAGAACAGTCCAATTGTATGCTGTTTGTTATGGAAACCATTTGCAATTTGTTCTACTAGGCGGATGAGCTGATGAGTTGTACAGTAATTTTGCCTGAACCCGAACTGCTCGTCTGGTAATGCTCTTATTTCTAAGAGGTATTTGGTAAGTCTTTTTTGTATCAGTTTCTCAAATACTTTTGACAAAGATGATAATAAGCTAATTGGTCTATAGCTCGTTACTTCTTTCGGATTTTTGCCTGGTTTACTGATTGGAAGGACAATGGCCTGTTTCCATGATTTTGGATAATACCCAATTCTAAGTGCAGAGTTATATATTGCTGCCAGGGTTGCAATCGAACTTCTTGGTAATTCTTTCAAGACTCTGTTTGTTATACGGTCATGGCCAGGAGCCTTTCTAATTTTGAGCTTATTTATAATTAAAGCTATTTCGTGGGGGCTAATAAATTTAATTTGCGTGGGGACTCTGTAATTTATGTCTGTCATACACTCCTCAATTTCTTTATTATGTTTAACATCAATCATGGGGTTAGGTGTAAAAGTATTTTCAAAAGTTTCGGCGATGTAATCAGCCTTTTCTTGGTCTGTGTGTATATTATTTCCTGTTTGAGAGTTCAGAGGGGGGATATTTGTTTTTTCCCCTGATATACTTTTTATTGTTGTCCACAGTCGTTTTGAATTAGGATGTATTTGGGATAAATGAGTTTGGAAGTTAGAATATCTTAAGTTGTCTAATTCGATTTTAATTATCCTCGCTAATTTGTTTATTTTTCTTTTGGAATTTGCGTTTCTATTTATTTGCCATTCCCTTCTTAGTTTTCGTTTTTCATGAATGAGATTCAGTAGTTGGTTTGGCAATTTACTACAAGGTCTTCGTGCTGGAGGGGATGGAATAATGCTTTCATCTAAACTTGTTTGAATTGCATTATTTAGTCTGGTTATCTCTAATTCAAGTTGATTATCATTTTTAATTGAATTTGGAAATTCTAGGTTTTGAGATATTAGATCACGGAATTTACTCCAGTTGATGTTTTTGTTTATTGTTTTATTTACGTTGTCTTGTATTGAAATTTTCCCTTGAAAGGAGCAAATCACTGGATTATGGTCCGAATCTAGATCCGGGACAACTGTTTGGTAGATTGGGAAGTTTATTCCTTGAGAGATTATTATATCTAAGATATCTGGGGTGATTCTATTGTTGTAAGGGTAGTGAGTTGGTTCAATGGGTGCGTGTATATCTAGATTGTTATTAGTTATTAGTTGTAACAGCTTTCTACCATGTGAGGAGGTAGAATTGCATTTCCAAGCTATATTTTTACTATTTAAGTCCCCTATTATAAGAACTTTCGAATGCTTCTGGAAAATATTTTTATAGATGTCTTGAGGGAATGGGTAGTTAGGTGGTTTATATGCACACACAATCACTGTTTCCTCATTATTTACGTAAGTTACAATTGCTACGGTCTCTAGCATTTTGTCAGATGGAATGTCTATTTGAAAATGTTTCGTACTTTTGTGAATTAAGATTGCCACTCCTCCCGAAGCACAGTGCGTTAATCTATCGTTTCTGTATATTGCATATCCATTAACTTTAAATTTTTCCCCAGGCAATAAATGGGTTTCGGTTATGCAGGCAATTTTTATTTTATTTTCATTTAAGAAGTGAATGAATGAGTTTGTTTGGCGTTTTATGCCATTGGCATTCCAGTTTAATAACCTCATATCATCATTATTATTATTTAATGCCATTAATAAGAGCAGGAACTAACGATTGAATCATTGTTTGTAACTGAGGAACAATTATTGCTAATATTTGATTTACTATTGTGCTAATTAAATTGCAATTATTAGCATTATTGGGGGTTTGGTTTCTCCAATTTGAATTTGGATTTACGTAACTTTGAGAAGGCAAAGGCATATTTACATTACTCAGCGGGGGGAAGGTTTGAATATTATCAACTGGTGGCGGCCTCACTGAAGGTTGCCTACTCCCAGTGGTTTTATCAGAAGTTTGAGCGTTGTAATGGTCTTGCCACTGCTTTCGTCCTCTTTCTGCCTCTTTGAATTTTTTGCAGCCACGATAATTCGCTGTGTGGTTTTCACCACAGTTACAACAAATGGGTTGTTCTCGTTTTGATCTATTACATTGCGAATAATGATGTGATCCATCACAACGAACACATCTTGGATTTAGTTTACAGTTAGCTTGGGTGTGTTTGAATCTCTGGCAACGCTTACACTGTATTACCTTGTTTGGAGCGCTTCGCATCCGTACTTTAATTACAGAATGGAATAGTTTAGTTTCATTAAATATTGATTTAGCATGTTCAGTATTCATTAAATCTACTGCACAGGACCATAGAGGTTCTCTATTTTTACTATATAGCCTTGTTACGCCAGTTACTGGATACGTAAGCCTTGCTAATTCGTCAAATATTTCTTTCTGAGAGTAGGCTACAGGTATACCATGAATTATAACTGAGAGCTTAGAATGATAGGGGTCTCTGAAGGAATGATATTGTATATTATTTCCATCACAAAATTTTCTATAACCTCTGTAGTCTTCAATTGTTACAAAGTTCACTTGGTAAAAATCTTTTTGGTGTTTAATAGTAAACTCGTTTTTGGCTACTTTTTTAAGGTCATTAACTAGAAGTAGATATCCATAGTTGTTAACATTATGAATGAATATTGGTGGAATTTTTACAGTTTTATCACTTACAAAATTATCACTATTGTCTAAATTTCGAAGCAAATCATAGCGTGAACTTACTGGTACGTTGTATCTAATATTCTCATCTGAACCATGGTCAATGCCAAACCTTTTTCTCTTGTTTGAGTCGGAGCACGCATTTCCGTTTGAACTCACGTTTTGTGATGCGTTTTCCTGATGTTCACCCACTGTTTGTGGAGGTGGTGATGGTGGTGGCGGTGGTGGTGAAAAGACGCCCACTGATGGCGATGGGAACGCCTGTCCGTAGAATTCACCGCCGTTTGGATTTTCATTGATCACTTCCATTGACTGCACAATTAACCCTGAGGTTTCAAGTAGCCCCCCAGTGGGGGCACTTTCCACACTCATTTTAACGGATGAATCGTTGCACTATTTGTTGGTTGTTGCTTTACTTATAGAACAATACAGAATATCACTCAATATCACTGCTGAGAAACACTGTTGAATCACATCGCACAGTCACCTCGGTCACCGCAGTTGTAACTGAACCAAGACTACTGAGCGGAGCGCGATCTGCACCGTGCCGTGGTCAGCAGAGGAATGTCAAAACCATCCGAATATGAGTTTCGGCATCGCAGAGCATTTTTAAAATAAAGGTACGACACAACGAATTACAATGTGACAAGGAGATAACATATGAAAACTTTGGAACCGAGGGCAATTTCATTTTACTGAGAGTACAGCTACAGAAGCATCTCTGAACAATTCTCTTTCTTTCGTGTAGTTTAAAGTTAGTATTCTTAGTTTCCTGTAATTAATGTATTCAGACGTAAATATACGCATGTGTCAAAACGTTTGCTTGCAGGAGCTAGCGTAATCGTCGACGAGAAAATAATTGTTTACTTTCTCAACTTGCTCGAATAAACAGAATCGTGGTTCAATTAAATTAGGTTTAATTAAAGATTTGCAATCCACTAACATCTGCTCCTCAGGATTACGGCCAAATAATCGGTTGTTCCAATTAATCGGTGGCTCTTATTCAAATCCTACGTTTCTTGCGACCCCTAGTTTTGTTTTATCGGCAATATTCCTGTCGTCCCTTGTAACTCCCCGACATTATCTCGATCATGCTATTACACTTCCATCAATTTTCTCGTGAAGTTTTGTTAGCACCTCTTGTGTTATTTGCATATCTTATATTCGCTCTGACGTTATCCAATTACAGATCGCTGGAGGCTACATCTTTTACGCTTGAGTAGCTTTGGCGAATTCCCAACCCCAACACTGACCATCATAATCTTTTATTCGTTTCTCAGGTACAGAAAGGATGCCAACAAATTCAATTACTCATATTCCCAACACTTTAAGAGGAGGACGAAATGCCCAAAAGTAGTTTAATAATTTACGAAAAGAAATACATTATTTTCAAAATGTATTATGAAGGCAGGTTTGATCATGGTATATCATGAAAAATCATTCTTTAAGAACACAGCAAACCCTCCCCATTTACAAATTGGGCCATTTCATACACAACGAGCGCGCACGCATGCACGCACGCATACACCACACGCACGCACGCACGCGCACACACATACACACACTAAACTCTTATTCTCTCTCTCTCTCTCTCTCTCTCTCTCTCTCTCTCTCTCTCTCTCTCTCTCACACACACACACACACACACAATCACACGCGCGTAATACCACACAGCGTTCTCGGATTATGTGTATTGGTTTAAAATCAAACTGAGATGGACTCCATGGTCACTTCGAGACTTCTGAAGATGTCCACCTCCTCTAAAATAGAAAATCACACCAAACGGAATGGTAATTTTTCAAATTTCGGAATTGAATTTGCTACGTGCGTTCCGTAGCTCATTCCCCATCTCCCACCTTTGCTGGAGCGCGACACTGCTCCGTCCCTCCCTGCCCCGCCCCTCCCTGTTTCTCCCCGCCCTGATCCTCTCCGCTCTGCCCCGCCCCGCTCCGCCCCGCTCCGCCATGCCCCGCCACACCATGCCCCGCCACGCCATGCCCCGGTACGCCCCGCCACGCTCCGCTCCGCCCCGCTCCGCCCCGCCCCGCCACGCCACGCCACGCCCTGCCACGCCGCGCCAGGCCCCCTGCGTCACGCCACGCCCCGCCACGCTCCGCCCCACCACGCCACGCTCCGCCCCTCCCCGCCCCGCGCACGCTGCGTGCGTTCGGTGCGCGTCGGCCGCCGCGGCGCCGCCCTGACCTCTCGCCGCTCTCCCTTTCGCCCCAGGCGCAGCTGGGCCACCAGGTCAATACACTCGCGTGCCGCCACCCAAAACAAACGGCAGTCACCGCTAACACACCCGTCGTGCCCCGGAAGCGACCGCCGGCAGATGTCTTTCTTCACAGAGCCAAAGGGAACAATCAGCATGTCGAACAAGCACGTGGAATTTGAGTGCTGACGCAAGTTAAATACAGAATTTCGGTTTTGTTGACATTGCATTATATTCCAATTACGTTCTGCATTATTCCAAACAGACGTTTATGATTTAATAACAGTGTTTGTGGACACAAATGCCTTTCAAGGTGTTATTAATTTTAGAGAAATCATTCGAGAAAGTTTGGAAAGGTACACTTTCCCCTAAAAATAGTTAGGTATTTTTTTTAAAACCGTCGAAAATAAAATGCATATTTTCGAACCTTCATTGGATCTGGCCGGTGAGACATCACAAGAAGCGGAAAGTGCCCACCGAAAAAGTAACAGAAGATAAAAAGAAATAGAAATCCCAAAAGAACACCACCGTGAAATGTGCTCCAATGCAGCGACCGTGGCGAAATCCATCGCCAGCGGGCCAAGAGAGCGGCGCTCTTGCAGCGAGTCAAATTCACAGGCAGGATGAGGTCGTGGCGTTAAGGGCCACAGGCGGTGCGTGCAAGTCGTGAATTTCAGACTCAGAGTTCAGCGAAGACCTTGTAAAAAGTCGTGGGTCCAGAAGGCAAAAGACGAAGCAAGGCGGCCTTTACCGTGTACATAGACAAACGTGAACGATGGCGATTTTGGTTGACAACGCAAAAACTATTACCTCTGGTCTAAGAAGTTATTAGAAGTGCTTCAATAAGCGATCTCGGCAACTTTGCGTCATATGCTATCCAGTTATTTACATCTTTCAAAAAGCAATTCCGAAGAAAAAACATACAGTGTATATTTGCTTAACGGTTCCACTCGAAATGCAACTGAATATATTATTTATAGTCACTAATTTCTTGATATCCTACTAAATATCTCTTCTCAATGAGGTAGCAAAGAGACAGATATTCAGAAGATAATAGGAAATTGATTAAGTACGCTCATGCAACTAATCATAACAAATACCTCAAAAAAAAGGGAGACACCTCGGCGATCTGCTAATGCGTGCACCGGCGCGGCGCAAGGGTTTGTTTATTCGTATGAAATAACACGCGCCAACGATTTCAGAGCTGAGCGCACGGGGCGGGCGTGTCCGGGCCGCCGGATATTCACGGCCGGCCAGCCACAAGGTCGCGGGGATCCAATAATCGCCCGACGCCGCCCCGCGCCCCGCCCCCCTCCGTCCGTCCATCCGTCCGTCTACAGCCGCCCGCCCCGCCGCGCGCCCGACCGGAAGCCTCCGGGACGGACGGCGAACCCTCTCCATCACGGGTGACGTCACGGGCGAGCAGGTGGAGGCTGGACATGCGTTAGGGGGCGGCCAGCGGGCACACGCGTGGCCAGAAGGACGGATGGACGCTATGACGGGTAGGTGGTAGGAGAGTAGGAGAACGGAGAAAACAACGGATAAGTGAACGGAATCAGTTAGGAACCAGTTTCGTATATGAAGAATGTAATGGGTTTGTAGATTTGTCGCTAAGTTTGAAGAAAAGGGGTAAGTTGTTCTCGGCAGTCCGCAATATTCAGGTTTTGCTGTAGTAGGAAATTCGACAGAAATGAGCGGTTGCAGGATGGGAAGGTGGACGAAAGAGACGATCTTTCTCCTAAGGCTGGATAGCAATTGGTGAGAGGGCAAATTGAGAGTAGAAGTAGGCGAAGATGACGAGCGGCGAAAGGTAGGCAGGGAGTAAGAACGAGCGAAAGAAGGGCAGAGTTCGGGCGACGGACAGTATAGGCGAGTGAGAGTGTGAGGAAGTGCGGGAGCGAGGTGGGGGGGATGCTAAGAGCTAACAAAAGAACATGAGGATGAACGAAAACGAACACAGGGCCGACGTAGGGTGGATGAAGGCTCGGTTGAGGGATCGGGCGGCGGTTTGGGGCAGGCTTCGCGGAGGGCGGGCAAAAGGTTAGGAGAGATCGGAGCGCGGCGGGCAGTGAGCGGGATCGGGGAGAGAGGGCGGGGGGCGGTCTTGGCGGGAGGAGGCCGAAGGGCGGGCGGCCGCGAGGCGGCGGCGACCTCTCGTGACCCCACATGCCGCCCACCAGAGCGCGCTGACCCCCCACGAGGTCACGTGTCGGCCGCGCTCCTCTCTGCCACCTGTTCACTTCGCCCTGCAATGTGTGTGCCGAGAGGTAACCCACAGGCCAACTTATATAGTCAATGTACATCGATCAACTAACTCATTAACTATCAAAAAACTAAGCTGGAGCCACTCTTGCATGCTACAAATCCAATACATTCTCGTGGTAGGAACAGTTGCTATCTACAACCGAATTCAGAATAGGACACCTAAAATAAAAATGTCTCATAATGAAAGAATACCCAACACTTAAACTCTCCTTTAAATCACACCGAAAATCGTGTTTTTAATGTTGATCAAATTTATATCAAGGGAAACCAACTTAATTATCAATTACAACTGAATGACGTAGTGAATTAGTATAAATCAACTCAAAATTCAATAAATCCGTATAATATTCGAACCCGAAAACATGTTATTTACACGGCTCTATTTGTTTTTGATATACGTCATCGTACTGTGAGTATATTACTATTATATCTTCCAGAATATATTTTCGCTTTATATCCATGGGATTAATATGAAAATTATATTTCGTTGATATTCACCGAATTGTAACCTAGTGTAAACTTCAATAATTCCGTTTTATTAACATGGAAGATCCGTTTCAATGTAATAATTATTTGCTCTGAAATGTTTCCCAATACTTATTATTACAGACCAATGTGACTGCTATAAATACTCTATTTAATTATAATATTCAATTCACATGTAATACACTTCTCAAAGAGCAAACCGAGAATTATTGGAACATCTCATCTGTTGAAACATGAGCAAATATGAAAGCTGAAAACAAATCTCCTGTAATAAAAAATAATTCAAATGATAAATTATCAAGTAAAGAAACGATCAGGGGTCCTGAAATCCAAGTTCATTTAAGTAAGTATATAAATAAATGACATTTGCAATGTAAATAGATTTTCAATAGACAAAGAATTTCTTAGGAAAAAAGAGAGGCAATTGCCGGATGAGTTCAGAAGTTAAAGTTCCTCATACTTTTTATGAACCGCGCTGCTTGTTTTTCAGTACTGCCAAGAATATGTACATTTTACAGGGCGCAAAATGGTCATATTTCGTATAAAAGTATACACTTTACGGGCCTCACCTCAATTCAATCTACTTCATGAGTTCTCTGAAAATTCCACAAGCTCATACGACATTGCAATTGGCACATCTTGTGAAGCATGTATTATCTTTGCAAACAAGCTTTTATGCAAGCGACGACCGACATGAGTAAATAAAAGAAATGACACACAGAAAAAGCAGAGAAAGGTATTGAGTGGCAAACATTTATCGTGCGGCAGCATCAACTCTTCGATTCCCGGTGCTCGGATGTGTAACCACACCAGATGTTTAGTCGCGAGCCGATGGATGGCAAACGCAGTCACGTGCTGCACTTGCATTTCGTTTTAACAGCTTTCAACGTTGAGTTGGGGTTTTTACCTTCAAATTGTACTTTCTGAATTAATTTCAAAATATACGTCAAACGCCAAATAGATAGGTTTAGTCGATATGTTACCGAGGGAATGTTGTCAACAGCGATTGCTCGGTTTCACCTGACGACCAACGTAGAGCTAATACATGGTGAAACAAAATGTTGGAAGTTACCATTTTTTGGCCAAGCTAACTTAGCTGTCATTGTGTACATTATTTAAATTTACAAATAATGAATTTATTACAGTATTTGTTTATAATACATATCACTAATGATTGTAAACAGCTTGGCTCACAAGAAGATAGCAGGCCTACTCTTCCCGATATGGTGTTTAATTGAGTAGTTGAGGAATATTTACTGATTATATTGATTATAGTGCGGCAGGAAAGTTTCTCCGAGCCGAGACAGGGCCTCCTATTAAAAATTTTATTTATGTTGGTAGCAACCAGATCACAGAGAAACAAATGAAGGAGACGACACTTTCAGGGTCAGTTATGATTGTTAACGTAATTCAATCAATTTAATTTATTATATATAACCAACATTTTTGTTGCCAAGCACCAGCAAGATGCCATTGCGGAGCCTCATTCCTAGGGCATTATATTTACTTATTACTGAGGTGATCAAGTAATCGAGGAATATCTGAAACAAAATTGAAGAGGCAAAGAAACAGCTTTTTAAGCAGCCTTGTCATTTTCTGTATTTTCACACTTGCAAGCACTGAATGTCAATACGTACCGTAACTTTATTATATGAATTCAGATGGTGTACACTTTGAATGAAAGATTAACAAAGAATATATTTCACTGAAAAAATATTTGAAAACTAATTAAAATATAAAATAAAATGTTCAATAAAATTCAAAAGGCGAATCTTTGGCCAGGAAATGTTTTAAAAATAAAATTCCTGACTTAGAATCAATGAATTGGGCACATTGTACAGTGCTTTCTATCTCATAAGAAATTCGTTATTATGAATGTATATCAAAATAGTTATTTTTCTAGTTACGATGAACAAGGAATATATGTTTTTGAAACAAAACATGTTACAAATTATCCCTCATAACGTTTGCAAGCAGAGGATACTAAACAGCATTTGATTCTGAAAACATGGTAGGAATATTGATGAGTACTAGGATCGATCGTTGTACTTCAAGAAATCAGTAGCGTGGATGCATGCAGCAGTAAAAATACTAAATTATAGGCACTCTTCTCCTTTGATCATTAAGGCGCAGCTATAAAATATCATTAATGGATTTACTCTGCTCTTCCACTACTACGTACAATGAATGACTCATATTTACATAGGTCCATTAGGAAAGGGAAGAGCACCTTCGACCAACTAAAAACGCATTTTTTTCTTGCAAATAAGAAGATTCAAAGTGTACTCACTAAGCCAACACGACGACTATATCGGTAATTTACAAAAAAATTATTGAAAATAAATCAGTTTCCAAATAAAACGGACAATGAAGTTTTGTGAATCTCGTCCTTTTGAAATAAAGTCAATAAAAGGAATACTCTTCTCCTAGAAATAATTTCTGGTCAAAATATTTTGCTCGTGATATTAAACTATTCCAAGAGATTCGTAAAGGCCGGTATACACATTAGTATTTTCGTGTAGATTCTCATACAGTTTCTACATAGAAACGTCAAAATCTCAAACTGAACGTAGAGTCGCGCATACACGGCGTAGTCCAGACCTCACGGTTTTCTGCATGAGTCTCCAGAAGCCGCCGCTAGGGGGTCTACCGAGAAACAACCAAATTGCGCCGTCCGGGTACTTTCACTGGCGGTATTTCCAAAGACATTGGAAATAAACTAGACTCACTGAGAGCGCTGCTGTCGCGGAATAATTTGAAGGGGTTGCCCGCCGCCATTGTAGTGGAAGAAACGTGCTTAGAACGTGGGTAGAGAGCATCATTTGGAGTTCCTTGCGACTGATAGCGAGTTAGTAGTTTGTCTTTAGCTGTTTTCTGCAGTATAAATATATTATTTCAGTGTATGAAAACATTCGTGAAATAAGATGGTTAAGAAAAATATGTTCACTATGTAAAAAGTTAGATATAAGAAAGTAATGAAAAATGGAATGCCACCCAAAGGCAATGTGAGTTTAAGTGTGCAAATGCAAGTACTGGAAAAAGGGCAGGACATTTGTGTCTTTTAGGAAATAGAAATGCATGCCAGTGACAACTTGTTTCCTGAAAGCCATATTATTTTATTAGTCAAAGCTATAATGAACATTTATATGAAAATTAGGTTACACCATGTAGCAACTACAAACAGTGTGACACTCCACAAACAAATGTTGAGGCAACACCTTAACAAAAGTGTATTGTTCCTAAATTAATAATTGATTACGAAGGATAAAAGGGCTTTCACTATAGTAATGACAAATAAAGTTGTATTGTACAATTACTGTTTTTGTTTCACACTCAAATTCAGAAATTTTTAAAATTTATTTTAAAAGATGTTACTAAAGATGAATAACGTTAATGAGCATTCATGCTCAGGTGTTTGCAGTTTAATACTTAGGGCATTAATAACTATCATTAATTTAAAGTAAGAGTCCCTTCCTCCAACATTTCCCTCCAATAACTCGGCTCAGTCATGCCTGTAAGTGTAGTTGTATTTATTTTTAGCATTGAACCAATCAGATGTAATAAATAAATTTCAGTTTTTTTTAAGTTCTATGTTATAATTTAAATAATGTTAAACAAAAGAGGAATAATAATATCCCTATTCATGTTGCGACTTCTTTTTGTTGAGAAAAAACTAATAACCTTTCTTGTATATTCTGAGAAGTTATAAGGGGTACACACAGATCTAGAGAGGTTGGAATCACACAGCTATCTAATCAACTAATAATCTATTTGTGTAGTTGTGAAGCTTCTTCAAAATAGAAAATATTTAAAAAGATATTATAGGAAAATAATTTGGTAGGTTTCCACCTTTTCATGTGAAATGGAATAAAGAAATATTAAATATGTTTATGTAGAAAAATGTACATGAAATCCTGATTAATGTTTGTTTTTGTCATGACCATGACCAGGAAGGTAAGGAACAAGTCATAGCCTGTTCTAGATTTCATTCAGTTGAATTTGCAAAGGAAAAAAATGAATTTGGACAGTTAGTAAGCCTTTTATGTCAAAATGTTCATATTCCACTATCTTTTGTCTTTGGGTTATAATTAGATTTCTTTGTCCAGTGTTGTTTTAGACAGTCATATTGGTACTTATTGAAAGCCAAAAGGTTAATAAAAATAATTTATATTTGGAATTTTATTAAAATGTAGTGTGGAACTTTGTGAAACATTACCATTTCAAGGAGCCCTTTCCTCTTCTTCAGGTCTATTTTATATAAAAAGAAATTCTTGTTAGCTAAATTACAATTTTTTAACATTTAGGATTTCAGTAAAACAAATTAACTAAAATAAATTGAATTTTTTTACCCATTATGTTTTAAGTAAAAAATTGATGTAAATTATAATTATGTATCAGATACAAATGAGCTACCTTGATAGCTAATGTTATTCTTACTTAAAATATATTTGTAATTTTTAAAAAAATCTTACATTTTGTAAAGAAACAAACCCTCAACACCTTCCTTGGTGTCAGAAGCCACATTGAGCAGAAAAATTGGGGAGGGAACAAACTGGTAGATTTTTGAATTTGAATAAGAAGGGAAAAAATCTAAGGTGGAATTTTATATATCTTGTCCCCAATTATTTGTTTTTTATTTTATGCAGCAATATGTAGTATTTATTTTATTAGCTATATATATATATATATATATATATATATATATATTCAATATGTAGTTAATAATAAACCTGTAAATATGACTCTAAAACAAAACGGGACATAGAAATTAATGAAAATGTTCGTATCTATAATATTGTTATAATGACATAAAGAACATGTATGAAAACAATGGCCGCAGTGTGGTCCTTTGTTGTGGAGTTTGATTGTATCTTATTATTTCTGTTACGCACTCTCAAAACACGACTGAAACACGTGGAAACACAGCCTTAACTTTGAAACGCGCGCGCTAGTCATCCACTACAATGGCGGCCACAACTCCCTTCAATTTATCCGGTGTCCTGAACTGTCCGTCCACGGCATTGTGGGGGCTTGGGTATTTCTGTGCGTATGTACCCGTGTCCGCCCACTGGTGTGTACTGGCTGTGAGATTTATTAATTTACGATTACGTTTCATTAACGATGAAAAAAATTAATAAGAAAAATAGGAAGGCCGTAATCGTTGCTGCCACAAGCATGGTTGTGGCAACGACTATTTTAATGGAAACACGGAGAGAACGCTCCGAATGGATGAAGGCTTGGCTTCAGAGGCGAGAGGAAGGCAAAGGCATTTTGCACATGGTCCACGAGGAGTTGCGCGTGGAAGAACCAACCAATTTTAAAAATTTTCTTCGGATGTACACACAATTCCACTTCGTTCTTTCACACCATTAGGAACCTAACCACAAAATCGAAATGGAAGAGTCCGTCGCGTTGGGTACACAAATCCATTAGTGAACGATTCTGCCGCTAGAGGCGCTGGAGTCACACTACATGCTTTTCTACACGAAAAAACGAACATGTTCATAATTTTCTCATGTAGTCTGGACTACATGAGAATCTACACGAAAAACTCTACCGTGTATACCGGCCTTAATAACAAAGAAGGAAAGAAACCAATAGCGGAGATAAGTAGGTGTATTTTTAAATATGCTTCGCTAAACCGTAAAGTTTCATTAACGGAAGACCTGTCAGATATTTAGTGACGATGTGCATTTCGTTACAAAAATGCATACTAATAGCAATAAAAAATTAATTTTACTTCTCTTACTTAGAAGTTTACACCTATGATGCAATTGAGAACTTACAATACGATCTATGAATAAAATAATCCCTACGTTTAAAAACAGACCAGCCACGAAGTCATGATACTTGACTCCTCACAAAACAGGTTAAACTATTGACACCAACACTTCCCAAAAATTTGTAGGAGTCATTTCAAATAAAGTACCGGTCAAAAATTTGCATAAGTTCTTGTATTTATTAAATAAATACAATATAGAGTATTTTTTAAGCTTCATTTACACATGACGCCTTGTTAAGATCATGAACCTTGTTTTCTCTTTTTATAATAATTCAAATAAATTTTAGCCCCCCTAAGTTAACATTTTTATCTGAAAAATTCACAACGGAAGTATTCACTGACTTTTCACAAATTAACATAAACCCAACTATTCTAATGGCATGGGAAAAACTAGAATTTAGTTACGAAATCGTGAATAGTATGTCCTAAACTCTTATCATATTTATGATAATTTTGTTGTTTTTTGTTTCTTCATCTGGCAGGACCATCAATATGATGGAAATAAATACTGCGTCTACGCTTAACGCGCCCAACAGTCAGGTTAAGTTGGAAGTACGTTGTATCGTGATGAATTCGAACATTTAATAGCCCTCTCACAGTCGGGTTTTCCCTCACCGTCCGCCCGCGCCACAACTACCGACGTTGGCTGGGCGTGGCACGGTCCAGGTCGCCGCCGCCGCCGCCGCCGGCGCTGCCCGGCGCGCGGGGTCACCCTGGGCCGTGAGAAGTCCCCGCGGAGTGGCGGACACGCCCGACTGCAGTCCCGGTTCGCTTCCCGGAAGAGGGCGCGTCGATGGGACCCTGCGCGTACGATTTATTTACGCTCGCCACTGACTGCACACGTGTGCAATGCCAATATCAAACCCCGCAGAGAGACCAGCTTCTTCTATCACTCATACGGTTCTCCGAAATTTACTTGCCGTGATTGTTTCTATGGGATATTTCGTGAAAGTAATGTTATCTCATCTTTATAACAAGCACAGAATCAATTAAGCAACTATTACAAGACATTTTTAAATGTATTAGCACTAATTTATAAGAGCAATGGATTAATAAAATATTTACGTTTTGCTCGAAGATTCCATATTTTGTCTACTTCTTCGCAGTTTTGTTTGTTTGTTGGGGATTACGCGATTTCAAGTACGAACCTTCCTCGGAGCCTTGCTATTGCATGACGTCAGCTGCGTCATAAGCACTGACGCACTCAATATGAGAAATTCAGCAAGTATGACCATGAGAATAGGCGAAAAAATACAATCATAAACATCAATACAATAATACAATCAAATATTTGCATTTTTCAATCAACAACGAAACTGTTTCATTCTTTTTGGATTTTTCCTGAGTATCTATTAAAGCATACACAACTCACATATGGTCAGAGACTGCATAGCTTTCTTACAATTTCTGCGACAAATGGAATGGAATTTGTAATAAAGATATTAACAACTATTTGACAACCGCTTAGCTCAGATATTTAACACATCCGTCTACAGGTAGAGAAAATTTAATTCTACTTATAGTGTAACCTCGCCCTACCCTGACCAACCCACGCCTAATCCTAGCCTGCCTCATCGTACCAACCCATCTCCACCCTGTCCCTCCTCAGACTGCACGTCTTGCTCTGCCTCTACAGGCTCGGCTCCGCCAGACTCCGCCACGCCATGTTTGTTACGATAATTGTTAATACCACCATGATGTTACCGGCGGTTGTAAACTTATTCATTGTAGATACTCCTGGCAAACGTCCATTGACAATTTTACATTCAATTACTCATACGGTACCTGCGCTTTTTGAATTAATAACCATGTACTTAGTAAGAAATTTTATGGACTTTCTAAAATGTTTGATTCATATTGATAATTTTGTTCATCAACTTTGAGATGAAAACATTGTAAGACTACACACAAATTTTGATTTAAGGGCACGAATGGGATCATAGGTTTGACGAAATCTCATGTAGACAGTAACATTTATCTTGTTTGGAAGGTTACGCGGAGAAACTTTTATTAAGGACGGAATAAAAATATATTTCTATCAAAAAAACTGTATTTAATATAATATGATTTGAAAAAAGTAGCCTAATTGTGTCCGACAAAATACTCTTCCTTTCAGTGAAAATCTTAACAAGAAAGGTTTAGCCGTCCCCTATTTTAGCCTGGACAAACACACAGACAAAATTGCAAAAATAATTCGCAAGGATTTACATCACGCAAATAACCACATGATAATGCACAAATGCAGTTATTTTGAAATAACAGCACAGTTAATTTTGATTTATTAAGATAGATCAGGCGAACGATGAATGGGGCACTCCATGTTCCACCTAATTTCGATAGTAATAGAAAACATAAATTGGGAAAGAATTATCATTCGTCAAAGGAACACGATTCCACTCGAATGACAGTATTGTAACAATACATGGCATTGGGTGTTAATTTCTCAGCCAAATTTACGTCTCATGTGCAAAGAAGTTTGACTGGTTATTTTGCGTCAACCTCAGGGCAGTGTCATTGGCCCACTGTTGTTTCTTATCTTTGTAAATGATATATCGCAAGTATAACGTCAAAAATTCGACTCTTTGCCGACGACTGTATATTATATAGGGAAATTACAGAACAGCACGATATGATTCAACTACAGGAAGGTTTAAATAAGATTAATGATTGTGCAAGAGCTAATAAAATGACTGTAAATGGAAATAAAAGTAAAGCGATCACATTTTGTAGGGCCAGAGACTTTCATACATTGCCTTATCAGCTAGGTAATGACGTAGTTCCGTGAGCTTCAAACTGTAAATACCTTGGCATCCTCCTGGATAGCAAGTTGGGATGGGAGAAACAAACTAACTACGAAGTGGGTAAAGCTTGGAGGTCTTTGCATTTCGTCATGAGAAATCTTAAAAAATGCAATACGAAAGCAAAAGAAATCGCATATACCTCGCTTGTTAGGCCAGTAATGGAATATGGAGCTAGTTGTTGGGATCCGTACAGAATAGGACTTAAGAAGAGCTTAGAGAGGATGCAAAACAGAGCGGCAAAATACACTTTTCGGAGGAACATACCTGCACATTGGGAATCGTTAGAACATCGGAGAAAAAGGGCTCGACTTTGCGTAATGTACAAATCTTACACTGGTGGCTCTGCATGGCAGGAAATACGGGGAAGGCTAGATAAACCAGATTATTTTAATAGATTTGATCATAAATATAAAATTAGAACTAGAATTCAAAGAACGGACGTAGGAAAATTCTCCTTTGTAAACAGAACAATCGTAGATTGGAACGATTTACCTGCGACAGTTTTTGAGCCCTTTCCTTGCTCAACGCGTGGTTTTAGAAAAAAAAATAGGAAATTAATCAATAGGGTGAAAACGTGCAGTGCAAAAGTGAAGTGAAGTGAAGTGAAGTGAAAGGTGCGATTATGGGTAGTAAACTAAAAAGTATTGAGCTATTAGTATTTAGGTAAAGTTTTATGAGGTGCAGTAACGTGAATAGAAGTGCAGTGCAGTGAAGTGATTTCATTTCGTAGTTTATTTCGCTAATCTAAAGCGTCTTTTATAGGCTATTCTGACAAAAGTTGGTATTTATTGATTGATGTTAACGAGTGTTTTACGCGTTAGAAATGTAAAAATTATTATAAGTATTGTATATTATTATGTTGTAGGTAAACGTGATTATCCATATTTGTCTGAATATGATTGTAAGTGGATACGTGTAGGATGGTGTGTATGCGAGTGTTCCTATGTCTTTGTATGATATGTATGTAAGCGTGTATGTTTGTATGTATGAATGTTGGTGTAATATGTAAAATATAAGTAAGTTTATTTACTTAAATGTTAGTATATATGTAGTTTCATTTGTTGTATATGTATAGGTATGTAAATGCAGTTGCATGTTCTAGGTAATGACGAAGATAATTTGTTTGTTTTTTATATTCATTTTTATATATTGTTTTTATTGTTAATTGTGTTTTGTAATTTTAATGTACTTTTACGTTTCTGTATTCTGCCACCGGGCAACATCAGCCCAATTGTAGAATAAACCTTATATCTATATCTAACTGCTAGTGTCATTAGTCCTCTATATGTAGTGCATGTGTGATCACGAGACGAGGCGATGTTATTCCCCGACAGATGGTGACATTTGGCGCCGAACTACACGTCGACTAGTGGGTTTTCCCTATCCAAGTATCTCCCACCAGCGAGGCACCGCCCGCACACGGGCCAAGCTCTCAGCTTCCGTTTGGTCTCGCAAAATGTGTGGTAGAGTAGAGCATGTAAGTTAAGTAAGGGGTCAGGATAGGGCAAGGAAGATGAAGAAAGATCCCGTGCGGTCCGTGCCTCGTTGTTATGTTACTCCTCCGGCATTCGTCTGGCGTTGATCGGAGGAAACCACGGAAAACTACCAATCAGAGTAGCCGGCCGCTAGAATTCTCACCCAGACAATGGCCGAAGTCGAACCAGCTAAGTAGGGACGAAACAAATGAATAGTAGTATTTTCAAAAATAGCATCTAAATATTGATCCACACTCCCGTATATACACCTACATAAAACCGCACACCCTGACACTGCCATGGCGAAGTGGTGAGAGGCAAAAGCAATTCTCCGACACCCGAGAAACCACTTAAAATTACGCTTTTTCCTCCTCCGAAATGTTCGGGTCATGTTTGAGGATGAAATGCGTGTCAAATGGGCAACTCTCTTGCAAGCGCTTAAACGTCATTGGTGAGTTGGGTATTTCTTTAGAAGTGGTAAATACTTCCGAGCCCTGACATGAAACAAAGATGTAATGAAGTTTTTCCTCACCTCTCTTCTCACGCCGTGAGGAGAACGAATAAGCGTGTCGAATATGAAACAAACAAAATTGGCTCCACTGTTTAGTGCTAAAACCAGCAAATGCATTCCAGCCGGAAGACTTCAAGAAAGCAGCCGGATGTTCCTCATAAAAGAGCGAGAAGATTTAATCATCCCCATGACACGTTTTTAGATACAGATGAGTCAAATACATTTGCTGAGGCACAGAAGCTCTAAATGTAATCTAATTTATTTTACCCAGCTTTCAGAAATATCTACGTCTGAGGGAATAAAAACTATGACGTCTCGGGGAATTATGGCGCCTGATGACAGTGAATGTATATTTCAAGATAGAATTGAACAACTCAACATTTTAAGATTTTTAGCTTACAAATCGTGTGCACAAGTCAACAGATTTTGTATGCTTTTTGAAAACTTCACATTCTGAATCTACACTATGAAGACGAGATAATTTTAATTTACTTTTATTCGAAAATTGTATTCGTAAATCCATCATATGTGACAGAAAACGAGACTCTTCGTCTTATACTCACATAGTATCATTTACATACAGTATCGTTTTTTGTCGATTCTTCATCTTCTTTGGAATACAGAGAAACGATGCACTGTATGAGATTGAGATGAGTTGAAATTATATTCTTCAATCGCAATCTGTGACAAAGCCAAGGAAGTAACAGTGTAACATTTCATTTATTCATGAAATGTCTGTGTAGTCTGATTTGGGTGCGTCCATATTGTCACTATTTGTCACAGTGGAAAAGGCTGTAGAATGGAATTACATAAGATTATTTTTAAACTCATTTTCAAGCAATCCATGTTCATGTGATTTATCGCATTTCCCAGCCTCTCTTTCCATTTCCACGGTAACGATCTCTTACAATGATAATAATTGCTGATTGTCTATAATTATTGCTATGTAATTATTTACATTCCAATAGCAGTTGGGGAGTTATGCTTTTAATTTCTGACAGATAACCACTCCTTAACAAAAGAACCACTTCAAATCCTGGTAGAGTTTGGTTTCATGAGGCAAAATATTTTTAAGATCATTTTATTTCTAGCATAACTTTATTCTGAAGTTACTAGATATATCAAATTAATACATTCAAAAAAACACAAGCAGGATACATGAAACATATTTTGGAAATAATGATAATTCTGATTTCAAATGTTCCTCAATAAAATATACAGACCTAAAAAGAAAGTTACGATATTCTGACATGGCAAGAAACCCCTATTTACTCATTTTACTTGAATGTTGAAAACGTAATATAACAACTCGAAATAGGAATATCTGACTTCAAATGAATTAAATTCAATATCTCTTGGAAGTGACGATACGTTATTTGCGCCCACTTAAAATATTACACAAATTACTATAATATTCTGTCTTTTCAATTAACAACCGTTACCTCTCTCATTACCTCACTTTAACACTTATTTCATTCACAGCCCAATTTTCAATATTACCCACAATTTTCGAAATTCCGAACCCTGCGCCTCTCTGCCCCGTTACCGAGCGCTCAGAGCGTTCCCGGGAGCCGATTCGGCGCAGACGCCGGCGATGGTGATGGCGACGGTGATGGCGACGGTGACGGTGACAGCGACGGTGACGGTGACAGCGACGGTGACGGCGTCGACGACAGTGACGGTGACGGCGTCGACGACAGTGACGGTGACGGCGTCGACGACAGTGACGGTGACGGCGTCGACGACAGTGACGGTGTCGACGACAGTGACGGTGACGGCGTCGACGACAGTGACGGTGACGGCGTCGACGAGTGACGGTGACGACGTTGACAGCGACTGAGACGGTGGCGGTGATGTTGACGATGACGATACCAGTGACGGCGACGGCGACGGCGATGGCATCGGCGTCGTCGGCCAGCGCGAGGTGCCTCGGCGCCCCGGGTGGCGCGCATTCCGGCGCATCCGCTCGCAGGCAACGGTGTTCCCGGCTGCTGGGGCTCGCGCTCACCCGGGCCGGCGCGGCGCGGCGCGGCGCGGCGGGCGGGGCGTCTGTCTGTCGCTGTGCCGGCAAATCCCACTTTTTCGTGACCCTGGAAACGGGCTCATTCGATTCGTTTTGGGCGGTCGCCGAAAAAAGGAGCGCTCCAAATGCGTCCGATTGAGCGAGAAAATAAGTCGCGAATGCCTTCCAAGCCACTTTCCTCCTCGCGGAAGCGAGCGGCTCAGTCCGGGACGAGAGATCTCTTTCAGAAGAGCTCGCGGAGCTGTCGCGGAGAATCGATGGAATGCGCGCGGCCTTCGTCACGTGACACATTTCGCAGTTTTGAAATGACTTAAATCATGTCTTGTTTGTATCTCATTTATTCCGCGAAATATTGATAGACTAATAATATCTGCAACAATATATAAACTCAGGCTCCAAATAACGCATTAACAAACCCTAATTACTGAACACATTAATTTTTTTCAAAGGGAATACAATTTTCATTATGGTAACTTTAAAATTTGAACACTCATGAAAACGATTCACTCTTCACGCCTATTGGAAGGTTCTGGTGAACAATTAATTCAATGTATTATGAATATAGGCTTTTAGAAGAACAAGGGAAACTGCAGCACATAATATATCATGGCACTCAAAGACCATTAAGTAAATGATTCATGCATAAATGAAATTTAATGACTGTCACTTAGGGTTGTTCTTCTCTATGGGTGCTATATCAGACTATTAAGAGTACTGTCAGCTCCTAATTTCCAACAGCGAAAGCAGGAACAAGCAAAATGCCTTATCAATTTTTGAAGAGGAAGAACTTCGAAAAAACTAACCTCTTTGATGTGCGGGAATATCGTTTGGTATCCATACATTAATTTTCGCGTAGCTTGTAATTGTAACAGAATTTTTAGGTGCGCTACTTTAAGGCAAATCGAATCCCTCAGCGTGTCACCACGCAAGGTAAAATCTGCTAGGTCAGATTCATTGGAATCGACAGAAAGAGTAGAAATTTGAAATTAGAAACATGGGATACTCGTGTCTTGACGCGAAACGCCTCGACAACTCTGCGAAAAATATTTACAAGGAATTGTTTGTCACTTCATAAAATGTGAGTGATATTTTTAGCAATTATAATGCCATCCACGCGAATCATAAATGAATAAATATTCACTTTCAGAATTATACAACTGTATTGTCTCTCACTAATACCTTTCATTTATGCTATTATGTGACTTTTACTTACAATTACAATGTTTCGGCAAGAAATTTTCAAATATGAATAGCCTGACAATTAGTATTCCATATTAAGGAAAAACTTGAATAAAATTACGTTTTTTAACATTTCACTTGAGTAAATGATACTTTTCACTTTACATCGGCAAGATGTATATATTATTCCGTGGTTGACTACTTCATTTCTGTTGGATTATGGACCTGAAACACAATGCGTAATGGTTATGCTAGTTAATACCCTTACGAGCCTTTCGGATTCTTTATGGCCGCGCGGCCTTCTGTTTACTCGTCCACTCCGCTACCAACACAACAAATAACACTTTTTTTTTAAATTGGATTCATTCAACGTAAGAAACGGAAAAATAAATACACGGTACTATTTAATAATTGATAAAATAATAATAACTCGATGTAAATATTATTGTTGAATTAATATGAAAATTGCAATTTTGGAATGCTCCCGACAATTTAATATTCCAATCAGTCACACTTATTTTACTGTTACGAATGACATTTTCCTTTATAGCCACAGGTACGTCTCACGTAGTAATACAAGTAGTAGATGTAGAAGGCACACCGCCACCAACCTCGAAATATAACGGAATCTTCTAAATAGCTTTCGGGAATAGGAACACATAATCTAAATACACCGTTTCAATTATGGAATTCACATTGCTATGTTAGCTTCCGGAGGAACTTCAGAATATTCTTTCATTTTGTACATGTCCAACTATGAGTATGTAATAGTACTTAGTTACGCACTGTTTTCTTCATCTGGTGCCATATTGACGATGACGATTATTATTCGTCTTTTCACTTTCGATGCAAGACATAGTTTAAAACGTTTCGTTACTACAATTGCAATTTCATAAGACGTATGTTATTCTGAACAGTTTTGATAAGATTTATTACAAATCCTTCACGAAAAAATAAAAACGTAACATCTGAAAACTAAATTAAGGAGAAAAGATTGCATTTATGATCATAATTACAAGTATCTACCATTAGAATGGCATGGCAAGCTTTACGAAACTTTAACCACTTTAAACATGAGTAACAAGGTTCATTTGTGCTCTGGATTAAAAATAACAACAGTAGGCTGTAATAAACACGAAAAGGCTCAATAAAGATAACGTTGCTTTTTTCTGCGGCCCCAGATCCCGTAAAATACGACTTAAACAAGAGACCCAATTACAAGTGCTGGTGAACCGCGTGCTTAAACGCTAGCGGCAGGATGCATAACTCTTTGCTGCAAAATCACGCCCTCTGGTACTGAGAAGTGGGTTTCTCGGAAGACGACCGTGAAAAGAACACTGTTCCTCGACAACACTACGAAATTACCTAAGGAAAAACCACTATTTACACACTTGTAGACAAGCTGTTAAAAATAAGTTTTACTGAGTGTAGCCATGACAAGTACACCGTTTCGAGTACACCGGTTGCACTTTTTTCAGGAATTAGATGTTATATGTGATGTTTGTAAACCGAATACTATTAATTCATACTGTGTAATAATAAAAAAATTCATATAACGACTTGGAAACTATCTTGACAAGCTTTTTGTTCACATCAGTGTCCAATAAGCACTAATAGAATAAATAAGTGTCCAAGAAGCACTGTAATAATATATTTAAATGCTAAAGACGTCTGACTTTTGTTTTTGTGAAAAGAAAGAATATTTCCAAGAGAATATCATAAATATTCCTGAAAACCAATAATGCCTTCAAAGCTTTCGTTAAATCTAACATGTACAACATATTACTTTTTCAGACAAAGAACATACCGACCGTCAAACAGACGTTTTGTCGAAAACCACGTTTTAGGTATCAAGGAGCCATAAAACGTGGATTCTGACATTAGTATTCGAGAAAATAATTTACTATACGCACAGGCAAGAAAAATTTACTTTTTTCGGTATAAATGTAGTCGTACAAAAGTCGTATTTAGTCGGTACAAAACGGTATTCTGGCATAAAATCGGCATTACAATTATTTCTCTAGGAGGAGGTAATAGATGTTTCCATGCTACAAAAGCAAACTCTTATAAATTAATAAAAAACATGAATCAAAAAAGACATTAACATAAAAAACTAACATTAAAGCTCTCCATTTCCATCAATATCGTATCAAAATATTAATAAAGGAATTCTCGAGAAAGCAAATATATTCCGTTCTAGTTTTCTTGTGCACGGATTGAGAAAGTTTCTACGTTCTATCAGTGTGACTTTGTATTCTTGTTTATTGAAACGACACACATTCTTTGAATTTGTACATACAATATAAGTACTTTTCAGTAGTATAAATGTAAAACTGAATAAAAAGCAATTAAGACGCTGTTTCTCGAGAAGAGTGATTTAATATGATACCTTAGACAACTCAGAAGTCCTACATTCCGATGCGTTTGGGTCGTGGCGACATTTATTTTTGTTCGGTACGCAAATACAAGTGTAACTGAGACGTAGGAAAAGGTATTGGCATGAAATGTGTTTTAACACAGAGTCAACATTGTTGTGTCCTCCTCTCACCGCAATACTCTCAGAGACGTCGTGATCACAAGGGCTCACGGCGCCTTCCTGTACCTCAAAAGAGCTCGAGAGTTGCACGCTTGGGCTAAGAGCAGAGGAAAAGCTGGGAGAAGAGACCACAACACAGTCAATAGAGACAAAATAGAGAGAGAGAGATGTACTGCACTTATTTTAATTTATTAATGTATAAGTACTATTTTTGTTCATTGTCTACAGAAGCTACCAGCCCACCTGAAGGTTTGAACATTTTTCAAAGAACCATTTTATTAAAAACATCGTAATTCTTTTCAAAGAAAATAGTCTAGAGCGAGCTCGATATGGTCCACCTAATTTCATGGGTCTACCTAATTTCGTACGCAGAATTAAAATACAGGTGCCATGAGAAAAAACGTCTAAACACCAGTTTAAAAATAATAATAATAATAATAATAATAATAATAATAATAATAATAATAATGAAAGAATAAAAATTAACCGTTTGTTTGAACCATAAAAATAGTTACCTAGAGAATCCTATAAGACAGTTGGTAACTACAGAAAAGACGTCCAAAAAGGGTGTTTTTACTGTGCGAGTGGGATTAAGTGTCGACGATAAGAAACATGCTGACTAGGAAAAACATCTCACTTTGATTTAGTGATTTCAGTCCAACCTACGTTCACAGTATAAGGTATAACCAGCGGGTGATAGTATACCCAGCCACCTTAATTAATATAAGAACTAATATTGCCGTTATTCTTGCTTCTGTGTCTATTTATTGAACGTCAGCTTCAACTGAATATAATAATACAAATTTCAATTATGACCTTTTATGTTTACTATGTTCCGTCCGAATAGTTTTTTTACGAAAATATTTTTAATCTTTCATTGACAGCATTTTATTTATGTGATAACGCATTTATTTTAATAACGTTCCGTGAAAAATTAAATAACATTTGTATTGACATTTCGCTATTCATATATTAAGGCAATGGAACTCCTTAAAAACGACTCTCTTCTGCGATTACATATCAATTATTACAGGGAATCACAGGAGTGAACACAAAGTCTTGAATATTAATATCTAATAGGATCGCAATACATTGAAACATATAGAATTGCAGTTATTTCAATTCAATTTTGTTAGCCATCAGAGTAAAACATCATTATCTATAACACATTACGTAAATTTACAGCAAACTCCTGATACTTGTGCACATTCCAACCTTAATGGATTAAAAAAAACTAAATTGATGATAGAAATACCTGAGAATTGTCATGAATAATTGAAGGGATCAGTAGAACATGGTGCTAACCCACATGCCTATAATTTTTGTCAGTCAGAAGAAAAAGAAAGTTTTAGTAGAATGAGACATGTCTTCTTTCCGTATACACTTCAGGCTACTTTCTACCCACGTTTTATGAACACGTTGGTTTACCATTTCGAATATGTTTATGTTTAGGATATATTATAAAACATGTTTTGAATTTATGAAACAATGATTAGCACCATCTTCTGCCGCACATTCTTCAATTCTTAACTCATCATTTTGCGTCGTTAAAAATAAAGGTTTTAAGATTTGTCAGGAACAATTTCATCACCGAATACATAGTTTCGCCTCACTGTCCGAAGAGTATTCACTCCCAGATTGGAAAACTCAATCTAAAAATATTGCTGCCACAACCATATTCCTATCCGCACCCTTCTTAAACCCTGACCGTCAAACACCGTGCACAACTTATCTTTTCTCCGCCACCGCGTTGCTTTCAATATCGCGTGTACCTCAAGGTTCGTGAATCGGACCTAATTCGCGCGTCGGTTGGGCCGCCCCCACCGCCCCCGCCCTCGCCACCGCCACCGCCGCCCTCCGCCGCCGCCGCCGCCGCCGCCGCCGCCGCCCCGACGCGCTCCACTAAACAAGGCGCACCGCCCGCGCGCGCCTCCACCTGGGCATTATCCGCGCGCGCAATATTTTCTCAGCGGAAAATATGGATTTTCCGGCGGAAGTTGATGCCCGCCGACGCCTCCTCGCGCAGTGGATCACTGTAATTTTCCCAAAGCAGCTTCGGGCACGATAAATCAAGGGATATGCAATATTTACCTCCGCGCAAGCGGCCTAGGTAAAGGAGAAAAACATGACGCAAGCCACCAAACCGGGTAGCAATGGGCAAGTTCACTATTCAGCGTTGGGGCTGTCTTCCTCAAACCATAACTCAAGATCGGACAAATGAATGAGGATCTTCCTCGGAAAGAGAGTGTCACGTTCTATAATATATGCGCATCCTCTTCCCATTAATTATTCTTGGTATGATTTATTTTTAAACAGCCATAATTTAATGGAATGGAAAGCAGCTTTCTTCTTAAGCAGTCGCATGTTGGTGTAACATTATCATATACAAAATTAGTGTAGTAATAGCGTATAATTAAGATGGTTAAAATACTACGGAGATTCGCGTGTTAGTTTTGCATCATTTTTTCTTTTAATCGTCACTTTCCCCTGTGCAACGTAGACCTGATGAACGACATAATAAGATGCTATCGAACAGCTGTGAATGGACCACAACTTGAAACGAGCACTAAGAAAGTTAAAGTCTTCAGCAAAATAACTTGCAAAATATATTTAAGTCCCTTTAGCTAGTATTATAATTTTGTAAGTTCCCTTACGTCGACACTAGAATTTCTTCATTGTATTGTCAAGGATTATTTTGACACGTACGTCTCATTGGTGACAAAGACATAAACCAAAATTAATTGTTATTTTTCTTCTACTTTAACACCTCTAGAACCAGTGCAGAATGGCTAACTAAAGATTTATTTTCTGTTTCTTGCTCTCTTACAGTTTCTTACACATCTATACACTTGGAAAGCCTTACCGTTCGCACCACATCCCGCAACACCATCCCGAGTGCGCTTCCGGTAGAGCACACGCGGCCGCCGCGTCGGTCTTCTCAGATGTCATTTACGACATCTGTCCAAATCTCCGGCGCGACCCGCGCGACCTCGTAGCAATAAAACACAGATCGCAGCCGCGCAGATGCTATCGAAGAGCAGCGGACACCGCGCACTTAATCGCGCGCAACGCCACACAAAGGGCATTAATTATATCGCTTTATTGGAGTACTTCGTGTCCAGGCGGCTCGTGGGGCATCAAGTGGTAATTACGGCGGCAGGAAGGTCACGACCCCGTCGGGCGGCGCGGCGACCCTCGACTCGGACGGAGCGCGACCAATCCGACCATAAATTGCGCTGGATACGGGATATTAGAATTAACATGGCACTGACTAATAATTCAGAAAAAAACGCGTAATGAGTGAGCGTGCTTAAGCGGGTACATGGACGATCCTCGTGGCTCCAAAAGGGATTCGTTGCCCAGGGCGGGAAATAATTACAAAACGAGCAGGGGGGGGGGCGGAATTGGCATGTAAATGAGAGCCGTAGAGCGCGAGGAAAATGTTGTGTAGTGCACGCATCTTAAATTTGACAACACAATCGTCGGGGACTGGCGGACATAAATGTGAGCTCGCGAGAAGGATACGAACCCCGGAATGAAAGGTCAGCTTCTCATAAACAGCGAACTCGCGCAAACATCCGGAATGCTAGATCGCCGCGTGCGATGCGTCACACAAATCGAACGCACGACACGGGTGGGAGGGGGGGAAGTTAAGACAAAGCAGCGAAGAGCAAAGACGCTTTTAGCAGTCTACCATTACGAGGGGTCGGCGACCCGACGCCGTTAGCTTGTCGTGGTGCCTGTTCGATCCGACAACACTCGAGACGAATTGTGAAGCGCAACATCGCCGAAATTATAAGCTCAAAGGTATCATTGATCACTTGGGAAGGCTGGGCCTCGCCGGAGCGCAGGAGGGTCTAGGCCTCTTCCTGGACGGAGGCCACGGAAGAAGCGATCGAGGGCGAGGGGGGACGAAGGAGGCCGCTAGGGACCGCAGAGACCCCCCGCTGAGACACCGTTGCTACCCGCGCGCGGTCACTCCCACGCACACGACCAACGTACTTGCCGACAGAGATGGCAACGATATGTCCATAATTAAAATATATTGATGATCGGAGCAAGCTGTGGTGTAGCGGCCTGAGAGCTCGCCTTTCACCTCTGGGCAATAGGGTTCAAAATCCCGTCACTCCGTGCGGAATTTGTGTAAGACCAAAACAATACTACCTAGCACTACACTGGCGACCATCCAATAGAGTAGTCAGAATGAAGTTCAATACTTGTTTGACTATTGTAGCAGTAACAACACAGTAGTAGTAGTAGTAGTTACAATCCACCCCCTGACTTTAAATATACTCTTATTCAAAATAAAAAAAATACTGATTATTTTTGTTACAATGCAGAGAGATGGAGTGGGAGAGGGGACCAGACAGACAGACAAGAAGGTCTACAAATAACCTACGCGCCCACTCCTCACAAATGACACTACTCTCCAAACATCTATTCATTTCCTATCATTTTGCTTTATCGCTAACGTACATATGGATATATTTTATATCTGTATATAAATAGATCAATAAGGAAGAAGGTAATTTCCCTTTCATTTAGCATCTTGATAAATATCAACTAGTATATTGCAGAGCATTTCTTTCCTTTTAATTCGTAACACATGAAACCGGCACTGGAAAGGCCATGCATCTACAAGATCAAATGACATACGATTTACTTTTCTCAAGCACTTTGAGGATATTTCTTCAATCAAACAAATCCAAGAGCAATTATATGAATGTAGGCAATCCTAAAATTCGGTTTAAACACGAACACATTATTGTAAGAAAATCTTTAGCTTTGTTGTAGAGTTAAACTAGTTAACGCTAAATTAGAAAAATACAACTTTTAATTTGAAAAGTTATTAAAATACAAGAAAGAACTAGTGGTGGTACAACAGCACATACTTTCCCGTGTTATTGGAAACAGCTACGTATAGACATATCGCACGTTCCGTGCCACTATAACATCTTAGTTATTTGAAAAAGTCCAATTCAACCAAGAAGCGAAAAACTCACTGTTTCCATCGCAGTGTTGTCAGAAATTTGTGAATTCTACAGCTGCACAATAATAGAATACAAAAGTTTTGTAAACTTGTATTGGAAAAAGAAGCCTGATACCCCGGACAATATAGAAATGCATTTCATACGGCCATGATTAGAGAAGAGTATTCCAAAACCATGCAAAAATACTCTACTCATTACAAATGGTACAGCATTTGATGCGAAACCTAAATATTTTCATGCAAATGTCAACATAAATTTGACAATTATAAACCTTTTCATACAGCTACATCAAGTCACAACAATGACACGTAATTCATAGAAATTCGCGACAGCGAAACGGAATTTCATTGTTGAATTACCTGCATTGTCGCTATTCTCTGAGAGCTAGTAATTTTTATTTCAAATATTTCAAAATAAATAATTTCTAAAAGATTAATGGGTAAATGTATAACAAAAGGTCGAATGTAAGAAATGAACAAAGAAATATTATACAAAATTGCAAATTCTAATCTTACGACGCATCCAGCTGTCTGAAGCGCAGTAAATTTGTTGCTGGCTATTATGTTTGTCACAAAATTATAGAAAAATTACTAGTATTTTCAAAAACTTAAGCATGACCTTATTTGAAGATGTAGTTTTGATAAATACATTTCATTGAGAAAAATTTGTATTTTCACAATTGTAGTTGTAAGAAGACGGCCAAAACCAAGCACATTGAACTCCGACCGGGCTTTTATGTTTTTCAGGGAATTATAGAAAAATTACTCATATTTTCAAATCATCCAACATGGCCTTATTTGAAGATCTGTTTTTGATGAACATATTTCATTAAGAAAAACAATCGTATCTTCACAATTGTAGTTGCAGAAAGACGCCGAAAAGGTTTTAATATTTTTTATTGTTGCAAAATCAGGCATTTCAACGAACATGAAACCTCCACCATTGTCTTAAGTTTCCTTTATTCTATCTCAGGTCCCAATTTAATCAAAAACATAGTGCGGTTTTTAAGAAAAAAGTTTTTAAAGAAAATAAAAAAATGTCTGACACAAAATTTCGCAAAAATTCTTTTCTTTTTGAAAAATCGAACATAATCTTCTTTGAATCGGTCATTTCAGAAATATCTCATCTCCAAAAATAAACTTTCTGTAAACTGAAAAAATCTGTCCTAAGACACTAATATAAGTCATATTCATAATTTTTTGTATTTTAATACTTGCATTTTAGGTTCTTCCACTTGTTTAAAGAGAAACAAATGTATTTACACAGACGTATCAAAATCAACTAAAATGTTCATTGGAGATGTGTTGTTTCTTAAATGACTGACGTAATGTGGTCGAAACTTTAGCTATTTTAGTCAAAATTGTTGGCGCAATTTTTTTTAATTTTGAAAATGTCCCAGAGACTTCATATAAAGTACCCCCAAAATTAAAATTTCGATTTCAAATTCAAGGGTCCATGAGACCAGTTAAATCGATCAGGGAGTATCAATTTTAAAGAAAATCTGCTGAATGGTTTAATCGGTAGCGTTGTTCACAGACGGACAAATTTTGTTTTCAATTGGTTTTTCGGTATCAAGGACCCACAAAACAGGGATTCTGGCTGCACCACGTGTTAGATTTTTTCCCTTAATTTAGAAACTGGATTTATCCACTTTTTAGTTACAAGGGCCCTATAATAAGAGTTTTTCTGCCGAAAAGCCACCATTTTTTCGCGCAGTATTACATAACTTTCCCTATACTATACGTATGTATAGTACACGGGAATGAAAAAAATGTAGATATTTACTTACTGTCACCAGTGTTGAGCTCTACGGCAGTGACCGGAGGTTTTCTTGGAAACGGCAACTTACCTAAAATACACAAGAAATGAAAATTATAACTCCACCAGTGGCATGAAAGCTTGCACAATACAAGAAAAAATCCAAAAATTAAATTGAATACTTAGACAAAAGGAATTAATTTCATTTCTTAACTACGTAGTTCATTTTTCTAGTATCAACTAGTAAAATGTGAATAACATTTTAACATACACACTTTTTCTGCGAGATAAAATAGTGTCGGACATATTGAGCCTTCGCTGGACGAAAAATTATCAAGTTTACTTTTCAACGACAGAGAGAAATTTTACGATGTAATCAAACTTTGCATATTCGTTTTGTTTCTACATAGTTATTCTAGTTCCTTATTTTCCTAACTCTATTGCGTAGTAGAAACCGAATTTGACAATATTACAGTACAAAATATAAACATCCGAAGTGAAAATGTATTGGTTTTAACAATGATATTTAATGTATCAGATACCATTTAGACTCTACAGTACAATTCTAAAAAAGTAAATATGCTCAAACCAAGTATACTTCAGCTCCTGGGTCAATGACTCCATCTCGGCCCCGTTTTCGTCAGTTTCCCTGATTATTTGAACAACTGTTGAACCCTCGTTTTGCTTCTGAACATGAATGTTGATTTACATGTGCACTTTTCTTGAGTTGTTGGGGAATGTAGATATTCAAATAATTGTTCATTTTCTCGCGGCAGTAAGTGATTCCTTCGTGTACAACCTTAGGAATAATAGCCAAAATGTGTATTTGATTTTCCTTTGCAAATAGTTTTATTACACGGGGGGCGAATACGTTCACGTAGATTGTTTCCAAAAAAGTTCGTTGCTAACAGTATTCATAATTCAACCTACTATGTATATGGTTAGGACAGGCATCCCAGAGCTCAAGAAATCGTGAACATATTGCACTTCTCCCAATAGTACTGTGTCACACAATTTTTAACTGATTTAATTAAAGAAATAAATGGGTTGCCATTCATTCAGGGAACTAGAAAATATATTAAGTTGTATAACTTAATATTATGGTATCTAAGTAACAGTAACAGTAAAATTGTTTATCTATATTTAAAAAAGCAGATTTCTTCTTGGTACAATACGGGAATCTTCATGCCAGTGACCTTTCAACCCAGATTCGCCTTACATTAACCCTTTTCTCCAATGAACACCCCAGAAGAAACGGCGGCAAGAAAGCGTACGAGCATCCACGTAGGTGGATCGCAACGTGCTAAACGCCGACGGAAAACATGCGGCTGCACGAAAACGAAAGGAGGACCCCAGGAACAAACTCGGGTCGAGATGTTACGGTACTCGGAAGGCGGAGAGATCGCGCGCGGGTAAGAAACTCCCCAAACGGAGTAATGAGCCGTAATAAGGTTGCGTCTAAAAAAGGATTCATTCGCTTCCTGACCCACTGTGGCAGCTGAGGAGGCGGAGGGGCAGGCGCCCGACTTCATGACTGACTAGACCTAAAAGCCGGAGAGAGAGAGACAGACAGACAGAGAGATGCGGGAGAAGAAGGGGAGGAATTAGGGATGGCAAAAAAAACATCGATGTTTTCTTCAGATCAATATATTTGTCCAAAAACATCGATATTTTCAAAAACGTCTCCACGGGTATGATTACATTTTGAGTAGTACATTAAATATGAAATCGGTCAATCGATGAATCGCTGGTATTCCTCGATAATATGTATCATTAGTCAACTGTGTAATTTCTATTCACGAAAAGACTGAAAACTTTTTTACCGGGCCATGAATCCGTATGATTCACGATGACAGAGATCTAAAATCATTCGTACACGTCGAGTAATTTATTAAAAAGTTTTACTGTCAAATGAGTCTTTGTCAATTGCTGCAGTAAAACCAAGTAATTCGTTCTTTGAAATCGTAGTTAAACCATACAATGACTCTATTTTAAAAAGTTTTTTGTCCATTATTTGTATGGAGCAGTCCCTTACGTCATGCAAGTGAAAGTAACAGTGAAACATATTAATAACTCTAACAATGATATTTTCCATTTGATTTAGATTTTTATTGTGATAATATTTTTACTGATTATAACATTTCAGTTAGCAAGGGTGCGGACGAAATGATTTCCCGGAACAAAATGAATTCAAGTGACCCCAAATGTCTTCATCTGTAAATCACTGGATGATCATTAATCATCATAGTACGTCATACCAGTTCCTTATAGTTAAATATTTCTAAATGGGAAGGAAAATAATACGTTGTAAACTGCGGTTTAATCTAAGTTTTGAGTTAGATATCACAAATCCTGTCCATTCTTTATAATTTTTTTTCTCGTGAATTGAGATGGTCATTAATCAATTTCCTTGAAATTGTAGAGGAACATTAGATATTATGAAATAGTAAAAAGAAGCATTAAGTATGTGGTTCAAATTTGCCTCTGAGGAGCAATATTATAAACTGGATCAAAACGGTCTCAAGAATTCCCTTCGAAACACATTTTTCTGCATGAAGATGTATTGTGCCATTTATAATTTGGAGAATTTCAGGAGGTACGTTTTTAATACTCCTGATAATTTATTAGATTTTTTTAAGGGTAATTTTTTCAAGGTGGGATGGCGGGCAATATGAAATTACTTTGACTATTCCACTCGTGAAATTAAAACCAATAGTATTCAACTATACATACAAAATGCCCCCATCAGGGCGGAGTACCTCAAAAAGTTTATCACTTTTTCTATCCGATTTTTCTTACCGCTTCTCCCTACTGGCCAATTGCAATCTATCTTAGCAGGTGGTGTTCATCGATTGCTATGTCGTTGTTCAATAAATCGCGTATGTACTAGGCCTATAACTAATCTCTTTGTTCATAACATGCTTCCAGTTAATTTCAATATTTGGCGCGTTTTGGAACTCTGTCGCACAGAATTTCATTCGTGGAAAAGTCCTATTAAATACCACTAGTGGTTTGGAAATTCTCAGATAAATCTCCTCCTCGCTTCGTGAATCGGGGATTTATCGACTATTTCCAAAGCACTCCTGGTATTACCTATGAGTATGCTGGAGCAGAGATAGATCATTAAAACTGCGATTCGTGGGAGAGAATAACCAACTACTTCGACATTTGCAATATGTTGATCAATAAATGTTTGTGTCACGCTTTAGCTCGTTTTCATTGTTAACCACCTATTCTATATACCGGAATATCGCAAATACCTACAAATAAGATTTTTAAATGCTTGCATGTGATGAAGTTTCGGGAAAATGATATAGGCGAACAATTGATAACACGTGGTTGAAATTTGTTATTGTATTCTAGTTTTAAACAATATCGGACTATGATATTATCCGAAATGGTAATTGGTGTTTCATGATAACAGAAATTCTTCTACAAGCATGACAATATCTAAAGAATGGGTATAAGGAAACAATGAAACCTGGGAAGCTTGTGTGTGAGTACTTCCCAGAAATCACCTTGTGCTAGCACAATTACTTCGTGCATTGGCCGTTGCGATTTCTCACAAATTCCCTGCTCAACCCAGCCTTCAGCAACGAAGAAAATGAAAGTTCAATACGCACTGTGAATATTGAAGTGACACTATTTTGTTTTGTAATGAAAATTGTTTGTGCAATTTTTTAGGAAGAGAAAATAATGTCACAGGATATTTTTTTTTCTTTTCAAATGTTAAACAAATTTTCTGATCTGTCTCTGATTCAGAGTAGCGAGCGCAGCACTACGGAACAACAGTGTGCACTCAGTGTGTGTAACTTACAGTGAGTTCTCAATTATAGCAAACAAGTAGAAGATACTGAACAAGAGATTATTCCAGAGGAAGAAGACAAAAAAGAGAATGAAGGTACGACATTTAGGTAGAGCAGAATGTACAGATGCGTAAAAGTAAAAGCAAGCTTACGCAGAGGCAAAATGAACGTAAAAAAGAAAATATGATATGAATTATACGACGAGAACGTAAACCCCCTTTTCGCACCATATGTACGTGAGTTACCCGCGTCCAGATTACACTTTGTTTCGAAATGGGAACGTACGTAGAATTTCAGCTTGGGAAGTTTTATAGACTTGCCTCTGCACTACTGCAATTCATCTCCACGGTCTTAATAACCCACAGCCCTAGTGTTTGGTCCTAATAGCACGCAGTAGTTGTCTACGTCGCAAGGTAGCGAATCGAAGACTGTCCGAATTGAATGTAGCAAGTCCATGAAAATTGTCAACTACTTGAGAAGTATTTGGCGCGAAGATGGTTGCGTCAATCTGTCTGTTTGAGTCGTCCGTCTGTGTCTGCCTGTCACGGAATGTGTTTCTCCTGCCTGTATCTATATCTGTGTCTGTATCTATTTGTTCTTTTGTGGTAACGCTAGCCACGAAACCGTTCACACGATATCCTCCAAAGTTGACTTTCTCCAATCGATCAGGACGAACCCGAAGCCTTAAGAATTTTAAAAGGAAATATTGATGTTTTGGGGATACTTTACATGACGTCTTAATATTTTCAAAATTTTCTCAAAAATGGGTCCAAATTTTTGATTAAATTCTTTTCTTGGAGAGGATAAAGGACCCTTCAAAAAATACGAAGACCTTATTCGAAGACCTACATCTCTAAATTTTCAAAAAAGGTTCGGCGTCACCTTACAACATAAACCGAACAAAATCTGGGATGGAGGAAAAATAATCAAAATAAATAACATGCTTATTTGTAGTATACATTAAAGATTTTATAATTACTCTAGAACGCAACAACTAATTATTGAAACAAATTGTCGAAATGAAACGTTTATTGCACTGGCAACTACGGAATATATCACATGTTTACCTAGCAGTAATTTTTACTTAGAGGAACTTACAAAATCGGTAATCTTCTTTTGCGGTAAGGAACTGAATGTGCTTGATGATGCGATGTAACCGCTAAGCCTCATTGGCATTTTCTCGCATCACACGCAACGTTCCATTGTGACTGGTAATCCGACAGATGTATTTGTATATGTACAGTACATGTTTTTCGGATAATCCGATCATTTCCGAATTCCAACAGACTACACCCCAAATTAGTTCGGAATACGGGAGTTCTACTGAATATTGAGTATAGAGATTTTTCCTCAATAAAACCTGTTTATCAAATACAGGTTTTTAAATAGGGTTGTACAATTTTTCGAAAATATGAGTCGTTTTCGCAAATATTCGTGTGAGAATTTTTAAATATTTTTTTCTCAAAATTGGTTCTAAATTTTCCTTTATTCTTTTTAATAGAGCAAAGATCGTTCATAGAAATGGCGTAGGTTCCCTTTCCAAAAACCTCTCAGTAATTTCGAAAATTGAAAAGAAAATAACATTCCAAAACTACAATACTGATGATAGAGCTTGTTTCCGTCATGAAATCTGTTCTAAAAAAATTAGATCTTTAATTTTTAATGCCTTGTAAGTGAAGGTAATTAAAAGAAATATTTTCTCAAAGTAGCTTCATTTTTTTCTTTGAATTTTTTCTGAAATAGAGAAAATTACGCTCATAAAAATGGCGCAGGTTCTATTTTCTCTGAATCTCTGAACTTCTGAAATTGAACTTTGTTAATCTTCTAAAATTGCAAAAGTTACAAATAACGCAAGAAAGTATGTACTGTTGTAGCACTAGTTTTTTTCTTCTTTCTTTTTACAGTGTTGAATTCAAAAGGTGCGGCTTACTTCCGGGTTTGGCCAATACGGTGCGCAGAATGCATCTGGGGAGCGCTGCCGTAGCGGGCGGCGAGGGGGAGGTTGCAGTGGGGAGCGGGCGCCGGCCGAGGGGTGGGCGGCCGACGCGGAGCGTGGAGCCCGCCCGGGGCTCGACCCCGCTCCCACGGCCGCCGAGCCACGCCCCCGCGCGGCCCAGGGCCTCTAGCGGTTCCGACCGCTTCCTCCGCTAAAGGTAAGCCACCGGACAAGCGGTGCAATTCGTTACTCCGACCCAATGCATCAGCAGATCTCGTGAATAGATACGAACAATAGAGCGCACCACCACGAACGCTCTGGGATTCACAATAGACGCATTCAGGGACGATAGTGTTTGTTTATTCTCTTGCAGCCATCGCATTTTGGAGTTCGTTCATATCGCAAAACCGAATACTCTCAATTTCCAGTAATGAGAGCAAATTTATTACATTCAATGGAAATTAATTAAAAACTAGAATTACCCTATTGATCGTCGTCATATAATAATATTGCAATTCGGTACAAAACAAATGAAAATAATTAAAATTACAGAATTTCACTAATGCCTTAACCTCAGCCATTCATTAGCCACTAGCTGTTTCCTTTCACCTTTGTCGTTACGAAGAAAAAACATAATGCATGCTTTAATTATTAGCATGGTATACTAGATACTGTTTGTGTTCGTGTTTAGTAAGTAATTCATGTCATAGTTATTTCTCCCTTATGCATGCAGTACTGCAAATTCCCGGGTATTAATTATGTCACAGTCCTCCACAAATTCCAAGAATTTCTTGCATTTGTTTCTAACAAGGTTTCTAGTAAATCAGCTTTAGTGATGTAGTTCAAAATTACACCTACATATGCACACTTACCATGATGTGACGGGCTGAGTTAGAAATTTAAAAATGATACACTCTAATCTTCAAAATGTCTTCAAATTTCTTCTCAGGTTAAAGCCGCAATTAAAAGATTTCGGAGGAAATTAAATATTAATACGAGTATTATTATCATTGTAAGTATGAGAAAATAAATATTGCACGTGGTTCGGCAGAGCATTTCCCTAGTATTAATCGTAGAAACTACGGAAAGCTACAGATCCGAGCAGCCGGTCGCTAAAAATAATAGTGGAACATTTACAAAGTGAATTTTACATTTGGAAATTTTTTTAGATTTAAAAATACAAATACAGAGATTAATGATACTAAACATTTAAATTTAAAAGGATGTTTTGTTTCAGCATTTGGAAACAAATATTTTTTTTCCACAAATATGAAAAAGAAATTGACAATAGAAACCCACAGTGCGATTCATGAAAATGACATTAACTTCTAACTCCGCAAATAACACAAAATACGACATTGAATAGTACAATATCATTGATCACAATATTGTCAAACATTTATCTATTTGCATCTTGAAGAAATGTGTTGTTTCAATCGTAGTACCCACATGCGTATCTATTGCCCTTCTGTGAATGGAACTGTCTTCCGCTCTGTGTGCACAAGGAGAAGTAGAACAATCCAAGCGAATGGGGTCTGTTGGCGTGACCCGGTCGCTGTCGGCATAAGCCGTCGCCCGTACTCGTGTCGCCGCGGCGTTACGCAACCTCCGCCCTCTTCCTTTCCTCGTAGCGGCCAACAGGTGGTTAAGAGACGGTTCTACTCCAAGACTCCTCCCACCCACCCACTCACCCACCCACCACAGCCGGAGAGCGCGTCGCCCGCGCCTCGAAACTCGGCCTGCCACCGCCCCTCTCACCCACAAATAGGGATGCGACATTGATATCGATGTTTTCAAAACATCGATGTTTCTAGAAGAATACTGATTTTTTTTAATCGATATTTTGTTCTCGATGATTTTATATTTTCAATGTTTCGTTCTTGGATGAAAAATTCCCTTAATCACAATTTTGTAAAACTTAAAATATGAAATAATAACTGATGGCATCTCTATTTATGTGTTCGAATCACACGAACAGGATTTGCTCAGACTTCACTGAGCAGACAGTTCCTCGCCCTAGATATCCTAATAACCTTCGTCTTTCCTCGTACTTCCCACATCGGGATGCGTTTTTCACTGTTTTAAGTTAAAATTTAATTATAAATTAATACACTAGGTCCCCGTCAAATTATTATTATTTTTTTTTGCGTACAAATTCATGTTAGAGGTTATTAAATCAGCATCGATATTTAAAAACATCGATGTTTTTTGTTCGATATATTATTAATATCTATGTTTTCATTTTGGACATCGATGTTTGACAACATCAATGTTTTGTTGTCGATGTCGCATCACTACTCATAATCACCCGGCACTATAGTCTCTCCCGGATGTGGTTCTAGATAATGCCGCAGTACGTGTACAGGTATTCCGTAAATGCTGCAGCATGCAATATCGAGAAATTCTCGAAAAAATCTTGCGTTTTTACCAAAATCATATTTTCAGATTGATTTAGGTCAGACGGATAATTTTGTGAGTTTATTTTACCTCAAAATACCTGTACGAAATCAAATAAGTGTAAAGTGTTACGGTTGTAAAAGAAAATGTGCAAATAGTATTCCAATAAACTCTACTAAAATTTCTCTGAGATGACGTAGGGTTATAAGTGCGCAATTTGTGAATAAAAGAAAACTCTCAAGCTTAATGGCTAAAACCTTCATAATCCTTGTTTTAACAGTCCAAAAAGACATCTATTTCTCTGTTTATCTACTTATATTCTTCTATTTCATTTCATTTCTAAGGAAACACTAGCAAAAGCTTCCCACTCTCTGGTGGGGTAGGTCACAAATAAGAACTTACCAGGTAAGCTAAAACCTGGCGAAGTTGAATTGCTTTTCCTATAAATCATTTACAATTCTGTTATATATATAGTCCACTAGTTTTAATACAATCTGTGATTTTCCGGTAGTACTATTTTCACATTTAAACAATAGTTTTGTTAGACACATTATCACGTTTCACACTCACTTATCTTAAAATATACTATTTATACTTATATTTACATACATATATATTGTAATGAATCCGTGATTGCCGCAAAGCCTACTGAAGGGAAATACTGTGTAATAAGTCATGGGCCATGGATGTCATGACGACAGAAAAAATCACCAACGGAAGAAAATTGGTGAGGTTTTTGTGAGACGGTGTGAAAGGAATTTATTTTGGTTGATGGAGTAATAATACGGATTATGAACGTTTTGTTTTGAAGCTAATGTGGATTATGCCCAGATAATATTAATAATATATGGAGAAAGAACATTCAAGACATCGGCCAGGTATAGCGCTACATTTTTTTTTTAACTGCACCAAAGGAAGCCGAAAGTATCCGTAAACTCAAACATCGGAGTTTATAAACTGAGAGGGAGAGAAAGAGAACACAATTATATGAACATTGGGAGAGATAAATTTGAGTTTTTTTGTTGTTTTTTTAAACATGAACTGTCTGAACAGAATAATGTTAATGAATATTTTTAGCGTGTTTCGTTTCTTCTTATTTGTTCAGAGAATTTAATCGTTTCGTTGTGGAGATTATATAGAACATTATTATTTTTTTAATATTTCATTTCCGCACCCAGAAAGCAAGAAGATACCAGTTCGTGGTAAATAGTTGTCTGTTTAGATTCATTGATTCATTTTTTTGTTAATAAATTGCTATTCGTTGAACTTTGGATTTGTTTCTATCATCATTACCAGTAAGTTTATTGTATTTTAGAATGTACAGTGTATACTGTATCATTATCTGCCCTAATGTTTCTTATACAACAATATATTTTTCCAATTATTTTTTATAAACTTTAAATTTATAGAGAAAAGGAAAAAGTAATACATACATATATATATATATATATATATATATATATATATATCAAGTACTGATTAGTATATATAATGTAATTCGCGAAAAATGGCACTTACAACCCTTCAATAAATTATGGATATTATTCCAATTATACCCCCGAACGCATCTACCAGCTTTCGAAGAAGCCCTTAGCTCTCCAAGGCATATTAGGTTCAAAAACAATAGAATCTCACACACGATCGCTTCTCTCAACACACTTTACTTTCGGGACTCTACAACAACCTGCTCCGCTAGAGCCTCTCGAAATCCTCCCACGCTCGCCTCCACCAGAGGTGCTCCACAACTATCAGCGCCCTTCCTTTCCTTCGCCTCCCGCACCGTCCGCGCGGTCGCACCACTTCTGCCACGATTGCCTCTCCGCCTCCGCCGCTCCACTTTCCCGCCTCCGCTCCACCCTCGCGCCGCCCGCGAAAAGTCACGAAAATCTCCACGGGAAGAGACTCGGCCACTTAGGAGCTTCGCGGGATAGCGGTATACGGGGTACGGCACGAAGCGGCGGCGGCGCCGAGCGTCGAGGCAGATAGCCCATCAATTTCCCTGATTCCTATCGACTCGGTTCCGAAATATTCTCGAGGAATACGCGTGGCGAAAGGTTAACAACGGGGCTGTGTGTATTATAAGCTAAGCAGCAGCGCGGCGCGCGGTTGGAACTAGGCCGGGGCGTGACTCGCGGGTCATACGGGCGAAGTGGCGGACGCGCCCGCGGGGCCCAATTGCGCCGGCGCCGTGTGGCGGGGCAGAAATTCTGTTTGCGGTACGACGAATTACTCCAATCTCGGCGGGGCGGGGCGAGGCGGCGGCTCTGGAATTAAAATATTTCGCGGACGCCGCGCGCCGGCGCGCCGCGTGGTGCAGGCCACCAGAATCACGCCCGCGCAGGTTCACGGCTTGACGAGAACGACCCCGAGAACGTGATACACCGCTGAGAGAGGGTGGATAGGTAACAGACGGAACGTTCTTTCATTAAATTAGTTTGCAGATTTTGAATCAGAAATTAAGGTTAAATTGCAACAAAAATACGTCTCCCCATAAATATTTTACATTTTTTAATCCTTAAATTCAACACAAAACGTTTACGTACCCAGAAGAAACAGTAATATCCGTAAATTCGGCAACAAACAAACGCAACAAAGGTAAGGCTGTTGGATGTCCTTCATATACTTGAAATGTTCCTATACTAAAATGGTTAATATCATTATTATTATATATTTTGAAAATCTGGAAAAGTAAAATAAAAGATTTTTGTTTAAAATGTGCTAAAAGGTTCAAAGAAATAACCGTTTCCCGTAACCACAAGTAGGTAATTTCAACACTATTAAATATTAATTGGTCCAAACATCTATGATAAACGTGAAGTGTAATCTCATAAAATTTAATTCTAAGATTGACAATATTTTTACATACATCACCGTTACGAATACATTTATTAACAGGGCGCGGTGATTTTTGGTTACAAAGGATATTCGTGTGTTACTCTAATGACAGATCTGATATCCATCATCTAATTTTGAAATGCGATTTAGTTGCAAACCTGTTTGATTTACGGTACAGTATTAAATGGATGTTACACAACGCGAAATTATAAGGATGAAAGCAATTTAAAAATAGCAACATGCTTTCAGCTCACTTTCTTAGGCCAACAAGCAACCACTCTTCATGTCTTCGATACCGAAACGATCGCATTCAAAATCCCCTGAACGATCTTGCACCCCCGGCGGCAGTACAATGCCACTGCAAGCAACGGATTACTATAATACCAACTCATAACACGCGCCGAAAATAGTAATTGTAGAACTCGGGTGTATCATTTACATACATAATACGTGCCGCAACGCGGACAGCAGTAAACAAATGTTGGTTTACGAGCCACGAATTACACGAATTCGCTGTGTGTTTTGTCGGACGCGGGGCCGTCGTATCTCCATAGTTTTATGTCATGCCTCGGCGGCCGGTCGGCGCCGCGCCGCGCGCGCGAGTATTTATGCTGGGAATACGCAAATGGCTTCTGGGCGCGTGACGCGGGGTTTGGGAACGAACAGGTTCCAATGCACGACGCGGTCGGGCCAAATGGCGGCGGCTTCACAGCGATCGACTCTTCGCTGCAAGGCATCGAGAGGCGCGTGGCGGCGGCAGTGGGGTCCATGATTGCGGCGGCGTTGATTTCCGATTTAAATATAGTGACTTGTGACAGTCTGCTGTGGCGCGCTTTTCCAATCGGGATACCTAAAACGTAGGTCTTAACGAAGCTCCTGATTGGATTGTCCGATTTATATACAGTGGCTTGTAACTGATCATCAGCTCAGACGCAGTAGTCCAATCGGAATGCCTAAAATTAAAGTCGTAACGAAGCTCCTAATTGGATAACCGCGTCCAGCAGAAGATCAGTCACAACCAACTATATTTAAATTGGACAATATGCATCCGTGTTAACATATACTATCATCGCCTGGAGGGGCCAATTTGAGCTTGTTTTTCGAATACTTAGAATGAAGCGAGAGTTTAGCATGTTTTGAATGTGACTCTTTGAAATCAGAGTCACTGGAATAAAAAAATGCAATAAATCCATAAAGGCAAAAATCATAAAAATACAATGGTCCATTCTCAAACGTTTACGAAATGCATCTGTGCATCAAAAAAACTTTACAGAAATAAAAATGTCGATCTCATTCCTGTATCAAAATTATTTAAATAATTAGTCACGTATTCTCTCGAATGTCAAAACGGTGTTGCATAGTAAAATATCATATACAGATTATGGTAACATTTTCAATGTGTTTCAAACTAATATCAATAACTAACTATAAATACACTTAACCTACAACTTTATCAACTATAACTAAAATGTTAATAATATGAAATAACGGCAAACGCAATTTAATCAGTAACTTTAAATACTTGCATAGGCTTTTAATGGTATTAATTTTTCATAGCAAAGGTTCCTTCATTATTCCAATAATAGTCCCTTTAATTTATGATCTGTCTTTGAGTATTACTGAACTCATTTCTCTAAAAGCAAGACGGCAAGTCTCTGGGACTAAACAGACATACGGTACTTCTTTACCTCCGATGATCCAGAATTTCCGGCCTGTGCGAGTTAGGGAATCAAAGAGAACGGGCCGTAATAACGACATGATTTCCTCTTAAAGCCAGGACAATCATATTCATTATCGGAAGAGTCTGAATAGAAACACTTCTTTCTAAAATAAAAGTTTGCAGTAATATCAACAAGACTACATTTATTTTATTTGAGCGAAATATCTAAATAATTCTAAAATCACAGATAATAAGTTGCCTGATCTTGATTACACAACTTCCTAATGAAAACTACTAAAGGCATGATCCCCCGTTCCAGCATCTACGCATTGGATTATGGAGCCTCTGATGCATAAAGAAGATTTTTCTCCCAAATTCGTCAGGGTTGGGTGACTCTGATATTTGCGTGAAACAGCGAAAGATATACACGCGTGTCTCTAGAGAACCTTTGACCAGGTATTCTGCGAATATATCACTCGACGGAATTCGATTCCAAACCCGTTCCTGTCAGGTCACAAAAACGTGACCTATTCTTTGAAAAAGGTGTGAAAACCATCTGTGTAAATCTTCGATTCATTCATTTTACGACGAAACGGAAGGGATGCTTTCTACGAATGATTGATGATCTCCAAAGATTGATGTCCATGCCCAAAACAAAAGGTCACTAGTTTGAGTTAGGATGAGCTCAGTACCAATAGGAAAAAACAAGTAACATAATGCCAACGAATTTACAACGAACGTTCACTGTGTTATGTTATCTACGAAAAGTTAACAGTTATATTCCCACAATATATTAAGCACGATATAACGCATGTATCAGAAAAACATCAAAAGAGGAAGCACAGATAGAATTAGTCGTCATAAAGAATAATACAAATCATCGGCAGATGACACTCGTAACTTTCTCTTCTCACACGAACGAGTAATGTTGGTCTGCTATTCCATATTTTAATTACTTGATAGTCATGTAAGTGAGAAAAATTATACGTGTGCCATTTTTTTCGGGTTGTATTATTCGACGAGTATTCAGAAAGTAAGTTTTCGTACGTTGTCAACAAAAGAAGACAATTTCATGAGAAAACTTCACTAGCAGATACAGCATATTTTGCATTATTTTCCACGTAATCACTATCATAATTAAGACATTTCGTGTACCGTTGGATCAGCACACGTGTCTATTTGCCATAGAAGCCTGCCGCTTGAAATATTTACCAGTTTTTTATAAGCACCTGTAACTCAGCGACACTCTGATAGGCGAAATGCAGTCCAGACAGGAATTTCTCGAAAAGACTGAGTAAGTCTCAGGGGGAGCCTCGAGATCCAAACTGTAGGATGGATGACCAAACACCTTCCAGAAGAAATGCTGCACAAGGTGTTGGGGATCCGAGCCGTGTATAGCAGACCCTATCACCATCCTCCCTACACTCCGGGTCCCGCTTCCCAGCGATTTTCATCTTTGTTTACACCTCAGGAAATTCCTGTTCTGTTGGCATTACATTTATCACAGTGACGCTGAGCTGCAAGTGGCTGTCAAACACTGGTAACTTTTGCAACCCCAGACTTCTACGATACAAACGTTCATTCTTCATGATACGAAATATCTCAATTCTGGTCGTGATTATGTGGGAAAATTGAGGAGAATGTGCTGTTTCTGCTACTATCAGGTATTTGGCCATGGAATTGTCTTTTATTTTTGTTGACGAGAAACTTACTTTCAAGATGTGCCTCGTATGAATTGCATGTCATTTTTTCATACAATCACATACCGTCCTCATGGAATTTCTTCACCATCATCACCAATAGCATGCGTCTAATGATGAGTACAACGAGGAACTTTGTAATTTATTTCCAGTCACAAAATAAACTGAACTAAGAAACAAAACAAAGTCTGACAATATTACATGTAGAGCCCAAATACGCAAGTTATCGTGCAAAACTGTAGGATGCACTATAAATATGAAGTACAAAATTAGTGCCAGTGAGTAATAAAGAAATTAACTCCATAAAACAAGGCTAAACACACTGGCAGACCTGCTTCAACTATTATTCCGACAGTTACGACCAAACCCTTGAGCACTCCAAATTCCAAAGTCGGGTATACAATCCGAACACAAAATCCGGCGAAATGCTCCAAGTCCATTAAAGACGGACAAGAGAAATACACAGCACGCCCCATGTCGAGACATACCCAGCACGTGGAGGTGGTCGGATCTGGGCGGCCCGCCCGTTGGACCACGGGCGACGCGCCCGAACGCCGGACCGGTGGACCCTGCGCCGTAAAGCAAAGAGCGCCGTAATTTTTCGGCGCGCGCGAAAGGAAGACGCGGGGCGGCGAACGGGCGTAGTTAAGTTATAAAACCTAATGGCGGATATATCTGCTAACTGTATCTGCTGACTGCAGTTCCGTGACTCGTCGCGGCATTCCTTTCGCACAAATCTCTTTATTCCCCTCTTTGTGATGCAAACGGCGGCGGCGGCGGCGGCGGCGGCGGCGGCGGCGACGGACCCTGGAAGAAGAAGGCGTCCGTTGAAGAATCCTCAGGCCGTTGTGCTGTCGCTGACGAGCGGAACGTACTTTTGGGCTCTCCGAAAAAGATTTGCCAACTCCTTTTCATTATATTTTATGTAGTACTAGACACTGTCATGAAGTACTTACCATATATATCTAAAATACTTTTAATTTAATTAACTAGCGGTGCTACAGAATGGCAGAGACTTTCTCCTATAATTTTGGTTCCTATTATCATTAGACCAAGCTAGCTTTTCGGTTTTCTTCACCATCTTCCCCGCTGGTACCTATCAGGTCCTAAAAGACTTGGCAAGGTTTCTCCTTTCTCGGTACTTACCGCTACTCTGAGATCATTAACAGAGAAAAAGACCTTCCCGAACATCGATTAATTCTAAGCGCTGTTTCGGTTCCGTACCTTTACATATTTGCCTACGGTATAATTGGTTTCATTTAGGTGCTTCTACTATTGTGATGGGTGAAGGAATCTAGTTTATCAATCAGTTGCTTGTCAGGTCAAACATTATCAAAGAATTAGGGTATAAATATAAGACACGAGTGACAAGGAATTCCCCCCAAACCGCGATCACAACTTCAAACAACTATACCTTACGTGGATTTTGAAAGTAAAGCCTTATCGTCCACGTTCCTAAGCTCACCTGCACCAACTCTCTCTGTCTCAGGAGGCCGAATACCATGACAGAACCTTCCGTGAACATGTTAGGGTTGTGAAACATCATAATTTGATAAAACTGATATAATGAAACTTCCCGCTCTTCGGTAAACTCGGCTTTTTATATTCTTTGTAGCAATGAATGTATGTATTTGAATAACTATTTGAATGACCATTTGGTTCCAAGGCAGCAATGATAACAAAGATACTTTAGCATTTAAATATATAAGCTTGTTTCGCATTCAGTAATGCACAATTTTCTCAAAATTCACTCTATAGACAATTTTGTAGAATATGAACGTAAACAGCACGTATCAATTAACTCAATCCGTACAAATTGTTTAAAGAAAAAAATTGGATCCGCTTTTAAGAAAAATCTTTTCGATATTGTCTATTTCACTTAAAATTGCACGAAGACATTTTAATTAAAGAACAAATTGTCTGTAGGAGATAAAATTTCACTTGAAGAAAAAAATTCTTCAATAAGGGTGACGAGAGTGTAAAAGTTTCAAACCTCTACAATTTTCGAAAATTCAGAGTTAGGAGTAAAAACAAACAAAATGAAAGAATAGAGTTTGAAGCATGTTTTGACAAAATGTTGAAAATATTCTAGGGGTATCATGCGAATCCCCAAGTACAAAGAAAGCGGTTCAAATTTCCAGGGCCTGGAGCTGCGGCATTACATTCGGGGAGTATTGATTTTGAAAAAAAAATCTTATAAATTGTTAAGGAACTAGTGTTCGGAGACGGACAGACGGACGCACGGTCAGTGCAGTTCTGTAGCACAACTACTGTGCAATGAATGACTCTTGATATTCTCCACTGATATGCAATGAACTGACAATCTCGATGTGCTTTATTCTAGACCTTTAATATAAGTAAAAAACTTTAGCCATGCTTAATGTGATGGCCAAGAGTCTATAGAGTAGAAATGCTCAGCGTTTACGATCCGATTCAAGGAACGAGATGATTACTACACGATTTTAAAGAACTCGAAATAAATATTAGGAGAAGTGAAAATATAAAAATGGTAAAAGTAACGCTCTAATGCTGAAAATTAAAATAATTATGTAGATTTTAAAGACTAGATACCAGGAACACTCATCAAAATTTATCAAAAATATATGGTTTAATGAAAATTAATGGAAACGAAAAATAAAGATTAAAATTAATAAAAAAGAATTTTACACAATTTTATGCAAAACTGTGACAATAATGGTGAAAAATAAGAATGCCAAATGCAATTAAAGAATGACAACGAATTTCATGAGAGCAAAGACCAGAAGGAAGATTTCAGGAAGTGAGATGCACTGGACTAAGCAATACAAGGTGTTGAAAAGAATACTGCTTAATAAAATTCATATCTACATATGTATTACCAATGCAGCCGGAAAAGATCTCGGGTATACACAATTTATTCGACAAGTTTTTTTTATTCCTTACTTTCTTTTAATCCTCAATTAGTCGTGTGAGAACTATAAGCGCCCCTTGTCTATTTGTGATAAATGCCAAACGAAATAGTATTGTTTTACTCTTCTAGGATTTAATTTACAGTACCTTTAAACAGCTTGTTAACCTTTTCTCCAAGAAAAGAAAATCTGTTTAAAGCGTTAATATAAAGCGTTAATATAGCTTTAAAATAAAATGTATTTTTTGTGGCGAAGAATTTCTACAACTCACACGCGCGTCCAGATATGTCGATGTAATTACACAAAATTTAATTGTTTCTGACGCTTGTAAATAAGAAGTGATAACAACACTTAAAAAAATAGTATTATAATATATGTTTTACATGCACAAATAAAAAATAACTTATATTGTAGTTTTTACCCTGTAGAGGTGGCAAAGATCCCGTCCCGTTGGATGACGAGATACGGTGCAGACCTACCGTCGGCTAGCAGTGATTTCCTCAACCAAGTATTTCCCAGCAGCGCGATACCGCCCCAGCCGGGAGAGCGATATCGCCTCTGCCGCTAAGTTTCCGACCGGTCTCCCGGCAAATGTGGTACAGTAGTGCATGTGAGCGTAAGTGTGTAAATAAGGGATGAGGATAGAACATGCTATGGGAAGGAAAGATCGCGGGCGGTCCGTGGCTCGTTTGGTAGGGCTCTTCTCCGGCATTCGCCTAGTACTGATCGGAGAAACCACGGAAAACTATCGATCCGCTGGAATTCTCCTCCAGACAGCGACCGAACTTGACCTAGCTTTCTGGTCGGAAGTGTTAAAAACCTTACCTTCCAGAATCTTCCGGGCAGCCCGGCGTTTGGCAACGCTCTGCAGCGCCGTTTCCCCGCAAGCGCCCGTCCTCGCGAGAGCACAGTGCCGGCGAAACGGAACGCCCCCGCGGAAGCTCTTTTGTTGCGTGCGATCTAAGTAGCAGTTACGATGGTTATCGGCGCACAATCGTTTTATGGGAACGCAAGGTTGAGGAACCCGCGCCGCGGGGGAGGTATTAGTGCGCTAAGCGCGGGGCGGGCACCTACGCCCGGTCGCACGCGCGCCGGAAGACCGCACGCCGCACGCACAAATCCGTCAGCTCCAGGGCGATGCATATCTACTTACGCACGACATTTGTATACACTGCCGCAAAACTCCATGTTTGTATTTCAATGCGGTACATAACTAGGTTTGTCTTAGGATATTCTCACCTCTTGCCTTCAAAGCAGTTGAGATGACGTGAGGTTGCTATTTCTTATGATCGTACGTAAATGGGCCCAGAGAAAGGATTCAATATTACGGCGTTCCGGATAGGATTAGCAAACTCAAAAACACACGATTCGAGCGCATTATAATATTTTCCACAGAGCGCGTACATAACAATAGCATTCCTATGAGAATAGTAATTTATTAGAAAATAAGATATAGTATCTTTTTAGACAGCCAGTAGTAGAAGCTGTTCTTTCAAGGCACGCATAGCGTGTTAAAATTCAAAGGATGCTCAAATGTTTAGATAAATCTGTGAATGCAACAAAGAAAATAAGATACTTTTGCTTGACCACAACAGCTATTACTGACCTTTATGTACAAATCATTAAGTGATTTGTATACTTGAATAAAATAAAACGGAAGTTAGATTGCGACATGAGGCCGATAGGCCGAGTCAACTATCTTATTCGCAAAATAAAATATCAATTTTACTACTCGTATCGTAAATAACTACTATCGTCGTAATATTGATTTGATTTAATTCATTCCAATTTCAAATTCCTGTGATTTTATAAAGTATGATAATGAATTTCCGTTATATAGATTTTCAGAAAAGCGATGGGCGAGTTTCAAAACTTAGGATATTTTATAAGCATACGCACGCATAGCTTCATACTACATGAAAAGTCCTCAGAAAATTCTCTCAAAACTTTCCAAAAATTGTAATAAAATCCGAATATTACTTTTTCCCATTTCAGAACATTCAGCATCATTTAAATCGGGACAAATTCACTCAAATTTCTTCACGAACAAACGCTTTGTCCTGAAGTACAAGGTCATAGCTACTTAAATTCAGAAACAAATGTTTGCTACGGAGCAAGGCCAATGACTTGCCAAGGTGCGATAATAGTAGACGGCTCATGTACCTGAAGGGTACTTATGTTGACTATTACGGGCAGGAAATCATAACTCTGGGAGGGTTTTTTCCTAAACATGTAATAGGCACCTTCTAGAAGAGAATATATGACCATAAAAAGGCATAATAAAGTCTACATACATGTCATGAAACTGTTTTGTAATATAAAGGGAGATTGTACGATAGTTATACCATTCGCCTGAGGATAATTTTTCTATTACTGTAAAATTGACCTCCTTTTTTCTTGCATCATTGATCTGAAAATATTAAATGAATGTATTGTGACGTACTGAAGAAAAAGACATAGACATTCAGTATCAGGTAACAAATCAATTCCCATGCTCGCATATCATTTCATGAAAACGCAGGAAGTTGATTGTGAAACGAGAGTTGAGCATTTGGTAAGAAACATGCCCGTGAAAATTTGTTCAATTGAAGTATGAAAATCAATGTTGTCATTCTGCCTTTTTGCTCAATTTGTATGAGTCAGCGTGAAATCTTACACCTTGATAGTAAAGAATATTATTATTATTATTATTTATTAGCTTTCTCGACAATGTTGGACATGACATAATACGTCGGAATTAGGATTCAAGACGTATTATATAACAGTCAGAACACAAATGAAATTAAATTTACATATAACAGCAATATAAGAGCATAGGTCCACTTAAATTTGAATAATATAGGAACACATGTCAAATTAAATGTAGATACATATAAGAACATAAGTCAAATTAAGTTAAAATACACTTAGGAACACAAGTCAAATTAAATTTATTATTATTATTGTTATAATAATTATTATTGTTATAATAATAATTATTATTATTAAACTGCAGGTAGCATCAAGGATAAATGAAGTGTGAAGATGAAACTGTCCAGGGTGTTTTAAAAATGTGAAGAAGCACAGTCGATAATCGTGAAGGTGAGAAGGAAGGAGAAGGAGAAACTTAGTAAATTATACTCTCTAGAATATCTTCAAACCACAGATTATAACGGGTCTCGTCAAACTCTTAAATATTCAGCACTCGGTGCCACTACCAATTGGGCTCGGCGGGCGAAACTTCTTCCCGCGCTCTGTAACGAGTTTAAAGAGAAGCGTTCATTGGCTTATTGCGCCAACTCCTGTTCATCGAAGCACTCATGGGCGTTCTCAACGATAATTGCTGGGGATTATTTCGTAACCCCACAGTTTATTCATTCCAAGAATCACTCAATGCATAATCGCAAACTAACCTAGTCGAGATCATTTTATTTGTGAAGAAAATCGGTTTAGGGTCATTATCACGCTTTCGACTCGATCTTCTTCCCAAATAAAATATGGTAAAGATTGATTAAAAAATGTATATGGTAAAGAATAAGAAAAAGAGTAAATCGTAGCAATTCTTTTAACATCGTACACCATTACGGCAAGGGTGTAATATCCGCAAGCAGGCTCTGACAATACTGATATCGTTTTTAGCAATCTACTTTAATGCAAGTCTCCGAGATTTCCTTCTTAAGCTGAGGAGGTTTTACGTGACCAGTTGTTTTCAGAAGTAAATAATTAATGATGGTAAATAAAAGGAGATGCATTATTTTGCTTTCATTGAGGTAAATATAATTGCAAGTGGCTTACGCAATCCGAGAACGATGGTCCCAAGGAGCAATCAAAGCTCAAACAACAGGTCGGCGAGGAGCATCCACGGAGAGCCGCGCGTCGAGAGGAGCAAGTGCCTACCTGGACCGTCGTTTCGCAGGGGCACAGGAGGGCGGCGGGAGGCGGGGGTCGGCCGGCCGGATGCTCCGAGGGCCAACTCCAGCCAAGGGGACTCATCGAGCGCCGTAGGCTCCTCCAGCACAACGGGAAGTTCCCCGCGCGCTCCTCCGCGCCCGTCTTCGCCTCCGCCCACTCCTCCACCCCGGCCGGCGAGCGCGGAGGCTTACCGCCCGCTTTCTGGGTCACCGATGGCTCCCAGTCCGTTTTCGGGTTCCCAGGCCACTGGTAAACCACTCGTGGCTAACTGTGTTTCCGCAATCCTCTTTACAAGTTCGGTTGTTAGGGGGGTAATAGCCCCATCCCAGTTTCCACGAGTTCGGTTCGCGACTGTTAGCAAAATGGATAAGGTTTGTTCAATTTTGCTTTGATTGCTGAGGAAACTGGGGCGCAATTGGAGAGTCTCCGTGGGAGACGCTTGACTGTCGACAGTCGACGCGGAGGTACGTCATCAAATGACACAAGAAGAGAGAGGTCAGTGGCAACACGGTGGTGCTAAGTACAGATTCCCACGAAACCAACACAATGTCAGGAAAATTATGCACAAGAAAATGCATCCATATTAGGAATATATTTTGGCAGCTTATGGCTATTTTTGGCAGCTTATGGTTCATGTCAAAATGCTACGACATATGTGCGTTAAGTACGATTATTCACTTTTAACATTATTAAGAGGTACATGATGCTTCGTAGATCTTTATTCAATAAATCATGTTCCTACAAGTTAAATATTGATTTCTGGTAGTAATTATAAAGTAATACATTCTTACAAAAATAAAATGAAACATATTTATTACCTTTGGATACCTTTCATTCCTTTAGATGTTAGTCATTGATGTTACTTTTTGGTCCACTAGTAATAACGTCGCTGCAAGAAAGCATTCAATGTCAACACACTGCGATGTAATTTATAAATAATTCAGACTGGCATGACTGATGTGCGACCACGTGCGATTTGTATACATATACTAAAATATTTATGGAGTTCTATGACCTGACAATCCCAGGAAGCAATTGTGAGTGTAGCTAAAAATGCAATTTCGTTGTAATATTCAAACAGAAATACACATAAATAATGGAAATGTGCAGTACACAGAAATAATGAGCATATTATTATGTTAACATCCTATAATATAATGCCAGTTTTTATGTAAATTACCCACAACAGACGCGTAATTACGGCTACCTTGTGCACCCAAAATCAGCACTCAGCATTCATAAACACTTCTGGACCCCCGCGATCAATTGCACAACGTGCGCCAAACATCAAGAAAGTAGTTCCCCGAAACACTCAAGCGTGAGCAAACGGCTCGTGACGAGCGAAGCGCGGGTTTCGAACCCGGGACCTCGAACCCCAGAACAAGCGGCACCGCGAACCCACGGTTCGTGAACTTCAACGGGAAACATCGGTAGCGTGTCCGCGCGCCGCGCTGCATTTCCGAGGTCGGCGGCAACAATTAACCAGCAGCGGGCCGCAACGTAAAGTGGGCTAGGGTGAAATCAGAGAGGCCCAGGGGTGGGGACGAGGCGGGGAAGGGCGGTGTTAGGAGAGGGATGGGAAGGAAAGATGGGAGAATAGGAGAGGGGGGACCTAGGAGCGAGTGAGACGGCTAATAGAAGAACGGGAGAGAGACTAGGCCGGGCATAGGGCAAACAGGAGATCGGGCATGACGGCACGGCGCGGCGGACGCGGAAGTGAGGCCAGAGGCGGGGACTGGGAGTGCAAGGCATGGGGTGTGAGAATTGGGTGCGGGGAGGGAGGTGTGGGGTGCAGGGCGGGTGTGCCCCCGCTAGGCGCAGAGCGTGGGGCGTGGGACGCGGGGTGTAGGGTACGCAGTATGGCGCGCGGAGTGGGGAGCGCGAGACGTGGGTTCAGGGTGTGGGGCGTGGGAGGCGGCACGCGGGTGCGGGGCGCGAAGTACGCGGCGCAGCCTGCGGGTCGTGGGGCGCGGGACGAAGTGAGTGCAGAGGCGCGTGGCGGGGTGAGGCGCGGACGGGCGAAGGCAGACCCGACGCGTGACGGAGCGGTGAAGCGACAAGAGTCCACAGAGAAGGCCCGCGCGGCGGGTGGAATGCCGGTCGCAGTGACGGGACGACGCAGCGGTCGGACAAAAGCCTCGAGGGTTGAAGGGCAGGAGATTGGCCGAGCGGCAAAACGGCAGGGAAGCTGGACGGTCGGACAATAAGTCCCCAAGGTGGTAGAGGCAGAAAGCTCGCTGACTCGGGACTCGGAAATGGCGAATGATCAGGTGGGTGGAATAGAAGGAAAACAGAACGGACAGAACGTTCGTGAGCTGCAACCCTCGCAGAACTCGAAAAATACAAATATTGGTATGAAACTTATTTTAAAATATTTTATAATTGTTATTATTAATAGAACTACGAAGCCTTTCAATGCTTTCCTGCAACGCCCCAGTTGCTCAACGTGTGATAACTGTAATTCAACCATCACTAAAAACTTTAAACACAACAGAAGGGAATACCATCGCTTAGTGAACCGTGTTTAATTTTGCAATTAAATAATTACGTAGCTAAAGTCTCTTTCAAAAAAATCGTCTTTTCGGCTATTGGACGTGCCGGCGCTAGGGTCGCTTCGTATGAGCGACTGTAGACACCCCCACCCTCCCCAGTTCCCTCCTTGCACGGCCGTTACCGCTGTCGTGTCGTTTATCAGGATTGAGAGCAGTCAGTTGCGGTCTCTAATCATCTTGGAGAGAGTGAGGTTAAGCCGCGCACACACGCGCAGTACTCATGGGTTCTACTCCGGAGGTCATCGTGGGCAATGCTTGCAAACGTGTGTAGATAACATGTCAAGTCTTAATTGTTCAGTGAGCTATTCAAGTCAGTGGTATAGTTCAAGATATACCTGTGAAACAATATCACAGTGTGCTTAAGCGATAATCGCTTCCACGCCATTCCTGCTAATTCTGGCCTACCGATTCTCGAGTGTTCGATTGTCCCTTGCCGGGGGTGTCAAATTGATGCCTCTGTGGAAGCGGGATGCATCTTGCGTGCGAGTGCGTCAAACTGTATCACACATTTACATTCGTAATCCTGAAGATTTCATCTTTTTCTTCTACATTAGCGCGTACTACGATTAATTCTGCAAAGAACTTGTGCAGTCTACAGACCATTGTTCACCAGTGCAATATACAGACCATTATTATAAAATCCTCTCATTACTTTGTGACACGATTTAATTCAGTCTATATAAACCGCCCGAAAAAAATCGTTGAACTGTAACTTAAGCAGAATTTTGTTTTCGAATTTATGACATCAATGTAGTGTAATCTTTAGACGTTTCAAATGACGAAACTGTAAACTGAAACGCAATTTTACATTTAATTCGATATAGTTTATTTTTGCAAGCATCTTCACATGTTGAGAAAGTTACGAACAATCATCAATCATGTATTTACACCTTGGTTGTACATTTCATATATTATTTCAGTAACAGTTTTCTTGAAAATCAAATTGTTTGTGCTGTGATTTTTCGTTTTTTGTTGGTTGTATAACTATGTTTTATACTTGTGAGTCGCATTGATTTCATGTTCTATGATTTGAATTTCCTGCTGTATAATTTCGTGTTTATTAATAAACTAGATAAAGAGTAAAAGGTGACATTTCTTGTGCCAACCAGCATCCGCTCTATTCTCCTGAATTCACATAATTATCCGCTACACTATTCGAAAATCATGGTACTGTAAAAAATACCCTTGAGTGAGTCGCCTCGACCACATAAGGTATTCATGATTCTCCATGGCAGTTATTAAAACACAAAACGAGACTGTAATATTTTTTCCTTGAATCTTGAAACTTATAAAATATGGATCCTTTCGCCATTCGGAAATTAACAAATTTATAAAGAAATAAATAATGACTCAATGATCTCACTTCCTTTCTTTTCACGAAGTTCAGAACATTACAACAGACTTTCTCCATGCAAAAGGACTTAGTGTGAACACAGAAATAATGTATTCGAAGTCAGACGGTCGCAATTAACCTGTAAATTAATAACAAAGGTCACCTCTTAACATGAAATAACAGCTGGCAAGGCCGGAGCCCGGTGGAACGTAAAGACGATGTACATTCCCAGTATATCAGCATTAAAGCTCAGAACACAGCGCGCAACACGCACTAGAATGCCCCGGAAATCTCACCGACACCAAACACAGAACTACAATTTACCAACACCTATTACGCATTCATAGCCACGTTCTAGTCACGCGGCACGGTGCTCCCCGGGAACCAATTAACAGGTCCGGTGACACGGCCCGAATCGGACCCCACACACGCGCTAGTAAGGACAAACGTTAGCCCCGGTCACAGAACACTCTCGCCTTCGGCAGGCATGGCCCTGGGATCGATTCTCAACTATAGCTATTGATTTACGGGGTTGAGTCAATAGTGCGATTTCAATTGAGAAGCTATTTACGTTTAAGGGGAGAAACAACTGACAATGAAACATATGAGGATGATAATGTCTAGCTGTTCAAATGTTGACAAGGGTCTCTGAAAACCATGTGGACCTAACACAACACGAGGCTTCATAACATTTACGAACATAGAAATAATTATATTTCTTCACTATCTGCAGTTTTTGTATGGAAATCTATGTTTTAATGACTTTGTTACCGAGAGAAAAAAAATAGGAAGTATTCAGTATTTAAACAAATTTAGATACCTTGTTGATGCACAGGGAATGGAGCTACATTAGAAACCTGCATCCAAAATAAATTTGAAGGCCACACTGGATATAGCTTCATCGCCACGACATTAGACTCAATAATACACTTAAAAAATGAAAACTGTAATAACATAGTATACCTATTTTATTATTGTTTGATAACAGATGACAGGCACATATTCTAGCAATATACTATACTAGAATGATAGATTATTTAACTCCAATACTACGGTTACTTCGAGTCATTACTTAGTAACTATTTTTCTAGTAAAAGAAGCAAATATTGACAATACATTTTTCCAATAATCAGCTTTACTAGTTTATTTCACATATAAATAGAAAAATTAAACACTGGTCAGAACAGATTACAATCTGTTCACTGGTCAGCATCTCATCTTCAGTGTAATTTACGAAACTGGATTCTTTTCCACGATCGTAGGTGAAACTTGATTTCAACATACGACCATTTCACCATTACGACATAAAGGGCTCCATCCACTCTCAAGCCAGGCTTGTAAGGCTGACTTAGTGTAAATACGTCGTTGTTCCATGGTAGAAACAATGTGTCGGTGACAGATTTACAACCGGCACAAATCTGCCTATCAGGCATCGCTAGAGAGAGGATCGAGCCATTTATATCGTAATGGCACACACGACCGAGAGGTCCCAGATTTACAGTTCAGACGATGGCCGGATTTTCGATACTAATTACATAGCTATGTCCAAATCAGTCGCTGTCTGGAAAAGAATTCCGGCTGCTCTGATCGGTAATTCTTGTGGTTTTTCCGATCAATACCAGGCGAATGCCAGGACAGTACGCAACGAACGGACAAGGGACAGTGCGCGATCTTTCTTTCTTTTTTCTTTCTTCTTTGTCCTTTCCTCACCACTTACACTCATTACACCTACGTGCACTATACAACCACACACGTCGGGAGCTTAGAGCTTGTCCTGGCTGGGTCGGTGCCCCGCTGGTGGGAGATACCTGATTGGGAAAACCCCACAAGGTAACACGCAGGTCAGCGCTGGATCTCGTCATCCAGCGGGGAAATATCACCTCCACCTCCCGCGATAAGATGACGCACCCGGAAACATTCATCAGTCATTCATCAATCGACTAAAAGAGGTGGCTCAGGGCGTCAACTGATGTCACTGCAGTGCCTCTGACCGAGAGGTCCTAGGTTCGAGTCCCCACAGCGACAGAATTTTCGACACTAGTTACACAGCTAGGTCGGTTCTGTCGCTACTTGAAGGAGAATTCTAGCGACCGCCTACTCTGATCGGTAGTATTCTGTAGTTTCTCCGATCAATACCTGGCGAATGCCGGAGCAAAACCCTAACAAACGGGCCACAGACCGCGCGTGATCTTTCCTGTCCCCATTCCTTTCCTGTCCTCACCCCTTACACACACACACTTACATGCACTACACTTCCACACATGCCAGCTTGATCCGGCTGGGGAGGTGCTCCGCTGGTGGGAGATATCTGTTGAGGAAAAAGCACGCTAACCGACGGTAGATCGACGCTGGATCTCACCATTCAGCGGGGGGGGGATCACATCCATCTCCCGAAGAGCATGCACTACACTTAAGGAGCTAATGACCTTAGCAGTTGACGCGCCCGGAATCACGAATCAAACAACAAAAACAATCGACTTAAGAAAATTGGAAGAGTGCAACGATATCCATGACTCCGTCCACTGCAGTCGCAGCATGTGCCGGCGCGGCGCCGCTCGCAGCCCGTAGCGCAGTCCAGCGCGTCGTCGCGGACCGGAAGCGCCGGGTGCCGCTTGCGTGGCCGCGCGTGAGTGCGCGTGAGCGCGCGTGAGTACACGCCGCGTCTCGGCGCGCGCGGCTGATGGAACTAAACGCAATCGATCCGCGCGCACGCCGCTTCCTCCTTCGGAGAACAATGCCTGCCGCCCTGGCCGCCCCGCTGACACCTCGCTGCCGCCCGCGCACTTGCTGGCTGGACGCTAGACTGTCGGCGTTATGGCTCCACCAAAGGAAGTTGTTTGTCCTCAAATCTTTTCTTTCACCTCCACTGAGTTTCTTTTTGGTAGAATAAAATTAACTTCTGTAGATTATGCAAAAATTAACGGAACAATGTACTGTTTAAACAAACACTGGCAGCCACACATAGATTTGAAAAACTTGTGAAAAAATGTGTTGTTTAATCTGAAGTCTATTTATTTAGTAGAACTGATTAGTCCGTTAGACCCACATACGGAAGGACACACACATAGACGGACGTTTGTAATTTTTTGGTATGAGGAATCTACAGAAAGTGGATTTTCATTTCACAACATATTTAGGAAGTGATTTGCTACACAAGATTTATCCACTTCGTAGTTGCCAGGCTCCGACAGTAAGAGATTTTCTGTCGAAAAATTATCGCCGATTTCTGCCTCTTTATTCCAAAATTATATCTTTACTACGCGAGTGGTAAAAATGACGCGTGGCGATGAAGTAAAAATGACGAAGGCGCTAATTTGTTAATTAGTAGAGTTTTAGTTTTAAAGTAGACGTTTTGATTTTATTCCTTTCACAGATTTCCAATAGCAGAAAGCAATAACTATCAAAGTTGATATTTGTAAGCAATGCATTTTCTTTAAAGCTTTGACACTTTTTCGATTCAAAATATGTCAACAGAACCAAAATTTTAAAACATTGACTAAATTTTTTCTGACATCACAAACAACAATAAACTTTATTAAGCGAATATCGTTCTCTAATTAAATTACAAAAGGGAATTTTGAAAGTATTAACTGTTCATGAAAATGTGGTTTCAGCGCTTTCCGCCGTCGCCTTTGCAGCCCCATCACCGGTTTGCGCACATAGAACCGTTGTCAAGACTTCCTTCTGGCTGCGGCAAGAAAAAACACCACCTTGATCTCGAGCATCGACGAACAGTTGTGACTTCGCGCGAGGAACCCAGTGTCGCTCTCACCACAACACTCTCCACTCTCGTAGCGAGGTTCTTTCGGTATTCCGTTACAATGCACGCTGCAGAGTGGTCAAGATGTGCTGAAGAGCCCGCCGTACGACGCGATTATCGCATCTGGAATTCTCTCACGAGGTGTGAAGAACCAGAGTTCCAGAAATTGTTGGTCAAGTGTTTCAAGAACGCCGAGATCATCATTCTGGAGAAGAAAACGTGTCGAAAACATCTGAGTTCTCCGGAATAATGCAAGGACAGTTAGAAGGAGATTCAAGAAGCATTTTAAGTGTTCTTCAAACCACGGAAATATACGGTATACACAGCGTTCATTCTTTTCTGAGAAATTGCTTTTCGTCTGTGCCGGTATTCATTCAGTTAACATTCATTGATTGTAACTTCAGCGGCTAAATAATTGAATTACTCTCAGATATAAATACTTTAAATAATTTATGAACTGTTATGTACTCTGCATTATTGTAAAACATCGGCCAGAGTCTTCCAATTAACTTGAGATTAGCTTACACTACAGCACGATATAAAATTCGAAATTTCTGTAACGTGAAATACAATTTCGATAAAAAATTATTTGTCATATTATCACATAATAATACGCTAATTTTCGGTTTAATTTCGAGAATCAGAACAGAAAATGTCAGGCTCGACAATCAACACACGGTCAAGTAATTATGGCTGCAAACGGAATTATGTTTCATAGCAGGATATGAAAACCAATTAAATTCACTGTCGATTAGATATCCTATCAGATATGGAATACCTCAGGGTTGTGTAATAATTGGTGAATCAGAAATAAAACGCAAAATTTTCAGAATTCTTATTGTGAGTCAAATCCATTTCTCAAATTTCTATATTTCATATTTTTTATTACTGTTTCAAATAATGTTTCCAGCAGACTGCGAGATCTTTATGCAAGAAATTGAATGCCGTCCAGCAATTCCTCTGGCCCTCCACTTGGCGGTCTACTTCCCCTCTTACAGCTCTCCGGCCTTGGGGCAGCAAGTGGCTTTCGCGAGAGTCAATAATAAACAAGAGGCGGACAGTCATTAGAACTATATCAGTCAGCAGGCCATCAGCCTGGAGGAAGGCAGGGCCGGAGCATCTCAGCTGGGAGTAGCCATAACGGTTTCGCAGGCCCTATTTGTTTTAAGTAATCCTTTGGACAAACAGGTCGACGGGCAGGGCGGGCGGGCTGGGGAGGCGACGGCGGAGGTCGCGTGGACGGACAAACAGGAGCACAATGAAGCGGGGGAGGGGGGCGGGGCGGGGCGGGGAGGCTGCGAGGTGCGGCGGCCACCAAAGCCGCCTGCTCACAAAAGCGGCGCCGGCGTCGTGGCCTTCGTCTCATCTCCTCCGTCGCGGCGTCTGTCTGCCTGCCTCGGCCTCTTGCCTCTCGCCGGCTCTCGACTCGGATTCGGCACACGGTGGATTCCGTCGCCCGTCGGCCGGGGCAAAATCTGCGAATGACCGCTTTATAATTTTCTTAAATCAACATACTGTTGATTTATATTCAAAATAATAAGGGATGTTGGTAGAATAAAAATATCCACATCTTCAGGAAAAAATTAGTGGACGTTTTTGAAACATTAAATAAACGAAACGGGTAATAGATGTAAATTGTGGGAGGGGGCTACATTTAATATTGTTTCAAATAATATTTTTAAACAATTCAGGAGTGTTTGCACACGTGAGAAATGTTGATTTTAATAAATACAGCAATTCAGAGAAAAGGTATCAATGTTGTATATAACATGAACGTAAGGAAATAATAATGCAACAATATTATTTGAGTGAATTCTAAACAGAATATTGTTCCACAAATTATTACATTCAGTCTAAGTAACGTAAAGTGGAATGCTTTGCAATCATTCAACATTTTTTATTACGCATTATTTTATTAAAAAAATGTATATTCAAAACCACATGCACCGATTCATTGACAATATGTTACTCTCTGTTACTACATGTTCTTCTACTATATATTAACCTGACAAAAATTCTATATCAAATGCACAATTCAATTGTATAAACAAATATACATAAGTATACTGTAGGTTAGAAATACAGCCACGAGAGGAAATTAGTTAACATTTATTTAAGCTTCTTTGAATCCGTATAATGCTAGTACTAGTATAAGAAAGCACGAAATACAGATCAACTTCTTGTAAATAAATATAACAAATATAACTTGTACATAAATAACAAAAGTACATAAGTACAGTAAGTACAAAAGTACATAAGTATAATTAACTCAAAAAACAAAACACTCCACATCTTGAGTCTCTTCGAGACACCGCAAATATGGCATTTCACAGCATTTCTCGGAGATTTTCCGAGCACCTTAGAATCAAATTACATATAAAGAACGAACAGAGTGATCCAGGGGCTGAATTTGTACCGACACCCGCACGTAAGGAAGCACAGTGCGTCGGTGGTAACCTCCACCAGTCTCTCAGCGCCCTCGCCCTCGGCAACCGCAGGGTTCCTCTCAGCGAATCCTCCGGCATGGGAAGCTCTTCTCGGCGCCGCGCCGCGCGTACCTCGTCAGGAGCCCTTTCCCCGCCCTTCCTCCCCCTCCCGTTCGCCCTGCAAAGCAAGCCGTCGCCGCCCCGTCGCTAAAGACAATATTTTGGCGAGCCCACCCCCGCGTCAACCTGTCGCCTCGCTTGATTTCTCCCGACAGATAAAGAGCTCCGGGTAATTCCCCGCAGCGTAGGGCGCCTCCCCTCGCGGCCTGGAGGCAACGCCCTCCGGCACCGCCGCGCCGTCTCCGTCTATTGTCCCGCCCCCGCTCCCGCCGCCGTTCCGGCCCCTCTCGTCGAACCTCGTCTTCATTTCCGTGCCCGCTTCCATTATCGCCTGTGCTCTACTCCGTTTTCCGCCTCGCCTTCTCCGCCGCTCCCAGCTTTCCACTTCGCCTCGGTCTGTTTCCTCACCTCCATCGTCTCCACGACCACCACCGCCGCTTAGATCCTTCGGCAACCCTTCTACAAACGCGTTCAATCCCGTTTCCATCATTTGCCTTCCTTGACCAACGGTACATTCAAGTACGCCACAGTTTCTCTCATCTATGGCACACCTTTCGTGCCTGTGAAACTTCATATGTTCGTCATATGTTCAGGAGGTGGACTCCCATTATTTATTCGCACCAGACACAGACCCGGCCTCTTCATTTCCAATAATTCCCTCTGGTCCTTTTGCTCTCGTGCCGGGTGCGAAATCCTCCTCTATCTCCACAACCCCTTTCCGAGCACCCCGTTTCCACCTCCTTCCTTCCCCCCCCCCCGGGCAACGGCGACAGAACGACTCCAACGACGAAGTTGCGCGGGCGACGTGCATCGCTTATTAAACGAAGAGACAGCTGCGCGGTGGCATCGACCGCTTTCGCCACTAGACGACTTATAACGACTTATAACGCGCGCGACAGTCGGAAAGAGAAGTCTTCGGGCGGAGAGAACTGTGGAAGGTTAATCCGCCCCGCGCTGACGGAGTCACTGTCATCCAATGGTCCCGCGACTTCATTTGTCGAGTCGCGGAGGTGACGCTGTCGTTCTGAATAAACAGCTTCCCGAAGTCGCCCTTGTGATACTGTAACATTAGTCATAAGACTCAAAGAATCTTAAGATACGAAAACAAATATTTTGTAACAAAGAAACCAGGCATAGAAAGTAAACGAAGTGCCATTTCTTCTTTGTTATAAATGGTAAACTTATTTAATGAAATCTCAGTCACGTGAATTAAAGAAACTTCTTAATTAATGCTTGAATCCGTAGAATTGTATTACAGTACTACACAGTGGAGCGGTGCTACAAAATGGCACAGACTTTCCCGTATTAGTTTTCTATTTCCTTGGGTCAGGGCTAGCTAGTCGAAATTGACACATACTCTTGCCATCTATCGCCTCCCAAAGTACATTTTTTGACATTTCCTTAACTTTTCGATTTCCTAATGACAGAATCAAAATATTAGTTTCGGAATATTAAAGACTCCTAAAACCTCGTTTTAAATGGCAATTTTCTTTCAAAAATGTGGGGCCGTTTTTAAGGAGATGCCTTTTAAGTGCTACTAAAAAATGCAAAATTTGAAGCTCTTTTTCACAGACAATTTTTGAGTTTTCGAAACACTTAATTTGAAGTCAGTGCTAGTGCTGTTCACAGACTGACGGACGAACGAATGGACAGATGTTTTGAAAAAAAACAACAACACGTTTTCAGGGACCCTAAAACGTGTATTTCCGTTAAAATCTGGAAATCGATTTTCCGCAGCATTAAATAACTTTCCCTAAACTACATATATTACTCCGTTCATACGTACGTTTACTTGAAAGTAATAATTAATAGTAGCATTACTCCAGTAAAATATTCTTCACTTGACATGAAGTTCTGAATTGGGTCTTTTCTGATTAAGAAAATATGCATTAAAACTTAAATTGCCATCGATCGTTGCTGTATAACAATGGAGGTATCAAAAAACCAGAAAGAATATACCCAAACTACCACATTTCGTTTCAGTAAAGCATTTTGATAATGCATCATCAATCATTTCCACCCAAGAGTTAAATAATTTACAATGTTATACAGCGAGTTTAATTAATCAAGAGAGGAAATCAAAAATCAAGAGAGGAAAAAGAAAACAAATTTGTTCCATTTCAAGGCACAAATATAAACGCAAAAGGATGTGAAACTTGCAATTTTTAATTCTAAGAGTTCGAAGTTTTGGAAGTAATCCTAATACGAAAAAGTAACACATTTTCCAACATTTCACGAATGTCAATCTGAAGTGTTTCACTTACCCTCATTCTTACAACGCCCTGGTTTCATTACACGTTTAAAAACGTATTTATCATGTCACTGAGAACTCCCTTCTTGACCTTAACACAATGCAGCTTCCTACCATAACAATGCATTTTCAAGAGACATTCATCTTTGTTTCACAGGGTCAACTAGAGCTCACTGCCGAGGCCACTGGGCCTCCCCATACGCAACGGGTCTAGCACAAAGGCTCTAGTACTTGCGCCAGCGCTCCGGGGACAGCTGGGACTCCGGCGTTTGTTCAGGCGTGCGTTCGCAGACGTCCGCACGCGAAGTGGAGCTCCGCATCGGTGTTGGCGGCGGTTCGCGTAGGCGGCGCGAGCGACGAGGGTGGCGACGGCGGCAGCGCGGCCACCAAGGGGCGAAAGAGACGGCCATCAAGCGGGGAATACAGGGAATGTGCGAACTGGAAGTGGTAGATACGTTAATGACAGCCGAACTGAGTGAACGATGTAAACAGCGATCCGATGGATTACAAAGGATTACAATGGAAAGCAAAGGGTGGCGAAAGAGGGTAGAAACATGAGGTACTGTTGGGTATTGGAGCCGTCAAGCTAATGGTTGAAAGAACTGACGGTTGCAGCGAAGCAGTGAGTGGGAAAGTGTAGTGAAGCAGAGAAGCAATGAGTATATACGTACGTATATATGGAGTAATATACGTATTATGTTCCGAAGAAGATAATAAGTCGTTTTTGCCACTACTTTGACATAATGGCTATCCTTATACATCATTATAATTTTACTGCGTACATAAAAAAAATATTTCCAAATTTTTCAAAGCAGGAAACGAGCAAAACACCGATTTTGACGAAATCGGAAAGATGGAGATCCCAGGAGATGTCCCAAAAGTCTACGAGAGAATATATGAATTTTGGAGATGGACGGGGTGCAGATATCGAAAAATGGCTGAAACATCAATAACGTGCCACGGTCGCAAAACACACTAAGAGCTGCGGGAGAGATTAATGCGTCGAAGCTGCCAGGAGAATGGAATGAGGAATCAAAAATCGTTACGCTGGCTAATGGCAAGAGCGGAGACGCATGTATACAGGGGAGTGGGATCACAATCAAGCCGTAATTGGAGCAACTAAGCGCCAACAGCAGAGAGAAGAGGGCAGTGAAGATGAAACAGAGGCAGTGCAAAGTACCGAGAACAACTATGAACTCAGCACAAACGTGTAAAGGATCTTAGAACACATTCGCTTCAACTCCCCAGTGTGATGAAACTCTAGAAGCTACAATGGTGGATGGAGATGGAGCAGTCGAACAGACATAAAGAGTTATCCCTCATACATTTGGGAAAGTGCCGACTTACAACCGAAAACAATGCGAATAAAGCGATTCGCCAAGAATGTCCATCGATTGTAAAAAATTTCATCTGGAAGCGCTTATCATCTGTCATCAATTTCATCTGTACGCCCGCGACAACGCAAAGCTCGATTCAAAGCTTAGGAGCTCTTTAGATATGTTATTTTCGTACATAGTAAAATAAATTTAGACCCTTCAAAAATTACAACTCCTAGATCAAATTAAGGTACATTTCTTCGATATCAAAAATCAATGTATGGCAGGCTAGAGATCGCCGCCAGGGCATGCGCCGCAGCGCCCTCGCCTTGGAACCCGGTTGCACGACGCTGGCGTGGGCGACACGCTTCTCGCTGACCTCTCGCGCGGCGTGCTCGTCACGCGGGGGCCTCGAGAGCTCGGGCGCGTGTCCCCACTGGCCACGAGCAAATATTGTTGATCATTCTGGACAACACACTGAGGGCAGTTAGTATTTACAAACTGCATTTTCAGACAGAAGGTCAAACAACTAATTAGTTCAGTAAACCGAAGCACGCTCTGCAGGATAATTTCAGAGGCGAGCTTCACTGCGCTGTGTTCTTCCTGAGCACGTTGGTCAAGTGACCTCCTATTGCGGAGTTGCACATGATTTCTCTTCCCTGCTATTCGATCGTCCTCACTCCGAATAACTTGTATCAATTTTTCTGAATGGGCGATGCGCGATCCAATTTTCCGTCAAGGTGGGTTTCTGTGTTTTCAACCAAAAGTATCATAAGGTAACAGGATAATGACCATGGATTCTAGATTTTCATTAAAAGACTGAATACTAAACTCCATACATAGAATGTAATATTGTATTTTAAATGAATGTATATGTGTGTATGAATGTATGTATTCTAATGTAATCCGAATGTATTCCGAATTGAATGTATTTGTTCAACTATTGTATAGCATATGCACTATTTAGCACTTACATCTCTATTATAATTCCTTAAGTATTTTCATCTTCCCTAAAAAAAGCCCTTCTTTGAATACCTCATATCTTTGTAAGTGAGTCACAACTTGAACAAATTCAATGTTTTAGATGTGTGTAATCCGGCAAGCATTTAATATTCACTGATCATATAAATGACTTACCACTTGGTTTGCACATTCTGAGATATCTGGATATTTGGTCAGTGTATCATGATTCCGGATAAGAAGCAACAACCAGCTGTGGTACAGAATCGCACAGGCTTTCTCAGTCTAAACAGTGTTTGAATCCCTTTAGTGAGGGCTAGCTTTTTAGTATTGTTCCATCCTCTTCCAAGTTGGTACCTATTGACTATTAATAGTAGAATTGAAATATGACTACAGTAATACTACAAAATAATAAAATACGGTCCTATATGCAAATATGTATTGAAAATATGAAAACGTTCTGGGGAAAATATCATTTGAGCAATTTTAAGTTAATTCTCAGGGAAAACTTTTTAGTATTCGAAAACCTTCCAAAGAAAACATCCGAAGTACTAGGGCTCATAAATACAATTATGTATAAAATGCTCTTAATGTAAATATCAACGACGTGAAAGATATTTAAAAAAATAATTGTGCTACTTTTATAAAATAGAGAGAATTCTTCAAAATGGCCTTTATTTCATGTTACTCAGTGCAATCTGAACTATCCACATAAAAAATTTAAAGAAAAAAAAATTGGGCTCTTTTTGAGAAATATTTGTTTTTAAAATCACTGATACACTCCAATTTATGCAAAAACTACTCAATTTTGCAGAAATTGTACATGATATCATTTATCAATGACGGACAGACGGAGTGACGGGCAGACGGAAAGATGGAATGACGGGTAGGCAGGCAGATGAACTGCGGTATCGTTTGGGATTTTGTTGAAAAAATTTTCGCGGGTAGTTACTTGTAGCAATTTCTTACGGGAACATGTTACGTCAAATGTAATAATTTGATGTTTATGTCTAAAAAAATAAAATTATTTACCAAGGCTGATTCGCAGCAACGTAAGGTTTCAATTGTCACATTTTTCCTTCGCACTTAAATAAAACGAAGGAATATTTTATAGGAAAAAGCATCATCACAGTAACTGCAAAATGTCGGTGGTCTACAATGATTGAGTTACATTATCACTCGCATTGTCAATAAAGCTAAAACCTCAGATAATTCTGTCTCATAAAATAAAAAAAATTGCCTAATTTCTGCATTACTTTCGCCAAAATTTGTATAATAAGCATTTTAAATTTAGAAGTTTATTTACAATCTGATTAACACGCGGACAATAAGCACATTTTCTAACCTACTCAATGAACAATGTTTGAATCAGATACGCATTAGTGTATCTCCCTTTAAAGTAGGAGGTTCACTGATAACACAATGACCACTAGTAATATGTAAGACAAATCCAATGAATTGATCTTTTGAAACGTTTTTTTCTAAACTATCAATTTACTTCAGGGATAAAACGTAGGTTTGACTCTCTAATTTGTTAATATTTTTACAACTATCTTTTGTATTTCACATTCGATTGTTGGGATTTTCAAACCAGAGGAAAACACATCGTTTTGGACTTCACGTGACATTGAGAATATTTCTTAATACCTCAGACTGAAATCTTGGATGACCTGCACACTGAATTTTCTACTGCTACAGTAATGGTCGGTATAATAACTAATTTGCAAACTATGTATAATTTTGACGCTTAATTAAATATCATCCAACCTAAATGAGGACAATACATGCCATTTGCCCTCTTCAATTTTATTTGATGATAGCCTATAGTACTTGGTTTTGTATTTATAGTCGCCTGCACACGATCCAGTTTAATCTGTATTCTAATCTGAGATGTTACAACGTCAAATATCCAGGGAGCAGCGGTCATGGCCACCATAGCATCCTGTTAACTCCCACAATTACGACCACACGGCTGACCACCACACAACAACAAACGGCCTCGCCAGCCCCACACGTAGTCGCCTGGGGCTCAGTTCAGCGGCCAGGCTCCTTTCAACATACGCGGGCTCGGAAGCCGACCCGCCTGGCAGCTGTAAGCGAACCAGAAACCCTTCAAACTCCGGTAAACAAACCGGCCCCCGATTCGCTCTCCCAATGCCCCCGCCCGGCACGCCAATTCGCCGCTTATCTACTCCGAATCGGCCGGCAACGGACAGGAGAACCCCTGCGGCCGGTGTCAAAAGCAGCATCTGCACGCTGAACACGCCGCGCCGCGACTCTCGGTTCGATACCGGCGCGCGAGCACAAACGCGCGCGCGATCGCCGAGGCAAATGCCTGGCACCTAACCGCTGCGGGGGGGCGGGCGGAATGCAAGACAGGGAGGAGAGTGCGGATATGGAGGTTGAGACTGAGAGGAGCAGGGAGGGAAGGGGCGCACAGAGAGCAGAACGAGCAGTGGTGGTTGGAGCGGAGCGGGTAATGGTGGGTCTGAGGTGTACCTCGGCCGTTGCGGGGATTGGTGGAGCAAAACTGTGCAAGACGGGTGCGAAACAGGGTTGTGGTGAGAGAACAATGCAGACCTGGCTAATACAAACGTGTGTGAAAGATTGGGGGGGGAGGGAGAGTGCGGGGTGGCAGAGGCGACGATGGGTTGGGGTAGGGTAGAAGACCGTACGTGGCAGAGACGAAGACGAAGCATACAGGTGAAATGACGAGGTAGAGGAAGAGATGGGGCGGACAACAGGACGGAGCAAACCGTGGGATGCGGGGACGTGGGTAGGGTGGGGAGGAGTGGGGTAGTAGGGGGTGCAGGGTCGAGGCGCTAGAGGCGTCATCAACACGTAAAATGCATTTCTGCTAACGAGCGCTCCGTTTTAAAGGTTATGCCCGCCGGCAGAGCTGCTGTGTTCGTTTTCGCTCGCCTGCCAGCAGCGCCGCCGACAAGGGGAGTCTAAGGGCGGAAGGGTGGGATGCGTGTGGGAGAGAGGATTGGAATAGAGTAAAACAAAAAAAGGAGGGTGGGACGAACGAGGGATGAACAGCACGCGTGTGTAAATAAGAGGAGTATGTTATTGCAGACAGCATTGTTAAGTGGACTGGATTTGATTCGCGAAAGTGGACACGGGAGATCATTAATAACTAGAGAATAGTATTAATAGTACAGTTCAGGAAGAAGATGGTTCATTTTTAGAATTCATTTATTTACCGCTGAAAACAAACTCCTTTTGACGATGGTCGGGAGGAATTTCATTTACTGACCAGAAGCAAAGCATGAGACCACTTAGCATTTGGCCGAAGGACCAAGGAACGCCCACGAAACGCCCAATAGATATAGGCAAGAAATTTCTAGTTAGTCCTCAATTACCAAATATTAGATCTTTATTTGATTAGATCTTTATGGAATTTTTCAGAGTCTGAAGCAGCTGTTTATTTCTTGTTTTTAGAGAATACAATTAACAATAATTATTTACCAACTTCTTTAATTTTGTAATAAATGTACTAAAACATTTACCATTGTCTAACAAGAAATATTTTTTTTTCAAATATCATGTATTTTTCGGCAACACAGAGTCCAATACAGATAACCTAATTAAGCAAAAACAATGTTTTCCTGGGTAACATTCAATTAAACTTTTAAAAAATGTATGTGATTTTCCACAATATTCGACAAAGCTACCATGTTAAAACTTGATTTGTATAACTACTCTAGAGTAAGGAAGTCGTTCATCGAACCAAAATACAGTCAACACTTAGTATCAAAATAAACTATTTTTAGTAAAGAGTAGTCAAGAATTTTTTTGAATAATAATTTTTAAAAAAAATTTCGGCATGGACCGATAAGCGAGGAAACTTTCTGATAGTAACAGACACGGATGAGTTTATGAAGAATGAAAAATATGAGATGATAAGTTTATGAAAGACATGGTTCCAGAAATTACTTTGTTTTCTATGTCGTAATGTAGGTTATTTGTTTGCCTATAAATGTATTAAATTGAATTACAAAGAACTTGTCCAATTGATTGCAATTTCAAATGGTTTCTTCAAAGTCAACGACAGACACAAAACGTCATATTCCTAGTTATCTCCAATATGAAAAAAATATTTTAATTTTTGCAGAAGAAATACATATTTTTATCCTTACAATTTATCGTGAGACAAGCAGATGAATGGTAAGTAATTGACTTTGTCTACACATTCATGATTAATGTTCTTGAGCAAAAATATAAAAATTAAGTATTGCCATCTTTCAAAGATTTACTTGTTATTATAGGTCAAAAGGTCGCAAATGGCCGGTGGGGTAATCGTTGCAGAAAAATATTATACTACAAGAACAGTTTGTATTCACAGAAAATGTTGGTCTTGAAATATACACAGTGCTCAGCAGAAATAACACTTGGGCCAACGTTGGAAAGTAACTAATATGAATTACGAAAACAGACTAACAGTTAATGATATGTAAAACGAATTAACATTATTTTTATGAATATTAATTATCGACATGTAGTATGAATTTATCAATCAGACCATAAAAATAAATTTATTATCGAAACATTAAATTGTGAGAAATGTATGAGGATTAAATACAAATTGATCTCTAATTGTCTTGACCTCCAAAAAACAATGAATAATATAAAACTGAATTTAAAAGCTGATTGTATTACAATGCAGTTAGAAAGTACCCAAATGATAGAACAAACGAGAAGCTCATAAAAAAATATTCACAAAATCGCACAAGGATGATAATACCACCTGACTAACTCTGACTCTTTCATTGACGACATTACTACAAATTTTAAGTATCGGCAAATATAAATTCGAAGTAAATAAATGAATAAAACTGAAACTAACAGATTAAAGGAAACAAACAGCTGGTGTGATTTATGTTCAGAAATACGACTGCTTGCATTAAAGATACGTCTCCAACCTGAGATGTACCGAATGCAAAGTCATCAACACATTCACCGTCGCAATGGAACCACACAAACCCTCACACAATGAACAAAAAGAGAACAAACCAACGTAGAAAACCTTCGCGCCGCGGAACAAACGGCAAGTGCGCCCGGTAAGCACGTAGCGCTCCACGCGGCGCAAGCACGTAGGCGAAAGGGCCGGAACAAATCGGGTGCGTGGAGGGCAGCAGCAGCGAACGGCTGCAGCACGGTGGAAGGCAGCAGCCACGGCCGTAACAGGCTCCCGCGTCCCCACCGCAACTAATGCGAACTGCGTGTAAAATCCGAGCCGTGTGTGCGTAGTCCCACTCACCTTTGCATAAAAGCGTTTCCTTTAGCATCCCGGTGTTTTCTCCCGCAAGTGGGGGTGCGCGGCGCGGCGCGGAGCGCAGGCTGCCGGGGCGCGAGGGGAGAGCTTAAGCTTTGCGGTCGCAGCGTCGGTCGACGGGCGCCGGGGAGACCGCCGGTAAAGGTTGCGGCCGGGTCAGGTGGGAAAAGGCCTGGATGTTTACGGAATGTGTGGGGGTAGGCAGAAGAACGGAGTTTAGATTTAAAATTCTCGCTTAGCTTTTGTGAGCAATAGAAATAGACCGCATGCTTTGGAGCGGTCGTTGTTGTTACATTTATTATGATACATTGTATCTTCTGACATTGTATCTAATTTGTGTTCAATGAACTATTCACACGAAGAAGGGTTTATCGCACAAAACAAACAAGCACCGGGAAGCAGATCTGAATTTTATTTACAGCAATCGGAAACACTCTATTTCATACAATAAATTGAGTATTTTGAAAGTCATGGATGACAAATTGAGCAATGGAAAGCATTATAAAATAACACTGATTTCTCAATTTATTCACTAATTCTCCATACTCGTATTTTTAACTTTGCTCTTCCTTTCACAAATGACTAGGAATGAGGACAATCTAATCATAAATGAATGACAGTAGAAAGTTAATTCTACACGTCACAATAAATCGAGTAATTATATTAGACGTAGTTATATTTGACATAATGCATTTTTCGGTCAATAACCAACTTATTCAATAGTATGATTACAGTATTTTTATGAATTTGAATGCAAAGTAATACACATAATGTTTGTAGTCAAAGTTATCATACAATGTTTGCAATTTGTATTACAGAGAATTCTCATTTAATAAAAATTATCTACATTGAGCACATATGTTTATGTGCATTTTATAAAGCACCTTTCTATTTGCTCTTTTTTCTCTTACGAAAATCACGGGTAAAATCATCAGTCATTTTATTTTAAAATCGCTTCCCGGCACATTTAAAATTACACAATTTCATCAGCAATCGTAGGAAATTTAATGCACGAATTATCTGCGACAGCATGACAAATGTGAAAAGAACCATCCTGCTTGCTAAGAGAATCCGCGGAACTTCATCCGAATACTTATACGAGTGTGAGAAAAAGCTCACCAATTAGTAATTTATTTCCCTTTTCAAACGCACGCACAAGTTAGTTTCAATTTAATTCTTCAAATATGACATGGAAGCTTGGGTTTCTTAATGACACGCCAGTCACGCACTAGTAAGCGAAGTACATCACACCAGCTGAGACGTACTTAGGCCTCGCTCGTTTCCGGAACGGCAACCAACACAGGCGAGGTCTTCGACCACCGAGTGCATTCTCAAAAGAGCCAGCGGCGGCGACGATGGCATGTCAAAACGGGAAGATCCGGTATGGAAATGGAGGGAAGCGTCCCGGAAGCGGAAGCTTCCTCTCCAGGCGGTCAAGGAAGCGACTCGGCTCCGGGCGCTGCCGCGGGCGGCCGAGCGGCCGGGTACAACGGCGGTCGCCGCCGCCGCCGGCAACGCTAGTGCTGCAACGCGATGTTCCCGCTCCGGTGATGGACCTACCATAAACCCGCACGCACGCGATCGCGCTCGCGCCGTCGCGACGCTGCGGGTGGAAGGAACGCGTACGCAATGCGCTGCGCCCGCTGAAACAGCGGCTGAATGAAACTAGAGGCGGTACAACAGCACGTTCGTTCTCGCATTAATTGGAATGGCTTCGCAATATTACGATACTACGTGAACGTGAACAAGTATTTCCTACCAGCAAACTCTTGTTTTTCTACGCGCTGAGATTCGAACTCAGGTCCTTCGGGTTAACACACCACACACGTTACCGCTTCACCACCAGACGCACGACAAAAGTCAATTTTCCGGAAGCGTAATTAACTAGAGGTTTAATAAAATAATGTGTTGTCTATATTATGGAATGTTCGAAAATACGGAGATATCAACGATTTTTTGGAAGAATTTTTGGAAAAATTGTACATGACCTTATTTTAAGATGTCTTTGAACACCGAATTTTATAACGGAAAAATCTGTAACTTCAATATTGTTGTTGTAGGCAGCCGACGAAAAAAGGTGAACATTTAAAATTATCGAAAATTCAAAGACTTCAATGAATATGAGATCTGCGTCACTTTACGCTGTCAGAGGTCACGCTATCAGAGGACACAGTTTAATAAAAAAAATTGCAGCCTTTTTGAGAAAATATCATGAAAAGTACCGCCAAAAATCAAAACGTCGCAAAGCCCTGAGTTCGTTTAGATCGATCGGACAATATCAATTTTGGAGGATAACGTCTTAATGACTTAGGCACTAGCGTTGGCCACCGACGGACGGATAGACAGAGAAATGTTTTGCCGTCAATCAATGTTTCAGTACGAAGGACCGACAATATTTCAGTAGGAAGGACTGACTACAAGCGTTAGAGAAAGTAATTTGCTGCAAATAGGAACAGGATTTATCCACTTTTTGTTACTGGGGCCCGTTATACGAGTTTTTCTGCCGGAAAAATCTGTGATTTCCGGCGCAGCATTACAATAGATTCTCTATAGTAGTAGGTGAGACTCTATAGTATATGTAGTAGGTGAGAAAATCAAAATATTTCCATCGTAATGTATTTGACACTTCATGATAACTAGTTGATAGCGAGCCAGAGAAATACTCTGTATTTTGTACGTCACGCGCTAGTCTTCATCTTGGCCAAGATTTTGCTTACGGATAGAAGCAGAGAAAATTGAAACTTGCATTCGAGCAGTAGAGAGAAACTTGCATTGTTTGATTTACTGCTTGATTGTTATAAAAGTCCGATTGGTTTCATCTGAACTTTCACAGAGCGTACTTTCTACGCGAAAGTATAGCGACCTTCACCTCCCGTTTTTTCGCAATAGCAGGAGCTGGGAATGCACATTGTAATCACTAGGGCATCAGTGATTTCTTTCGGTGATTTTATTAAAAATTTTAAAAATAATAGTATTAAACGAAATATTTCCAGTAACAGAGGTTATATATTTTTATCTTCATTTTAAATAAAAATTATGCCAATCGTCAATATTTCCCGTTAAGGATTGGTCAAAATATTAATATTAACAAATATACAATTTTACTGATAAAATAATTCAACTTTACTATTCTAGAATAGTCAAGTATCATAAAAGTTATTGTGTCATTACATTGTATACAGATGTTAAAATATTTTTAAACCAAATATCCGTCTCCATAAATTCTTCCGAAGCAACCGAGAAAGAAATTGAACAGAGGTCACAATTTTATCACAATCATCTAGCCGGACCACCCTGAAAAGGGAGTCGAAGTCGCCCCGTGGCCTGCCCGGTCGACGCGCGGCGTTGCCTTGTCCGTCGCGCGCCGAGCCGGATGCCACACGCCTCGCGCATGGGCTTCTTTTGCCGGCAATGGCTCCGCCCTCCCCGCCGCATCGCCTAGGGTGCAAGGCATCGGCGTCAGCATAAGCGGCGGGGAAATCACCATTTACATCTTTCGTGCCCGGGACTACGGACTCCAACCGCGCGGCGATACGGCATGGGCTTATATAGCTAAAACATTTATATCCCAGGGTCTACGCGGCAGAATGAGAAAAAGTAAAGTGAAAATTTATTTAGGACAGACTGGTTATTTTTGTTCTTCTATTTGGAGTTACAGTATTTCTTTTCACCGAAACAGATAATTCACTAATTAATGTGAGTTGAACGAAATATTAAGCGTTAAAATGGAGTTTGGGTAAGGTAATATATTCTGTTCACATTTTCACTGAAAAAATACATTTAACACATAATAATTTATTATTAGCATCCTTTTCGCCAAAAAGAAAATGAAAAGCAAAAGTAATAACCAATTACATTTATTGCATTTACTTTGTCATATTGTTTTCATATTACCATTATTGTCTTAAAATAATTCAATGTTACATTGTATTAATATTCCTAATTTTAATATGTAAATTTTAGAGTTGTGCCACCAGGTTACATAAACCTATCTGCGGAAATAGTAATTACCTATATCTATGTATATTTTTCACTTTTATTATATTTATTACGTTAGCTAGCTGCAGTGACTGCTCCGTATCTGGTCGTCTTAAGCGAGTAATAAGAATGTAGACTATGATTCCATATTTCACTATGATTCGTTATTTCAATACAAACACACAATTCTCCTTTCCCCCTTTTTTTTTCGTTTTCCTTCTACTTCGTCTCCTTCACATTCGTATTTATCCTTCCCTTCTGCTCCACCTTCTTCATCACCTAGGCAATCTCACTCGCAATGAAGTAGCATCACGATTACAGGTGTGTCTGCATCACGGAGCTTGTAACTCATAACAGTCAAGCGGGTTGCGTCGAGCAGGGCGACAGCGATACAAAATGCCGATTACGTCAGTTATCTTTGTATATTTACGTAACTGTAGAAACAGTTTGTGCTTGTCTTTTATTTCTGATGGCCAGTATTATGTGTGATAAGTATTATGAGAGAAATCCAGCTTGATGTCCATACAAATGTCAATACCTTCCTTATTTTCGGAGCTACGGGCAGCCTAGTTACGTCATGCTAATTTTTACTTTCCCCGTACTTTATACGTACGTATATACGGAGTAATACGTAGTATAGGGAAAGTTATATAATGCTGCTGGGATAAATCCAGTTGCTTAATTAAGAAAAAAATCCCTAACACGTGGTGTAGCCAGAATCCCAGTTTGGTGACTCCTTGATACCGAAAAACCAATTGAAAGCAAAACGTCCGTCCGTCCGTCCGTCTGTCCGGTGTATGTGAACACTTGCGTCTAAATTACGCATGCGATTTTTTCCAAATTGAAGATACCCCTATCCGCCTGGCCTGAGTCGAAGCTCTGCGATTTTGAAAAACATTCATTAATTTTTGGGGGGACTTTACACAAACCTCTTCGGACATTTTCGAAATTTTCTCAAAGACGGTTCCAACTTTTTCTTTAAATTTCTTGTAAGAATGGAGTAAAATACACTTATTAACTCTCGAGCGGGCGCGCGCAAAAGTTTCTCACCAGCAGGCGCGTGTCGTAAATTTTACGACATATGTTGACTCTCGAATAAAATCAAGAAATTGTAGAACTATGCGATCTTATCTCGCTGTGTAATATATTTGAATGATAAAGAACATATATTCTATATATTACATATGTTATATAAGGATTAAATAGCTTTCATATGAGCTTTCATATTCAGTGTCAGAAAGCTCTTGTTCCGATGCACTATCATGCTGATGTTTCTCTATATTTTCAACACTCAGGGCACTATCACTATCCAATTCATGGCGCGCAACGTAAAATTTACGACACTAGACCTTACATCGAACAAAGCGTTACAGAAACTGAATCTCGCGTGCAAACTAAACAATGGCTGAAGATAAGCATAATTAAAGCTATCTGCGACGAATATCAAGAACTTAGAAGTCTTTGGCAACAATGAGATGATTGCAAGTTCAAGAAAACTGCTGTTGTCGTAAAATTTACGACAGCGCGCCCGCTGGAGGGTTAAGGTGACGTAAGTCCGATATTCACGGTTAATTCTGAATTTTAGAAAATTGCAAAAGTTCCAATTTTATTCGGCGTCTTCCTCGAATTAAAAATCTGCAGCCAAGGATTATTTCTTCAAATAAAATTTATAATCCATAGTGAGTTCTTTCATTAAGATCTTGTATATTTTTTTGGAAAATTCGAGTTTTCGCGCAATATTGCGTGCAATATGTGCAATTTTAAAAAAATACAAAAACAAGATTTTCTCAAAAACGGCTCCAAATTTTTTCTTTAAAATTTTTGTAGGGATAGTGCTAAATGTACTTTATGCGATAACATAAAACGCCACATTGTTCCACGTTTTTTTTCCAAAAATTGCAAAACTTTAATTCTTTTGACTTATCTCTCACGTCGTTAATATTTACATTAGCAGCGATTTATTTACATTATTATATTATTGAGCATATGTGCTTTAAATGAAGTCAAATAAAGTGTCTCGAAATCTCAAAACGTTTTCGGCGAAAACTAACTCAAAATTCCGCATTTTTAGAAACGCTCAAACGCTATTTTCTCATAAATTCCTCCAGAGTTTTACTTCAAACTTTTGGAACGGATAAAGCTAATTACACTCTTCAATACGACGTAAAGTTTATTTAGAGACATTTTTTTCTGTTTTTTTTTTCAAAAATGACACTAATGCAATTTTTTTCAAAGATCTCTCACATGTTTAATACGCACATTACCACAAATTTGTAAACATTATATTTGTCAGGGCAAGTGCTTCAAATGGCTTCAAATAAAGATTTTTCAAAACTTTAAAATTTCCTGCGAAAAAGAGCTTCAAATTTCGCCTTTTTGGTAGCGCTTAAACGCCATTTCTTTTACTAACGTCTACAACTTTTTAAAAGAATATTGCTATTTGGGACAAAGATTTGTGTTCTTTAATATTCAAAACATAATATTTCTATTCTACCATTAGAAAACCGAAAAATTAGAAAATAGTAAAAAAATGTAGTTTCGGTGACGATTGAAGGCAGCTGGCACGAGTACGTGGCTTTTCCGAATATCTAGCCCAAACCCAAGGAAATATAAAACTAATACGGAAACGCCTGTGCCATTCTGTCGCATCACTTGTTACTAAATGTACAGTAAATCGTTGCTGCTTACACATTTCTTGTACGAACAATTTTCAGCTCAGGTTTCACTATTCCTTGTGGTCATTTATGTTAAAGTATAAATTAAGCTCGTGGTGAACATATTCGTACAATCCATCAAATCTTGAAGCATATGAATAACCATTAATTCTACAGTCGGTCAAATCAACCAAAGTATTTCCAAATCACGTGCCACTTTAATTTGAAGATAGCACTCCTCTGCTCACGTGTTGGCTCTCTCGGTTATCGCTGTGCTCGCTGCTACCATAACATCTCGCCACGGCACATTACAATCCGCGTAACGTCGCCATCGAACCTTGTGTGCGGCAATAAAACGAGGCGATCGTTGTCCCAATGAGCGCAACCTCGTTAGATCAGCTCCGGGACTATTGCCATGTCATCCGACGCTGTTCTAGTTGCCACGAAGGTATTCACGTAATAATCTTTTACTCCTTACTTTCTGGTTTAAAACACTTCGCAAAACACAGGCCTTGCTCTGGTTTTACACAATGACTGTGGTGAAATGTCAAAAATTTGTATAACTAGTGGTGCTACAACAACACACACTCTCCCGCGTTATTGGAAACAGCTACGTAGTACTGAAATATTGCACTTTCAGCGCTACTAACATCTTAGCTATTATTTGAAAACGTCCAATTCAACTAAGAAGCGAACAACTCACTGTTTCCATCACAGTGTTGTCAAAACTATGTGACTTCTATAACAACATAAAAATAGAATATAAGAGTTTTATAAACCTGTATTGGAAAAAGAAGCCTGATACACTGGACAATATAGAAATGCATTTTATAGGGCCATGATTAGAGAATAGTTTTCTAAAACCATGCAAAAATACTCTACTCACTACAAATGGTACAGCATTTGGTGAGAAAACTAAATATTTTCATGTAAATATCAACATAAATTTGACAATTATAACTCCTTCTCATACAGCTACATCAGTTTACAACAATGACATGTAATTCACAGAAATTCGCGAGCGCAAAACGGAATTCCAATGTTGCATTTCCTGCATTGTCGATATTCTCTGAGATCTACTGATTTTTTTATTTCCAATATTTCAACATAAATAATTTATAAAAGATTAATATGTAATTGTATAACAAAAGGTCGAATTAAAAAACGAACAAAGAAATAATATACAAAATTGCAAATTCTAATTTACGATGCATCCAGCTGTCTGAAGCACAGTAAATTTGCAGCGGGCTTATTATGTTTGTCACAAAATACAGAAAAAGTACTCGTATTTTGAAAAAAATAAACATGACCTTATTTGAGATGTAGTTTTGTTAAATACATTTCCTTGAGAAAAAATTGTATTTTCACAATTGTACGGCGAAAACGAAGCACAATGAATTCCGAGCGGACTATTATGTTTGTCAGGAAATTATAGAAAAACTACTCATACTTTCAAAAATTTCAACATGACATATTTAAAGATCTGTTTTTGACGAGCATATTTCATTAAGAAAAGCAATTGTAACTTCACAATTATAGTTGTGTGAAATATATAGTGTGTGAAATTTTTTAATTTTTAAAAATGTTTGCAAAATCAGGCATTTCAACGAACATGAAACCTGTACCTCTCTCTTCAGAAAAAAACTGTATCTTCACAATTGTAATTTTAGAAAGATGTGAAATAATTTTTATTTTTTTCAATTTTCAAAAAATCAGAGTTTTCAACCAACGTGAGACCTACGCCATTCTCTTAAATGATCTTCAGACAATCAAACGACAAAATTCAGTCAAAATTGTTGGCCCAAGTTTTTTGAAAAGTTTGAAAATGTCCCAGGGGCTTCATGCAAAGTGGAATTAAATTATCGGTTTCAGAATTACATTATTAAAGAAGTAATTAGAATTAAAAGAAGAATTAAAATATCGGTTTCAAATTAAAGGGGCCGCGAAGTCAGTCATATCTATCGAGGAGTATCAATTTTGGAGAAAACTGGCTGAACGGTTTAGTTGCTCGTCAGACAGACAGACGGACGGACGGACAGACGGACAGACGTTTTGCTTTCAGTGATTAAAAATCTTCAACATCATCCGACAGCGCTGACTTGCGCCAGTCCAACGCCAATACCTTACGCCAAGTTTATCAAACCAAGGACCAAATGGACGGAGGAGAACAAGAAGACGACGACACTGAAGCACCAGTTTCACTAGCGCATCTAGGAGTATTAACACCACTGCAACAATTGCAGATACTTCACCACTGAGCACTAGCTGTGGCGTCCATGAAGAGAATAATGCACACGTGTCCCCAAACATATTTTCCATCAACTCTGGTCAGTTTTAATGTGCAGGCCGACGGCGCAAACTCACCTTCAAGGAGCGGTAATAACTTTAGTGAACAAACACGGTCAAACAAAACATCCGGTAATCCCACAACAAATACCTAAGAACTAGCACTAAAGCCCCTTTCCCCGATTAATTTCTAATAAACAACTACAAAAGAATTAAATTTAAAATCCATATTATACCGCCTTACTCGCCAATCATTTCCATTTAAACCTCCACTTCATCACTCAATATAAATATTTCGATCTAAAAAAAACGTATTTAACGCCCAACGAGAATTTAAAAAATAGTTATCCCCATTTATTCTTTCCTTAACCTATTCACCAACTTGAATGATTTATTAAGGTGTTCTGCGAGTCTCTTCCCAATTGTAGTATAGCGTTAGATTTAGTTTACATTAAGTTCATTCGCAAACCTAGCCACAAACGTAGAGTTTAATGTAAACGGACCTATGTATATCAATACACATTACAAAAGAGTAGAAAAAAATTAATAACTACGATCTTAATATTTTATTATAAGTTATTATTGCGTCGTAGATGCTTAATATAATAGATACATAACAAAGAATATGTACTTTTACTTACCTAACGCTTCTTACTATAAAATGACATCTGTTGTAATTGTGCTGTTGATACATTTGAATTTTATCAAGTGATATCTACTGATGGGAGAATTTCCAAAAACTATTTTTTAAGTATATTCACAAAGGAGTTTCTTCAAACTGATGAGCAAACTGAACTAAAAACGTTCAGAAGTATCTGACACCAGACCAGGGTCTGCATGTTCAAAACCCCCGCCATTCACGTCTTACTCCCACTCCTCAATGGACGCTGTCCACGTCCTACCGAACTTCCTTCTCGCGGCCCCAGGCACCGGCGGACAGCACAGAAAATCACGTTAACTTCTGAAGGGGGCGCCCGGCCGCGGACTGGCCGACGGCCGACGAACCGGCCGGCCGGAAATCCACAAACTTCTCGCGCGGTATTACAGAGCCGCGTAATTGGAATAGCATTCAATATCCACGGGGGAATTTATTAGCTGGATGAAAATTACGGTAGCCGCTCCGAACGCCGCCCAGCGCTCTGTAATTTGTTTTCGCGTAGTTTCCGCCGCGCCGCGCCAGGTGTGACTTACGACGGAGGTGCGCTACGTGGTAAAACTTTCGTGCCGATTGCGCATCCGAATGGGGAGCGAAGCGGAAGGCGGCGGGGAGACGAGCGGCAGGTGGAGCCAGCGAACACTCGCACATCCGGACAATAAAAGAACGTTAATCGCGACTGCGAATAAAGGCAAGAGTATTCATGCAGAAACACAAGCGGTGACGGACGTTGCTTTGAGAAGGCGCGGAACGAATATGTCGTCTATTTTGTGTTCGGAGCGTGAATATCAAAATCGCCATTGTGAAGATCTATTTTGGTGGCGACGCGGCCAACGCTCAAAGGATCTCTATAAACCAAACCGCGGACGTGCGAGCAGTTTTTGAACAAATGCCGGACACAATGTGAGCACAAGCTGGGAAACAGGGGAGTATGACTGCATTAGATGGAGGGGGAAACGGTTCATTCATATTAAAAACGCCTAGGGGATGAATGGGATGCGCGGAGGTGTGATGTTAATGGAGTCGGAGCACTGGAGCGCAGCGGGTACGCAGTAGGATCGCTGTGGCTTTCCAGGAGCTGACCGCAGAGGACGCTTCCCGGGGAGGGCTAGAGCGCGCTGAAACCCACAGCAGCAAACGTAACCTTGCATTAGCTCCTGATGCTGGGGTCTTTACCATCTTTCTTGCTTGGACTTTCAATTGTAATTTCTAGTCTAGTCTGCTTGTGCCTTGTATATGGTGTACTCGTGGTACCCTCATTCAACCGCTTACTTTATATTTTTCTGTGGCATTACAAGGGAAGAACTTATCATATATAATTCAAGTAACCCCCGCGTCTTCAGTTTGAGATAATAATTTATGCCACATCAGGAAATACTACCAGAATTTTGTTTTTCCACTCTTTGCATTTTTCTGGTTCCTGCATGTGGCCTGTGAGCATATTTTCAATGAAACCATGTATCATTGTCATTTAGAGTAAGTGTGAGATATTTATCAGAAAGTTCAATATGATTGTTAATTTTATTTTGTAAAATCTGTTTGATCACAACAATTTAAAAGGAAACCATACCTGAAATCTTTATCGTTACGTGGACGGTAAGAATATAGATTGAAAAAATTATACCCCACACGTTTCAAAGATTTACCAGCGGGAAATCGTCATTGAACTACGCAACGAGTGATACTTCTCCAGCGCTAATTGATACGTGGGCTTTCTTGCTGTGTGAGGTTAATATTGTGCGAGACCCTTCGAAAGACAACCAATACGTCCGGTAACAAGGATCATCCACAGATACACACACACCGTGAATTCGAATGCAGTATCTCCTGGTCATATGTGTATAGTAAAAAAACCTCTTTAAATGCTTTCGTTGCTGAGATTCCATACATTTCGAACAAACGTGTAAAATAAGCGTCGTACAAAAATCATAACTAAGAAACGACAGAGTCGAAAAATACTACAGGAACTCCAGAACTGCTATCAGACTCACCGCCTCACATTTAGTGAATACTGGATCAACTGGAGTTATTTCAGCCGGTACGTGAATGAACATATCACCTCTAGGTGACTCACGGTAATTAAAATTTTAGAGGCGAGCTGCAAGTGCAATAGAGCCTCACTTTCGCACCCTCTAGAAAAGACAGTTAACCTGAGCGCAGAGGTGAAAGGCCGGTCACGCTGCGCTTCCAAGTGTCTAGAGCGAGTCTGTGAGAACCGACAAAGCACGCGCGCGGCAGCACCGTCGTCGGGAAGCGAACTGGGAGAGGAAGAGTCGGAAGAGAGGAGCATGCCTGTGTATGTATGAGCGCGCATGTGTGCGCGTAGCAACGGAAGCGACGGGAATGCACCGCTGCGGATCCTATTATAATCAATGAGCCAGGGAAGTGCGCGCGGTCCCACGACCACGCAGTGTTACCGTCCGTTATCACCACGAAGCAGTCTCTTCGTGATCGCGTTACATCCAGCTAGGGCTCGAAAGTCTTAGGAAACACGGAAGCGGATACGCGGGGTAATTAAAAGTGCGAATGGATTTTTGAGCCCATGCAGACGAAAAAAAAAAAGTAAACAAATGTTTTCCCTTTCTTACGAAAAAAATATATATTTCCCCTTAAGTTATTAAAGGAGAGGGAGAGGTGAGAGGGAGGCGATATGACTTACGTCAAACCTTGTTAACATAGTTTCCGATGTTGTACCCAAAAATATGAAGTCATATAAAAGTTATTTTAATTTTTGTAGATAACGGAAATCACAGTTTGACTGACATACAGTGTTAGTCTTTTTCAGGATACTATGTGAAATATTAATTACTACATTTAAAAAACCGGCATTTCTACGTCATATATTTGACATAATCGTCTATGAGATAGTTTGCGTACATGGAGTTGTCTCGATTTTGCGTACGCATGCTTCACACCCACACAAATAACATCACTTACTTCAAGTGTTTAGGTATTAAAATGAAGTATTCTCATATTCATATTTTTCATTAAATATATATTTTAATTTGTTAATATCAAAATGAAGTGTCCCACGTAGCCACGGTCATCATTTTTCACTATGATCTACTAGATAGAAATTCCATCTACCCCTGCCCTTTTCGCCTATTTCTAACTATTCTAGTGCATCCTCACTCCACACGGTCTTGCCCTTCCGCGCCATACTTTAGCCTGCCTACTTCTACGTAACTCCCTTTCTAACTTAAGTAATTAAGAAAACTCCACTAAAATAAAAATAAAATACCTTCACTCAAATCTATCCTTTTTCTAGAGTTTTATAGCATATCATACCAAAAATAACAAAACACACTTCAATCCAAAAATCCTCCAATCTGTAACAGTTCTAGCATCCACACATAAACATTCATATTGCTTCACTTTCCCTCGTGCAATCCACAAATATGCTATCAGAAAAAGCCATTCTAAAATAACTAAAACTAAACAAAGAATAATTCTGTACGGAAATAGAATGTAAAAGAAACAATCATTTAAGTAATTACACACTTTTTATTCATTTCTTAATTTCCTCGTCGTTACTTCTTAGGAAGAGAAAGTATTGTATTCGTGCGCCGGAAAATGGCGATTTTTTTACCCAAAATTCTCATTGTTGGGTCCTGCTAACGAAAAAGTGGATAAATCGGGCGTTCCTACATACAGTAAGGTACTTTCTCTAATACGTTGCTAAGTCTGAACCCATGTTTTGTGGGTCATTGATGCCGAAAAATAAAATGATGGTAGATCGTTTGTCTGTCTGTGCTCAACGCTAGCGCATATATCGTTCAAACGATTTTCCCCACAAGTGATGATTAAGAACTAATGAACTCCCGGAAAGAACACATATGCAACAAAATTCACTTCTCCCTCGCACTTCAGAACTACAACACATCAATATTTGTGTTGTGAATATAAAAATGATAAAATAATTATTAATTTAAGAAAGAAATTTTATTGGTCGAATAGAGTTGCAGATCTAATTTTAAAGTTCACCCTTTTTTGGAAAAGAAATAATGCTATATACTCAAAATACTCTATTATATACGGCGCTCATTTTTTCTATTTGATATTTTCTCTTTGAGTAAACCCTCAAGTGCCTAATTGTCACGTGGTGTTGTGGACTAATTTAGACGCACGCAGTGGATCTTGATGATTTATTATGATAGTTAACAATTTTTTTTCATATCATGTGATAGTAAAGGGAATAAGTGCCGATCCGGTGGCTGAGATCACTAAGACAGTAGTGCCGTGGCGGTCTTGGACCGAAGGATCGTGAGTGCGAATCCCGCCTCGGGCATGATTGTGTGTGTTTCGTGAGTGAGTGAGTGAGTGTGTGTGTGTGTGTGTGTGTGTGTTTGTTGTCTGTGTGTAATGTACTTGTGTGTCCCTTGTGGCGTCAGGAAGGGCATCCGGCCGTAAAACATTCGCGAAATCTGTATAAAAATGGAGTGTGCGAAAATTAACAAAAATGAGCCCGCACCCACTAGCGCCGACCCCCTATGACGGGAAAAGGTAGAAGAAAAGAAGAAGAAGAAGTGAGGGGAATAAGTAATACGTGATTCACTACACAGACTCAATGCTCTGACATAATACACAATTTTAACAAAACTCTCTCTTTTTGTTTTCCATTTAAACAAATAAATTTTTGATTCCGAACTCAATTCTAAGCTTTCGCCAAGGTCCCAAGTGATATTTTCGTATTTTCATTAGGATTTCATGCAAATAACATCTACATTATTTTTAAATTTGCAAATTGCGACAATGAAACTTTTGATAATAGAATTAGTGTCTAATGATAGATGTATTTAAACGTATTCATAATCATATGTAACAATATCATAGTTCAAATAAATTTAATCTAGACACGTTTTAGAATAAATGAAATGAAGTTAGCTTTCGAAAACCTGAAACATAGAAAATAAGGAACTAACATCAGATGTCTAATATAACGAGACATTGTAACAAAAAGTATGTTAATAAACGACTCTTTCTTCATCGTTTGAGGATGACAACTCTTAACATGCGTGACATCTCTACCTCGCTCCACAACCGCACCTGTGCCGCCATCTGTCGGCGGGTGCATGCACTGCGCAGCCAACCAGACGTGCTCAGAGTGTCTGTGTGGCACGGCGATGACTCGACTGGAAAACCAACAGATCTATAAGTGAACTTCGCCTCAAATTCTGGCAAAAGGATTTAACGAACTCATCTGATGAAAGACATCCATTTAAGTGACAAAAGTATTTTAGCGATTTTTTTTAAATATACAACGTATATTTTTCTATATGAATTATCTTCATAAATAAAAAATTCAGTGAATATGATGGAAAAGCTTCCACAATACTTACATATCATTAAATATTTTGGATATACAATTCCAATAAAAAACTAATAATGATCTCATGAAAGTCTTATGAAAGAAACCAAAATTCTGATGTCATTGTTACTGTAAGGGAACTTTGTGAAGTAAAAATGACCGTTTTTTTTAATTTATTTGGTCAAAAAACAGTATATGAGTGTGGGGAAAGAGATTATCTGGACACGGATATATGCAAAATAGTGCAGAAGGCAACAGTGCTTACGATGCAGCTATTAAAAGCTTTAAAGAAATTTGACCTGTACTCGTGCGAAAAACCCTTTTCTTCCAAATAATTTATTTCAATCATGATTAAATTATATTTCTGGTCATGCTCCAATGTAATTTCTGATTTTTCATGCACGTCAGGAGAAAAGTGAAAACATTTTACGACGGTTACATCACAATAAAGTGTGAGGGAATATCTTCTCACAATCAATTTAATGTTAGTAATATCATTCGGATACTTAACCTAATGAAAAAATGATTAAACGGACACTGCAATATACACGAAAGACATGGAAAATCCTTTAGACAGAAGAAAATCCTTGTCTCAGAGCCCTTCTCTGACTTCCCAGCATTATACGGATGCAATTCGTTCATCGAAATACAGATTCATTTTTGAAATCTGCACTGGCAGAGAAAAGTATAAAGTGGAAAATTGAAATGTTCTACTTTGTTTAAAATAAATGTTAATTATACAGGTCAACAAAATGAAACATGTAATCATCAGACATAAAATCATATTTTCCTGAACTAGTTTCTAACAAAGATTACGGTTTTGCGTTCACATTCGCGACATCACCCACCATTTTTCTATAACACCGAATCCATTTATTACACTAAAATTCGCCCATATTCTACTTTCTTATAGATTGCCTTGGTAAAGGGAAAGTAGAAAGTGCAACTTAAATGACATTCTACAGCCCTGTTTTAGAAATATATACAAAAGTATCTTTATTCCATTAACAGAATCTGAATATTTGTTTGTCCCTAGCAAATGTTTCCCTAGCAAACACCCACTGAAAACTTGTCTTTTGGAGTCGTCACTTGCGTGATCGCATCATTTTTTTAAATCTCTGTTATTTTGGGGTCCCGCAAAGATTCCTACTTTCATTTTTGCTGCGCTGATTTTCGGAAATTTTTCACAGATAGACTGGAATATTCCAGAATTTGTCTTACCCATCGTCTTCACCAAACAATTAATGCAAGCATTATACGAAGAGTAGAGGCTGAAAGGTTTAGTCGCTAGAGCTGTTCAGAGGCGGACAGGCAGACGGACAAACGGACAGACGGACAGACGAACAGAAGGACGGACGGACGAACCGACCGACGGACGAACCGACCGACGGACGAACCGACCGACGGACGAACCGACCGACGGACGAACCGACCGACGGACGAACCGACCGACGGACGAACCGACCGACGGACGAACCGACCGACGGACGAACCGACCGACGGACGAACCGACCGACGGACGAACCGACCGACGGACGAACCGACCGACGGACGAACCGACCGACGGACGAACCGACCGACGGACGAACCGACCGACGGACGAACCGACCGACGGACGAACCGACCGACGGACGAACCGACCGACGGACGAACCGACCGACGGACGAACCGACCGACGGACGAACCGACCGACGGACGAACCGACCGACGGACGAACCGACCGACGGACGAACGGCCAGACAGACGTTTTGCCGTCATTCCATTTTTCGGTATCAAGGATCGACAAAACATGAATTCACACTACAACACGTGTTAGAGGATTTTTTTCTAAATTTAGCAAACGGATTTATCCACTTTTTCGTTACCAGGTGCATGTAATCAGAGTTTTTCTGCCGAAAATTCGAGGTTTTTTTCGCGCAGCATTACATAACTTTTTCTCTACTCTGTAGCGAGAAAGTAAAAATCAAAGCATGGAGCAATTTACGCTGGTGTAACAAGGCAAGTACTTCTCAACCCCTGCTCGTCTCAGAGTGCGTGTGACGGGCTGTCGATGTATTTGTCGTAACACGCAATCAATATACGCGAACATGGGCCCAGGACACAAGTTTAATTTACGCACATGCAGATTCAATGAAGCGCTGAGGTACAGCAGGCCTGCGTGTCACGTTCGGACAACCGCGTAGCGGAATACGGCGCATGGTAGGATGCATCATTAAGGCGCAAACTGCAGGACTATGAACCTGCGAGTCATACACGTTTAGCGCAATTACCTTCTTACAAACTCTGACGCATTCATTCTCACCCTTTTAAAAATGCTTCAGTGAATAAGATAGCTGGAAGTAGTTTGTATTATACTTTGTAAAATTAATGCAGGTGGGTTCCGTTTCAAGAAAATTACCATGGGTGGTACTTGAAGATCGTACTTCCAAACCATAATTACCATAAACGGCGTCAAAATTTCTCATACAGCGTGAGAATTAAAATAGGGTTCTCAAAGACGGTGTTTGAATGCCGTGTTATTTCATCATTGAGAATCGCCAGCGCCACGAATGTGTCTAATAACAGTGACTAGTAACGTGATTAAAAGCTGCCTTCTTTTGTAATGCCTATCGGATGTAGTTTTCAGCACGCACAGTGGGATGATTTACGCACGCAACTCCAATAAATCCAATCAGTGACATCGATAATGATCACGTCTGATCCCAAGAGCTAAAATAATATGCTGTCAAATCAACTACTATACGTCTGCATTTGCTACGCTTTGGAGGCAAAACACGAACACCTCGTCGAAGATTATAGAATGAAAAGTTTTAATCGCGTAATTTGGTAATAATGATAAAAGAATAGACCTGTTGCCCAGTTTCATTTCAGTTTAGGAGGCCCAATCTCATGAATGATATATTATGACTTACGAGTATATCATATTCCACTGCCAAGTAATCTGTATTTGTTTTTGGGTGATAAGTGTTTGAATCCTGTCACTCCATTTTCCTTTATTCAATGACTTGAATTATTATTTTTAATCTTGTACCATGGAACGTTAGGTAATTTAATGGGTGGTGACGGAGAAAAGAATAAACTATAATCTATGGATATTGTGAAAAATTATCTAAAATCCCAGAGAAATATTGATCTTATGTTATTGGTATACGTACGTTTTTGAGGAGAATCTAGCCAGGTAGTTCTCGAATCAATTTCTTAAAAAAAATTATCGAATCAAAATAGAATGAAACTTTCGAAAAATTACGTTTTAGAACCGATTATTATTAATTGTGATTAGTTCACTACGTTTCATTTGGGTTACCACGTTCCTGCATAAAACTCATTTATGAATTCACAATAACGGTGACAATACTTTTGCATAAGTAGTGACTAATAATGTTCATATGCCATTTCTTCGAAAAGTGACATCTCTCAGACCACATTCAAATCAACAAAAAATTTACGAAACTCATTCCAGACACTGAAGACGCATTCCATCGACCCACCGACAGATGACAACCAGGAAGCAACTCATTCGAAAGAAAGATTATAACACACATTTCTAACCACCGCGCAAATATTGGCATGCAAGAAGCCACAACGCCAAGTCCACACTCGCACGCCGGACCGGTCTACGTTTACAATTCAAACGCGGGAGGCGCGGAAAGGACAAGAAACGCCAACATGGCTTCACGCACTCACTCGCGGTCACTCGCAGTCCCGTTGAGCAGCGCGGCAGGCAGGATGCGGAGGAGCAGGGAAAAAGCTGTGCGCGGCCGCCGCCGCCGCCCACCTGCGCCCCCCCCGGATGACGCGCGGACGACGGCGCGGGAGAGTGAAGACGCCGGACGAGACACTCCGCACGTTGGTACGAAATGGGCCAAAAGGAATGGTCAGGTACTCGAGACACATTTCACCCAACCAACAACGAGATTTTACATAATGCACGCGTGCGAGCACGCAAACGCACGCACGTACCCTACATGATATGAAAAAGTTACTCTAAGAAAGGACCAGTTTGACAGATAAGGAAACAAATGAACGTCATGTCGGCTGATGACTTGGAAAGAAGTAGTGTCGAATTTAGTTACAAATGAGCCAACTGCACACGAACGCATTTCCTCATAGTAATTGAGTACATGGCCATAATCTGCAGTTTCGTTGCCAGAGAAGTCAAGCAGTTGCTGTCGAAGCGGTCTTTATCTATGCCCATAAAACGAAATGCTTTTGGAGAAAATGAATGCTTTACATAATGACGGTTGAAGTCATTCCGAACTTTTCTGCACAAACGAATAAAACACAACAATTGTGTGCTCCATGCGAGACAAATTGCTTTTTTCCATTAAACTAAATAAATGGGTATATCTGAAAACGTGGACGAAAACTTATTCGTATGTAATATACTTCATTCTGATTCGCGGAAATATTGGTGTAAGTGATATCGCGTCATAAAAATAAACTGTACTATTTGCAAAGTTGAAGATGCATAAAAATAATTTAAAGTCGGTCAGTCTTCCCATTGTAGTTACTTCATTCACATTTCTTTATATTTTTCTACATTTTATATTGAAATTATTATTGGGAATCACTCAAATTTGGTATGTGCTCTCTTGATTTTTCTGGCCCACTCCGTGTCGGATGATTAGCGAGCCAACGACAACCGCAAAGTGAAGATGGCTCGGTAGAAAAGTCATCGGATGGATGAAGTACTGTTACATAACATGTCAATGAAGTCAGATTCCCAATACCTCTTGGTAGGAATTTACTAATGGACAAAGCGTTTGGTTACACCACAGAGGTTAGAACACATCATCAAATGTGGGATTCGCACAAAAACACTTTATCGTGAGACCTACACGGATGTACTGTAACCCCTATTACCCATTCCATTCTTTCATGAGCATTTATTTTTCCATGCAAGTTCCAAATGTACTGTTATAAGAGGGATCAATGAAACTGACTGAGATTCTGAACGTATTTGCAATCGGGGTCTTCTTCGAGAGTGGGAAATACGGATATACAGAGGACCGTCATAAGAAAATTGCGTCAATTATGGGTGGAATTCATTGTCAATAAAATCATTACTGTTAAATCCTTGCACTCGCTTGTCTTCACACATGGCACATAAGACATTTTCCCATGTGTTTACATAGGCGGCCAAAATAATTCAAATTTGGCGCCTAATAACGAATATAAACTATTACAACTACTCTTTGGGATGAATCCCACAGGCGGAGACAAGCGCGCAGGCAAAATGGTCGATTTCATTGTCGACCTTCGAAGAAATTGGCACGCTCCCGCTAAAACAGCAAGCGAGCGCACATTGTTTGGAAAATCAACAGCGGAACAGTCTGATTGGCGGTTCGCTGCTCGGATAAAAAACTACGAATACGCGTGTGTCGATTGCACTGAAAGTTTAATTATTTGTGTGAGGTCGGTGTCGCGATTTCGAAGTTCCGTGGTGCTGTATTCTCCATGAACCAGCGTGTTTAACGCGGCAGAACAGCGTGATCTTCATACACGCAAGAATAATGAGATAAAACAAAGAAAGGAAATCGATTTCCTTTGGCTCAGACAGGTAACACGGCTATTTTCTTCAATATTTAATGTTAATAGCAGATTTTAACGCCAAGGTGTGCTAACCGTCTTATACTTGTCGTTATCAGAATCAACCCTTGTAACATAAACTCTGAAAGACGTATGTGGACATCTTCGGTCCAATCTTCCAAGCTCTCCCACCACTTACGCTATATTCGAAACCTCATCACCATTCACTCCAAATAACTTCCGTAGTAATGAACTTTCAACTGTCAAAAACTAATATACCCTTGTCTCACATTCATCAACACATCCACAATTTCACAGCGGCAAATACTATTTATCCTCGTAAAATCACTGTTTCGGAGGACGACTCTAAAACAAAATACGTTGACAAATTCTTCTTGCCACTGAAAGGACCATTTGCATGGCTGGGCTTTGTACCTTCTAGGAGAACAATTACACAGCTGAAAGAGTAGATAAATAGTTTGCAAACAGAAAAATAGGAAATGACCACATTTAATCCATCCCATCCAATCTTGGAAGACCTTAGAAACCCATTGTTATTTCTGGGCTAAACGTTCTTAATTTCAATAAATGTACTCTTTGACATACTATAAAACGTTTATGAAATATCTGACATTGAATCTCATACTTTAATTTTCGACATGAGTGTTTCACATTTAGAATTATAAAAGTTTATCATTTACGTTTACTTGATATACTGAAAAGTATCTCATAATTGGAAAAAGTCAAAACAGATTCTTAAAGCAGACATTTATGATTTCCAAATTAATAAATTAACCTGCGTAATTTGAATACAAATAAATAACGTAGGTAAATTTATTATTTCAATTCTACACGACATAAAACGATTTCTGAACTTTAATAAAAAACAAGGAACCATTTATCGATGTACAGTGTAACGATTCTATGCTTCCGATTAATAATATGGAACTACCCGAATCATAACGTTACACAAAATATTCTGTCACATATTTGGTTTTCTTTGCAGAAAATACTGCTGCCTTGACACCCACACCAGTCAATGCATAATCGTCTTCGCTGACTGATGTTCCTCTGAAGCCGGATTGTTCACAAGCCACCGAGAAGGTCGTCGAGACCGGTCGCCCAGGAAGTGCAGCAACGGCAGAGGCGACACGGGGCACTCTGTATGCAAACAGAGCGATTGCGCCGCCGTCCACTAACTCTGCGGGATCCCAACACTCCCACTTCCTCACTCTTACAAGTGCTTTTAAGGCCGCACATGTATTGCAGAGATTTATGCTTCCTATGTCACCGCGGAAGGACTTAAGTAACATTTCGGGTGTTGGCTCTCGAGTTGCGGATTTCTTTTTGGCTCGATAACGTATATCAGAAGGGTGGTCGCCAGACAGAAACTAGTGTGCGGATACGCCCTAAGAAGCAATCCGACTACTTCTGGTGAAGTGAATGGCCGTAGGAGCTAGAAGGACGTGATAATGGGTGACACCTGGGGCTGAGAGGAAGATATTGAATATTTTCAATTCAGTGGTTTTCCGCAGATGGCAATGTGATAGTTATCCCAACAGATAGACTTAATTAAAATACTACACAATCAATTACCAGGAATTAAATATTACTTAGTTTGTACTCATATCAGTACAAAATATTTTTTTGCGAAATATGTGACGTTTTGAGTCACTGTCTAGTTTACACAAGCGTCAGTCACACAAGAAGAAAATAAAATTCCAAATGTACTAATCCTTCAAATACACATTTATGTGAACGTTTACATACGCAATATTCACGGTACAATTTAATATACCCCAACACTTATTGTAGAAATAAATGTAAAGAAATATAAATTCCAAAATCATATGCTATATTATGTAAATTCTATAAAAATAATAGTACGGTTTTAGTACATCTTTGATTATAACATTCTTGAAATCTACCACAAATTGAATATCTTGTATTTTACACCATCAAAATCAAAGGTATCGCTATATATTTAGAATACAGATTCCAAGCTATCAATGTTTAATACCCCTTTATGGGCCATTCCTGTAAAGAAAGAAGCCAGAGCAAAAGAAATGAACCTGAAATGAAAGAAATGAACTTTCAAATTTCCGTTTATTTCACTATTGCTCAACGAATTTACAACAATTATTCCTTCGTCAATTTGTGTTGTGAATAAACTTTCTTTATAGGCGTGATTCACGACGTTAAAAATGTCATCCAAATGTACTACATTTCCCACTTCGCGCTCCCGTTCTGCAAGCCAAACAGTGCCACACCATCTGCAGCGGAGCAGGGACTGGCGAGGTGAACCGTTTCGTGAACAGCGCGGAGCGGGGGCGAAACGACCGGCCCCGCATAATCCAGAGCCTACGAAGAACAAACGAGCGAGAAAGACACACAGACGCGCGGAATTCATCTCGTCTGCAACGCGCGGCGCGGGCGGGGTGGGCGGGCCGGATCGAGACGGCGCACACTGGTCCCAAATAGGCCGAAGGTAAGGACTCGAAGAACAAAGTAGGTTGTGCCGTCAACAAAGCTGCACATTTCCTCTTGTGATAAAGTCGAATATCGTACAGCTTCTCTAAAATCATAGGGGCCGTCTATAAATTACGAAACAGAAATTTCGAGTATTTTCAATACCCCCTCCTCGTATTTTATTTACGTAATTTATAGATGACCCCATAATTACTCACATATTATTAATTTTTATCAGAGATTATTCTAGTTCTTCTGATCGCAATCCACCGATCACTTGCAAACCGTCAGCTATGGGATCAGCAACACAGTGAAACAACATGCCAGTGCAAGCCCCCCCACACACACACACAAACAAAAAAATGAACCTGGAGTCCAATGTACCAAGGATAAATAAGTCTTTGGTTTCTAATTAAACTACATTTCAGACAATGTTAGCAGTATATAACATAGAAACCCAAATATGTATCTGATTCAATCTCACATTACGCCGACAGTAAGGATAAAGTAGCGAGAATGACAATGAAAACATAATTTCAGACTTTATCTGGCTAATGTAGGCTCCTCTAGCCACTGAGTGCTAGGTAGAGTAGGGCTATTACTCGAGAATGTGGTGTTTTTGTGTGTTCGACTTCTTGTTCAATGAATTTCAGTTACGAACAAGACACACAAATTAGTGCGACTTCTGCAGAAATCACGAAGAATTTTGATGAGGCATTTTGTAAATTAACCAATTCGAAACCCTTGCTGTGAAAATAGAAATGTGTTAAAAGAAATCCCACTAACATCTTTAGTGAGGTTCTAACACAAATCATCACAACGGTGAACGTAAAAAATGGCATTGCTGGAATAGATCTTACTCCTTCCATTAACTTATTCTTTTAATACTTGGACTCTTGCTTTGAAATTACAGAAAATATATTACGAGCGTTTTTAGCGAGACTTCGGACTACTGTGCGGCGGGCGGCGCCGGCGATGAGTATTCACTCCCCGCCCCTCCCTCCACACCCCGCCCGCCATTCCGCTGGGGATTCTGAGGCCTACGTCGGACGTGCGGGAGCAAGCGCAAGGAGACGCAACAGAAACGCCCCCGCAGAGCGCTCAAAATTCGCCCGAGAGGCTCGCTTGTAATCGTTCGCGCTAGAGGGAATCTTGCTACAAATTGCTCCACTCCAGCAGAAGCCACTGTATCTTCTCGGTATTCGGTATGTAGATTTTCATAACACAGGCAGATGGCTACACTGATTCATCTGGACGTGTTTGACAATTTCCGCGATTCACTTAAACCTTTTTCTTCAGTATGCAATAGGCAGAGTTTATTTTGAAAGCCTGGCATTCACATTCTGCAGGTATGCTTCAGAAGATGACGCAAGAGATCCACCTTGCTCCTGGTATTGGTAATCTCAAAGATTTTGTAGTTCTAGTTCTTGTTCATATCTCTCGTGACAAAATTACCAATTTTCAAATTTCCGGATCGACACCGTCTAGACTAGGTCTCAAAATATAATTAATAAACCTGTTATTCACAATAAAATGCTTTTGAGAGCAAGGTATGTAAACAGTACTAGGAATGAGTACGATTATAGTTACTATCAATAGATAAATAAAGTGAAAATAATGGGCGCGGTTTGTAAACCGAGGGGACAGTCTATTCGTAATTAACTAAATCCTATATTTGTGTCATCGGCTTTGTGTCGTTTAATACTTTTTGTAATACTCCGCAAAAATCATATAAATAAGAAATAGTCTACTTTTTTTGAAATAGCACTCAAAAGACATCTTTATGCATAACTCATTCAATTTCATTGTTCTTAAGAGATAGCCCCCATGTACATTTATAACGGACGGCGGTCGTTTAGAGCAGTTTTTCATCCCTGAGCTTCGTGTAGTGTCGAATGTACTGGAACAATAAAAATCTATAATACAAGACAAACAAACAAATGAGCCTCAATCGTGATTACTTAGTTCTTTCTGTTCCATATTTCTCTTTTAAGCACATCCTATCCATTGTGCTCGCTTCAGTTGACTCTCAAATAGCATTTTAGTGTTTTCGAAAGTGCGTACTAGCAAGGAAAGGAACAAGCGTTCCATTAAATAACTTATTTTGGGAGCTGATCTTTCTTGAACAAATTGTCACTTCTATAGTCCAACCTTTATTTCACTCACTTTCCTACACAATTACAAACACAAATAGACATAATAAACTTTTTTTTCCCACGACATTCTTCAAAGAATAAAAGGTACGATACGCATGTTAATCTTTTATTAGCAAACATGCATTTACACCAGAAAAATTACTTAAGGAGTCTATCGAGAACACACGCTCTCCTCAGCCAACCCCTACCAGTCCTCCCTTAGGGGCGGATGCCGTCAGTAACTGTCGTCGTAGTTCGTTCCCCACGCCTGCCACCCTGAATCAGCAGCCGCTGAGCCGCTGAGCGGGGGCTGGAGCATGGCTCGAGATGGCGCTCGCCTCCTCTCCCTACACGACGGATGGGCGCGCGTCTCCGGCGCCGCCCCTCGCCGCGTCTCTTACAATCAATAGAGCGCTAACCAACCGGAAAATGACAATCCATTGCTCCGATTCAATGGAGCCGAAGTAATCGGCCTGTGAACAGGTCCGGGAGTCAGTTGGGGCTGCCCGTTTAGGTCGCCATCAATTAGCCACAGACTTTCGAGATCTCGTGGGGGAAGGGAACCCCCGCCTTGGGGCCGGCCGGGGCGGGCGGCGAGGGAAAGAGGCCCACCGGGGGACGTAAAAATCCGAAGGGGGGGACCGAGCGTTTTACGAGCGCTATCGATTCCCTGTATCGAGACGAGGCAACGGCTCCGGCGGGGCTCGGTGCGGTGGGCATAGTGGAACAACACTTTCGAACAACAGTCGCCCCGACGTGCATTACTGGCTCTCGCTATCGGGAGGGGCCCCGTAAAGGCCAAACGACCGAAACAAGTAAATCGCCGCCGATATCATGTAATGTTCTCTCCCCCAATTATACAGTTGTTCCAGGAAATGGACGAAATGGAAATGGACCGTTATTAGGCTTGTGTAATTCTGGCCCACGATCGAGCGGGTGTAGCAGGAAACCTTAGGAAAGAACACGAATCGAGAGTCATAAGCACAACACGCTATTCTCCAATGATTCAAACACCAAATGAAGGGCGCACAAGGATATCTAGAGCGTTTCTGAACTGCGTCTTTGAAAATGATGCGAGATAAAAAGAACATATCATTTCATACGTGTGATCTCAGCTTATTCGACGAATTTTCATTGCCATTTCAGCTCTACCAGCCATTAAATCAAATTAAAACCACACAAAGCATTGCACATGACCGCACATAACGATGCGTTGGTGACATCGGCATTTCAACAGGAGCGTAGGTGTCGGTCCGCTGTGTCAAAATATACTACAAAAACTAATATTTATAAATAAATCTACTAAAGTATTACTAAAATAGCAATGAAATACCTATATTTCCAAACACAATATCTCACCGATTTATGCATTAATCATACAGCCAAGTTTTAAACGTCATACATATTCATATTTTTATTCATGGAACATTGATGTTTCGTAATTTTCACAAAAATTAGTTTTTATTAAATTTGTTAATTCTCATTTTGAATACAGTCTATTATACGGTAACGTCAAGTTAACAAAAGCAATACAAAAATGCACAAACTGGAAAATATTCCTCTCATATAACACGACGTGGGATAACTAAATTAAATTACTTTTATCTTTTTCCAATGGCGAAGTTCAAAGACTTCTAGGTCATTTCCCCAACCTGGAATCTTCTGCAGATGAAGAATGTCAAAAGTTATCAAAACGAGTTTAAAGGTTTGCATGTCTGCATGTCTCCAACCATACTTTATTTATGGCACTAGTTGAACATTCTATCAAGTGTTTCAGTCTTTCTCTTTACTCATTTGTCAAATGCAGGGATTGTTCCTTATCTAGATTTTCGACACAACACTTAAATTTCAAACAACTGTTAGTGTGTTTTTTCAGATTAAATTCACTTTTAATAATTTCAAGGATTAAACTAGTCGGTCCAGTGGCCGAGATCGCTAAGTCAGTAGTGCCGTAGTGATCTTGGGCCGTGCGGTCGCGGGCTCAAGTTCCGCCTCGGACATATTTGTATGTGTTCGACCTTTTACCCCCTATCATCACCATATCGTTTTATCCTCATCCCATAACGTTACATCTAATAGAGGTTGCTAATGACCAAGCAGTTGATGCGATCTTAACAACAACAAAAAAAAAAGGATTAAAATAATCTGATTCATCATTCACTCTTCTCGGCTAGAAATAAATTCAAGAAGCTGGATCTACATGTCTAGCGCGGTACTTCGACACCACAAAACTAGTGGTACTACCAAAGCGCAAACTTTCTCGCATTGCTCCTAAATACTCCGCAATATTATACCACTACATAAATCAGCATTTTTTTCCCGCTCCGAGACGCGATCCCAAATTCTCAGATATAACTTGCCGGCATTCATGCCACTACGTCATATTAGCGCGAATGCACCGATGCACCGAACTCGGGCAAAGGCATAAACACGTAAATGTCCAGATGGTCCATGTAAAAAAACAACAAATAATTCAGATAATTTAAAAAATTCCACCGTAGATACATTTATTCCTTTCTCATTCATATTCAAAACGTAATGTTTAACAAGGAGTGCCACCAAAGCACATACATTTTTGAATTATTTAAAATGCTCCGCAATAACATACACCTACATAAAACAGCAAAAGTGTTTAACCAGCAAGTTTTTTTCCATTCGGACATCCGAACACAGTCCCTCAGAGTTAACTGATACCACCACGCCACACAAGCGCAGTGCGAGTGCAAGCGCAGTGCGCAAGATTATTTTCCGACGCACGATTAAATAAACTTCTCTTCTTACGAAATATTACGACGTAAGTTGACAAAGTAATAATAATTTCGGAACCGTTAGGGATATGTAAGTTGATCGCATGGGTTCTGGTTAAATTGTATTTCAATATAATGTTGAAATACTCGTAATTTTACTTAAATCAGTTCATACAGGTGCACACAAGACGACAACTGATTTAACATGACATACGTTTCAGAAATCAAATAACAGAATTGAAAATATGTTAAAAAGATGCAATTTGGGAAAACACACTCAAGACCTGTATTAATATCTGTAGAATTATCTGCAATAATTCTATAAGTGAGTAGAAGTACTTCAAATGATTTTCAATAAAGCTTCTACACTCTTCAATAGTTTTTTTCTGCAACAACATATTCATCAAATTAAAATCCATATCTGGGATTTGAACCCGGCATCTTCCGAAGTGAAACGTTCAGTCCCAGCACGCCTTAACCACCTCGGCCATTGGAGTGAGTTGTGAACTGAAAACTTATACATTAGTCAAAACGTAATTGTATCAGCTCTATCATTACCAAGCCGGTACTTGTCAACATGCGAAAAACAAAAGTCTTTTGGGCGACGAAGAATGGCAGGGGTGAAGGTCTTTCTCCAAATTCTATATCCGATTAACGAGATTAAAAAAATAACTACGAGAAAGTCTGTGCCATTCTATAGCACCACTAGATTATTTATTTATTTACCGTCCCTTATTACACATATGAAGAAAATTAAAAAAACTTGGAGCGGTTTTTGAGAAAAAAATTTGGAAATTTGAAGCGGAAATCAGGCGAAAACAACTCGTTTTGAGCAAAATTCTACATAACCTTTTTTAAAGACCTAATTTTGTATAGCAGACTTTGTCTGAGGTACAAAACTCCATCTACAATTTTGTAGTTTAAAAAAATATTGTTTTGCAATTTTCAAAAAACCAAGTGATTCTCAGAAGTAGGACATAAGATCATATTTTTTCTCTTCCCCTATTACATACGTGAAGAAAATTTAAAGAAAAAAATTGGAGCGGTTTCTGAGAAACAAAATGTTGGTAAATTTCATATGCAATCTACGCAAAAATTACTAGTTTTTTTTAAGAAACTTGTACATGACCTTATTTCAAGTGCTAGTTTTGTACAACCGACTTTGTCCGAGACAAAAATTTATGTCTGAAATTTTGCAGTTTTAAAATGGTTTTTTGCAATTTTCGAAAAATTTGGGATATTAACGAAAATGATACGTACATCATTCTCTTAAATGTCCTTCGCACCATTCAAGAACAAAATTTAATCAAAAATTTGAAATTATTTTTCTTTTAACTTTGAAAATCTCCGACGGGCTTCATGTAAAGTATCCACCAAAATTAAAATATCGGTTTCAAATTACAGGAGCCTTAACATCAGTGAAAACGACTGGGGAATATCAATTTTGAAAAAAAATCGGCTGAACGGTTTAGGCGCTAGCGTTGACCACGGACAGACACCGACAGACAGAAGTTTTGCCGTCAATCGATTTTGCAGCATGAAGAAGCAACAAAACGTGGATTTTAACTACACCACGTGATAGAGAATTTTTCCTAAATTTAGCAACAGGTTTTATCCACTTTTTCGTTACCAGACCCCAGCTATAAGAGTTTTTCTGGCGGAAATTCGCCCTTTTCAAGCGCACGATTCTATAACTTTCTCTTCTTACGAAGTATTCGTAAAGCGAGAAAGTAAAAGCAGTGACCTGCCTACGATGATAGCGGAAGGAGCGAAACGAAATTTGCTTGGTCAGGGGGAAGTGCATGCTTGATTACACGAGCCTGGCCAAGTAAACTAAAGGCACCATTGAACTGAATTGAATGTACGAAAACTGTACCAAATCCCCGAACATTTTTTTCACCTTTCGCCTTTCTTCCAGGCAGGCGAGCGTCCTCCAAGAACATCTATCTCCGACCACGCGTCCGCCGCCAAGTCGCGAACATCCCCACATTTGTTTAGCCCCATCAGGGCGCCAGGGCACGTCAGGACGGGCAGGCTGTCGATCGCCGGTCAAGAGGCAACCTGTGGCCCGCTGCAGGCGGCGGCGGGGGCGGGGGCGGGGGCGGGGTGATCTTGGGGCCGCGGTGTCGCCCTCGTACACCCCTTGACAAATCATCGCGAGTCGCGGGGCCCCGCGGGGGGTTAAATGGACCTTTCACGGGCCCGCTTCCGATACAGAATTACCTCAAATCGGTTTAGCGAGCGGCAACGGGCAGCTTGGGGCAGGGGGAGGGACGGGTGGGTGGAGGGGGAGGGCGACTGCGGACTGGAGCTTCGGCCCCAGGGCCGCTCCGCCTACACACAGTGGACCACAATGGCACCAAAGACATTAGTACATTTCTTCACGATTTCCTACAATATACTATTTCATACAAAACAGGAGGGCAATACGAGTACTCGTATATTAGTGTACCATCTATTTGCTTATCTTTCGTAACCAGAGTGTCATGACACGAAGATGAAACTGTTTATCTGGGCTTCGGAGTATGATTAGGTAACGCAGTATTTCAATGTTCTGAAGGATGTACACTAAATATATGTTTTCCGTTAAAGAGCACACATCCATTCTAGTGTAGACAGACCGAAATATTATTTGAACAAGTTTTTATTTTGACTGATTGGTTGAATTTGATTGGCATAAAAAAGTAAAAAGACATCAATGAAGGCGTTGTAATAATACAAACGCGGCCGAAAGAGTCTGATAATAAAAATGTGGAGTGCTGTCGTACTTATTATCTTATTTTATTAAGTTACGTACGAAAGGAACAAACAAGCCTACTTTCTCTGTTCATTAGCATTTTTCTCAGAGACGACAACTTGCAAAATTTCCAGCAAATGCGACTGTTCAATACACGCCACGACCTAGACAGTGTTTGTCCGAGTTGTCTTGGACTTTAACAGCAGGTTTCGCTCTCATTAAATGAAGTACGTCGAAAGGTAAACATTGTCTGGAATAATACGGTATTTTGGTAACAGCCAACCTGGGTTCACATTTCTGCAAAGTTTGGTTATTACAACATTTACATGAATGGTGCGAGATACCAAATGTCACGAAATGTTGTCATTCACTTACATGTAGATGAAAGGGATTTATCCCAATGGATTGTGCCATTACATTTAGTTTTAAAAAAATGACTTTTTATTCACATATCATTGTTTTTTATCACGTAATTACCAGCCCAAAGGAGGATCTTATAAACATTCATTACCTGTTGTTATCTCACAAAAGATGCGGCATTCCGAAGTAACAGGTTTTTCTCAAGGGATTTCTTTAAGTTTATTTACTAATCGCTTTTCCTGTCCTCTCCTTTGGGCCCATTTGGGAGCAGTGTGCGCTCCGCTGGCGGCCGCGCTGCCAGCGGCCACGCAAGCCTCCCAGCAGGTCTACTTTAAGACACCGATTTCGGAGACGCACGCGAACATGGCGTGACAAATCTCTAAAGAGGCGCATTCAGATACCTCAGAAATATCTTAAAACCGCGAGCTTCACCCAATTCATAGATGACCCATTCATATGCATTAGCATCATGTACTGAATATCATATTTGCTTTTCCTCGTACAGATGAATGAGAAGATCACGAGATCTAAAGATTGATGAGGTTGTAACACAGAATTTGCTCAAAATAATGGAATGCTTTAGCTAAGGGATAACAAATCCGCTTTAGCTATGAGAATGTTTGAGGGATTTAGGAGTTACATTAAAAGGTCTAAAAATATAAATATCCTTTCATTGTATTAACAAAAATCCCTTGGTATCGTTATTTTTACAAATTTGGTGCCATCGTTTACCTGTCAGAAATGTTTCTTTCTGAGAAAACTATCCTTCATTGCCGCTGAAGCCGAGGCACGCGCTGAAGCTGCACGACGCTGGTGGAGGAGAGTGCGGGGTAGGTTGGGTGGCGATACACCACGGCACTGGGTCTCCGACACCTTTGGGAAAATTTTCGAAGGAAAAATGATTACACCAAACTTCTTCAACTAACGATGAGTATATATACTTTTCCTGACAGAACAATTAAGGTCACCCGCGTATTGTTCATCTAAGCTTCTCCGCAAATGTGTCAGGTTTAGCGAGATATTAAAGAGTGAATTACTCGCATAACACATTTTACTTCAGGCAAAATGTGTTCGACAAACCAAAGAAGTCCCAATAGAGAGTAATTCAGAGGATTAGTGTGAGTGCTCGTCCACGGGTTAAGAGAGGAAATCTTGAATTCATTTGAATGCTTGTTTCGAAATCAATTACTAAATTACACATAATGTTAATGAAGTATTCAGTGAATGTTCAAATATACACTTGCGCAAAATAGGTAACAATATATTTCGGAAAACTATGGTTTATGGTTTCCACATGTATCTTTTCAACACAATAGCAATGCTGAAAAAAATAATGAAAAGATGTTACAGATGCTGGTATTTGGCCTATTCGCAATATCATGAAGATAACACCTTCTTAATTCTGAAACACTGATTAAAATTTTGAAGTCATTCGTTGAGTTAAAACTAAGCTAAGATATAGTATTATTAAATTTAAAAGCTTTCAGGTAGATTGAAGAGTATGGATGTATAAAGTGATAAGGGAATAATAATACGAGTATGGAGTAGAAATCTAGGAAGATAAGTAACTTTCTTCCTACTAAAAATATTGTCACAAATGTTCGCGAATTAATAGCGGCAAACGTTTTTAATCACGATACTCTGTGATATATAAAATTTAAATAACAGACATTCTCTACTACATCATTCGTTAGCTTTGAATTTTTGATATACAGTTTCATTATACAGCAATCAATTTGCAACTAATAATATTCACAATTCATTACTGTTAAAACTACTCATTTTCGTACGTGGGTACTTTAATATATGAATTAAATGTCATTTTTCAAAGCAGATATCTCTGAATCGCGAATATTGCAGCTTTAATATGTGAGCGTCATCCCAAGGAAAAGCCACAAAAGGCATCTGGAAGTGTGTTGGCTAAAGCTGCTCCTAGAGAAAAGCAAGAAAAAAACACTCGAGTGTTCTTCTTAAAAAGCCATCAACAGCATTTTGAGATTGATGATCTTTCATCCGAGAATATTATTTTAAGGACGAATGGCAACGAGATGGACAGTTTGAGAACAAAATTATGATTGCAAGCCTGAGAGGGCGATATTGCATCATTCTCTATACAAGACACATTAAGAAAAGTCAAAAATATATTCACATCGAATTAACGTACATTACAAAATAAAGAAAAAAATGATAAAAATTGAAACATGAAACCTTAAAACATAAAAAAATGACAAGAATATCACTTCAGTGTAGTTTATTATTAAACGAGGAGCAAAAACGAGGGCAATATTACTACATAAACTGGACGAAAATATAATTTAAGATGCCTTACGATAAATAATAATCATATCTGAACTACCATCACTAGGGCCCCAGAATAGGAGATAACAGCAACAATGAATTATACCTAAGAATGAGTAATAACTATAAATCAAGTATTTTCTAAATCACGTTTTCCATATTAAAACAATTAAGTGACGGTGAAAACAATTTAATGGGAGAAATGAAAGAGATTATCATCTGATTATTTCGTACAAATACGTAAGTAAATATATTATACAACAATCACATAATTACTACTTATAAATGTGTTAAAGAACGTCTATTTGGAGTAATATTGAAAGAAATATTTGAATATTCATTGGGCACCTCACAGAAAGAGCAAGAGTTTTACATAATTTATCTTGAAATACTATAGCATAAATGTTCTTGTTATCGATTGCAAGTCTATTTCTCGGGTTCAGTATCAAAGTTCAGGGCAGAAAGAAGAAAATCACACTATTCTACACAGCACGTTGCGAGAGGCTTGATAAAGAGAGACACACGCACTGAGATGGGAAAGCTCAAAGGGCACTTTCGATCACAAAACCACTTGGCGGACGGAAACAAGAAATAAAGCGCGCTTTCGGGTTGAACCTCTGACAAAATTACTGCTCTGTGACACGCGCAACAAAAGATATCAAAGTGCCGTCAAGTCTATTTCCACCAAATACAATAGGTCCGAAAAGCTTGGGCAAATACCTGCAGGACAAACCTGTTCAAGCGTTCACGTCCGGGAAAAGGTGCTATTTGCTCAGGAAGAAGGATGTGTGGACACATGTTCAGTAAAAATGAGATCAAAGAATGGTCTCACTGGCTTTTTCAAACGATGACTCATCTTCGGAACCAGAATGAGAGCACGCACGTGCGCGCACCAGAACTTCACGTAACATTTCTACAACAGGCGCTAGAGGCACTCCAACGAAATCATGCCTTACCAATCAAGAGATCTATTTTAGAAAATTCAATTCCTACAACAGGCGCTAGAGGCACTCCAACGAAATCATGCCTTACCAATCATCAAGAGATTTATTTTAGAAAATTCAATTGTTCTTTGTAGAAAGGGGTGCATGTTCACGCATGTAGTACAGCTTCTACGCACGACGAATAAAATGGAGGTCATCGAGAGGGTGATCTTACTTAAGCAAATGTCGATTTCTGTGGACACATTTTTTTTAAATACATTAACTACTTTCAAGAGAAAAACTTAACATAATCGGAAGTATGTGCCACTACACGCTGTTCTTTTGTAGTACAAATAATACGCGAAATATACTTTTTCAAAATATGGAATGCAATATTTATATTAAATGTATTATAATATAATACATTTACTTTGGTTTCGTATTTTAGTAAGCTGAATTCTTCTGCGATTTTCTTCTTGGGGATCAAGAAAACAAAAAAATGTTAGGAAGAAGAAATTCCCGTTCGAAAACAACTTAACTGATGCCACAAACACCTTCGCCGACGCGTCTGAACGCACGGCAGCGCGCTCGTAACATTAATAGCCATTCGCGCGGCGCCGGCTGTCCTCCGCCACCGCCACTATCGTCAGAGGCTTCGGGAGGCGGCAAAACAGTCCGTAATTACACGCGCAATCCCGGCAGCAACACGGCGCGTCGCGCCGCCCCCATGAGCATTGCGCGCCTTGCTCTTTTTCTGCCCAATTGCGTCCATCGCGCCGCAAGGCGAGGATCCGCGCTACGAGACGCAACGTGTCCCTAACCCACCTTGCCCCGTCCTGTCACTCTCCCTCCATTCCGTTCCTCCCGCCCGACCTGACGTGTTTCATCCCGACACTCTCCGTCCCGACACTCTCCGTCCCGTCACTCTCCGTCCCGTCACTCTCCGTCTCGTCACTCTCCGTCCCGTCACTCTCCGTCCCGTCACTCTCCGTCCCGTCACTCTCCGCCCCGTCACTCTCCGCCCCGTCACTCTCCGTCCCGTCACTCTCCGTCCCGTCACTCTCCGTCCCGACACTCTCCGTCCCGACACTCTCCGTCCCGACACTCTCCGTCCCGACACTCTCCGTCCCGACACTCTCCGTCCCGACACTCTCCGTCCCGACACTCTCCGTCCCGACACTCTCTGCCCCGACACTCTCCGTCCCGACACACTCCGTCCCTTTCTGTCCCGTCACTCTCCTCTCCGTCATTCTGAGAACCGCCACCCTCCGACTCTTTACTGTCCATTCCGCGTCTCTTTCCTTCCCTGCTTGGCCTCGTTCCATCTTGCTCTTCCCGGTTTTCTCGCTAATTCCACCGCTCACCGCAGAGCACGTTCATGCCGCAACCAGACACTTCAGCTCGTTGTGATAGCCGGTCCTCGTCCAACGGGAAGGAAGAAGTTACAGGAAATATGCTGCTTTCGGTCTATGTGACCAGTGCAAAATATACCACGAACGTGATAATATAGTGTGCAAGGTGCTAACACGTTTTAATGGTGGTAACGTCGTAATATGCTAACAATGGTTGCAATGCTGCATGCTGGCCTTGCAATGTGCATAAACACACCAGCAAAATTCAATTGGTAATCGGAGACGCTTGATCTCAGAGGTCAACGCGACGTGAAAGTCATTCTAGACATATGCTAAGATGTCATGACGTTTGCATGAAGTAAGCCTGTTGGTATGTGAAATGATAGTTAATGTAAATTCATATGAATATTTTTCCAGGAGTAGATAATCATTGCTGATTGAATTCCAGAGCTGCCAATTGTATCCTCATAATTGAAAAGGTATAATGCAAAAATCACGATTTTTTATAGATAAATATGAAATGGTAAAGGTAAATATAAAATATTTACTGTTTTTTATATTACATATTGGGTATGTTAAAATTATAGCATCTGAAATCAGGTAGCTCTATCAGTTGCCATTAGACCCAAAAATGTCTTGTTTTTGTTTTCTTTTTGAGGTCAGGGCCCAATCATGCTTAGCAAATTGAGACGCAAATTATCAAATGTCCCTTTGATCATCACTATTTTTTCCACACAATTTTGCAAGCAATGTCATGAGTAAAAACTTTAAATACAATACTTGATGTCCCACTATCTTCCGACGGTTTTTGGGTTTTTAATTAGATATCTTTGTCCAGTTTTATTTTAGACAGTCTAATGTTATACGTTTGAAAACCAAAAAGTTAATAAAAAGGCGTAATTTAGATATGGAAATTTATTGAAATGTGTTTTTTAAACTTTCTGAAACATTACTACATCTCGACGTTTCGAGAAGCACTTTTCCTCTTCTTCAGGAGTCTATTTAAATATACAACAGAATTACGTATAAGCTAAATTAGTTTTTCTAACTTTAGGATTTAGGTAAAAACAATTAACTAAAGTACATTACATTTTTTTAACTTATAAATTTTAAGTAAAACTCATTGATGCAAGTGATTATAATTATGTACCAGGTACAAATAAATTCACCTTAATAAACTATGTCATTCTTTTTTAAAATCTATTTGTACTTTTTTGCAAATTATTCCATTTTGCAAAAAAGTAAACTCTCAATAATATACTCCATCAGAGGCCAAACTGAGGAGAAGAATGGGGAAGGGGACAAAGTGATAGATATTTATCTATATTATTGAGTTTTTACTTCTTTGCAAAATGTAATAATTTGCAAAAATTACTAATAGATTAATGTACTTTAGTAGTTATATACAAGTACTTTAGTTAATTGTACACATTTCAATACATTTCCAAATAAAAAAATTATGGCTTTTTATTAACCTTTTGATTTTTAAACGTAAAACATTAGACTGTCTAAAAATAAAACTGGACAAAGAAATCTAATTACAATATTTGATGCCTGAAGCGAACAAACATGCTTAATCAAAAGAACGAGAAATTCATTATTCATTAACTATACAAGTTTTTGCTAGTAAGATCGTTCAGAAAATTCTTTACATCTTGTGCTATATTAGCTTGAACTTGGTTAGCGTGATGATCTGTATGCGATATAGTTGCCCTGAAAATTGCAAACGTTTGGGAAATATGCAATAAGAAACATTGGCTAATCGTTGGAAAATAAATGTATAACTATACTATAAGGAAAAATATGGTAATAATGCGATACGGATGACTCAATATTTGTTTGGCAGTCGTTTTGCTAGACAGAAATAAAAAATCGAGAAACACATTCATAGAAATAACTGCCACGGAGTATATTCATTCAATGTAGGCAAATATCAGCTGTGGATATCTGCAATTTTCAATCGAGACAAGTATCGTCTATAGGCCTTGCCAGATAGAGAAAGCGCAAAGAACTGTATTTAGTGCAGCCTTTGTGTAGCAATGCAACGTAGGTTTCTGATAAAGAACCTACACTTCAAAAACAGGTATCCGATATGGACTCTATATTCTTGAGTAACATTCATCTTCCTATTTCATCTACATATATGCCAACCCAGATAACGTTGCATCTCCCTACATCCGAAAATGCATAATTCGCAAAAACAGCTATATACTAAAGAGCCTCAAGATACTCAAGATACATTGTAAGAACTGAGAACTCTGTAGGTATTACAGACGTTACATTCGAGTTCATCACTATCATTGGCACATCACAGCCGTCATCATTATCATCAGCCGCATCCATCAAATGGATGTAACAGCTTCAACTACTTATAAATATAAAATAAACCACTAGTACTAACCGCACACCTGTTCCTGAGGCTACCAAACGATAATCGTGGCGAGTGCCTCTTAACCTCTGGAACAATCGCCACCGTCAAAGTCGGCATTCCAGAGGGCGTGTGGTAGAGTCGTCGACGACTCGGAGAATCCGCGCTCGTTTGTCGAGCTCCCGGCGTCAATTATGCCGTAAACAGCTTCCCGCGAAAGGTTACCCTTAAAAGAGAAACCTGTCGGCGTTATATATATCTAAAATAACGCTCTTTACGTCGGACAGTAAATTGGCACCTGCCAAGCATCACAGATGCCGGAGTTAAGAGCCTTTAGAGAGGGAGAGAAAGTGCCCCTCCGGACCAGACCTAGAATAACAGAGGCTGGTAACTGGAGATGCCGCACGTCATTCTAGACCTTGTCCCGAAAACTGGGGAAGAGAACACGCTTCAAGCCCTGAATGTATTTATGAATTTGGAGAGACTTTGTAACATCTAAGATGAAAGTGAAAGTATTCCAAAACGAAGTTCACGAATGGTTATTAAAAAAGTATTTTCAGGTCAAATGAACCATTCTATTATTTCTACAAACTCTCTCCATTTGTCCATGGTTGAAAAATGTTGGATAAAATAGTTTTCTGAACTGTATGAAAGAAATATCAGTACGCGTAATTTTATGTAATAAAATCAGAAAAAAGTTTTATTGAAAATATTTCACAACTGATGTAGGGCAGTATTTAATACTTTGTCACCTTCAGCAGATAAAATGTACAACACACCAAAAAAAAGTTTAACAAGAAGTTATTGGATAAGAGATCTTACGTTGTAATTTAACGCCATTATGTGGTGGTAACTGATAAACAGAAACGCATTAAAGAAAGTATTTCACTTACCGAAGTAGCTGAATACAAACAATAAATAATACAGATATCTCTTTAAACTACACAATTTAGAAAGAAAAAGCTTTTGAATCACAATATTAATAATACATCTCACGTGTCATAGCAAAGTAAAGAATTAAATGACGACACAAATTATCACAACCCAGAATTAGTGTAGTTAGCAAAGCCTCCGTAATTAATTCAATCCATACCATTAAATACATCGAATAATAATACGATGATTTTATTGCTGCGATTTGCAATATCATCATTTACGTTTGATCAGTTGCACGTAGAAATCGAATGGGACCACTGCGATCTTGTAATTGTACCGGACAACAGTAGCTGTGATCAAATATTGAAACTAAAATACGAGAGGAACAATTTCAGTACAAAATACTCGACCCTGGCATTAATCAGAAAAATATCCACACCAGCCAACGACAGTAGTTTGATATTGCACCATCAAAAAGGAACTCGTGAAGATATCTACCCGTTAAATGCAATTGCAATTAAAGAACCATCACAAACAGTGAAATTTACAAAGCATAGTTAGAAAAAGGCATTACTTCATATTTACCGCTTAAAATAAATCAACACGACGAAAGAGCTTTACAAAAACTATGCAATTAACTTTTCAACATCAGCAAACTACATAATAGTTAACGCAATAACAGCGATATTTTGTAAAAATATTTTATGAGAGGGCTCCGGGTAATTCGTTTAGCTCCAGCGTTTTACGTGTCGCTTCACGTAACGAAGTTAAACTCAAACGAGAGCCCGATTTGTATTTTCGGAGCGTATTCGTGACTGCGACGAAGCGCGCTAAAGAATATTCAAACAAAACCGAGCACGCAGGAGCGCGGGAAAAACAGACGCAAAGGCCGGAGACGGATTCCCAAGCCGCGAAGCTGCAGACGGGGACGAACAAACAGGTGGTCCGAAGCAAAACAGGTGTCGCGCGTCCCGCCGGGATTTTTTCGCGTAATTAAACAGAACGAACGCGGCCCCGTATTTGCCGCGCCCGCCTACTTCTCACGCGTGTGCAACGCGTGCCATTAAAACGCCATTACATGGAAGATGAGACGGCCGGAAGAGGCGAGGCTGCAAATTCACGAGGGGAGGTCCGGAGTGCGAAAATTACACGATGGTAGGCTTTACCGGCAAGATGGATCACTAATCAGTGATTATTATGAGTAGTAATGATGGGGATTTCAAATATTTTATATTCTTGTGTCAGTTCATTCATTCGTTGTAATATAAAGGCGTACGAGAAACGAACTGTTTTAACCTCTTTTGTGACTACGTAATAAAAAGCGTGTACTCGGACGAATTGGAACTCTTTGTACTATATACCACATGTATTGAAAATTAACGAAAGATTCCTGAAAGATTGCTACTTTCAGAAATGAAAATGCAATGGGGACGGAGAGAAGGATAAGATAATAATGACTCAATTCACGATGCAATTGCGACCTATTCTAAACGGAACACCCGGATTTGAATAGACCTATCTAAACGTTATTAATCCAATACTTCTAATGCAGGAAATATACAATTCAAGAATTCTCCCACTTACACATCATTACACGCTCTAAAATTAGACACTGAAATCAGCAATGAAAATATAATTTTAAATTATTTAATTTGATCTTTACGTTTTCCAGAAATGACTGTATTAATATAATATCCAATACATTATGAACAAATTAACGAATCCACAACTTTCTGAAAAAAAAAGTATTCTTCATTCCTTCTAACTCCATTAAATCTAGTATCACTGTGGATGATCTGTTCATAAATACAATGTTCACATTACAGGGAATAAAAAAAGTACTAATTATGAGCCTGAAAACAACTTCGGTAATACGAGACGTCTTCAGCAACATATCACAAAACAATTCAAATGTTCCAGAACGAAAGCGACCCGAAGAGGCCAACGGCAGAAACAATGTCCGAAACATCAAACGCTGCAAGCCCTCCACGCACAAACAATGCAAGTAATACGCACGATGATTCGCAGTCGAGTAACGAACTTCTCCGACAATGGCTCTGAACTCAGTAGGTGGCGTGGAGAGCAACAGGAGAACTGAAATGAAGTACTTGCGCAAGACAAAATGAATTTCAGATGATCTCAGACCAAGACCGGGAAATAAAACAAATTACACTCGCGCTTTAATGACTTCCTAATTCCTCCGTCTATTCTCCGGGTTCCCTCGAAGTACGACGACCCACCGCGCCGCCGTGAACCTTAAATGAGTTTTAAGTGACCATAAGGCAGCCATCCTCCACTGCCCGCATTACACTTTCATTACAAATACGCCGAACCGGGATTTCAACGCTAAGGATTAAAGCTGGTTAAGGGAAAAGTAGACTTGCACGACGAGAAATTAAATTAACAACAATGACCTCATGTTCTGGGAAGATGGAAAACATCGTATTTATCGAGAGTAATCATTAACATAATTCGCTATTCGGGCGGCTGTAACCCTTGTCTTTAGAAAAGCGTAAAGCTCGGGAGGATTAAAGAGATTTTAACGCAGGGGGAGGGAGCTTCCCTGAGTGGGTCATACCAAGTTTTAAGTTGCACCGCCGCCTTGTTGAGCAGCCAACTCCACGTGCAGTTGCCAGCACGCGTAAAATATTAAACACGCGCGAGTTGCGGGAAGCAGGAACCGCTAGTCGGGATGCAGCGGGTAGGCGCTAGGCGCGGCGCGCGCCTTTGCTTAAGCAGGTTTGCGAAAGGATGCCAACGAGCTGAGCGGACAAGGCGAGGGGCTCGGCGCTGCGCAGTGGACAGTGGGGTGACGAACTGGCCGCGAGGGTCGCACAGCAGGTTGCACGAGGGTGCGCCGGGAGTGTCGCCGGGTTAGAGATGCGAGGAACGCGCGGTCAACGGGGTCGCAGGTGGGAGAACGGGCGCTGCAGCCACTCAGGAGAACAGGACTGACCAGAGGGGATTACGCACTCATGGCTTGGGAGGAAACCACAACATAATTTATCGTTAATTACTGACGCAGGGTAAAATCATTGTGGACATTCTTCTTCTTCTTCTTCTTCTTCTTCTTCTTCTTCTTCTTATTATTATTATTATTATTATTATTATTATTATTATTATTATTATTATTATTATTATTATTATTATTATTATTAGCGTTTTCCCCTGAGATCTGTGACTCCAGAAGAACTGTTCCTTGGACCGTTTTCTCAACATTAACGCGCATGCGAACTGCTCACTATGACGACAACAAAATAAATGCGAGGTCGCGACACTACACGTTCTGGACAACAGACGCGGAACTTTGCAATCCTGCAAATCTTTGGACAGAGGCGTTGTGCCGTTGCCGGGCCTCCCGTATACTCACATATAAACTCAAATACGCATGATTTATATACTCCCCGAGGTCATGTAAAATGCGTTAACAAGCCAAATTATATCATTATATTTATTTACTCACGATGAAAGTATCTTTGATAACAAACATGCATTTGAAAATCAAAATGTACCTACCACATTTCCATTTGGTGTTGCATTGTCATTGTAAAACTTGATTATGAGTTTCGTTTTACAGTTGTATGGAAAACTTATTCATTGAACATTCCAGAGAGCCATAATTAATCACTATCTATTGAAATAGGTATAATCGAAATTAAATAACTATTTAAACAGCCGAATAAATGTTTTAAGGACACGTGTAAACTCATCATTGTCACTGGTAAGCTAGTAGAGCTACACCAGCACATACTTTCTCGCATTATAAGTGATGGCTGTTTTAGCGACGCTTAAAAAGCTGATCGTCTTTCCCATTATTTCCAACAAGCAATTTTCGAAATTTCACAGGTCAATGAAAATTAGATCTGCGCCATTCTTTCAGTCTTTTCCTCTAACCGTGGAAAAAAATTACAGCAAAAGTTTAGAAACGTTCATGAGAAAGTTTTTTATTGCTCCAATTCAAACAGAAATTATACGTAACATTGTCAGTTAAAAAAATATAATATCTAATCTTTTTTTAGTAATTTAATGTTTTAGAATGTATTTTATGTGAGAAACTATCTATATCTTCAATATTGTAATTTCTGATTATTAATTTTTTTGCAATTTTCGAAATACTGAGTGTTCGCCGAAAATGAGATAAGCACCAGTTTTTTTACCGTACGTTGACACATACAAGGAGAAATTTGAAGAAATTACGCAAAAACCGCTCATTTTTTCAAAAATTATTAGATCACTTTTTTAACTATTTTTAACATCTTTATCTTCAATATTGTACTTTTACAAAGTAATTTTCTTTGCAATTTCGAATTGTTAGTATTAAACGAAAATTACGTTATTAATATTATTATATTATTATTCTTTTAAGAGTCCCACGTTTCAACAGTGAAAAAAATTGGTGCATTTTTAAGTATTTTTTTTATAAATTGCATTAGCTTCAAGCAGAAATTACACGAAACTGCTCATTTTTCCAAAAACAAGTACATGGTGATTTAAAAACTTGATTTTTAAACAGATTTGATTTTAAAAAAATCTCTGTTTAAATTACATAATTATTATAAGAATATTTAAAGAGAAAATGTGGGTTTTTAAGAAAAAAAGTTTAAAAATTGCCCATATTTCACACAATGGTGCGCACAAACTACTCATGTTCTCGAAAAGTTGTTCATGGCCGTATTTACGATGTCTTCGAACTATATACAGTAACATCCTCATTAACACGAATTCCAAGGGACCGAAATAAACGGAGTACATGTTATGAAAAATAGTGTTATCCGAGTATTACAAATGTCCATATTACCGCAATCCCGCGCCGGGGTCGAAGTCTGATTCGCGTTATGGCGAAATTCGTATTAAGCGAGTTCGTGCTTACAAGGGTTTACTGTATTTTATAAAGGAAAAAATCTCTATCTCTAATATTGTAGATGTTGGAAGATGTCGAAAAAGTTTGAACTATTGCAATTTTTTTGGAAAATCAGGGATTTCAAGGAAAGTGAGACCCACACCATTATTGTAAGCGTCATATACGAGGGCAATGTTTAATAAAAATTTATTGAGCCACCAGTAGGGGATTCAACACATGTGAATAGTTCGCTACTATAATTTACAAAACGCTCAATCATTAAAAAATTGTCAGAGGAAGGTTCAGCACTCATCACATTCTTATACTGCTTGTAATCTATTTTATTTCCTCGTTTACGTACATATATTTGGTGTAATATAGTACATAGTAAAGAGAAAGTGTTGTAATGATGCGGAAGATCGATTTCGATATTTTGTTTTCGAAATGTCAGCCTGTCTGTCTGTTTTCAACACTAGTGACTAAACTATTATTAAGATTTTTTCCCACAATGAATATTCCCCGATCGATTGTGCCCGACTCGAAGGCCTTCGTATACTTAATTCATTTGTATCCTAATCCTCCCATATTTTTTTTTGGTTCTGACAGACAACCTGAGTGTGAGATGTGCGAGCAATTTGACTGCGTTGGGAACCGACTCTTTACACCCATAACAATGGTTCGAGCTCCAACATTGTGACAAGTGATTCCTTGGGCAAATAAGCAAACATACAGGACCAAGATAGTTCTTTGCGATGTCCGGTAGCCCAGATGCTCTTCACTGTTAATATACCCAAAGAGGCGATCGCCACCGCGAGAGGGCCTGTAGATGTTTTAGGCGCCGGTAGAAAACAGCTGGAAAGAGGGAGGAGCAAATTAGAAAAAACTAGTCGAGACTCAAGAGAGCAGGAAACTTAATTATATGAGAAAGTCTGTGCCATCTGTCACACCTCTAGTTTGGTTTAGTTTATATAAAGTAATTTTACAAAAAGAAAATCATTTACCATTACTTGTATAAAGGTCATGGCGACTAATATGTTCCTGAATAGTAAGGAACATCAAGGTAACCCATTGCATTTCACATTAAACAAAATTAATTTTGAAGGAATAAAATAAGTAATTACGGGGAAGTGAATTGCAACTCAGCCAATTCTTGTCCCTCAAAGGCATTTCAGTGATTTTACTGTGTAACAATTTTTAATCGATTTAAATCACCGGTGCCATGCATAAAACACTGTGTGGTGCTGAAGAAATTTCCTAGTAAATTGCAGTGTCAAGTTTCAAAAGCCGCCTCTTCATGGATGACTGCTTTCATTTTCTCCGCCAGTCATTCCACAGCATTGTAATGTCTTTTGTCATGATGGCAAAGCACATATACAGAACTGTCAGTCGCACTTTTTCTGGTTTCCATTTTGCATCGTCCTTTCACTCGTACTTTTGCCTCAATGCTGATAGTATGCTGCTCACATAGAAGTTAGTTTTGAGGTTGGGCCATTATACTTACGTATTTTAAATCGTAGAGAAGCTAACGAGTCAACCCCACCCAAGGCAGTGCCCGTTAGTGAATGTCAAGAATTAGCTCCACCGTCTGCGAAGAGACAGAGCAGTTCTGGAAAGAGTTACTTCAGTTCCGAAAAACTAAATAAAACAGTAATTTTACTCAGCAAAATAATAAGTTGATGATTTCCTGAGCCACGAGTGCACAAGTGTTAATGATGGATCGAGCCAAATAGTTCATCAAGAGTCAATAACATTGCTGGATACATCCCCCCCTAAAAAACCAATTATGTTAGGGGCCGTCCATAAAAATTTCGAGTATTTTCAATACTCCTCTCCCCCTTGTAACGCACTTCCCTATCTCTATGTAAGCTGCATCTCTATGCTGCTGCAGACCCCTTCCCTCCCACTTTAGCGGTACGTAATTTATGGATGACCCCTTACTCAATGAAAATAATTATCAGATTTTGAACAAATTTAGAAAGTAGGTTCTAAGCTGAAATCCTCGTCCCGCGAAACGTTTTCTGTATTCGCCACTGCTCTAGATCAGGATGCAGATAAACCGTAGGCGCGACCGGACGGGGAGAGCGGGGTCGCAAGGTGTCGTCTCTTATGGGTGCGACAGGCCGGCCAGCGCGGAACAGTTAGGCCGGGCGTGGGCATTCCGCGGGAAGCTTATGGAACCAGGCAACGCGACGGAGTGCGAGGCGGCGGGGCGGGGCGGGGCGCGGCGCGGTGGGAGGTCGCAGTGGGTCGCCGGTTGGCTGTGGGCGAGAGAGCGACGTGCTCCGTTGACCCACAGCGCCCGCGGCCTTGGGCGGCTGGCTGGTGCAGGCGCGCGCGGGCCGACCTCGTCGCCATGCATCCGGTGCAGCTGCACGCGACCCGGGAAGGAACTTCTTGAAATTCCTGTGCGTTGTCCCCCGTGGGACGTGGGAGAACAAAAAACTATTGCTTGACTTTCCGAGGCAGTTGCGACGATTGATTGATGGTCGTTCCTGGGCACGTCATTAGCCCCGTTTGTGTAATGAATGTTTTATCGCGGGAAGTGACATCCCTACTGGACGCTGAGACCCGGCACCGTCCTACACGTGTGCTTGCGAGGAATTTCCGCACCAGGCATCTTCCCCTAGCAGGGCACCACAAGCGCGGGAACAAGCTCTTACATAAACTCCCGCCTGATCTCCCATCATGTGTGGCATGTGTATGTGTGTAAGAGGAGAGGAGAGGGCAAGGAAGAGGAAGGAGGATGGGAGAGGAGAGGCCATGGGAGAAGAAGAAGGAGGAGGAGGATCCGTGGCCTGCGATCAGTGGCCCTTTTGTTAGGGAACTATTCCGGCACTCGCCTGATGTTGATCGGAGAGACCATGGAAAGACCATGGAAAGAGCAGCCGGCCGCTAGAATTCTCCCAGTCAGTAGTTGCGGAGACAGCGGCAATGCTGGTTCTGAGCTAAACTCGGCCGGTCAGCAGTTACGAAATGATAACAAGCGAACATTCCACACCATGATAACAAGCGAACATAAAAATGCCTTAATGCGAGATTTGTATCCACAAACCTAGCGGAGAACAACTGCCGCAACAGCTGCCTGAGTTTTTCAGATCGACTCCGAATGTGAACAAACTCGGTCGGAAATAAATCAAATTAAGGAAAACATAATTTTAAACGGAGAGAGACCTCTACTGATTGTTTTGGGTAAATCACTATTTTAAAGCTGGATCGTCGTTTATAACGATCACTATTTAAGGAAGTTAAGAGCATGAAAACCCCAGACAAAGGTTTCGGAGTTTGAAATACTTCAACATTCGAAAAAATTTAGTAATACATGTAAATAAAAAGGAAGATATTTCCTTTATAGTGTGTTTGTATTTGTATGCATGACATGATTCTTTAGAAACAAATGATTAAAATAAATTTTGTGATTTACCACTTCTAATGAATATATATTATGCATTACGTACATATTCAATAACAGTTTTGAAATAATTATCGACATGATATTTCCATTATCATCATTAATTTATATCACATTAAACAATATGACGCGTATTTTCACTTATGCATAACTATTCTCAAATTTAATATGTAAATTACATAGAACACAAAATTACAATATTAATAAAAGCGAATCAACGTATATTAAATTACTCAATTCATTTCTAGCATTTCCTTGCAAGTGCAGGAAAACAATATCCCATACCCATTGCTACAAAAAACTTTATGATGTTGAAATTGAACGGTAAGACCAATCCAGATTTGATACCAGAAAATGTATGAAATTATTCACAATTTTTCATTTACGTTACGCAAAACGGAAGTTTTAATAACAGTTGCATCACAATAATTTCTCCCTCTAGAAGAAAGAGGTCTCATATAACACTGGAGAATAAATTTTTGTAGCTAAACTTCTAGTACTGCAGTTTGTTATATTGCGAAATCATTACATCCCCTATATAGAAGCAATCAATTTTATTTATCTAAATTCGAATACAAAAGACAGAAGACACGAAAATTTCACAAATATTGCCCGAGTTAAAATATTTCCTATCACTTTTTTGAAGGACAAACTAATCTATATTTCCTAAAACATTATCTTTAAACATAAATGTCGGGGCATTTGAGTTATATTTAGACGAGTGTGTGACTTGTAGAAAAAATTCAACTCTATGAAATGCTTATTAAACCTACAAATAAATACATACTAAGTACACATTAATTTTTTTTTTTCGTTTAATATCATCAATATCAATGTAGAGACTTCCGTATTTTCTCTGTTGTCACAATGTCAAAAGCATTCTAGGGCCGATCCACTCCTTTAAGTATATGAATGCTTTATGACGAAATTTCTTTATTATTAATGTGATCCTAATGGAATACATTCTACTAACTGTAATTAAATATGCTACTACTACATTTTATCATTTAGGAAAGACAAGGGAGGAAGGATGAATAATAGGAGTTTTACGATAGTTTATTTTTTATAAATAAAATTAATCTATAAAGTCTGTCAAATAGAACCATTAATTCACTTTGGATTTTTCGTGAGAAGTTTATCAATGATGTCAGCAAGGGTATGTCCGAGTTCTTGACCAACTTCTCATGAAAATTCAAAACAAATCAATTAAATAGCGATCATGAATATTAGACAAAATATGAGTAGCCAATGGAATTTATCGTAATTAAAAAATCAAAATATGTACGTGTTCACGAATTTCTTTTTCTAAAATATGTAAGGAAAATGAAAATATGAACAATAAAAATTCAACAGTGTTTAAAATTTATCTACATAAGCATTTTCCGAGCACACAACGTCGTCAATCTGATCTAACATGGATTCGGAGCGGCTGAAAGATAGTTCTACACCAGTTTTCACCACACAGAGTTTTGTCTGAAATATAAAATATGTTTGTTGGGTATACAATGTCGTTTACAAGGAGCCGGTGCTCAAGTGAATTTTAGTACCCCGTAGCCAGTGATTGATCCCGGAGGGGAGTAAAGGGAACATACTCTCCGCCCCAAATTCAACAACACAATACAATGATCTGCAAAAAATATTTGTTCGTTTTTGATCGAGTTACGAATGGGCTCTATCAAACATGAGCAAGCACGCAGTTAAAACATGCTTTACGAATATATTCTCATACTCAGTTTCGAGAAGCAGGGGGGGTACGTTTGACGGTTCTTGGTGAAGGTCTGGTGACCACAGAAACGTGGTAGCATTACATTCCTTTGTAAAGAAGATGATCCGGTAACATATTATTTCTGAAATATCCGTTTCGAAGTACGAATAAATTAAAATGTAATGAAATACGTAATTTTAAATTTACAAATAAATTAAGATGTAAAAATATATAATAATACCAAAATATGTAAAAATATATGACCAAGAATATATAACTCAGTAACGTTAATAGGTATGTTAAAATTCTTGAGACTGTCCTGTTAACTAAAAAAGAAATAATTGAATGCAGATACCTTGTTCCTATAATTATATGTATTTACAAGAGAATGCGTTCCCTAATTATATGTTACTATTTTCGTAGTTACTGAAGTGTATATGATCTCATACGTTTAAGAATTTCAACGCGGTGCTGTGTGCAGAGGTGTGGTTCTAATACGTTCAGAATGTCCTGTTAACTCTAAACAGTATTATTTAATGTAGGTACATGTAAGTACATGTATTTACATGAGAATCCGTTCCCTAATCATCACTTATTATAAACGTCGCCACTGAAGTATATATGGACTGACACGTTTAAGAAGTCCATCGCAGCGCTGCCTGCATCTCAATTCGAGCGCCGCGTTTCGCAGCACCACATTCCCGGAAGCGGCGTCTTTCTTGCGGGCGCGAATGCAATTTCGTCCGGCGGGAGGCTTTTGCGGCCGCTCGCCAGACGCGGGCTCCGTGCTATGCTGGGCGAAGCATCCTGTTTTTGGTGTGTCTGGGCGTCGGACCCGTTACGCTTTTTCCCTCGTCCACCTACTTCAACGCCGGCAGTTTGCTGCAGACCTCGTTCTTTGAAGGAAAACGCGAATTATGCACCAGGATCGATCAAAACGGAAGTTTGGGAGTAGTATGGAATAATCCGTAAGACACGTTAAACGGTTTTAATCGTTGGTATTCGATAAGGTTTAATAATATTAAAATTTACGCCAGACAGCCGAAAAATAATTTATCATGTTCAATCCCAAGCGCACGGGAGAAAATGTATAGAAAATGTATCGCTGGGTAATTCTATGCGAGCACACAAAATGTGGAAAACGAAAGATTTTGTAATATAATTAAATAGTGAATTCATATTTTGGGGGGAACATTTTTTTTAAATATTCAAATTCCTGAAAAAAAAATTATTTTTGTTAAATTTTCTCCTTATATTCCCATACAAACCTTATATTCCCATACCTGTGGAAGGTCCCCCAATTAACGAGGGCTAAATCAGGAGTTTGGACGTTTGACGCTCCAATCAAAAAAGATCTCAGAACCTGCACGTAACTGAACTAATCAAATGATGGCGACTGAATTTCGAATTTTTTTCACTAATTTCACTAAAGAATAATTCACTAATTTCTGGAATGATATCAAGACACCGAAAGCAGTTTTAATGCCTTCGAATGTCTTTTCGTGATAGTGTTCGATTTTACTAACGCGTTCAAAATTAATTCTTCACGAAGATTGTATTTGGAACCCAGAACTTTTATAGTATAACTCACATAACCTCCTTGTCGATAGAGCAGGAAGCGACGTGATCCTGATCTATTTTGCGCAAAGGAAACTAGACTCTCTTTTCCTCACCGAAGTTCCGCGCAACACGTCCCTTACACAACGCTTACTACGACAGCGCGGAGGTAACACTATTAGAAAGTGTTTACAGCTGCAGTAACCTCGTTACGGACTCACGCGTAAAGCCCACGCGGCATCAATGTCACTGGGTCTCAGTCACAGGCGTTTCTGGAGCTTGGGAGTAGTGCAAGGCAGCACGTGGCGCCATCAACACCTTCCGTTTGCTAAACATTGTAAGAAATACGATGAACACTCCTTCCCTACAATAAATAGCCCATGACCCACAGTAACTTGTCTTTCGTTGCCTACAGAAATATATTTCGTAACAAAATTAGAATCATCAAATAAAGCTCTCGAAGTTTCTTCAAAACAATTCGAAAAATTTTGTACAAAAGACGCTAAACAATCCTGTTGTTTCGGTAGTATGCTACGCGTATTTTATGAAACCTAGAATGCATGCATCTGGAATACATATACTACTCTACATTTAACTCGACTTCTGTAGAGTATCAAAAGTAACAAAATTTAAACGTCTATAGAATTATCATATTTTCTGGATTACAGATCAATCTCCAGGATAAACCCACTTAAACTTTTTGATGAAAAGTCCGGGGGGGGGGAAATCCTGGTGGATTGGACTCTTTCTTGTCTATTACCGCGAAGGAAAAGGCAATTGCTCAGGAACATAAAATTTTGAACATTTATTTTGCTTCATTTCGAGATGCTGTCATATTTGACCCGCCTTACCCTCTATTTTGTTGCCAATTTCTTAAATATGTGACCTTATGTCAGAGAAAATACGATATAATCAACTAATTAATTACAAAAATGTATTAATTATAATTCGTTCTAATCCTAAATGTTAAAAAACTTTCTTCTAATATAATTTTTCCGAACAAAATTGTTAATTATGTTAAGCGAATGCTATATAGCTATTTTGAGTACCCTGATACTTCGTGACTAAAGTCCTTCATCAACAATACTGGTGTCTTCGCTGAAAACATAACATAAATGGATATACCAACTGTGACTACGATTCGATTGAAAAGTATTCGTTTAGTACTTACTGATTAGTAATTTATGCACTAGAACCCATATTTGACCCGTATCTTCATCTTATTTTTCCCTAGTCAAATAAAGCAGAACACCTTTAAATTTGGAAGGATTTGCGATGTCATCTAAAAATGCATTCCTTTTTCAGGATGACATATTTGTAAAAAGAAAAATCATTAGTCACAAACAAGTTTTTGCATTAGCACGACGTTAGATTATCATAATAAACTAATTTTAATAGTAATAAAATATTAAACATGTCAAAAACGAGAACGAACTAAAAAAATAATTGTATCACATTCCTTGTTCCTTGCAATGTTGAAGACACACTGCCTTTCAAAATTGAAGAAAATTCAATACTTTAATTTAATGATTCACTTTCTTTCAGTTATGTCTGCACTGCTTTATGAGATTTTAAAAATTTCAAAACAATACTCCAATCACTGAAAATATTACGTCGACAAGTTTTTGAACTCTGAGAATTCTGATCGTCTCTGAAATATGTTAGATCTGAAAATGTCTGTGAGCAGTGCTCCTTGTTATCATTGTGCAATCATGCTTAATAAGAACAATTATTTCATCATCACTGAACTGTGCAGATGTGTAAAGAGAATTAATGAATAAAGGCACAAAAAGTTCAGATAATAGGAAGAAGTCTTAAGCCATCTGTTCAAAATTCTGACAGCAAACAGCAAATTTTAATAACCAATGCGCGCAGGAATCATGTAACCTCTGGCCTTTTGGGACGAGTTTTGAGAACGATTGCCTATAAAGGGGACTCTGCGACCAGCGGCATGACTCCGCGACGTGCGTCGGCCGGCGGAGTCAAGCCTAGCCCAGGGCGTCCCGTTTCTCAGCCTTCGAAGTAGCCTTTAGGTCTATCTCCCGAAGGGGGGGGGGTATAACAATACGCCCTAAGTGAACCCTGGACCCACCTTTGTGCTTGCATATTTGTAAGGGGATAGGACATTTTTTCGACAATGTCATGCCGCACAACCATTCTCATAGCACAACACGTATTATTGCACATAACCGGATAAGACCAAGGCGAGTCACTGTGCCACCAACTATTCACTTGATAGCCTAAAGATACATAAATAGTCACCAAAGTTACATGCTCTACGAGTTTCGAGTTTGTATATTATAATAATATAATAATTTGCAAATATAATTCCCGGTGTGACATTACATCGCTAATGGTACGTGAGGTTAATGTAGGTGTCAGAAAATGAAAAATAAATCTGAATAATGAATGCGATTCGCACTCAATAATAAATCCAAACACAAACGTGTCGTCATCCTCTACGTGTCTGCTTTGCTGTAACAACACTGTCGACGGCTGAAGAATTTAGGCTAAACATTTATACAAAAAAAGAGAAGTAGGGTGCGGCACTGAAAACGCCCTTAAAGTTCGAAATGAAAAGTTGTTCATACTTACATACTATAACATTGTACATCCTCATCTTCGAGACAACTCACCTGAAACAGAAAGATAACAACAATTACAAATCAGCACATCTTAAAAAACCTTCAAACCTTAATTCCATCCATTTATAATTGCTGTTCTCTCAAAAACTGTCGTTATTCAGGAAATAGAATGCAATTTTGCAATTTATCCATGGAAACTTTCTAGAAAGATTGCCAGAAGAAACTGATTTTCTGTTTTTAAATTAATTTTTGAAGTATAAAATATATAATTTTATTTTCATCATAAATAGAGTTTATTTCAGAAGAAAACGATAACTAATCTCTTCTCACTCTTATGTTCACAATCCAAAAGTGAAAATGCGGTAAAACGTATTGTGGGAAACTATTGAAAAATATTAAATATTGTAGATAAAGCGAAATTATTATCTCCTGACACTCATGGGGTCTATGTGACCTTACACCCAGTTATTTAACCAATAACGGACGTTTTAGAAAAGATTGAATATTTTGTATAAAATTGTAAGACCCAAGAAAGGAAAATTGTTTGGAAGATGTTATGGAAATTAATGAGAGTGACTTCCGCGACACTCAAGACAAATCTTCATTTGGGAACGGATGGACACCATGCCAGTGCTCGAAAGGTAGAAAATGATTTGAAAAATGAAGAGGTACCGAAAGAGGTTCAAAAAGCTACAGCAGTTGTAAGTGGAAACCAAGTAAAATGTGGAAATTATGCAAAAAGAAGCGACTTTCTTTCTTTTTCCCTAATTGCTTACGGTTAATACCAAGAAAATTCAAATTCTGCGAGGCCTCCGAACGTATGCCAGATGCCAGGCGTTTGCTGGTTATGACGGGTTGGATTAGGACGGGACTTACTTCCTCTTAGCGCCCCTGTTCGGGGTGAGGAAAATGACTGATGCAGGGATGATGATTATTGTGATTGAATAGAGTTTAGAGGGCGCTTCGACTGCTGTGGTCATTTGCGCCCATGCCAGAGTATTTGGAGAAAAGAATATTCAGTGTCGCATATGTAACTTACTCACTGTTTAAAAGCATGTACATTGGCTAAAAAGAAGGCTCGAATTCTGCTTCAAGCATACATGTAGAAATGGCAGAAGGAAAATAGAAAAAGGGCGCGTAAAATTTATCTTAAAACGTAAAATTGGCTGTAAAGGGGCCAAAAAACAACATAAAACATTATCTTTCAAATAAAATTATATATTCTGCTTTCTCTCAAAAAACAAAAAAGTTTTGAGAGCGCAGAATCGTCATCCCCGAGCACCACTTGTAGCGAGTTGCCCAGGTCATGTCTTCGTCGACTGCCAACAAATTTCCTACAGTACAGCAGGACGTGTTCCACGGAAAGAACAGTCTTGCACGAGTCACAGATGGGGCGAGTTTCATTTCGAAGAATGAAGCCGTGAGAGAAATGGCAGTGTCCGATACGAAGACGGGTTAAAATCACTTCCTCGCGCCTACAGGACCGTGATGAGGAGCGCCAGGGATACACAGAATTCTTTATCGCACTTAGTTTGAAAGTGCTATTGTGCCACGCTCTAAGCACGGATCGTTTCAAGAAAGCCTGAACATCGGACAATGGCACAGAAGGGATGTCGATACGAGTTTTACGAGTCGCTGATTTCGCCGCCTGGTCGGCCAGTTCGTTCCCTCTGATACTCACGTGGCCTGGGACCCAACTAAGTACCAGGTCATAGCGGCGGGACAGAAGACGATGAATCAGGCTTTGAACGGATAAAGTCAGGTAGTCTGACGAAGGACGGGAGACAGCTTGAAGAGAGCTGAGAGAATCAGAACAGATAACTACTCGCCGCAACGTCGCTGATTCAATGGGGCCTCAAAAATTGCATACATTTCGGCAGTGAATATACTGCACTTGGAGTGAAGCCGAAATGATTTGGTGGCCCTGATACAGTAAAAATCACATGCCACCGCGTCGCTGCACGATGAACGATCCGTGTATAAGAATAAATGATCCGGATAGGATTCTCTCATATCCAGAAACTGCTTCTGGTAAACCAGAGGACTAGTAGTTTGTTTGGGCAGATTGGAGAGTCTGAAGTCAATACTGGGAAGGAGGAGTTTCCAAGGGGGAATCCGGTCACTTGTGGGTTTCACAGGGGTGGGAAGTTCTACATTTAATTCCCGGAGAAGATTTCGTAATCTAATATCTGGGGGATGGGGTAACGATGTTCGAAGAATGTACGAGGACTCATACTTTGGGTGGATGATTATTCGACGACAAGGGTGGTCAACCAGTCCCGACACTTCAGCCCCATAAGAGGCTAATAAAATATCTCGCATTCGGCTCAGAGATGGTTCTCCAGCTTCGGCCAAGAGGCATTCGATGCGACTCGTGCGGGAGGCGCCTGTACTAATCCTTATACGGACGTTGTGAATGGTATTTAATGGCCGGAGGGTTGATGGTGACGCTGATCCATATACAATACAACCATAATCCAAAATAGAGCGGATGAGGGTTCTATACAAACGCAAGAGACACACACGGTCTGCTCCCCAAGAGCTGCATGATTATTGTAATTATGACTATGGTGATAAGAAGGAAATATCTCAAGCGCTCCGTGGCTCGTTGCATAGGGAGACGCTTCGGTCTAGAAGCGATCGTGGAAACCAAGAACCAGTCACCTAACAAATTCGATTCCTCCAGGCGCGGCTCAGCCTGTGGTGGGGTATGTGTGGTGAGATGGGGTAAGAGGTTTGAAATGGGATGGAAAAGAGCACGAAGGGATGCGACAGAGCGAGGGGAATGGGGATGAGGCAGGGGGACAGGGGCGGAGTGGTATTGGGATCCGTGCGTTGTAAATAAAAGACTACCTCCATTTTACATTGTAGATACAATTTATTTTTCTTGTCTAATAAATATTTTTGATGGATAAATATGTGGGGTTAATTGTGTAATACGTGTAGTATAGTATAGTATAATACAATTAATAATAAACTAAATAAAAAGTTGTATTATAATTCAAAAGGAATCGGAGTATTTCTATTTCCATAGAAATCGTATAATTTATTTTTGTACAACATAAATTGCACTGATATGTCGACTAGCTTCAATAATCAATATTTTCAAATCCGAACTCAAATTCAAAATCAAGGAACAAAATGTACGAAAGTTCAAATGGGATCGCCGGAATTTACTATTGGCCTCTTCACTCTCTCCCTCCGTAACTGGAGCTCAGTGGGTCGTGCCCATAGAAGCATCGGCGTGGACTTGGCGAAACAAGAGCGACAAGAGGCAGCAAACAACGCGCGGCGACACAAAAGCCTAACAGTAGTTGCGCACGAGACCGCCTCCTGGCTGGGAGCGCCCAGGGCGAAATGAAGCGACCGCCGCCGCCGCCTCCCCAGACCTCACCCGGCGCTTCGTCATCCCCACTGCCCGCCTCCCTTCATCTCCTTCCTCGCAGTCTTCTTCTCGCTGCTACGACCGCGTAATTAATTCTTTCATACTCGTCACGTGTGCCGGGTGGATCCTCTCGATCTTGAAAAGCCGCATCCTCTCGCAACTGAAAGAGGAGGAAAAACTCGGGACATACTATCTTCGGGCAACCTGCCGAACACAAAAGCCCCTCGCCAAAGATTCCGGGGATTAACTGTTCGCTCGCCGATCACGTGACGCCCGCGTTGGGCGGGCAATGAGCCCAAAGCACGGAAGGCGACTTAGTTGAGGAAGGTTGCGCTCGGCTCGTGAGGAGCTATAACGCAGTGCATAAATCTTCATAACAAGGCAGGAGCCCGCGACCGGCAGGACGTGTCGCAGGACAGGGGCAGCGCCAGTTCTTGTCAAAAGGTCGTTAGTACCGCTACAGTGCAACGGAAGAGGCGGGGATCTCCTCCCGCGCAATCTGCAATGCCATCGTCGGAGAAGTGAGGAACCTGGGTCGGTCCGTGAGTGACACTGCACACGAAGCCGGGTTATATAATTTGAGGAGACAGGGCGACTAGGACGGAAGGCAGCGTGCCCGAGGGACAATTCACACACAAACCTCGTTTCCGCCGCAAGAATGCTGCGGCGGAGAGTGGCGGCGGTGACGGTGGAGGTGGCAGCGTAGACGGTGGTGGAGGCAGAGATGGTAGGGGAGATGAGGTGATGGTGGGTAATAGTGACGGTAGTGGCGGTGGGAGTAGTGGAGTCACCGCGGCCATGTCAGTGCGGACGACCCACCTGCAGGCCTCCAGAGGCGCGTTATTGTAATCGAACAAAGAGCCAGGTCAGCTGCTGTTCCGGCCGATTATAAAACTGGAGCAAGTAATAGTGGTTGAGACTACTGGAGAATTGTGAGCAGAGAAAAGAAAGAGAAGAGCGACAGTGTTACTTAGGTGATGACGCTAATCAGATGAATGATATCACATTAACCACTTGATGGAGGGAGTGGTGGTGGCAGAGGAGGTGATGTCTTTGGGAACCATGAGGATGCTGGTGGATGTAAAGGTATTGGAATAAAGTACTGGTACACAAGATGAAACAGTCAGAGGCAAATCCTTCTTGGGGATGGTATTGATTGTATTGGAGGAAAAATAAAGGCGTTGCATCTCCTAATGGCTGCAGTGTGAGAACGACAGTGGTAGTGAGCTAGTTGGTGTTAACAGTGTTGTCTGTGTCGATGAATGAGGAATGCAGCAATTTAATGTGGATTCCAATTTTATATCTCAGAGTTGTTAGACCTGGGGGATGGGATAAAATTATGATGATGAATGATGAAATAGACACACACAACACAACCGAGGCGGGACTCGGACCTGCGATCCTTCGGTCCGAGACCGCTACTGTACTAGTGGCTTAGCAATCTCAGCCTTCGGATTGGCATTATTATTGTTGTTGGTATTATTATTATTATTATTATTATTATTATTATTATTATTATTATTACTTGCGTATCGGCCAATTCTAACCACGATAAACATGTGTAACTATAGGGATCAGCTTTTCAGCTGTATCCCTCGGTATTGAATTGTGATTTATGAAGTGATAGGGTGATTATGAGAGGTGAAGAGGGTCATGAGTCCGTTCATTATAAAGTCTACACTGGGTTCCAACCAGCCTCCCAAGAAGCAGATCTAGGGACTATCGGTGCCTCTACAACACTGCAGAAAATGTGTCCAATGTCTTGCACCAATTATCAAAATACCATGTTGTTGGAGGAGATGATGATGGCGACGGTGACAGTATCGGCGACGCTGACGGCGACGTGCTTGTTCTGGGCCCCGGAAGCGGTCGAGGAGAGCGCGCGTGCCGAGTGGGGCGCGCCGCAGTTCGCAGGCGGAAACAGGCCAAGGCTGCCCCGCAGCCGGCCCAGGCCGCCGCGGAAGCGCCGTGTAGTCCCGCACGCGGATTTGGAGCGCCGCCCGAGGAAGGAGACGGTGACTCACTGGGCGACATACACGCTCGGGGCAAGACGCTCGTGCCCATTCAATTGAGAGCAGTGGACCCATTTCACACATTTTCCTCAACACGTCCCTCTTGCTGCTCTCTTGGGAGCTCCACAAAAATTAATCCAAAGAAAAATAACTTAACCAATAACTAATGGGGATGAAATTTTGACATGAATGAAAACCACTTGTGAAAAAATAATTATTCTCCTAATGCGGTCTGCGATAAATGAAATTCATCTTAAACATAAAGCTCTATCAACATTTTGACAAAATAGTGAGAGGACAAACAACGAGAAACTTCAATTAGAGGAGAAATGAACTAAATATTTTTACATACTACATAGACAACTTCAAGAACATCCTGCTGAGATTATTATCGGTGGTAGATTTACACAATACATTCCATGTAATCAAAAGTCACAATTACAGTGAAACCTGACTTCGACGGTCACCTATGGTTCAGAAAAATATTCGCCGTTAATGGTGGTGACCGCTTAATGAGGTTTTTAAATTCGTAAAGCGAATCTAATCGTGGAAATTGAGACGATGTTTTTTAATTACCATTAATGATAAAACATATTGTTTTAGTATCATCTGCCTCCTCACGGCTATTACGAAATCACTCCCTTCACTTGTCAATCATTTTGTTAGACAAGAAAATCACTTTCCTTCCTTGTCGAATCAAACATGCAAACTAGACTTGAAGATGGAATTCATATCCTGAAGAAAATTAACAGAAGGTCATTTGTAGACGGAGTTAGACAATGGCCTTGCTATCGGATGCACTGTTATATTATTACGGCTGTTGTATTCGGATTTCGGAAAGTTAAGGGAACTATGAATTAGCAAAACATAAGAATGCTGAAAAATGGAAGAAGCGAATGCGTTGTTTCATTACGAGATATTTATTAAATTAATCTATTATTTCTTGACACAGAAAGTAATCCCCCTGCGAGGTAAGAGAATCTGAATGTCATTATTCAAAGTAATCTGACCTGGGGCCCGTCTTAGGAAGATATTAAATCAACAGTAATCTTCACCGCGTTTCCACTTCTTGTTAGAATACATTTCCAAATCCCTTGAAGAGACTCTTTACTGAAGGTCAATATAAGAAATGCGATTGGCCATCAAGTCAGGTGGCCGCTGAAAAGAGGGAATACTTACACATTTCTTACGAAAAAATTAACAGATTCTAAAGAATAATGGTCGTTTGTTGAGATGATCGAGGCGTCAGTTTGTTCAGGTTTCACTGTAAATGTAAATTATGCTCTTTATTCTTTGTCGAAACAACGTTTTATGCCCTTGTATAAGTAGGCGACCTATTAAAATCAACTGCCTGTTTTTACTTTCCCGTATACGTACGTATACACGGAGTGATATACGTAATATAGGGAAAGTTATGTAATGCTGCGCGAAAAAATGGCCAATTTTCGGCGGAAAAAAATTAATTGCCGGGCCGTGAAAACGAATAAGTGGATAAAACCAGTTGCTAAATTAAGAAGAAAAAAAAATCCTCTATCACGTGGTGTGGTCAAAATCCATGATTTGTTGCTTCTTTATACTTAAAAATCGATTGACGGCATTCCGTCCGTCTGTCCGTCTGTCCGTCTGTGGTCAACGCTAGCGCCTAAACCGTTCGGTCGATTTTCTTCAAAATTGATATTCCATAGTCGATCTGATTCTAGTCAAAGCTTTGTGATTTTGAAAAAGATTCTTTAAAATTTGGGGGTACTTTATATGAAGCCCCCCGGGGATTTTCAACATTTTCTCAAAAACGGCTCCAAATTTTTTCTTTAAATTTCTTGTAAGAATAGAGGAAAATACACTTTTTAACATGGCATAGGTCCGATTTTCACGTACAGCTCTGAATTTTCGAAAATTGTGAAAGTTTGAATTTTTTTCGGCGTCTTTCTCCAACTACAAAATTGAAGATAGAGATTTTTTCTTCAAATAAAATTTGTTCTGCATATTGAGTTCTTTAATAAAGGTCATGTAAATGTTTTTCACAATTTTGGTAGTTTTCGTGCAATATTGCGTGCAATATGTGCAATTTTAAAAAATTACAAAAACAAAATTTTCTCAAAAACGGCTCCAAATTTTTTCTTTAAACTTTTGGTAGGGATAGTGGTAAATGTTCTCTATCAACGATATAAAAGCCATTTTGGTCTATCGGTTGGTTTTTTCAAAAAATACAAAAATGTAATTTTTTTTACTTGTCTCTCACGTCGTTAATATTTACATTATCGGCGATTTTTTTACATTATTATATTTACGAGTATATGCTTTAAATAATGTCAAGTAAAGTTTCTCGAAAACACTACCGTTTTCTGTGAAAAGTAGCTCAAATTTCGGCATTTTCAGAAATGCTCAAACGTCATTTTCTCGTATATGGCTGCAATTTTTTTCTTGAAACTTTTGTAACGGATAGTGCTAATTACACTCATTAGTATAGCGTGAAGTTTATTTTGAGTTTTTTTTGTTTTTTTCAAAAATTATATAAATGTAAATTTTTTGAAAGATCTCTCACATCTTTAATATGCACATTATCCGCAATTTGTAAAGATGATTATATTTGTGAGTGTAAGTGCTTCAAATAACTTCAAATAAAGTATTTTGAAAACTCAAACATTTTCTGTGAAAATGAGCTTCAAATTTCGCATTTTTAGTAGTGCTAAAACGCCATTTTCTCTTAAACGGCACATAATTTTTAAAAGAAAATTGCCATTTACGGCTAGGTTTTTGTGTTCTTTAATATTCTAAAATTAATGTTTCTGTTCTACCAATAGGAAACCGAAAAATTAAGAAAATGACAAAAAAATGTACTTTTGGCGATGATAGATGGTAGCTGGCAAGAAAGAGTATGTGGCAATTCCGAATAGCTAGCGAAGACCCAGGAAAATAGAAAACTAATACGGGAAAGTCTGTGCCATTCTGTTTCTGTTTTTTGACAAATAAATAAATAAAATAAATACGGTCATGCTTAATTTTTTCAAAATACGAGTAGTTTTTCTTTAATTTTGTTACAAACGTAATAGGCCGCTGTAAATTTACTGCGCTTCGGACAGCTGGATGCGTCGTAAATTAGAATGTGCAATTTTGTATATTATTTATTTCTTCGTTTCTTACATTCGAACTTTGTTATAGACTTACACATTAATATTTTAGAAATTGTTTATTTTGAAATATTTGAAATAAGTAAAAAGAATTAATAGCTCTCAGAATAGCGACAATGCAGGGTCTGCAACAATGGAATTCACTTTGCGCTCGCGAATATCTGTGAATTAGTGTCATTGTTGTGACCTAATGGAGCTGTATGAAAAGGAGTTATAATTGTCTAATTTATATTGATATTTGCAGTCAAATATTTAGTTTTGCACCAAATGCTGTACCATTTGTAGTGAGTAGAGAATTTGTTGCATGGTTTTGAAATACTCTTCCCTAATCATGGCCCAATGGAAGGCATTTCTATATTTCCAGGGTATCAGGCTTCTTTTTCCAATACGGGGTTACAAAACTTTTGCATTCTATTTTTGTGAAGTTGTAGAATTCACATAGTTCTGACAACACTGCAATGGAAATAGTGAGTTCCAAGCGAAGATGTTAGTAGCGCATAAAGTGCAATATTACAGTACTACTTAGCTGTTTCCTCTAATACGGGAAAGGAAGTGCTGTTGTAGCACCACTAGTTTGTATGTGCAATACTTCGTGACGTTTGGAACTATGAAATTACATCTAAGAGATACTAGAATGATTCGTAGGTAAAAAGCTGTTTTTTCAGCGAATGAATTAGAGAGATTTACAACAATTTACACTTAAAAGTTCATACCTTTTGTGCCTCTATCGACTACAAGAATTCAGAAGCTAGGATAGAAGGAAACTCTTAATGTAATTCGTTAAATTAAATATTATGGGATCTGCAGCTGGATATTAAGTTAGTAAAAAGGGCCATCTAGTCATTGCAATACTCTCTCTGTGATAAGACGAAAGTGCATGCCCGCATTACATTACTCCAGCACTCTCTAGGAACAGATAATGCCCGCTTCTCTCAAAATGCTGTTTTCCTCAAAATGTATACAAGATAGAGAAGCCACATAATTAGTTTTTGCCAGAATGTATAATGTGCAAGACGTTAAAAACTGCGTATTTAAAATGATTGCCTTGAAATAGAGAAATAAATAAATCTGAAGTACGTGTTAAAATACGAGATAGAAATTTTGAGAACAGCTAGAAAATTACATAATCAATAAAATAATTTATACACTTAATGCCCAAGTGAAGTAAAAATAATCATTATTTCTGAGTAATGTAATAAATTAAATTGTAGGCTTGCAGTACGATTTTTCGAGAATTTAAAAAGGGATTGAGAGAAAAGGTTCGGGATGGTAATTTTCAAATATAAAAATAGCCAAAGATGCTTAGTGTGATCTTAAAATCTTAAACAAGTATAATTGTAATAATACTAACAATAATAATAGTAATAGATTGAGAGATAGAACACTGGGCTGATGATTGGGTAATTGGGCTGATGACCGCTGGCAGAAAACAGAAATATGGAAGAACAACGCATACACATATTCTGAAGAAAGGAAAAGGGAGAAATGTAAATGAAAGTTCTGGATAGAAAAAAAACAAGTTATGACAAATAAACGCCAAAGAAGTCGTTTTCTTGTAAACGTGAACACATTCGGCAGTAATGTACTTAAACTTTCTATTAACTTAAAATGAAAATGCACCTCCAGAGAGCCACACCAAGACCAAGAATTTCTTAACGAGCCAACATCGGGTGCACAAAAAGCTGTCAGCAAATTGACGATGTCACAATTCATGTATTCGGTTAAGCGTGTTGCAGAAGGAGTTCTTCAATAATTGACACTTCATTGCCATGTAAATTTATGACACGATGACTTGTCGCATAAGTTATCTTCACGAAGTTAACAACAAATTTACATGAAGGCCCTTAAGAGCGAAGAAGTTCAAAGATCATAGTCAGCAAACTTATGTCGCTCGTAGCCAGTCTGTATTTTCTCTTTAAGCCGATTACATCCAATGGTACACTGCAATAAAGCAAGCAAGTTAAGATTCAAATAATTTGTACTCCTGCTCGCTGACAAAGGTAAACGTCAGGTGTCTTAACAACTGGAATTGCTGCACCAAACGTTGATTACACTACACAACTTTCATGAACAGGCAGAGCAAAGCAATGCATTCCTGTAAGCGCAATGCAAATAAAATGCTCCAGCTACATAGAGGCAAGTGTATGCTCCACATCAGAACGAAATTATTTAACAACGTATTCAGAACGCGGGTCTTTGAAAGGTCTATGTGGGTTGCTCACTGCCATTGAAGCTCAATGGCGGAATAACTTCTTAGAGATTTTTCACCTAGCACCCAACCTATTCAAAGGAACACACAATACACGAGTATTAAATGCATTCTTCAGTTTCGAAAACTATTTTGAATTTTCTCCTGAAATTGCATAGACAACAATAAATCTTTAAATTCATCCCGATTATGTACTAGGATTCCTCGAAAAATATAATCCCACATTTTTACAAAGTTTCTTTTTTGAAAATGTACTTCTCTACCCTAATGGATAATACATTAAATAACCAAAACCCGTTCTCGCAAAACATATGAAAAGATATTCCGACTAGTAGCAAATATTTCCAGAGACTATAGGTTTTTCACTGTATATGTGACTGGAATGTATTTTCAACACAGTATTTCCAGCAAGCTCTTCCCAAATTATTCTTCGTTGAATTAAGTTATCACCCGGGACCACACCCTGAGAGTCCAGATTCATCTCCTGAGCACGCAGGTGGGCCAATTACTTTGCGCGCACGGCAGCCGGGCGCACTATTTACAACGCTGCGCGCGCTCGCACCCACCCACGGCCGGCGACTGTTACGTTTGTCGCGCGCCATAATGGCACAAAGCGTGAATAAAATTTCACGCTCGAGGAAACGAAACGAGCTGCCCCTGCAAAAGAGGTAATCGCGCAAATGCACGCCTGACCTCGAAACCCGCGACACAAAGAAAGGCAATCGAACACCAGATTTCAACTCTGTGAACTTCACCGAGGTGTTCGCCCTTGCCCGAAAGAGTTCGCGCTGATCGTCGTCGGATCAGCAACGGACTGGATGGAAATGCGCAGAAAAACGATTACATGCACTCGCAGAATGGTCCTGCATGTAGTAATCCGAATCCGCAGCTGCTTTAATTGAACTCAACCGCAGAATTGCTTGACTCTTTACAGAAGTGATATAGGTGTGCTAGTTAATGTCGAAAGATTGCCAAAAATGCAATGAGATAACCGATGATTGTTGTACTTGAAAAAAGGATCACAATTCGGGGCGTAATTATCCGCCAATGTTTCCAGCTTGAAGCTAACTATCTAACATGTTCGTAAATAAAATTTCTAAACAACTTCATTACACCAACTTCAAGTTCCCGGAAATGTTTGGCCCACCATTCCATTTCGGGGAAAAGGTTAGTGTCAAATTGACATTACATCCTCCTTCAGAAAAGAAGTGGAAAGACGGAGGAAGTTGATTACTGTGATCCGTACAGCGACGTAAGAACTAAAAATCAATAATGAAGCATATTATAAACAAATAATTACGTAAATAATGAACGATTATTTCCATTAACCAGAATAGAAAATAGAACCAATACAGAATGGACCAACGACATCCGAAGTTAAGAAGCAAACAATTAGCAGCAATCACACGCCTTTGGTGCTGCTTGCCGGTAGCCAACATCTTTTATACGTGAGATTCTCACTCACATCCTCATAACTCACAACACAGTATTTTCTCATCAAGTTTTTTTGTTTATTTATGGCTTGAATTCTAGGGCAAAGACACATTGGTCGCAGTATCGGAATCAGAATTCCTCAACTTCGTTCAGATAGCCGGGATTGTCATGGTGGTGACCAGGGAGAGGTTTTAATATTAGTTTGTTCATAAATTACAATCAATGTTTTGTCACTTTTACGACATAGACTAACTGAAATGATACGAAGCATATTCTATTATCTATAAACATCTATAGGTCCAAGTGTAAAATATATTTTTACATACTTGTGAAAAACCCTCAGCTCCATAAATATTTCACATTTTATTTGCAGGGAGTAACCTATCAAAGAACGTCGGGACGAAATCAGACCCTCATATTCATATTACATTATAATTTATGTAACACAATTCAATTTATTTAATACATTTTTATTGTAATGTAAGAAAATTTATTCAACAGTCATTTCAAGCATTCCTTTATTATCAGTAATAGGTTCTAACCGCAACCCTCCAGGGCACCATGAAGCGATGTCTGAAGAAAACAACAGGAGAAAGTTTGTGCTATTCGAAAATGGCGCCACGTTCCTTAAAGGAATCAAATTTAGTTCCTCTGGTATTTGTTATAGTGATTTAGTCACACTGCGTTCTCGGAATCCAACTGCGTGTGTATCTAAGATTGCATTCACCGTGTTTCTAGAAATAGCACGTATGTGCGCAAAGTCCGCTCATACGGACATGTTCCAGTTCTCTGTCACGGGAGCAGAAGGCGCGATTTTCCCTCTTGAGGGTAGCAATTCCCCGTTGGTCGTATATGTATTATGATGTATACCGGGTCTTCATCGTATCTCGCAACCAATGTCTGAAAACACCACCTCTTGTTTTGGCGATTACCTGCCCGCCTAAGGGGGAAAACACAGAAACCGGGAAGATGCTGCATCTTATCTTGATTTATTGCGAAGAACATATGTCATAGTACAAACTTTTTTAAATTTTAATTTACAAATATTATAAAAACAAATAAATAAAAATACATCAAGAGTATATATCATATTAAAGGCCGTAAAGAAAGCTGAAAATTAGCACCTGTTCCAGCTCTCTATCTTAATTTGGAGAGGTTCTACATCAATTTAAAAAATTTCGGGAACCCAATTTTGTAAAATTTTACACGGCTGTATTTCACAAACGGATGGAAATATTTTACTAAAAATTTGTACTTTTCTTATTCTTTATTCATACTACCTATGTGTCAAATTTCATCTGAATCTAAAATGGTGAGGTAAAATGACTGAGTTGATTGGAATGACCCAACGATAACACTGTCCCGATCACTGGACCAGCGATTTCTCCATGCTACAAAGCGAGCACCTTCCGCCCCACTCTGCATCTTCCACACTGTAGAAGCATTTTTTCCGCCTGCGGCGGCGGAGGCGCAGGGGCACGCAAAGACGACCGGGAGGGGGGGTGCTTCCCGTTACATCCCCTTACGGTGCTCGCGGAACAATCGATCGGGGGCCACTATCGCCGGCCGCAGAGGCGTGCATTGTCAACGGAGGGCCGCCCGCCGGATACTAATACGGTTACACAGCGGGGCATTATTCGATTATTGTAAGCGGGGCGCGGCCGTGCGCCGCCGCCGCCGCCGCCGCCGCCGCCGCCGCCGCACGCGATTTGCGCACGCACAAAGGGCAGGGCCCGCCGCAGGCCCACAGGCCGGGATTTTTCACGTCTTTGCGGGAGAAAGTTTGCACCTCGATTTGATGCCACAGTAAGTTTCTATTTTACTGAAACAATGAAACTACTAAGGTTAGATTCTGTCGGCCCCCTAGCCGAGATCGCTAGGGAAGTAGTGGCGTAGTGATCTTGGACCGTCGGATCTCGGACCGGTCGCGGGTTCGAGTTCCACCTCGAGCATGGTTGTATGTGTTCGTCCTTTCACCCCCTATCATCACCATAACGTTTCATCCAATAGTAGTCACTAATGACCGAGTAGTTAATGCGATCTTAAAATAAAAATCTCGTTAGTAAATAAATGTCGTCCACACGCTATCAACATCAATCCGTATGCCTGTTGCACGTTGTCATATTTTTACAAAAGGAGTTTCATGAAACTTGTATCTTGTAAATTGTTTGTTCCGTCACCAGTGGGAAATATTGTGTACGAAGATGAAAATATTTCTGACATACTGTTCGTCTGGAGTTCGGTAACAAAATGACAGCGTGTTTTAAAAATGGAGTTAATTGTCATCCTTTGATATTCGCTGTTCTCTTTCCAGTTGAGTTGCTCTCGTCGGCATTGGTGAATGTTTATAGGTTCTTCTGTAACATTACTTGATGAAATTACATGATCAATTTGATATATTTTAACTCCTGAGACTTTTACCGTGTGCAAGTAAGATTTTGTGAAGGTTACGTTTAATTATTGATTCATTTTCTTATTTCTTGTTTGCGCGTCAATTGATTGATTCGTGTTTCCGGGCGCGTCAACTACTTTGGTCATTAGTCCCGTAAGTGTAGTGCGTGTTATTTTCTCGGGCTGTGGCGATGATCTTTTTCCCCGCTGGATGGCGAGATCTGGCGCCGACCTACCGTCGACTAACAGGGTTTTCCCCTCAACCAGGTATCTCCCACCAGCGGGGCACCGCCCCAGCCGGGACAAGCTGTAAGCTCCCGACCGGTCTCCCGACATGTGTGGGAGTCTAGTGCATGTTAGTGTAAGTGTGTGAGTAAGAGGGAGAGGATAGGACAAGGAAGAGGAAGGAAAGATCGCGCGCGGTCCCTGGCGGGCGCGTCAAGCTACGATCAATAGTCTCGTAAGTGTACGGTATGTTTTTAACACGGAAGTTGGCGGTGTTCCTACCCCGCTGGATAGTGAGATCTGGTGCCGGCCTACGCGTCGGCTTGCGGGGATTTCCACATCCAGGGATCTCTCCTCTGGAGCACGGCCCCAGCCGGGACCAGCTCCCAGCTCCCGAATATGGGAGGTAGAGCGGTCGATATACATGTTCGTGTATCCTTACACTCATTCCTTTGAGGACAGAACAAGGCAAGACACACTCAGTACGCCCATTTTTAATAAATTTGGATGCCACAAGTCTCATAATGCAAAATACAAAAAACGGATGGGGGGTAACGGATGGTGGCGGTGGTGGTGCAGGTGGGTGTGGAGGAGGTGCGCCCAGAACGAATTACGCCAAGGCCACAGGCTGGAATCCCTCTTTAGGCAGGGATGTGTTCGCTTGTGAATTTGGCACGCAACATTGCAATGTAAACAATTCGAATTTATTTCTACTACCCGTCATATATCACACATTTACAGAGAAAACAGAAGAGTTGAAACATGTAAGTACGAAGTTTTGCATTAAGAATGCTTTATATCGTCATGTTTTCAGGGAGTTAATGAATACTTTTAGGAAATTGTCCCGACGACTTGCAATATGTGAAATGTAATTCAAACACAAGTGTTGACTATTGGTTGACTGTGGCACTTGCTACAGTAGACTTATTTCCGAAATCTTGCCCGACTATTGATGAATGTTTTTTTCTGCGATACTTGAGGTAACGTTGAAATTTCTTGGTTTATATCCTAAGCACTTCTGGTCTTTATAAGGTGTCAGCATTAGCTGCAGATCCATGTAGTGCATAGGGTTTGAGGGGATACCTAAATTTCATTTCGTTAACTTTTCTACTATTTCAAACTAGTTGCACAAACACCCAAAATAAATACATATTTTCTGTTTAAAATGTCTTGGAACTTGGACTGTTACCCATCAGTAACAAACAGTGAAGCTTCTGGTTGGATAATAGTGTCATTTCTTCTAACTCACTAAGTGCCAAGAAATTTGAAATGTACTTTAGATAGGTGTCTCTTCAAGATCTCTAGATAGGTGTCTCTTCAAGATCTCTCTGTACGCCAGTTGACTGAAAATTTCATTGAAATGATATTTTGTTTCTCGTAGATGGATTAAAAACCCCTGCAACCACAAGTTACCAAAGTTAACTGTAAAGCATTTTGACCCCTACACAAGTAAACTATATTACTTTCGTAACCGTTACTTTCTCATTCCATATTAACTGCTACAGAACGATTGCAAAAAGGGCATAGCAGTGGCTATGTCAACACTTCAACACCAGCAGATCATGTAACAAGAGTCATTTCGCCCAGTCATGGAGATGACAGTCGGACAGGAAATTACTCGGACATTAGTGAGCGCATCGTGCAGATGGCGTGAAATGACTCGGACGATGGGAGCTGCGGTCTCCGCGAAGCAATGCTAACGAACACCAGCAGGCGCTGCACGAGGAAGCGGGCGAACGCGGAGGGGAGAAGTGTGACTAACTGCGAGTACATTCAATTGAACTCGAGGGGGATCAACTTAGGATGCAGAATTTCCTGAAGGAATAAGCATTCGAGTTTCCTACCACTCGTAACTACGCTTTGATGTCGTTGGTCAGGTATTTATCCGCTCATTTTAACACAAATGTATTTAAATTTACATACTCAGATCTACATTTCATCCTTAAACAACTAAAATATAACAAACATTTTAAGAATATCAATAAAATTAGGAAAACTCAAGGGTTGTAACAATTTGCTATTGTTGTAATGAATGTCAGCTAAAGCTAGGGCGATACTTCAGGAGAGGACATTTAATAGAGATAAGGGAAAACATAGCATGGAATCGGAAATTTATAGTTGCTGAGTTGTTCGCGAGGGTTTTTGTTTGGTTCACGCACACACGTCATACTTAATGCATAAACACAAAGCTAACCGACATTTTATATAATGTTCGCACTACTCCATTCCTGTTACTATGAATTATTTTTACTTTGAATACATACGTACGAGTACGTACTTACGGCAGAACAATTCCTCAAAAAAATTTATATTGAGACCGCTCGTCTTTCCAGTGAGTAACGAAAGCAATCAACAGTACTTGCGCGTACTGTCTAGCAAGCTGTATGAACAGAGAGTCAGATTATAGTCAACATCACTCGATTACGTCAAACGCATTTTGTGACTCCAAAAGGTAAAATACACGATCGGACTAACACCATTCTCCACTATCTCCATCTCCACATCGACCTCTATTCTTCACATATCAGTACATTCCCGACGTTTTGCCGCAGAGTTTTGATACAGCCTGTATATAGCGTGCTTCCGTGAGATTATCTCGAGCCACAAAAGGGCTTCGGCACGGAGGAAACCACGCTAATTAACGAGACACGAAAAGCATCAAAGCGCGCCGCGCCGCCCGAATACGAGAAACGGCCTGACGCAAGGAGATGCGATTGCCAGATGCGAGGTCGTACGTTGAATCGCAGTAAAACAAACTCGGAAACGCAGGAAATGGAAAAAAAAATTGCCTTTTAGTGAAAGGAGATGAACCGGTCCTAGACGAGACCGGCTCCACACCTGTCATTCCAAGGAAATTGTCTCAACAGAGCCAGAGATGATCAAAAAGATCACGCTGGAGTAAAAGCTAATCTTCGTTTAAAAGTACTTCGAGCTGAAGATGAATCAATGTTTAAATGAGATATTAATTTCCATTTTGCTCACGGCAAATGCATCTCGTAAACAGTCAGTGCTTCCTTATAATTTTGTTTCTACGATATCAGATGTTTAGTAAACACCAATGAGCTGCAGTGAATCGTTGAAATACACCAGGCAGAAAACGGTACTTTAAACATCTGGAATGCAGACAAGAGTGAACTAAGGTAAACTGAAAATGAAAACATGAAGACGTTGCTTATATTTTGACGAAGTGCATTAACATGTTAAAGATGCATTAGGTGAGTGGAACACATTTCCCAAGTACATCTAGTTGAAGTGCTTCTCTGCATACATGTTCTTCCGCACTGGGTTATTTATTCACTGACATGAAGCTCTTCCTTTTAAAAATAAAAACTGTATATACTCTTTCCTATTAACTCTTCTCGTTAGTACCATACGCAAAATTTATACGCAATTATAAGAAACATACATCCGATTTCGCAATTAAAATACAGACGGCATATAACAATAGTGTATGGAGAATACTCTCTGCAAGGAAGGCCTAATTTTCGAAAAACGAAAAACGAAAAATTTTCGAAAGGTAATCGTAATGCACCGGAATCAAGTTTGTTCCTTACAAGGACAAATAATTATTTTCGTTGTTTGCGCAAACTGCATTTGTGAAAACGAGCCAAGGGTGGCTAACGATGCATGCATGATAAGTCTTCGTATCATGGGAGCATGTGAATGAATCATCAGTCTGACAGCATGTCGGGTCCGATGTCCGAGGAACATTTGGCGACATGAATGCACGTTAATTTAGAAAAGTATGCAAGTATGTATTCTTACGTTTACATAAAACTGTAAGTCCACTATACTAGTAAAGACGGAACAAAAATTGTAATCAATGTGACATCGAGATTATCACACTGGATCAAAATCTCTTGGTAAAGCAACACACATAATGATCTGAATCATCAAAGCGGTGCAAAAGTAAAGAGAACATAACTATGATATTAATCATGAATAAATTCACAATTATCACAGTTTTTGCTTCGCTTGATTCTCAGGATTCCCAGGTTTGATTGGCGCAAATCATCATCTGTTTTTACTCACATCGTGGAGTGGTTGAAATGGGAACTTCCCTTCTAAAGCACTCAATAAAATTTCAAAATTCGCCGTAAAGAATTAAAGGAAATTAACACAAATTTGCGGATGTAAAATAAATGCTATACTAAAAATACAGTGAAATATTGAGAGATATATTAGAAGAACAGATGTTTTAGTTCCTTTTCAGACAGTACCGATCAGATAGTTCAGATAGATATGTGTATCAATAAATCTGAAGGCAAGAAAAACACACTTTTGAGTATCACCCAAATACGTCGCTAAGAAGATAGGTAGTGATCCAGATCACGTACAAGAAAACAGTACTTTCAACAGATGGTATGGGTAAGCATGGGAAATAAGGATCTGAAGAAATTACCAGCTGAGATACAGAAAATTCAAGAGTTAACTACACGTCATTGGCTCGCAGCCTCCTCCGTGAGAAGCAACGCTGGAGCCCTGGCCGCCCTCGGCGACCCCGCTGACCCACAGCAGAAACTGGAAAGAACGTCCATCCGGAAATTAGCCGAACGCTGCACTGCCCCTCTGCGGGAGCAGCTGGATGAAACAAACGCCATGCGCCCGACGAGCGTCTCTCGATCGAAAAATCAAATGAAATTCAGTAATGGAAAAGTAATACATAGGGAGCGAGAGAGATGACAAGAAAGGGGATATCTGAATTTGAACAGATCGCTACAAAGCAGCAAATGCGCTAGTGGAATTGATTGCGAGAGACAAATGACAAAAACTGTTCACGCGACAGGAGGGTAATTTTTTTAACAACATACCTCTGAAAAAAGAGCTACTGGTATGGAAGTTGATTAAATTGATGTAACTTATCATGGCAATGAACAAACAATCAAAATGACTGTCGACGATGACCAGGTATCAACCCTGTCGCCAGTCACGCAGGAGAAAGCTGATAATGAGGTACAACGGAACACGAATATTGAAGGTCAAAATTACTTTAAGTCTACAAAGAGGGGAGATCCATGTTTCTTTGGGGGCAGTTCATGCGAACCGTACGCAGTGATACACCACGCATCACACATTTAATCAGATAAACCTCCATTCCGACAATCACGAAACGCATTTTTTCCGAACGGATGCTCCATGTAAATGGACTACATATTTTATTCTTACAAATGACCTAGTTATAAAATATACTACAAACTGTACAGGAACATAATCCTGCAAAATAGTTACGGTAAATTATCTTCATAAAACAAATTAACATGATTCTACTGGCAGTTCAAAAAGATTAATGTTTCGGACCGTATATAAATACTTTAAGTCTTGTACTAATTTACACATAACAGCAAATACGTTCACCCAGTAGTAGCGTATCAAATATTTTATTGCTCATGTTTTCATTAATGCACATAAAATATCAAAACTACGTAATTATTATTAACTCATTTCATAAGTTTCGGTGCATATAATTTCACCAGGTTTGTTGCTCATTGTTTTGATCACCAATTTTAATTCATGTACTTTTTTATGCAAAATGTTTTGTGCATGCTCCTTCTCTGTCTAATAAGATCGTATTCAGATTATTTACATCATCACAATTTGTGGTTGTCACTTCAAAGAATCGGTTTTATACGTGTTCTGTTCCATTTAAAATAGGGAGGTTTGGATATTTATAACTCCCCATAACAGTCTTGCAGATGTGGTAATATTTCTTAAGTATTTATACGAAACACATTTTTCAACAATTGATATATTTTTTCGCATCAGTTCATTACTTTGTACTTCAATATTATTACATTCTTGCAATTATTCTGGAGTAATTCTTTTTGTGCAATTTATTGTACACTTTCCTCTTGACATATGGATATGTGGATAATGTTGAAATGCGTTATTTCTAAACATATGCTTGTAAATTATATGAATACAATAACAAAATACTATGTAATTTTGTTATTTTTAACACTATATAAATGGTATGTACGTTAATAAATAAATTAATGAATCGTTAAATCTGTATAATTGTAAGTACGAAATAAAATTTGCACTCTGGAATTTCTGATCTAAGCACCATCTGCCATCTCAATTATTACACTCCAATACAACACCTTTCCATCCCGCTGGCCTCTTTTTATTGCCTCAAATGCCCAATAAATGCAGCCGTCAAGCCCCGTTTGCCTCTCGAATGGTCGCCAACCCCGCCGAATGACGGGCGCTGGCAAACGCTCTTCCGACGCCATTGCAACGCCCTCCAAGCGATCCGTCACCCACGACAGCCACAAGGCCACACTGCATCGCCAATGCCTCGCCACTCCACGTCAACACGATTCTTGCTGCATACACATCCTCAATCCACAGCAGCGGAAGCAATCACGGCACCATCGTCATCAGAATCACCATTGCTCCCTCAAGCATTCCACCCATCCCCGAAAACTACTGATGAGAACGCTCCCACTACTTTGACCTCCATCACCGCCGCCGCCGCCGCCACTGCCACTCGGGTCCCGCAGACTTAATATGCAGATCAAAGTTCAGGCCGGCAACGTTTCGGTCGTGATCCCGAACGCCCGCACGCCGGCCTCCATAAAAGCGGGCCGTAAAGTGCAGGGCAGGGGGAGGCGGCGGGCGGGCGCGTAGCTCAAAATTTGCTAGGCGTGACTAATACCGCTTCCCCTTATACGGCGGTGGCTGCGGCGGGGAAGTCTCTTGCTGCCGTGTCGGAGCGCGGGTGGCAGCTCGGGGAAGAAATGAGGGTAAGTTACGGCAACCCCGGGAGGAAGAAACGACGGAAGGATGAAGAAGTAAGCAGACAAGATGATGAAATGGAAATCGCGCTAAAATGGGGAATGGTGCACGGGACTGAATGCAAGAAGGCGGCAACAGTCAGGTGGGAGCCACGACAAAGATTAGGAGAACAGTTCCTTGCGGGCATAAAAGACAGAATGAAGTCGTGGTCGGGCGACAAATAGCGAGGATGCGGGAAATGAGGAGCGTCATAGCACGGACACTGCTGGGAATAAAGTATGGTTATCGATTCATTGTTAGTGATGGCGTTAGTAATGATCAACTACTGAGATCGTTAGCCCCGTTTCTCATTCCCCGTTCATCATTATTCCGTAGTGCATGTAGTTTCATCGGGAGGTGGCCGTGATCTTCCCCCGCTGGACGGTGAAATCCGGCGTCGACCTACCGCCGACAAGCGAGGTTTTCTCCAACCAGGTATCTCCCATAAGCGGGGCACCGCCCCCAGCCAGAACACGCTCTAAGACCCCGACCGGTCTCCCGGTATGTGTGGTAGTGTTGTGCATGTTTGTGTGTGTGTAAGGGGTGAGGATAGGACAAGGAAGAGGAAGGAAAGATGGCCCGTTTGTTAGAGTACTGCTTCGGCATTCGCCTGGTGTTGATCGGATAAACCACGCAAAACTACCGATCAGAGCACCGGCCGCCAGAATTCTCCCCCAGACAGCGACTAAATTCCACCTAGCTGACAAGCTAGTGTCGAAAATTCTGCCGCCGTCAGGACTCGATCCTAGGACCTTCCGGTCAGAGCCACTGCATGAACATCAGTTGACACACTGATCCACCTCTCCCGGTGTATGGTTATCAATAGCCAGGTGATTAGAGATGTAAAGTAGTGAGTAGATGAAAGAAAGAAAAAAGCATCCAATTGAAAATATGTGAAACAGACAATTGGCAGTACTTATTAAGAGGGCGAAAATAGAACGCCCTCGAACGGGATGCAGGTAAGGTAGGGAACAATGAGTCTGAGAGTTTAAATGAGGATTGAGCGTGAGAAAAGTAAGGAGAGAGCAACAGAGGCAATTACATGAGTACATGACTGAGAAAGACGATCGGTGAGAGGGCAGGTGGATAGTCAAGTCGTATAAAGAAGGACAGGCCAGCGATAAACAAATGTAGGGAACGTGAACGAGTGGAAAAGAGAAACGGCGGAAGGAAGCAAGACGAGAAAAGGAATGAACGACAGGCAGCAGGAAGGGCGAGAGAAGTGAGAATGAGAAAATGGGAGGATGTACAGAACGGAGGGAGAGGATAAAGAGAGAAAAGAATGGACGTGAGGGGTGCGGCGTAGAAGGAAGAGCAAGCGAGCGCGGTCGGGTGGCCGTTGGCGCAGGAAGGTCCCCGTTCGACCTCCCAGCCCTCCCCGCGAACAGAGGGGGTGGGCGGGGCGGGGCGGGGCGCGGGTGGAGGGACGTGTGCGATGGCGGCGCCGATAGCCGCGCGGAACGGCCGTCGTGAGCGCGGGGGACGGCGCAGCCCGCGGCCGGCGCGCGACCCGCGACGGCCCCGCGCACGAGGCAGGTGCCGCCCGCCACGCCCCGCCCCCAGCACGAAGTTCACTTGCTCCACCCTCGGACCGTCGACTCTGCCTCACACATAGAAATATATAGACAGAATTTGTAGATGTACAGTTACAGATATGCATAATATTTAGATAGAAAGAGATCTATGTAGTATACAGATAGTAATTGTCTAAATCGCACTAAAATAAAAATATAAAAGGAAATTATAAAGACCATGAGGTAAAAATGTTAGTTCATACTTATTTTCAATATAGCGTGTACTAGTACGATAGATATAGTTAGCGAAGCATATAATGCAGCTTTGAGGAATGGCTTAGGAACAACCACCCGGCGTCATCCTCCTTGCATGCAAGCACTGACCGACGTTTCGGTCTTATGTATTTAGAAAAGGTGACAATAAATACATAAATTGCAGTCTCACACAGCGCTTATCCACACAATAGGGTGGCCAAGATCAATAGATTATCGGTACAACGGTTACATCGGTACAACAGAAAACATGAAACAATTACTATTACCCAGTTTTTATTGTATTTGAATGACCGATCGATGAGTAGGAGTTCACCATCAAAGACAGAAAAAAAATTCATAAACGTTTAGAGGTCCTTTAATGTTATTTGCCACATTACGTTACATCACCGGGAAGGATGTTACAACCATAAATCTCGAAAATGGTTATGAGTACCTTTTCACCTCTTATGAGTACCTAATATTTATGAGATATTCTTATGAGTACCTCATCGACTCTTCCGCGTCTTTCGAGGAACTTCCTGCTTAGGTGATTGTTTCACTTCCTCCCGGGTGACGAGGCTGGCCAACCCCCTGGCGCGGTAAGCACGGCACTTAACACAGTTCGCCCACTCTTCAAGTAGCCCACGGGCCCGTAACCACGGTAATGATTACGCGTATTGTTGCCAGGAAGTTGAATTAATTACGAGAAAACAATTGCAAATCCGTTTTGCATGAGACAAGGAATATGGAAGAGTGAACTAGTATTTCACAAGTCAAAACTGCTGGTAAGATAATCGTCCGGAACTCAGTATAACGTGCTATATATTATAAGATGTTCTGTGTTTGAGATTACGTGAAGAATCTTGCATAGAAATAGCTGAACTAAATTACGGATTCAAAATATGTTAAATAGATATAGTAATAGTGATTTGTGACAAATTTCATTGCAACGTTGTGCAAGGAACTGTTCTCGAACCGTGCCCAAAATGTTGTCCATGTACCCTGAGAAAACAGCAATACTGGAAAATATATTTGTCGAGTGCACAAAACGGAAATTGTGGCATGGATGATAAATATGGAATACGTAAACATCACTCATGAAATTGGGCAAAAAAATTAAACACAATACGGAATCAAATGATTTATTAACTCATTACCATTACAGGGAGCCTACTTAAAGAAACATGATGAATGAAACTAGTAGATAGTAGCAATGGTAATCCATAAATTAGAGGCTAAGATTAGATTCCAGGATGCTGATTACTTTTTACAAAATCGCAGACCTAACTTCCACTAGAGTAAACAGCGTATGCTGTGTTAGCCCGTTCTTCATATAAGAAACATCGGACCCACTCTTCTCCTCTGGTATCCGCAAAAGTATACACGGGATACTATTCCTTATTTGTCAACCTGATGGCATTCCATATTTTGTGCTTACTGTACATACATTTCTGGACTTTTTGCACATGGAAGCCCACAAGGGAACAAGCTTTCAAGAAGACAAAAGTAAACCTCAAAATGTGCTCTATTCGACTACAAATAACACAAACCAAGAAGGTTATGTAAGCAAATTAACAAGAATTGATCACTTATGGAAGTTTTCAGTTTCCAAAATGCCCAAAAATGCTCGTACTCCAAACGTGGTAATAGCAAGAAGAGCTCGAACATCCCTGTACCCATGGAACTTCTAAACGAAGCGTTCACCCTTGCTGCCACTAGGCTGCATCTCTTAACACAGACTAAACCGACTTATTTCATATTTATCACACTATTCGATTTTTGTCTCCTTTCCTTTACTATTATAATAAGCGTACTCCATAATTTGCATGTTTCGTGTGACACATATTCTAATAAGGAAACGACTGTTCAACTTTACAATATAAACTTGTCTCACCGCCACGCCATCCATATGCCGTCTTCCCGATAACGTGCGAAGTCTGGTTGTAGGAGTCATCAGTAACGGACGACAACTCGAATGAAAATGCATCTACATGCACTTATTGCTTCAGTAATATCAATATGCATTAGTGTAAGTCTGAATTCATCAGTGATTTTAATTAAGAAAACGAGAGATCTTGATAGAAGAGCACGGCAAAATCAAATGAACGAGATACTTGTAATGCGAGGTTTCTCGTAAGACATTAATATAACAGTATTCTTGTAAGCTTTTGCTTCTAGCACTTTTTACACTTTATGACATTCACCGTTAAAATAAACATTCTTTAACGTACCATTAATTAAAAATCCACAGCGAAACCTCTCAAGATCTTCAAATCACCGGAAGATAAAAATGCTCCATTACCATTTTGTATATATAACAAGAGTACATTCTATAATAACATATAATATAAATTCCAAGAAATATCACAGAACCTAGATGTGTCGCACGATTACGATTCGGCGATAATACTAGTAATAAGGAGAAATCTTTTGATATAATGCGCAAATAGCATGTCATGCTTCTGAGCTTTTAGTTCAGGTGTTCCCAGATTTGACCCAGTTACAGTAATGCATGCAGTGATGCATTTTCACAATTTTTTTTACCGACCTCATTTATTATTGCAACTATCACGCATATGCGTCACAAAAATAGTCTAAAAAGTAGAAAGGAAAATGCGAATGGTGAATTAATATCTAACGCGATATAAATTATATGAGAGGTATACCATTATAAAATTAGTGTAGCTGATTGCATTTCAATTTATTTCATTTAAGGAATGAACTAATCAGTTGCAACATGTAACTACAGACTACGTTCAAGATGATAACACAAATTTTCGCCAAAATAATTACTTTCAGAACAATCATGCTAGTTCTAAGAATCGAAAACGCACTTCCAGTGGAGCGTCCATGAACAAATCTGAATATGTATATCTTCAAAGGTGGTAGTCGATGAACCGCTGATAATTGCTTAATTTTCGAAAGCCAGTCCATACACCGTGGAAGTGCCGACTCCAAACGCAACGAGACCAAGTGAGAAAGAAACATTGTACTCCAAGTCTCACGACCTAGGTCTCGTCGAACTCTTCGGTCATGTATCCGTTACGACTTGACCGCGAAATTTCGCGAATTTATGATTGCCTTTCATTACGTTTGGGCGCGCATCCGCAATGCGCCTCGCCGCAGATACAAAGCTTAACGCTCACGGCGCTATCTCGAGTTATCGAACCCACGAGCAACAGTTGGGCGGATGCAAGAACAACCTATGACTTCCCCATACGTACCCCAGAAGAACCAGTGCTGTCTGATGAACTGTACTATCAGAACATCGACAACACCATAATGGAACGCTGCCGAACATACCAACACGCTCGTTACGAGATGACAACCACGCACAAAGTGTAAGAAGACCGTGATGGGGAGGGGAAAAGACCAAGCAAGCAATTACTCGCAGAAAAAAACCCAACTGGAACGCTTAACGATATCGACTACCCATAACGCTAACACCTATGCAGCAAGTGTCAATTTGCGAGTGGGAGCGTGTTTTACGGACGTGCGAAGGAAACGTTCTAATCAGCGCGAGGGCGGGCTGCGGCCGACAGCAGACACGCGATTACTCCACAAATGGGATTTTCGGGGGTGGGACGTAAAGCGTGATATAATTAGCCGTTTCTTTTTCCCGTGTTCCGGAGTCGCCGACTGCGGCGTGCCGAGTAATGCCGCCAGGGCACGCTAGGCATTCTCGGAAAGAATGAAACAAGTCTTTCGCGCAAACCGAAGCTTCCCAGAAGCATGTTCATTCATTGAATGGAGGAGGAGATCGCGGGCATCGAACATTCATGAAGCAGCTTGTCGTTTATATTATCCGGGATGCCGCCGTCGCTGGCAGACAAACATCTCCGTCGATTCAGATGTAACGGCGACAGAAACAAGCAGTGCGAGTGTTCTGAGCCTCCACGCAACCATTCGCAACGTTGAGAGTCCACGCAACCTTTTGAAAACTGGTGAATCGGAAATACGATGATTGTCATAGTTAAATAAGGATTCTAGGATGAGACAAGAGGGGGATATTGGTTATCTGATTTCGAGGTGATTCGAAGATTTGTTAATTTCGTAAATTAGCGCTAAATATGTGCCATCTCGACATCTCAAGGCGACGATTCAATTTGAATCATTCCCGTACCCCGTAGTTCTAGTAGGAACATTGCAAAAGGCGAACCAATGAAACAGTGATTCTGATTAATTAGGAACATATTACGAGTGTTTGGGATACATCACATTTGCAAATCTAATACTTACGAGATGATTCTATTACTCAACAACAGGATACCCCTCGGTTGAACAGCTACAAGGCACAACTCGACAGATTTTCACAATAGTGTGCTCTCGTCACGAATAGCAGCGTAATTCTTATATTCCTCAGTAACTTTCGTTAGCAACAAACGAATAATTCGGAATTAACCATATGTTTTGGGCACGGTGACATGACAGCAAAGGCGAAAGTGACGATCCACGAAGCGTGCAGCACTGCCGCCGACAACAATCTTCCAAACAGGCAGGAAGGCACGAGCGGCCGAGACATCGAGCATTCATGAAGCGGCATGTCGTTTATATTACTCGGGACGTCTTCGCTCTGAGACAACGATCTGCAGAGATTCAGATGTAACGGAGACAGGAACACGCTCGGCGAGCGAGCGGATCGCTACGACGCACGGAACAGAGTACACACTCCAGGTCAATACATATAAATAAAGTTATTGATGGTCTTGTTTACGAACATTTAATGAGCACCAGATGGCGATGCGTGAGATTAAGTGGGTGTGCCTTTGCGATCGTGACCTGAACGCGCAAATCAAATGGATTGCTCAAGGGCGTTTCCAGGCTTCCGGTGGACGAGCGGGTGCGGTTCGGGAATGGATGGCAAAGGAGCACGAGGATAAAGAAACGAAGAAGAAAAAGAGTAAAGAATATGAATAGCTTATCAGAATGCTTAAAAGTTGTTAAAAATTAAGAAATACATAATTAAATTATGAGAAGAAAATTGTGTATGAAGAATTAACAAATTCAGCCGATTTGATTCTTGACACAACAGCATTCTTGAACATAATACTCTGAATAGGAAATAAAATACCCGTAGAATGTGTAATAAGAATCAATATTTTGAGCTTCATAATCAATTGTGCTTTTCTAAGCACTTCTGGCTCTTCTACGATCAACAAATGAGAATACGATTGATGATCTCTATGTACACATTAATGACTCAGCCCTGAGACAACAAATATTGAATACTAATAGAGAATACTACCATTATTTTATTTTACCTTAAGGGCAAATTCAATTCATATACAAACTCATTTTTTGACAGTAAATGAAAACTTTCGGAACCCAAGATCAATCACAAACAATTTTTCGAGCTCAGTCACTTCCATACTGGAAAATCTTGTCAACCGTCCACGGTTGTAAGAGCTGTAAATTTACCACCTTCCACATCACGACTAACTAAAACAAATTCCTATGACACGTGACATGACATTAAGCTTTATATGCGACTTCCCAATCTGCCAAGAGCCATCTGGAGGGCGAGTCGCCGACTGGTCATCCACTACCGGTCAAGAAAGTCGTCGCCGGTTCAATAGACCGCGAGCTGGAAACGGTACAATGATACGGGAGAGGAGCAGCATGTAAGACAAGATGGCAGATAGGCGAGAAGTCAGGTAGGAAGATGGGCAGGAGGGAGCCCGGCCATGCGTCATGAGCGGAGGCGGCGGCTGCGGCGGCCATCGCGTTAACGAGAGCGGTTCCCGGGCCCTATCGGCGCCGATCGCGGCCCCTGGCGGGCGCACTCGTCTCGTTAGCACCCGCCAGCGATGCCATCGCGCGCTCCCGGAGACGCGCGCCCCCACCGCCCCGAAGTGCACGTCGCGCCCGCAACAGAGGCTATTACGTCGCTTAACGCCTCTTACAGCTCCAAAAATGAGTGCTGTTCATTTATCACTCAACATTGTGTATACATTTTATTTTTGCACAATGGGAAAGGCTACGACAGGAATTGAGTGACAGTAGAAATCACGGAAATCAATAGGAACTTAGGGGCCGTTTATTAATTATTACGTACGCAAATTTCGAGTATCGTCAATACCCCCTCCCCTTGTAACGCAATTCCCTATCTCTTCGTAACGCAGCGTAACGCCGCCTCAGACACCCTCCCTCTCCCTTTAGCGTTTACGTAATGTACGGATGACCCTTTATACAATTTCTTTTAATTATACATCATATATATATATATATATATATATATATATATATATATATATACCAGTATACATCAGTGCTTACTCCAGAGCTATTATTAGGACTAACTAATAATTATTTTTAGGAATAACTAAACATCTTACTTCTATTAGGAATAAGCAATTGTGCATAAGAGCATATCATTTGCAATTGTGCGTATTATTTCCTCCAAACACGTTCTAGAGTAGGGGATTTCTCTCTTCACTTTGGAATCAAAACATAAATCTTTGTATTATTTTAAAATATCTCCGGGAGATTGCTAATGGTTGTAAATGTTCTATTGGCATCAATGACCTTTCTAATACCTGCGAATTGAATTATTTCTCAAGGAGGCTTCATTTTGTATTTCAACGATATTTCTTCTTCTTCTTCTTCTTCTTCTTCAAAATTTCAAATAACATTTACTCAGGAAACAATAAAAATGCACCTTTTGTTTGAAGTTATATGTCATTTATTTGTTGATTGTATTTCAAAATAAGGTATCGACATAAAATTAGAAACATATTCTAAAAAATATGCAAGGTTAATGTCGAACAAAATACTAGTATGTTATATTACTAACGGTAAAGTCGATGATTCTTGCCTTCGATAAACAAGTAACGGGATTAAATAAGTTCATATTTTAGACATACGAGACGATACCTAATTAAAACATGTAATAAGGAACACAAATGCATTAGCGAACAAGTTTATTAATAAGTTGATTTAATTAGTTTCGCACTGATATATCAACACGACGAGCGTCACTTTTAGGAGGTAGTTGAATTTAATTAGATAATAAGAGGAAAAACGAGTAAAAAAATGCAGGAAATGAATATACTTGAATAAAATGAATTGAATTTTTACCACAGAAGTTGTGAGAGATACATATACAAACTGCTAAAAATCGCACTTACATAATAAATTCACCGTTTTATGATAATCATAATGGACGTTCGCAAATAAGGCACTTTTTAAAACTAGAGAAAACATAAAAATTCTTTGAAATTTTGAAATATTAAGAATTATTATTATTATTATTATTATTATTATTATTATTATTATTATTATTATTATTATTATTGATCATCCATATCACGACTACAGATGTTATGAGTCGGCTGAGTATAAAGCTACTCCGGGTTGCAACCAGCTACCTAAGGAGCAGATCTAGGGACTAACGGTGTCTCTACAATACTTTGCGCAAAATGTGAGCTGTGCCAAATAAAGCAAAGTTCTTGCACTTCCCAGTCTTTTGAATGACCTGGAAGTTTAGCCAAGTTCTTACACAAATTTTGCGGAACAAATCCAGAGCTCCGATAACTATCGGTACGACCTGTGCTTTTACGCCTCACTTTCGGCTGATCTCAATTTCCAAACTCTTGTATTTAAGACGTTTCTCTGCCTCCTTGGTTACGACATTTTGATCGCAAGGCACAGCAACATCCACAAGTAGACACGATTTTTCTCTAAATCCCGGATAACAATATCGGGTTTGTTTGCTGCTATCGTGCGATCCGTTTGAATTTGTTGGTCGTACAATATCGCAGACAATCCAACAGACGTCACCGGTTTTGGTGAGTGTTCGTACCACTTGGGGCATATGTTTGGAACTTCGAGGGCGGTACAGATCTGCCAGTGGAGGTAACTACACACCCTGTCGTGTCTTTTTAAGTATTCGGTCTTTGCTAGGATTGGGCAAGCTGAGACAATATGATCAATGGTTTCTACTTGCTCCTGGCAATTCGGCATTATTATTATTATTATTATTCCACTACATCACGACTAAAGATCTTATGAGTCGGCTGAATATAAAATTTACTCCAGGTTGCAACCAGCTACCTAAGGAGCAGATTTGGTGACTATCAGTGCCTCTACAATACTTTACGCAAAATGTGGGCTGTTCCAAATAAAGCAATTTCTTGCACTTCCCAGTCTTTGAATTACCTGGGAGTTTAGACATAGTTCTTACTCAAATTTTGCGGAACAAATCCCAGAGCTCCGATAACTATCGGGACGACCTGTGCTTTTACGCCCCACATTCGGCTGATCTCGATTATTATTATTATTATTATTATTATTATTATTATTATTATTATTATTATTATTATTATTATTACTATTATTCTTCTGCGTACTCTTGTTGAATCTACGGCCTTTTATAGTTTTTGCGATACAACGGCAAACTATACCGTAAGTGTTAACATAATATCATCACTCTATTTTAGAATAGTTCAGTATCGTCATTTGTGCGAGCCACAAAGAACTCTTGATCCGTCTAAGGAACAACGTCAGCAAAAAAAATGCAAATAATTCATTATCACAAATGAACATAAATTTAGTAATAACATCGAATAAATGCCTTGGGAAAAATCGCATGTAACGAAAATATTTCTTCCTTTAATTTACGTATTGCAACTACTATCACTTTGGAAAAGGCTGTAATTCTACTGCCTGAAATGAAGCAATTAACAGCAACATTAAATTAACAGTAACATTAATGCATTGTATTGACAAAATTCCTTGTCAAGCGTTTTTGCAATACTCCTAAGATGGGTGAAATGGGAAGTTTTGAATAGCGAGAGTACACAGAAAAGCGACACACGCACCCTCCCCAAAAAAGAAGAGGCCCCACACACTTTTCGGAAAATATTGCAATATCCCAAAGCATACCTTTTTAAATCATTGTTTTGAAAGTTAAATTCGCTTAACACTGGAGCCCAACTTTCAGCGTTTCTGGCAATTTTCCCAAAATTTCAATTTTTTTTAAGGCTGGTTTTAAGGCTCTAGAAAGCAATGCTTCTATGTTAAGAACAATTGTATAGTGTATTGCGAATTGCACTGGTGCCCGATCATCCAAATTGGCCATAATCTGCTAACTTCAGTTTTCATCTTAAATCGTTTTGATAGCACTCTGAGGGGGAGGGTAATCTATATCCGGCAGTAATACACACACGGAGTGTGGTGTTCATGATTTGTTTTAATAAAAGGTAATTATCCAACCAATTACCTTAACATATTATTTATAGAGGGGATATTTTGAACCAGATTTGCAGATGATGTAGTTATGTTTGCCACCCTCTACCCTTGAGATACCGAGGATGTAAAAAGAGCTGAGTGTGAAATGTTCTAAAAGTTGGCCTTGAAAACTTATCAAAAACAAAAATTATGACGAACGACAAACGAATGCCTATACTTGTAGCCAATCAAAAAATTGAATACTTTTACGAATATCTATATTTGGGACAATTAATATCTTTTGAGGAAAGAAAAGAAAAATAAACAAAAAGAAGAATATTCTTAGGTGGAAAAAGTTTTGGGGTCTCTCTTTTGATGCTGTTAGACAGAAAAGTCAGCATGGCAATAAAAAATTCATTATGGATTTATGCATCACACCAATATTAACACATGGCTTTCACGTGTGGTCTCTAACAAAGCACAGGAGTCCATGCTAAAAGATGCCAGACATCTGGAGAGAAAAATTCAACATAAGAGATAGAATTAGATGCGAGGAAATCACAAAGAAAACAAAAATACAAGACATTGGAGATAGTGTTCATGAGCTCAACTGGCGTTGGGGTGGTTATGTTGCCCCCAAAGATCCAACCACATGGTCACACCGTGCTACGTTTTGGGGATCCGAGATACGGCTGGCGCAAACAAGGACGACAACAGAATGGATGGTCCGATGTGTTCAAGAAAGTAGTGGGCGTAAAGGGGTCTCAAGTAGCAAAAGAGAGACACATTTGGAAGGAACGTAAAATCATGTGGCAAAAATGTTGATATGTAATTTAGGTGTACCAACTAATATCCCCACTACTGCGGGAGACCTTAACCCTCAAGGTTTAAATAATAATAAATTTTGAACCAATTCATAACTGTAAACGAATGAAAAAAAAAGAGTGTAAAAGATTAAGGAATGCAAAATTGAATTTAAAATACATGTACCCCTCCCCAAGTAGGACTCAATGAGCAATGTTCTTCGGTTAGAAAACACTCCTTTCCCACGCCATCATCACATAGTGCTTTAGCTTCAATAATAAATATCCTCCTGCAATGACTAGATCCCTGGATTCAGAGAGTAGTGCATTCCACTGTTCCACAGATCCCGCCATTTTATATCTAGTTGCCACGAGAATTGGAACTGTGTGGTATTCTGTGAGTTGAGAACCACGAATCTATCACAAATCAATATTATTAATCTTAAAATATCTCCAAACCAGTCACCATTTTTATCATTTTCCTTCAGCTTCGGAATGCTGCCTGGCGGGGCTATCAGGTGAGAGGATATTAAATGGCGGCGGTTGCGCTATCTTAGTAATCTAGGGACTCTAGCAACGGCTAGGCAGCAATCAGGAGCTGAAGATAATTATAACAATTGGTGGCATGATGAAGATTTTCAAGAATATTAATATTGGTTTGGCAGTAGATTCATGGTTCTCAACATACAGAATACTTCACAGTTCCAATTTTCCTGACAACTGGACATAAAATGGCAGGATCGGTGTAACAATGGAATGCGCTACTCTCTGTAATCTAGTGACTCTAGCAACGGCAAGCATCGGGCGCCCTCTCGCGGGGTCTAATGAAGGCGGCGCGAGTGACGACCGCGCGGGGAGCATCGCCGCCCGGGGGGCCGCCGCCGCCCCGCCGCCCGCCGCCGCCGCCGCCCCGCCGCCCGCGCCGCCGCCGCCGCCGCCGCCGCCGCCGCCGCCGCCGCCGCCGCCGCCGCCGCCCGCCGCCGCCGCCGCCGCCGCCGCCGCCGCCGCCGCCGCCGCCGCCGCCGCGCCGCCGCCGCCGCCGCCAGCCGCCGCCCGCCGCCGCCGCCGCCGCCGCCGCCGCCGCCGCCGCCGCCCCGCCGCCGCCGCCGCCAGCCGCCGCCGCCGCCGCCGCCCGCCGCCGCCGCCGCCGCCGCCGCCGCCGCGCGCCGCCGCCGCCGCCGCCGCCGCCGCCGCCGCCGCCGCCGCCGCCGCCGCCGCCGCCGCCGCCGCCGCCGCCGCGCCGCCGCCGCCGCCGCCGCCGCCGCCGCCGCCGCCGCCGCCGCCGCGCCGCCGCCGCCGCCGCCGCCGCCGCCGCCGCCGCCGCCGCCGCCGCCGCCGCCGCCGCCGCCGCCGCCGCCGCCGCCGCCGCCGCCCGGCCGCCGCCGCCGCCGCCGCCGCGCCGCCGCCGCCGCCGCCGCCGCCGCCGCCGCGCCGCCGCCGCCGCCGCCGCCGCCGCCGCCGCCGCCGCCGCCCCGCCGCCGCCAGCCGCCCGCCGCCGCCGCCGCCGCCGCCGCCGCCGCCGCCGCCGCCGCCGCCGCGCCCGCCGCCGCCGCCGCCGCCGCCGCCGCCGCCGCCGCCGCCGCCGCCGCGCCGCCGCCGCCGCCGCCGCCGCCGCCGCCGCCGCCGCCGCCGCCGCCGCCGCCGCCGCCGCGCCGCCGCCGCCGCCGCCGCCGCGCCGCCGCCGCCGCCGCCGCCGCCGCCGCCGCCGCCGCCGCCGCCGCCGCCGCCGCCCCGCCGCGCCGCCGCCGCCGCCGCCGCCGCCGCCGCCGCCGCGCCGCCCGCCGCCGCCCCGCCGCCGCCGCCGCCGCCGCCGCCGCCGCCGCCGCCGCCGCCGCCGCCGCCGCCGCCGCCGCCGCCGCCGCCGCCGGCCGCCGCCGCCGCCGCCGCCGCCGCCGCCGCCGCCGCCGCCGCGCCGGCCGCCGCCGCCGCCGCCGCCGCCGCCGCCGCCGCCGCCGCCGCCGCCGCCGCGCCGCCGCCGCCGCCGCCGCCGCCGCCGCCGCCGCCGCCGCCGGCCGCCGCGCCGCCGCCGCCGCCGCCGCCGCCGCGCCGCCGCCGCCGCCGCCGCCGCCGCCGCCGCCCGCCGCCGCCGCCGCCGCCCGCCGCCGCCGCCGCCGCGCCGCCCGCCGCCGCCGCCGCCGCCGCCGCCGCCGCCGCCGCCGCCGCCGCCGCCGCGCCGCCGCGCCGCCGCCGCCGCCCCGCCGCGCCGCCGCCGCCGCCGCCGCCGCGCCGCCGCCCGCCCGCCGCCGCCGCCGCCGCCGCCGCCGCCGCCGCCGCCAGCCGCCGCCGCCGCCGCCGCCGCCGCCGCCGCGCCGCGCCGCCGCCGCCGCCGCCCGCCGCCGCCGCCGCCGCCGCGCCCGCCGCCGCCGCCGCCGGCCGCGCCGCCGCCGCGCCGCCGCCGCCGCCGCCGCCGCGCCGCCGCCGCCGCCGCCCGCCGCCGCCGCCGCCGCCGCCGCCGCCGCCGCCGCCGCCGCCGCCGCCGCCGCCGCCCGCCCGCCGCCGCCGCCGCCGCGCCGCCGCCGCCGCCGCCGCCGCGCCGCCGCCGGCCGCCGCCGCCGCGCCGCCGCCGCCGCCGCCTGCCGCCGCCGCCGCCGCCGCCGCCGCCCGCCGCCGCCGCCGCCGCCGCCGCCGTGCCGCCGCCGCCCCGCCTCCGCGCCGCCGCCGCCGCCGCGCCGCCGCCGCCGCCGCCGCCGCCGCCGCCGCCGCCGCCGCCGCCGCCCGCCGCCGCCGCCGCCGGCCGCCGCCGCCGCCGCCCGCCGCCGCCGCCCGCCGCCGCCGCCGCCGCCGCCGCCGCCGCCGCCGCCGCCGCCCCGCCGCCGCCGCCGCCGCCGCCGCCGCCGCCGCCGCCGCCGCCGCCGCCCCGCCTCCGCCGCCGCCGCCGCCGCCGCCGCCGCCGCCCCGCCGCCGCCGCCGCCGCCGCCGCCGCCGCCGCCTGCGCCGCCTGCCGCCGCCGCCGCCGCCGCCGCCGCCGCCCGCCGCCCGCCGCCGCCGCCGCCGCCGCCGCCGCCGTCCGCCGCGCCGGCCGCCGCCGCCGCCCGCCGCCGCCGCCGCCGCCGCCGCCCGCGCCGCCGCCGCCCGCCGCCGCCGCGCGCCGCCGCCGGTTGGCCGCCGCCGCCGCCGCCGCCGCCGCCGCCGCCGCCGCCGCCGCCGCCGCGCGCCGCCGCCGCCGCCCGCCGCCGCCGCCTGCGCCGCCGCCGCCGCCGCCGCCGCCGCCGCCGCCGCCGCCGCGCCGCCTGCCGCCGCGCCGCCGCCGCCGCCGCCGCGCCGCCGCCCCGCCGCCGCCGCCGCCGCCTGCCGCCGCCGCCGCCGCCGCACGCCGCCGCCGCCGCCGCGCCCGCCGCCTCCGCCGCCGCCGCCGCCGCCGCCGCCGCCGCCGTCCGCCGCCGCCGCCGCCGCCGCCCCGCCGCCGCCGCCGCCGCCCGCCGCCGCCGCCGCCGCTCCGCCTGCCGCCGCCGCCCGCCGCCGCCGCCGCCGCCGCCGCCGCGCGCCGCCGCCGCGCGCCGCCGCCGCCGCCGCCCGCCGCCGCCGCCGCCGCCGCCGCCGCCGCCGCCCGCGCCGCCGCCGCCGCCGCCGCCGCCGCCGCCGCCGCCGCCGCCGCCGCCGCCGCCGCCTGCCGCCGCCGCCGCCGCCCGCCGCCCGCCGCCGCCGCCCGCCTCCCGCCGCCGCGGCCGCCGCCGCCGCCGCCGCCGCCGCCGCCGCCGCGCCGCCGCCGCCGCCGCCGCCTCCGCCGGCCGCCGCCGCCGCCGCGCCGCCGCCGCCGCCGCCGCCCGCCGCCGCCGCGCCGCCGCCGCCGCCGCCGCCGCCGCCGCCGCCGCCGCCGCCGCCGCCCCCCCCTGGCCGCCGCCGCCGCCGCCGCGCCGCCGCCGCGCGCCGCCGCCGCCGCCGCCGCCGCCGCCGCCGCGCGCCGCCGCCTCCGCCCGCCGCCGCCGCCGCCGCCTCCGCCGCCGCTCCGCCGCCCGCCGCCGCCGCCGCCCGCCTGCCGCCGCCGCCGCCCGCCGCCGCCCCGCCGAGCCCGCCGCCGCCGCCGCCGCCCGCCGCCTGCCGCCGCGCCGCCGCCGCCGCCGTACCGCCTGCCGCCGCCGCCGCCGCCGGCCGCCGCCGCCTGCAGCCGCCGCCGCCGCCGGCGCCGCCGCCGGCCGCCCGCCGTGAGGTCCGGCCGCCGCCGCCGCCGCCGCCGCCCGCCGCCGCCGCGCCGCCGCCTCCGCCGCCGCCGCCGCCCGCCGCCGCCGCCGCC